>ML681964.1:10890404-11315674 GCA_007922195.1 Podocnemis expansa | reverse complement strand
TTTTTTTGTTTCAAAACAACGGGGTTGTTTCAAAACAAAAGTGCTGTGTGAATACAGCCCTGGTGATCAAGGGTTAAAGTAAGGTGGACCACCCTGGAACAGTGTTCTGGGGCCCATTATTTTTAGGGGCTAGGTGTTCCTGGGGCCCCTAAAAATACAATGTGGAGCCAGAACACTGCGTTCCAGGGCCCACCATTGAAAAATAGCACACCCTGGAATGCTGCATCCAGGGTCCATGTTCTGCTTTTTAGAGGCCTGAATGCTGGGCCCCTAAAAATAGTAGGCCCCTGAGTGGCATTCAGAGGGGGTGGGGCCTAGAGTTATTGCTAGGGGGTGCAAGCACCACCCCAAACCCCTCCCCTTGCATTCCCCATCTCCTGGGGCCTGTTGCCTTCGGCCCTGCCCCACCACCACCCTGATCCAGGGCTTACTGCCCCCCACCTCACCAGCTGCACCGCCGGTGAGTGTGGGGGTGGCCAGCTCGTGCTGGGGGGTATTGGGGGAAAGGGGTGGGGCACCCCGGGGGGAAGGAACTGGAGTCTGGGGGCCCCCCAAATTATACTTTAACCCCTGCTGGTGATTGGTCTGAGTGGTCTGGCCTGAATGAACACACACAATGCAGAGCACACAGAGGAGTTTCAGACCTAGTTTCCCAAACCTGTGTAAAGGGTCACAAGGCAGAATTGCCCTATCTTGAACACCCTCTTGCTGGACCCATAGGCAGGAGGCGTTGCACAGGCAAGGAGTCTTGTGGCACTTAAAGACTAACCAATGTATTTATTGCGTGAGCTTTCCTGGCAGAAAATCTCACTTCATCTGACCCTTTGAAGATGGGGAAACTTACAGAATAGGAGGAAATAAATGCAGAAGAGAGTAAGTCATGCTTTGATCACTGTAACAGCAGATCAAAGCAATTGTTAAGATTCAAAAACTGATGAACAGCATATTATTACCAAGAAAGCTCCACCACTGGTCCCAGAGCTCTCTGCTCATAACAGGACTGGCTGAACTGACCTCCATAACTACTGTGGGGATTGTGTAGCTTGTCTAACATTTTCAAACATGAGTCCTCAAAGAAGCTGCAACACTCAGGATTGCTGAAAATTGGGGCATGCAGCTCATTTTCAATCCCAGCAGCTAGTGTTTATTCAGAAGCTCTATTAAAAAATAAAGAGAACACCAGAGGCACCTTTTCTTTGGCATCAGAACTGTTGCTGTTCAGGGATAACCTACAAACCTTAACTATTCTACTGAAAGATACCAGCAACTTGCGTTTCTCCTGCTTCCCCCAGACACCTGACAGAGAGAGGCATCTATCATTTTTAAGGCAGAAGGGACTGGTTATGGACTCCTATATGACCCAGGCCATAGAACTATACCCTGTAATTTCTGAACCAAGTTAATAAATTTTGTTTGAGCTATAGCATACCTTTTAAGAAGACATCCAAAATTATTTAAAGTGATGGTGGTTCTAGCACATTCCTAGTAAATTGTTCCAATAGTTAACTACCCCCTAAGTGTTAAAAAGAAATTTCTACTTTATGTCTAGACTGAAGATGCTAAGTTCAGCTTCTAGTTACTGGCTCTCATGATGCCTTTTTCTGCTCTAGTAAAGAGCCAGCTGTTATCAGAACTATGGTCCCCATGTAGCTACTCATAGATAGCAATCACCTCACCTTTTAATCCTCCCTTAGGTGAATTAAATAGCTAGAGCTTTGTAAATTTGTCAATGTAAATTATGTTTCAGCCAGTTAATTGTTCTTGTAGCTCTGTTAAATATATGCAGATTATCCTCTATCTAGTCTTCTAGAACTTCCAGGGTGTCCCATGATCATGATAAAAATAAAGAGCAATGGGTCAGAGAGCTTTATGGCCAATTCTTGTAGTGTTCTTGCCTAGAAAGTTGCCTCCAAGTAGCCATGTTGCTTGGGACACCAGGAGTCAGTGAGTGAGGGTCTGTGGCCTGCATTGCAGGGCCCTAATGAGACTTTTTGTCACACAGGGCAAGCAGCCTCAAAGGTGCCCCCCGCACCCGACCAAGGGCCCAATTCAGCCCAGGACCTGATCCAACGCTGCACTGCTGCCAGATGGTGTTGCAGAGCCAGAATCCATACCCAGTCACCGCCGACCATCAGCACAGAGCCCAATCTGTCCACTGCTGCCACTGGGGGGGCCTCCCCACTGGTGCCCCCCCCCAACTGCTGCCTCCCCAACCAGAGGGCCTGTCCTGGGGTGGCAGCAAAGGAATGGAGCATACCCAGTGGTTAAACTATAATTTGACTGGCCCCACAACCCACCTAATCTCTGGGCCACCTTCCTGTATTGTCCAGGCCCCCTTTATGCATGTTCGGGCCCCAGTGCAGGAAAGCATTTGCAACCGCTTCTTAGTACCATATGCATCGGTTATTGGTCCATGAAAGTACTTATAATTTTATATCTATATTAATTATTGTTGCAAACACTGCATAACAATAAGTATTGTGATTAGCAATGCGATAATTAAATAAAATGTGATATAGAATTGAACACAATGCAACATTGTGATATGTAATTGAACACAATGCATAAACAGAAACAATTGAGACAAAAAAACACAAAACTGCATTTATTGCTTGCAGTAAAACACAGATATGCAAACTTTCAGACTTTAGAGAAACAAGCAGAGTCTTGTGGCACTTTTAAAGATTTATTTATTGCATGAGTTTTTTGGGGAGAAAATCCCATTTTGTCAGACACTTCATTTTCAGCATGTCTGACAAAGTGGGATTTTCTCCCACAAAAGCTCATGTGATAAATAAATCTGTTAGTCTTTAAAAGTGCCACAGGACTCTGTTTCTCTGCAACAGACTAACATAGCTACCCCTTTCGATCTCAAACTGTAGTAGTTCAGTCTCCATGGTCCATTCATCCAGTGCTCTCTCTGCTCTTAATTTATGTCCTGGTGCTGTAAAAGTCTGTCCATCAGGAAATGGATTAAGACTAAAAATTGTTTTCATATGCCACCATCACACAACACTTTTCATAATCTTCAGTCATTATTAATCTGAGCTGGATTTGAACTAGTCACAAGTGAAAGGTTGAGTAACTCATTACCCCTCTCCACAACCAGTCAGTTCCCCTGAAATAGGACAGCTACAGTAATGTGTATGTTAAGCAGTCTTATCAAGAAAGCTTTTAAAGCAGGGGTCTCAAACACACAGCCTGCGGGCCACATGCAGCCCCTAAAGCTATTTCCTGCAGCCCGCAATGACACGATCATTACTGATATTTGCAATATCATTGTATGGAAAGGTTTAAGTGGGTGGCCTTCAGGCTACCATACTAATCCTCAGGTGGCCCTCTGCTAGTCCTCACGCAGCCCTTATGATGATTTGCATTTGAGAGCCCTGTTTTAAAGCATCCTGCCTCACCATTGAAGAAGACTAGCTGCGGACTTATCTAACAAAGCACTTCTTTATTCGTCTGTGAAACATAACATAACCGAGAAAAGACCTGGCATAAAACCACCAAGTCTTGTAAACATCAGCCTCCTACGTGCATGCACATACACAAGGGTCTTGGTGTCTAAGGAAGCTGGGTAGTGGCTCAGAAGCAAAGATTCTATGAGGTGGGATTTTCCCCCACAAAAGCTCATGCAAAATATAAATTTGTTAGTCTTTAAGTGCCACAGGTCTCCTTGTTTGTTTGTGTTACTGAACTAGACTAATAGGGCTACCCCTTTGGATTATAGCAGGCTGTGAGCATTAGGTGCCAGGGCCTGTTGGTAGCAAGAACAGAAGGATCTGCTCTGCTAGCTATCAATGGCAGGATGTGTCCCCATTGCTCAAATCCACAGGCCAGCCACAGAGGAAGATCAGTTACTTCAAGAATTGATGCCTTTTGAAAGACTCTTTATAAGTGGCTATGACTATAGCCAGCCATGCCATCCCTCCTTGTCTTCCCCAGTTGCCAGCTGCCCGGGCTCCATCCCATTTCTCCATCCATCACTCACTTTTCCTACCACCCCACCCACCAGCAACCCATCATTCATCTCCTAAACACCCCCCCAAAGCACTTGCCCTCTTCGTCGTCCTCCCCCCACCCTCTCAATAGCATCTTCCCCCAGCCCTGTCTCTTCTCCCATAGCATCATGTTCCAGGAAGGCTTATATTGCACAGTATTTATTTTTATGAACAGCTAATTTTTTCAAATTATTCTTACGAAAATTCTGCTGGAAACCTGAGTTATTTCAAACACTCCAGAGACCCACCATAGGGAGTCTGGCACTTGCTTCTCACCTTTCCAGCCCATCCATGGTACAGCCAGAAACCTACAGCCCAGCCTCTTCCAGAGAGCTTCACACAACCAAAGCAGCTCCAGCCCCCACCCCCCAACTCAAAAACCCACTACCAACCTCTTCTCCCAGCTATTACAGGGAGCCTGGAGTTATTTCTTCCCCCCTGCTGTTGTCCCACCTGGCCCAAAACAGCCCCTGCTATTGCCTCCAAAATCACCCCACAACTCAGTGCCCTACCTGACTCAAAACCACCCTGAACATCTATTGCCCCACCTAGGCCCTCCTAGCCACCCTCCAGCCCAGCACAAAACTGTCCACCCCCCATTTCCCCTAAACTACCTGTTCCCCCCTTATGCTCTCCTGCCCGAAAGCCACCCATGGTCCCACCGTGTGGCCCACACCACTGCATGTGGGCAGCTATTGTCCCATCCGGGTCTCTCAATCAGATTGCTGGGTTCAATTCCCAGGGGGTTGGACTCGATGATCTCACGAGGTCCCTTCCAGCCCTATGATTTGGTTTGGCACCACTGATTTGATTTGATTTGCTCAGATTCTCAGCCCAAACTGTCTCTCCTGCCAGCCCCTCCCCCCTTGCCCTGGCCCTGATTTGTCCTCTGGGGCACCATACCAGGCCTGGGGCCCCCTGGGTGGTCTGCCAACCACCTCACCCCCTAGCTTCTCTTTCCCTTCCCTGAGCCTTGGTACCTTGTACTTAAACCTGTACTGGTGGGCAGGGGAGCAAAGCACCATGCCATGTGCACCAGCTGTCTGCCTGGAAGGGGATTCAAATTGCCCCCCTCTCTTCCCCTGGAACAGAGAGAGGAGCTACTCTGTGTTTTAGCAAGCTGGGGGGGGGGTGCTGAGCTGAGAGCAGACTCTGACACTTATGTTAGCAATTTGCATGCCCCCTGGGCGGCTTACACAATACCAGGACCTGTAAGAGACTTAAGGGTGGCCGAGAGGTGCAAATCACTAAGTTGTCCTGGCAGGGGAATACCTAATCTGTCAGGCTAGCACAAGCTCCTGTTTGCTGAGGAACAGAGCACAGTACTCTCCACTTCATTGCTGCCAGGACCTCTGTGTGAGCATGGTTTTGGCACCCTGTAAAACCATTCACCCAGGGCTTTGCCCTTTTTGCTCTGTGGTAGTTACAGCCCTGCTGCATTGTGTGGGTGGTCAGACCTGGTGATCATATTGGTCCCTTCTAACATTAGAGTCTGAGTCTCCCCAAAAGTGCTGAGCTGAAGTGACAAGCAAACAAGACCATCACATTAAATAGGAACTAAAGCAACAACAGCTACTGCATTGTTCTCAGTGTGTACCTCAACTTTATCATCAGAAGACCAAATAGAAGATCAGGACTCACTGTGTATTAATGAACAAAGGAAGGAATAAATCCCATGGTGGATAGTATTTCCTGGCAGAAAATGTGAAGTTTAGCTTAGGTTCACTTCTAATGTCTTCTTTGATCCTATTAAAAAGTTGCCTCCATCCAACCTATCATCCAGAGCTTGAATCAGTATTTGCATTGTTTTCCTCTGTTCTTCTTGGGGGGGCACTGCATCAGCCTAAGACAGCACCTTCCTGATGAAATGATACTGCAGTCATGTTTCCCTACATATCTACTTTTATCCTCCTTTTTTTCTGGGTACTAGCAAAGTCCCACGGTTACTGATACATCCTAACTACAAGAGCAATCACTAGCAGTCCTAAATAGTGCCCACTGCAAATGCCAAATGAAAACTACCTCAACCACTTGCTGAAAAGCTGTATGGCGTTGCACTTTTCCTCAGGCTTTTGAACAGGAAAGAAAACATTCTCTTAGTAACAGAAAGAAACAAACAAGGAGTCCTGTGGCACTTAAAAACTAACAAATTTATTTTTTGCATGAGCTTTCATGGAAGAAACTCCCACTTCATCAGACACTTTGAAGATGGGAGAACTTACAGAAGGGGACTAAAATAAATTCAGGGAAGTGTAAGTCATGGGATCAGGTCACACTGTAACAGCAAATCAAAACAATTGTAAAGATTCAAACACTGGGGAAGAGCATACACAGGAAGGTGGGGTCAAATCACCTGCTGTAAAGGGACATTGGATTTTTTTCTCATTACAACAGGTGATTTGACCTCATCTCCCTCTGTGTGCTCTTCCCCAGTGTTTGAATCTTTACAACTGTTTTGATTTGCTGTTACAGTGTGACCTGATACCATGATTTACACTTCCCTGCATTTATTTCCTACCATTCTGTAAGTTCCCCCATCTTCAAAACGTCGACAAAGTGGGATTTTCTCCCATGAAAGCTCATGCAAAAATAAATGTGTTAGTCTTTAAGTGCCACAGGACTCCTTGTTTGTTTGTTTTACTGAACTAGACTAACAGGGCTACCCCTTTGCATCTTAGAAAGCAAAAAAAAACCCTCCCCACCATCACAGAAAATGTTTCTTGCTGCCCATATAGCAAATGGCAGGTCTTGTTCTGTCTGAGTTGCTTTTTTGCACCTTTTCTCTCCAGCAGTGGTATACTGAGCCAGGCTCTTTGTAATATTATTATTTTGCCAATTAATCTAATTAGGTGCTTTATGTAATTTTGCAGAGTAAAGTGAGCTACTCATGACTCTCATCATTAGGCTAAAGAGCTGACAATTGATGGAGATAATTTTGTGGTAACACGCTGTAACCTTTTTCAGTGCGACGCCCCCAGGGAGCTCTCCAATTAAATCAATAATGCTTGTAGGGTGAAAGAAGAAATTTGCTTTTTAAAAATCATGTAAACAGATCTTCAGCAGCTCTGTGGAGGGTTTCCAGGCTGCCTGCTTCTCACTGCTTTGTAGGGAAGGGAAAAACCCAGTGGCTGGTTCTTCTTCGAGCACTGGTCAGATTCATTCAGTATCAGATGTACATGCCACAGCGCACGATTGGCCGGAAACCTTCTTTAGCCTTAGCCTGTCAGGACAGGGCTGGCGGCCAATGCCCCCTGGCCACCCCCTGGCAGTATATATGGCCACAGCCCTGCCCTTCCCCAGTTTTCTCTTTTCCACCCTCAGTGACGGTTACGGAACAGCCTGCTTCTTGCTTTTGCAAGGGCCTGTCTGTCCTCTCTGTTTTATGAGCATTCTCTCTGGAAGATCTGTTTGCGGACATCGCTGGCGCTCCTACTGAGTCTTTCCAACAAAAACCTGAACCCAATGGACAATTTCCATGGGAGGTATCTTAAAGGCCTAGGTGAGCTTCACTGAATGGATTATGCTCCATTTGCAGATCTTTAAACGAAGGACTCAGGAAGACAGGGAGTAAAGGCTGCATAACATTGCCCAAGAACGGGCCCTGCAGCTAGTGCTGGGTACGTCCATCACACCTAAGGATTCACTGGCACTGCATGCTGAGTTGGCACTGGCACCCTCTCTTTGTCGCTCTCTGGCTATGAATAAAAGCTGCAATCGGCCTCTGATGCAACATTGCATGCTGGATGGGCACCACTCTCTGGCTACGAATAAAAGCCATGTTCATCCTCTAACTCGGCACTGCGTGCTCAGTTGGCACCGGAGCCCTCTCAGTGCCGCTCTCCGGCTACGAATAAAAGCTGTGATCGGCTTCTAACTTGGCACTGCATGCTCGGTTGGCAGCGGAGCCCTCTTGGTGCCACTGTCCAGCGATGAATGAAAGCCGCGATCAGCCTCCAACTCAGCACCATGTGCTATGCTGGCACCAGAGCCCCCTCAACACTGCTCTCTGGCTATGCATAAAAAGACGTGATCAGCCCCTAACACAGCACCGCACGCTGGATTGGCACCGGAGCCCTCTCGGTGCCACTCTCCAGCTGTGAATAAATGGCCTTGATCGGCATTTGGCTCGGCACCATCTTGGTGTCGTGTGACCTTATCCCCAGTACCTCCTCTCCAAAGGAAAGAGCCAGAGCATCTGAGCACCATGCGTTGGCGGCAGCGCCTCAGGCCAGTCGGCACCAAGGACCTCTCAGCGCCGCTCCTCAGCAGAGCACAGGTAAGCATGATCAGCGTCAACTTTGGCATTGATGTGCCAGTGCCCCTTGGGCTCTCCCCTCCGGGGGGTGAGGGCCAGAGCCTATCATGGTGACGTCCCCACCGAAGTACTTTAAGGCAGCAGAGGCTCTTCAGCTCCTGAAATTGCTGCCAGACCATCAAACCAAATGGTATGTTTGCCTTCCTTTCACTTTACCCAGCACTGGAGGAGAGCTGCTCACTCCTTGGCCCCATTTCACTGCGGAACTGAGAGCTACAACCCCTATAATGCTGACACATGGCCTCGGTACCGCAAGAAGGTTCAAGAGTGCATGGCTCAGGCCCAGTCTCCCACTGAAGGGTTCCCTGCACCAGCTTCTTCTCAGTAGCACACTCAAAGCCAGTTACCTCCCACTGAGGCCTTGGAAGGAGAGTTCCAACTCAGTACCACGGCTCTGGGAGAGGGCACCCTGGTACTGGGGTTGTCCCTTCCCATGGCCAGAGCCATGAACCCAGGGCCTGGGTCTTACAGAGAAGATCCTACCACACTTCAGCCCCCTTCACCAAGTCACCACATACCTGGGGGTCAGGGTCACACCCCTCGAGGGGAACCAAGACCCCTTATTCAACCCGGAGTTTGCATCCTCTCCAGTCACCATTATGATCACTCTTCGTGCTCATGTCCTTGACATCACTGGAACACACTGGCCTGAGCCACCCTGGTTTATCCCCAGGCCCTTAGGGGTCGAGGAGGTTTGAGCTCCCAGGTCAAAGACCTATTCAACTTCAGCCTTTCAGCTGAGAATTGCTAACAGTTGATAAGAAGAATTGCCTGTTTAACAGATATTCCCACTTGGAGGATTAGGATGCTTTCCTCGAGGAAGGTGCCTTGGCCTCATGTGAAGCCCTTACAGTGGCATGGGATGCCTCAGACATGGCCAGCTGCAGCATTGCTACAGCCATGGTTATGGACTGAGTGGCCTCTACCAGAACTTACAGCAGTCCACATTAGACCTTCCCTTTTGAGGAACAGTCTCTCAGTGCCTCAGCCACTGACTCCCTGATCTGCAGCAACTGTGACCCTAGGTCAGCCCTCAGAGCCCTGGGTATCCTTACACCCCAGGTGCTTCAACGTTCTCCCAGCCTACTGCGACCCCATGAAAGGTTGGGGTGAGGGCCCTTATGGTAGTCTCCCCACTCACAGGCAAAACAGCTACCCTTTAGGGGCCCTTGTACTGCGGGTTGATGGGCCCCTTTCTCCCATTGAAGGTGATCAACTCTAATACAGTCGCCTCTCCCTCCATCAAACCCAACCCTTGGACTTCAGGGCCGCACCCTAAATTGCTTATGTTAAATGCCACCTCGGAATCAGCCTCGCCTCTTCCTCCTCTCCGATAATGATGAGTCTCCCTCTTCCCTTACCATACCCTTCGGGTCAGGTAAGGGCCTGGCAACTGAAGAACTCTCCTCACATGTGCTCTGTTCTAGTTGCATGTGCCCTTGGAGCCTTGGTGGAAATCCAGGGGTGATAGAGGTATGAAAAGGGGACACATGATGCCCCCCCCACAACACCTGCTCTGCAGGTCTTACCCAGGGCTACAGCCCACTGGGTCACATAGAGGAGGATACCCACTCCCCATCCTCGTACCCAGAGGCTGCTCCTTCCCCCCCCCCCCACCTTGTCCAACCCTTCCTCAGTCAGGCACGCTGGGATGGGTACACTTCCGCTTCGCTGGCCCCAAGAGCATTTCTTATTCATGTTGGCCAGCAGCGGATCTTGGGGGAAATTACTGTGGGATGGTGTACCCCACCTCCTAGGTGGTAAGTAAGAGGGCGAGCTTGTACCCTCTTGTCCTCTACCTTTTCCCTCCTCACCTCCCCAGGCAGTCCCCTTTTTATTCTTAGGGCCATTGTTTTCAGACTCGTATTAGGCCTGTCGCTTGAGGCATCCTCAAGCTCCACCGTAGGGGTTTTGCCCCTTCAGCTCCCACCCCTCCTCCCCAAGGACATTCACCACCTCTCATTGGTCCATTCGCCCACAGGCAAACTTCACATTTAGCCCTTTACTGGAACCCCCTTCTGCTCTGGTGCCTCCCTCTAACCAGGCAAGGGACGCGTTCCATTGAAAACCCCAGACAGCCATCTAGGAGCTGTCTTGACCTTTCTATGGCATCTCCCTCCTCCCTAGAATCACAACGAGGGGAGATAGTAGGGGATAGAATTCTTAACCCCCATTGGTATTCATATACCTGAGTGAGCCCACTTGAGGACATGTGGTCCTTAGCTCACAGTTAGTTCCCCTGCAGGTCTCTGGCTCCTGAGGGAATTTGCAAAACCCTTAGCAGGCTGGAAAGCCTGATGCCTTATGGGTGACACTTTCATAACGTCCCCTCATGCCCCGTGTTCCTTAGAGGACACAGTGACTTCCACTTGGTTTTCCCTAACTAGGGGTTGCCTTATGCCCTCCTCCCCTCTCCCCTGGGTCTTTCTCTTCCCCTCTTTCACCCCCGACCTGCCCAAGCCTTACCCCTTCCATTACGCGGGGAGATGCACCAATAACACCCCTCCCCTCTCAGAGTAGGCATTATAGACCACATCCGCCTTGCATCTTGGCTAAGTCATAGTCTTCTCTTCTTATCAGGAACTATGCAAGATCCCTTGTAGTAGGCCCATTGCAGCCGGGACCCACCACCTGCTCCTGCCGCTAGAGATGAGTCAACCAGCTGTGATATGAAGGTTGACTGCCTCTCCATAGAAGTGAGAGTGAGAATATCAGGCGAGAGGAGATGTGAGAATATCATGTGAGCCATGTGCCCCCCCCCCAAACACTCCAATTCTGAAGCTTGGGGGGGCACAACCCTTGGAGGGGGGACCTGACCTGTCTATAGAGATGGTCGGATACCCCTTTCCTCTATTCAGCATACCTCTCCCTTCGTGAGTCTGTGTATCAGGAGAGTAGAGTACGGGGGCAAGGGAGAGAAATGCGCACCTAGACTTGAGGTTGCGGAAAGCTCCCCAGAACCCCACTGTCCCTGTCTCAGGTCATTCCCCCGTCCCTTTGGTCGGGGATGACCTAACATGGGAATTCAATCACCTTTCCTCCAGTTTCTCTGTTTTCACTTCCTGGTCATTTAACATTCATAACCTCTGCTGTTTGGCTTCTCTCCTGATGCTAGGATAGGTGTACCTAATGGTCCTTCTTTTTCCTACTATAAACTGTGGAAGGGTCACCTCTAAAGAAGGGCCCTCCTGGGAATCCCCTCTTCTTTGCTTACAATGACCTCGACAGAGTGTATCTGATACTTTGGGCCCCAGAGATGGGCATGCCCAGCGTCTAGGCCTTATTCCGAGGCCCTTCTCCCCCAAGGCCCTCCATTCCCATGCACCAATGGATGGAGGGATGGGGATCCCCACCTACTCCTTCCTCATTATTTTTCTTCCTATGTTATCTTTCATACGGAGGCAGGATGCCTTAGTTTAGGGCACCCCTTATCAATCCTGCCCTTGGCATCTCCTGCCAGTATGTCAATGGGGAAAGGCCTTTTGCCTATCCCCCATTTGGTCAAAGGGCAATGTGTTCCCTGCCCTGGTCTTGGTTAGTAACTTAACCCAATTTACCTCCCTTTGAGGTTAGGGCAGCAAGGGCGGCAGTTATCCCACCCTTGCTTATCACCTGCGGCTGTAGGAGCCTGCTGATCTGGATCACGACTGCCTTTCTCAGGAGTCAGTTCAACTAGGGAAGGGCAAGCCTCTTATTTTAGATGGCCTTGCTGGTGACAAGTATGCTTTTTGCTATTGTGATACAGCGGGTTCCCCTGTAATGAACTGGGACTGCCCTGTTGGAGTCTGGTCTCCTGACAGAGTGGCAAATGACCCCTTGGCACTCGCATGCTTGTCTCCTCTTGAAGATCTTGCACTGAGTGGCGTGTCTGTAGGTGTTCACCTGGTGGCCCACTGCTTCTTTGCCCAATTTCGGGTGCTGTGGTGTTTGTGGGTGGCTGTGGGTGATGGCAGATAAGGCTCTAACTCTGCTCACCTTCCACAGTATGGCTAGCAGTCACCTGATACTGAATGTATCCGAGCAGCGCTCAAAGAAGAATGGTGGGTTACTTACCAGTAACTGTCCTTCTTCGAGATGGGCTGCTCAGATTCATTCAGATCCCTTCTGTCATCCCCGCTACTGGAGTTAGTGACTAGTAGGAACTGGGGAGGGGCAGGGCTACAGCCATATATACAGCCACAGGGTGGCAAGGGGGAGTTGGCCGCCAGCCCTGTCCAGACAGGCTAAGGCTAAAGAAAGTTTCTGGCCAATCATGCGCTGCGGCATGTACACCTGATACTGAATGGATCTGAGCAGCCCATCTCGAAGGATAGTTACTGCTAAGTAACCAAACATTGTTAGTGCCTGCTTTGGTATGCTGAAATTTTGCCAGTGATAGGTGTTTTTAGGTGGATAAACTAAAGTTTGGGATAGGCTTTCTGAAGGCATCCGGTGGGGTAGACTGAGCCATCACTATAATAACAGCACTTGGATCAGACAAACGACAGGTCAACAAGTACTTGGAGCAGCTCCTGGGGAGGTAGAGGTGGTGTATTTGAAAACTGCTGTGACAGATGTTATTCTTAGGCTGAGGCCATTGGAGGGCTGACAATAGGGAGGTAAATGTAAGTTAGGGAGTGGCTGTGAAAGCCTGTCACTGAAACTCTTAGCGGACTTGTCCTACACAGAGTAAAGTCTGTGGGCTGACAGGAGGGTTTA
The DNA here is from genome assembly GCA_007922195.1 of Podocnemis expansa. Classification (NCBI taxonomy): domain Eukaryota; kingdom Metazoa; phylum Chordata; order Testudines; family Podocnemididae; genus Podocnemis; species Podocnemis expansa. Next base: position 11,302,660 of record ML681964.1, on the reverse strand, counting down.
TTTTGGCATTAACAATGTCTGTTAGAAATCCTTGTTTTTCTTGAAGGAGGCTAAGTACATAGGGGCTGATCCTAAACCAGTGAAGGCCATGAGAGTCTTTCAGATTACTTCCATGGGCTTTGGAGAGGCTGCTAGTGGAGCAAGTTGCTGCAGCAGTTGGTGGGGGGGGTGGAGGGGATTTTCAAGGGCACAGTTGAGAGTAAGCTGCTCATTTGCTTTTAGCAGCAGTCTGCCCTTTAAGTCTTTGAAAGCCCCTCTTCTGTTCCTTAGCATGGCTCCATTCCTTCTGGCTTATTAATGGACTAATGAGATTTCGGTCACACACGAATGTGGGCTCAAAGCACCCACTTCAAATGCAACCCTGCATCCAGAAAAGAAAGTGACTTATCTAATGGTAAAAAAGCAGATTCAACTCTGAATTGCTGGCTTCCTTATACAGAAGGTCAGCCAGTCTTTGGGACACAGGATGGAATCCCAAGTTTTGTGTGTGGTAGCATTTTCTACTTGTTGCTTAAAGAGACACTGCAGTAATGACGAGCAAATCTCAAAATTCGTGGAGCTTTGAACTGAAGAAAAAAATCCCAAGTATAGTTTCTTTTTCAAGTCAGTCAGAACCCTTTGCAGTTTATGAGAACAGGCTCTTGCAGGTTCTGGTTTCTCCCTGAGCCAGAAATATCCTGGTAGATTCTTGGTCTCTCCTTCTGGTCCAACCATAGCCTGGACTGCATAGCAGGAGCGTTATCCTAATCTCAGGGAGTGTCCATTTGGGTACCATGCAAATTTTCACACAAAGGCAGGGATCCTTCTTAAGTAATCTGTCCATCTCTAATTAGCATTGTCCATTAAAAACAACCAGGTAAAATATAGTGCCTTGCATTGCAAAGGATCCCAAAATGCTTCTCCAGTTCCAGACAGGCAGCACTACATATAGGCAAACCACTCTGAGGCAGCAGGCAGCAGTCACCTTTCTTAACCATTGAACAGATGATGAAGAAACCTAATGGGAGTAGGAAGGGAAAAAATACTTGGAAAAATAATGACAGACACAGATCAAGAAGCAGAAGAGATTTTGCATTTGAGACCTGTTGTACTGATCCATTATACAAGTTGCTAATAGACACGTATCTTAGATTGTTACCAGAGCAAGGCAAAGATGTTGTTCATTTCTCAAATGGGAATTTATTAGCAACACAAAGGCTACCTACATTCACACTCTGGCTAGTGCACAGTCATAACAGATTTGCCTGCGCTAACTACTTTCCACTCTTTGAGCTTGGTTTACGGTATGTGACACAGAAAGAGGGTTGCATGTTTTGTTAATGTTGTAAACCAGCATCTGGGGTTTCCGGTGGTTCTCCTGAAGTCTTTACTTTCACTGGCTTTGAAGTACTCAGTCAGAGTTCTTATAATGGTACGGATGCAGGCAGCAGAGCACTGCAGAGGGACTGGCACAACAAATCTGACTAAGCCATGAAAGGCAGCAGCTGCATAACACTATTTCTATACCAGGGCCATCACCAAGAGGTGTGTGTTTGTTTGTTTGTTTGTTTGTTTGTTTGTTTGTTTGTTTGTTTGTAGATAAAAGGAAAACTGCTCAGACAAGATCAGAGAAAAAAAAGTATTTTGCTATAGTCACGACACAGTCGCGGAAGCACAGAATCTGATGGGAGAGGGCTTTGAAATGGTGAGACAGCAAGAGACCCTGCATTTAGCTGACTTGATACCATAAATCAGAAAGCTTAGTCCTCAGTCTGAAGTTTATGGGGTGAAGAAGTGTGCTGGGCCTTAGGACCACTGTTATGTATTGGTCTGAGGGGATAGAATTTTTCTTATTGAACTTTTATACTAAACTGCCCTATGTTACTTTCCTTTGAAGAAACAGTTGCTAGAATAGCTAATTTACTTATTGGTCTATGATACATGGGCTGAGGTCAAGGGGCAGCTGTGAGCTGGTAAGTGAGTGCAAAATTGGCAGGTAGGCACTCTGGACACTTCTTGGGCCTGTCAATTGACTTACTGTATGACTCTGGGGCAAGTCTGTACCTCAGTTTTACCTGCTGTAAACTGTGCATGAAAACAGCCCCACATTGCTAATGTGCACTGAGAATGCCTGGGGAAAAGTAACACAAACAAATGTGAAAAAGGGCAACATTTACACTTTGGCTAAATAAAAGGGAGAAGCCAATGATTTTTAAGAAGGGTTTGATTTTGGTTTGACTAATGACATTTGAGCCTAGTTAATAATGTGGACCTAAATTAAATTAATACAGCACTTTAAACAGTTCACCATAACCTTACGATGTATTAAGAAAAATACAATGGACATGGACAATTTTGTCCTTAGGTGGAGCAGTTAGGGGGTGCACTATTCACTGTGGGTCATTCTGTTACCATATATAACAAAATACAACTCAGTGAACTGCATGTATGACTCTTTATGAACAGGACAGACATTGAAGCTGGATTTCAAACCTGCCTTTATGTAGTGTATATTTAAAAGCATTTTTATAGAATAAAACACAACACACAACTGGCTACTGATTTCAGTAAAAATTAAATTAGCTATTCTATTGCACATTGTGAACTTTAGGTGGACAAACAGCTAGCATTACTGTTGTACATGCTTAACATGGTTCCCTTTCTCTAATGGCTGCAGTTCAGTTAATCAATTTGTCTCAAGTACATCTTAGTGTTGGAGGGGTTTTTGTACTTATGTAAACATCTTGGAGTACTTAACAAATAAAACAGAGACACTCAGCCATAAAGCACAAGCTGTTAGAATGTTAGTAATGTTGAAACAAGCTGAGAGAAGCAAAGTTTAAGGATTCAGGCTCCAAAAAACAATGAAGCAGCTGACGAAGTGGGATTTTCTCCCTCAAAAACTCATGGAATAAATAAATTTGTTACTCTTTAAGTGCCACAAGACTCCTTGAGTTTTCTGTCCACAAGGGAATTTGTTCCACACAGATAAAAAAAAAAAAAAAAAAATGCTCTGCACAAATACAAAATGTATGTTTTATCACAGTGTATAACTACTAGCTTGATTTGTGTTCTCTGGTGGTGACCAAAAACACCCAAAGATCTGAGCGGACTTTGATGGCTGTTATTATTGCCCCCCCCACACCTTTTCTTTATTCTTGGTGCAAACGCTGAATGTGTTAAACACAAAAGGATACAGTGGCATGAAAGCATCTTCCCTTTTCTCTCGTCCCCCTCCAGCAACAATCCAATAACAAAGGAGCTCTGCCTAAATCACTCTGAATACTGGTATTTGAATGGCACATGGAGGCAAATTCTGCCCTCAGTTACACTGCATAACACTGGTGGAATTAATGATGGCTGTAACACCAAGAATAGAAGGTAGTCCTGTATGTGTCAGCACACCCAGTATGCCAACATTTCTAGCCTACCATGGGTGAACTCATAAGGCTATTTATTCAGTCTCAAACCTTAAATAAAAACTGAATAAGAAGCAAAGAATTGGTTCCAACAGGAATAATGGAGGGCCTAGCACCCTTAATTCTAAAGGTGCCTACTGATTCATCCCAGGAGACTGGACATTAAATAGTTACTTAAGGTGCAGGTGAAAAGGAACTTGGTGACACTTACTTAGACTAAATCCCTATTCTGTTGGAGTTTAGTTTACTTAAAACAGCATCTTTTGACAGGGCCATCCTGGGTTAGGCGGGGTGGGGAGAGCAGGGCCAATCAGGCTCCCAGCCTTGCCTAGCACTGGGGGGGGGGGGGGCTGGGTTGGGCCGAGGGGCCCACGCAGAGGCTGGACTCTGTGCTCCCACTCCACCCAGGGCCAGTGCATAGCAGCTCTGCTGCAGGGGGTGGGGCCAGAAATGTCACAGAAGCGTGGTGCTCATGGCCTCTGAAATGCGGGACAAGGCAGTGTGGGGCAGATGGGCATGGTCCGTTGACCCACAAGATCCAGGCTGGTCACCCCACGGGGGGGGGGGGCGGCCCCATAAAGCTAGCTCCCGCTGTTGACACCCACACATTCGATCAGGACTGTAACCCTGCGCTCAAGCATGTGACTACAAATTTTTTTGGGAACAATGGTGTGCAAACAGGGAGGGGGAAAGCACAGTCCCCCTCCCCCTAGTATCAACCTAAAAATATGTATGACTGCTCTAGCCCTGGACTCAGCCCTGGCTAGGGTTACCAGATACCAAAGCCCAGGAAGGAGGCCAGGGAAGTATGAAAAGGCAGACACTGAAGGACTTGGGGAATATGTAGTATTAATCTAACTGTCATTACCATATTATGTCATGGAAAATAGGTAATGATTAATAAATGCCACATTAAAACTGTGCAATGTCCTGTATTATTTTAAAATAAAGACAATTACCAAAATGTTTTCTTTTACCAAAAACTGGATTTTTTTTCATTAAAATGAAAGTTTTTCATGACCCTTTCATTAATGTTCATGAGACAAAATAAAAGTTGAAAACATAAGCACCTAAAAAAATTAAAGAAAGAAAAATGAGAAGTGAGTTAACTGTTTTTTAAAAATCTTCCACAGCAGCCCATTTTACAATTTAAAAAAAAAGGTCCTAAATTGTTTCTGTCCAGTTCAAATGTGCCCCTTTATTTGTTTAACAACTGGTCCCTGTTGGTGATTTTATTTATGGTGTACTTTATTTTCTTAGTGTCCCTATATCTTTTTCCCAATTTTGCCCTTTTGCAGGGAGCAATTGGCCAAAAAGTGACATGCCTAACCGAGGGGGGTAGGGGGGTGGGTGCTCAAACCCCCATATTAGCAGCATTAGGCTTCTGCTTCAAGCTATGAATCCACAGCCAGGGGATATGTGAGCGCTTAGTGAGAGGGACTGGTTTGTGCTGACCTGTGACTGGCTGTGTGTGCATGTGACTGCCTCAATCCCCAGCCAGGGGGTGAAGATCCCCTACTGGGCTCTGGCACTTGGCTGTCATAGGGTTTTGGGTTTTTTTAAACATTCTACTCATCAGTAAGAAGCTGGACAAAATCACCTATTTTTAAAAATGCCTGAAGGACGGAGGGCATGTCTTCCTTTTGCTGGACATCTGGTAACACTAGCCCTGGCTGCTGCACCAGCCACAGTGGCTGACCCGTCATTTGCCACCCTGGCCTTTGCACCAGACCGCTATTCCAGCTCCCAGCAGCTGATCTAATTTGCTCCTCTAAAAGTACTCTAATTTAAATTCCTATGTACACCTTCTGGCAAGAAATGTCTCCTACTGGCTTTACTCCTGAAAGATGGTGCATGCTCTGGCCCTGAACCACAACACACTTAAGCACAGGCTAATTTTAAGCAGGAAGCTAATCCCAGTGATTTCAATGGCATGCTGTATGTGCTTAAATTTAAACCTGTGTTTAAGTGCGCGGCAGATTAGGCCCAGAGTGTTCAGCACCTTACAGGGCTGCGCTCGCAATAGCTTTGTACACTAGGAACCTGCTCTCCATAACATAGATAATATTTTCTTCTCATCATATGTAACTTGCACTGGCCAAAACACAGCACTTTAAAGGGAGGCTATGTGTGTCACTTCTTTCAGTTTACACATCAACCTTTCAGGTGACTTTTGTGAAACAGCTGTAGCTGCTTTTGTTTTGTCATGTTACAAGGAATGGTTGCCTTTGTGGGGAATATAAAGTCACTACCATAATTAATCCTTTTTTCAGGCCCCTTCAGGAGAGAGATGCCCACAAACTAGCAACCATTTTGTGTATCCCAGAAATAGTTTAAAGTGCTTCTCTGCTCAACCTTCTTGTATAGACTGGCAAAGCACATGGCATCGTAGAGAGAAATTTGAAGCAATGAAAGTTAACTTTAATCTTACAGAAGGGTAAAATTGGATGTCTCGGCAGGGTTCCCGGGAGACCATTCAAAGGACTTTGCTCAGTAGCACTTAAATATAAGTTAATTTAGCTATTCATTCCCAATTAGGGTCTTAAACTCTGCCTGCCTGAATCTTCTTTATCTGTTCTTTCTTCTCCTTGCTGCTGTGTAATGCTGGCAAAGCAAAGTTAGCAACTTTGGGCATGTTATTGCAGAAATAGATTTGGACTACACTTTTCAAGACACCAAAGAAATTTTTTGAAAAAGAAAAGGCTGATCCTGAGAGAGCCAGAGAATAGTGTATATGAGATTTCAAATTTTAAACCTAAAAGGGGATGCAGAGGCCAAAGGACAGAAACAAGAAAAAGAGTCAAAAACCCAGGGAGAAAATAGAGGTTTGCAAATACAGTACACTAATCATCCACTGTTCCTTGTTAAAGGGCCTGATCCTAATTAATGGTGGTGGTGGGGTCCTTACAGAACCCCCAATCTAATGGCTACTAGGCAATGCTGGAGTGCGCTACTTGGAGCTCATTTATCAGGCACTTCCTTGGTACATTCAGAGTAGGCTAGGAGGCTGTGCTAGGGTAGAGAGCGTGTGATGTGCTGAGAATAACCCTGCCTGCTATACAGGAAGACATCTAAAATGCAGCCTTCCTGCATAGTCAGAAATAACACCCCCCCCCACACACACACACACACACAATAGCAGCTACTACTGTGGGGTGACCACAGCTCACCAAAAGGAGTTGGGCCCTAATACATTTCAGCCCTGTACATGTCACTTGAATGCACCTGACCCCCGCAGTTTGAGCATGTGTGCAGTTGCTACATGTTTCAATTTTGCTGTTAGACGCTGCAGGCTGATTTACTACCATTCATTTGCAAAAATGCAAGGAAAATTATCCCACATTAGTGGTTAAAAAAAAAAATTGGGCACATACATTTTCACCACTGCATATGTGCATCTTTTATTCCATACTTACTGACCCATCCCTCAGTGTGCAACTGAAGCCTTGTCACAGCTGATTTTGCATTTTTAAAGTCCAAGCGCAAAAAAAATCCCCATTGCAATCACAGGGGTTCTCCATGGGGCTCACCTGCAGCATTGGACCCCAGAAGACTTGTTAAAGCAAGGTACTGTGTAAAGAATTACCCGTGCATGACAGTACCTCTGGCTTGCTGTGAAACATGCAGGAGTGGGCTCTAAATAGGAATGTGAAAAGCATTGTACAGCCTTATTTCAGGGGGTGGTCAGCCCTATCACAGGCATTCCAGCTGGCCCCAAACTGGAGGTGGGGGGGGGCATTGTTCTTAGCAGGGTGTGAAAGATCATTTGGGGTGGAGGGGCGTTGCGCAGCGGGGACTGAGCCAGCCCCATGGAGTTTGGGAGGGAGTACCTCCCACGCTCATGCTGCAACCTCCCCCATCCAGCTGCAGCTGCAACTGTGGCCTAGGCCTCATCTTCTGGCTCCCATATGTTGCCCCCCCCCCCATTCTGCTACCAGCCCTGGCTCCCCAGTTTCTGATTGCAGCTCCCAACAGCAGTGATTTGTGTGGGGGGGGTTGTTTGTTGGGGAACCACTGGGTTACACCAAGCTCTACACAGGTATATACTGGCCTTGACAGCCCACAACTCCCACAGAGCAGTGGTAGGTGCCCCTGGACTGAACTGTGGGGAGATACTGCTGGCTGGAGGGTGGGTGGGAGCAGTGGGACCTGTAACAGAGCTGCTGGGGGCTCCTTTTTCGGGCGCAGGCCAAGGAAGAGGCCTGTGTCCATTGAACCAGGGTGGAACAGGTACACTACAGCTGAATACGTGTCATTGCAAAGTCCTCACACACTGGCGCCTTCACCACAGCAGTGGCATGCTGAGGGGTGGGGGGGGGGGGTAAGGGCCAAGCCCCAGGTGCCAGCCTAGAAGGGGATGCCAGGCTCCTCCCCAAACCCTGCTCCCGTGGGCTGTCTCTCACAGCTGACTTGACTGTGATTGAGTATTCGCCTGTGCATGGGCTAAGGGCTGACCTGGATTCACAGGAAGCAGCTGCCTCAGAGTGGGGGTGGGGGGGGCTGCCCCCCCCAGGCTTCCCACTGAAGGGCCCTGACTGAAAAGGTGCCTTCAGCTCTGAGGGCAGCAACCCCACGCCCAGCCCCCCCTCAAGTTGCACATAGGGGTCTTGCCTCCCTCGCAGCCCAGCTTCAGCCAGGATGTCTGTGTGCCCTGACCTGCCTGGCTGGATTTGCATTGGCTCACAGTCTGTTGAGGGATTGATGGTACAATGCTATGCCTCAGTGTGGTCAGCCATATGTGAGTGGGGAGATTTGCTCCTGTGAGCTTTCCATGATCAGGCAGTGTTGTCACTTCTTTAGTTCGTTTGCCTGAGTGTTCTTAACAACAGCAGCAGGACAAGTGGAGGGGGACGGGAAGTAGCATGGCACCACCACCAGGTTTCGCAGCAGCAGCAGGCCTTGTGCCTCTGTTGGGGATGGCGACTGGGGGGATGGGGTGAGGGGTGACGTGTAGCCAAAGACTACTCAGTGTGGAAAAAATCCCAAGGCAGGACTAGCCAGCGTTCTTGCTTTGTAATGGCCACATGATGGCTGCTCGAGCTCTGCTCTGTGATGAGTATCAGCTCCCACCTTGCTAACCTGCCAGACTGGGCTCCAAGGGAGCCCATGCAAGGGGAGGGTGGCACCAGCTGCCAGCTTTGCTCTCATGGTCCTTTCAGACAAGACATATGCAAAATTCCAGGCAATGGTCATTATCAACCAGGTGCACCATGGGGGTTTATGTGCCATACCACATATCAGTCATTGTTGGAAGCAGAGCCTGTCCTAGAGGAATCCAAGTTCTGGGGCACACAACAGGAAGCAGGTTAGTGGATAAGATGAACCAATGACTGCATGGGATAACAGGCTATATGGGCCTGGAGGATCTGAACCTCTATAACATGAATCATAGGATTGGAAGGGACAGGGGTGTCACTGGCTCCTACCCAAAAATCTCTTGACATGCAGGCCCCCACTGGCCTGCCACCCCAGCCCGATTTGGTCCCATGGCCCCAGACAAGGGCAGGGCTGGGTTGGGCTGTTCCCACCATGGTGGTCCAGCCCTGTGTCACCAGCTGGGATCAGGGCTGGTTCAAGCTTCTGCCACTGAAGTCAGGGCTGGAACAGGCGGCCTGACCCTGTGTCCCCAACTGGGGTCAGGGTCAGATAGCTCGCTGCTGCGCTCCGGTAGGTATGGTAATTCTCTCTTCCTCTTTTATGTGCCCTCTGCTTCCCTGCCCCCCCCCCCAGCCTAGCACTGATTAATGCGAGTGTTGGCCTTTCCCAGTTAGATGTAGTCTTACCAATACAATCTCTTCTACCTCTGGGAACTTCCCAGTAATGCACTGACTGTGTCCTGCCTCCATGCTGCTGTATACACATGCACTGATCTTTTTATATTTGGTGGGCTTTGCCTGTGTAAGGGGACTGAGAGCCCCTTACTGAGACTGAATGGGCCTTTTGATTGGCCACTCCCGCTTGGAAGCAGGACTCTGAAACAGCCAGCCCCAGGATGGCCTGAAAGTGCTCCCCCGCCCCTGAGCTGAAACTGCAGGCTGGACATGGCAGCTGGGAGCCACAGGACCCAGGAAGGGAGGCCAGGCTGAGCTGATTCCTGCAAAGCAGACCCACAGGCAGCTGGACCAGCCTAGAGCCAAGCAGAGCTGGAGCTGGCGTTGTCTGGGTGCAGGAGGCCAGGGAAGGAGCCAAGGGGCTGAGCTGACCTGTGCAGACGGCAGGAGGACCAGAGGAGCACCCCAGAGAGCCACACAGAACCCGAGCAGTGGCTGGGAGCCAGAGCTGCAGCCATCTGGAGCTGGGTGTGGTGAGCAGCTGGGGAGCAATGAAGGGGGGCTGATGCTGGGAAGAAGGGCCCTGCCCCTGGAGCTTGGGGACGTGTGGCCACTGCCAGAGCCTGCATCTGACCCCCCTGGATCATCCAGTCCCAGCCAGGCCTGGGGAGAGGGATTGCAACGTGGAGAAAGACTGTGAGACTGTTCCTCAGGCCCCAGAGACTCTTGTTTGTACTGCCCCCATGCCAGGTGGTGGCACTGGGGGTTTATTGTTCACCTTTTTCCACTTTTTTCTATTTTCTTAGTGGGTTATGCTTTTTATTTCTGTATGCTTAAATAAATTATATATAGTGACTGGTGGGCCAGAAGAGTGGTCAGTGCGGTCAGCACCCCGAAGTGGGGACACCCTAGCCCTGTCCTGCGAGACCACAATAAGAGTGGGGGGGTCGAGCCCCCAGAAATTCTGAGGCCCAGCCTTGTCGGGGTTACGGAGACTCCTCCAAACAGGAGATTGGGAGGTGAGCCTTTGAGGTCAGGCAGGCCTTGGGGTAAAGGAAGTGGGAGCAGGGACTCAGATCCTTTTGCTACGCACCTTCACCGGGGTGGTATACAAAGTCTGTGAAGTTCCCCACAAGAGCGGGTCCATCCCCCCGCTTACACCTGCAATACTATGTTGTAGGGTTTTGCTTCAATATATTCCACTCTCTAAAGTTGAAAATAAAGACTGCCACAAAATCAGAAAACATTAAAGTCCCCAAAGGGAAAAAAGAAAAAAAGATGAGGTATTCCTGATATGATCAGAATTGAGCACTGGTCCTCTCTGCTATAACAGCACACACTCTGCAAGCCAAACTGGTCACATTACAGCAATGCCTCACTCCTTTTTGTTTCAACTGGCCTGCCTTTGCCAGAATTACAGAGGGTGGGCCTGAACTCCCATGCACCAAGTGCTCCAATGTAAGAGAGGGCCCATGACTAGAGATTGAAGGGAGCACACCTGCCCAGACTCCAGGTGGATCTGTGGGGCATGCTGTGGTGGGGCATCCACTCACACACAAGATCTGGAGGGGTTAAGTGACCCAATTGCCTGCCTAGGCTGCACCTGGTGAAGGAGACAGGGAGCCAGCAAAGATTTAAGTAGAACAGGCTCAGCTGGATAGGGATAGGAGGGGGCCTGTGTAAAGTCTAGGTGCTGGGAAGACTTCGGTAATTACTCCCTGGGAGACAAGTGTGTGGCTTAGTGAGCAGGAGAGGTAGGCAAAACTCATGGAGTAAAAGAAAGAAGGTCTGGGGTGGGCCAAACCTTTGCGGTTGATGAATAGGGAACAGGCCTGCATTTCCCCTGCTAGCTGCAGAGGGCATGGTCCCCGTAAGGTAGTGAGCAGGAATATTTCCTGAGCTGAGCCTATGAATTAAAAGGGAGTTTGACACTCCATGGGGGCACATAGTGATATGGCTGGGAGCCTGTGGCTCCTTTACCGAGAGGTGGCCAGAGGAGTGATAGGAGACACCCCTGCAGGAGGGAGCAGTGCCTGGCAAGAGTCAATCTGGTGAACGGGATCCTCTGATAAATAGGAAGAGTGTTAGTTAGGTTCAGAGGTGGTTTTTGGGGTAGGTGAAGCAGTTACTTGCTGAGGGTCCTGAGTGGTAAGGGGGCCCCACCCACAACTCTGTGGACATCAGAGGCTTTGCCTACCCCAAAAGCTGCATCTGCCCCAGTCAGCAGCAGGAGTGCTCTCAGCTGTGACAAGTGCAGACAGCGTGGGGGGTGAGGGCAGTGGGGCACCAGGGCTGGGGCCCCTGGTAAGGAGTCAGGGGTGAAGGGAGGTGTGGCCCCTGCTGGGGAGCTGGGGCTGTGGGGCATAGCCAGGGCCACCAGCAGGGAGCCTATAAGGGGCCCCATAATGGACCTTTGCCTAGGGCCCAGGGTAGCTTAAGGCCACCTCTGGTTAAGTTTATGTTGTGTTGAAAGCAGCACCCATTTTCTGAACTATTGCATCACCAGCTACTGATCTTTTACAGTTGTCACAACTTAGCCTTTATTAAATCAGTTGCATTTTCCATTGTATGTTGTTAAGACAATTTTCAAGTAAGATTGTGTTGATTCTGTTTTGGGCATTTATTTCCTGTGTAAGATCCTTATTTGTATTTTTGGTCCTGGATACAAGTGTGGTACACCCTGCTGGACACAGGGTCTGTCTAGGTGGAGGCACCACCAGCTAAAAACAGTCCTTTGAGTAAAAGGGCAACTACAGAGAGGTGACAAACTGCTTACCAACCCAATTCCCTGTCTTAGCTAGGTCCCCTACAAGCTCCATTGCCCTTAATGATATAAGATGCCCAGGTAACACATGAGTTTCTTGCTCTACCTTTTAAAAGTATCACTTTAAAACTTGCATGATGATTGTTTTAAGACCTGTTTGTACTATACAGGGCAGATCAATTTAAATAACTGATTTGATCAGCTTTTCCATTTGTAATTTCTTTATTTTCTGAAAAAGTGCATTATGATTGGTCGATCTAATCTGTAAAGTATGTTGATTTACCACTAAAAAGAGCCTTTACACTAGATTTGGTACATCTTTTTGCTACCTTAAAGGGTGTGACATAACAGCATACATTTATTTAAGGAATTATGTAACAACATTTTCAGATTCTTATTAATTGCACATTAGGAAATGGTGACTGATATTGTTTATTTAATAGATAATTAACTTTTTTGCTTATGATTTGTGTCAGACTGCATTAGGATAGTAATTGGACTTTAATTAAACCCAAAACAGCATAAAAATCATTTTGATGAAACAAAACAATCTTAAATGTTTTGGATACATACACTTCTCATCAAAACATGTCTCATTTACAATGACATGATTTATTAAACAGAGTGATTAACTGAAGTCTGTGAAGCAAACTGATTATTTCAGGTCAACCTGGGAAAATTTTGAAATATGCCTCTATGACAGTGATTAAAGTTTTAAGCTTCTACTTGCCTAAATCTCTTGAAAAGAAGATACTCTCCTAAGTTACTTAGGCTGATCTATTGTGCCATATTTATAAAGCTTGACCTCAAAATGTAGGTATTTTCTCCTGATTGATTCTTTATATAGAAAAGCAGCTTTTGACTCAAGTTTTTGACAGAGGCTCATGGATTCAGCATATTTTGCTCTTTGAGAGTGTAATACATTTAGGCCTTAATATATTTTGTATTAAGTCCAGATTTCACTAAAGGTTTGTTTTAAAATAATTTATTTAAACAAAATAAAATCTGCTTTCTAAATGTAAAACATTCTTTTTTCAAATTATCATCAATTTTTATCCACCCTGCTAATGTGGTAAGCAACTGATTTGCCATAGACCACACTTTTTGGCAGGTATAGATGGGAAACCCCCCTTTTTCTGACACTGTTGCAGAAAGCAAGACATAGACTTGGGTAAGGTTTTCTAAATTGCCTAGATACAATTATGAACAGTCTCTCAGGAGCCTAAATTTCCTTGTAAGTTAGTGGAACAAAACGATATTGCTCATCTGCAATAACAAGATACAGTGCAGGGTGGCCTTCAGACTAATTGGAAGGGTATTATCACCGTCTTTTGCAGACAGAGAACCGTTTAGATTGCAAATGGTAGAAGGGAAAGAAGTAGATTAAACAAAAGAAGGTTCACAAAATCATTAGATGAAGGTGGTAATCAGGGGGAAACTTGGAATTGAATCTAAAATGGCAAGTGCAGGAATTACTTGTGAATATGAAAAGTGAAGGCAATTTGGGTGAAAGCGATCATCAAAAGGCAGATTTCCAGGAAAAGAGGGAGCAAGAGCAGCAGAATAAGGATAATAGACTTCCAAAAAACAGACCTTAAGACAGCCAGAGAACTGTTAGATTTTCTTCCCACCAGACATTACCTAAGAGAAAAAGATGGCAGTTTCCAAAGAGACAGTCTTAAAGGGGCAACAGCAAAGCATCCCGATGTGAATGAAAGATAGGAATAAGATGATGAGGCCCATGTGACTTCATCAGGAACTCTTTAATGTCTTAAAAAATCAAACAAATCCTGCAGAAACATGGACAAGTTGCTTAGGATGCCAACGAAAATGGTAAAAGGTTTAGAGAACCTGACTCATCAGGAATAGTTAAAAACAACTAGGCACATTTAGTGTTGAGAAAAGAAGTTGGGAGCAAGGGAATCTGATAGCCTATTAAATATGTTATAAACAGCACCATGCTCAGTTCTTTCTACTGAAGGTAGGATAAGAATTAATTGACTTAATCTGCAGCATGAGAGATTTAAATTAGATATTGGGAAAAACTTGCTAACTACAAAGATTGTTAAATACTGGAACAGATTTCAAGGAAGGTTGTGGAATATCTTGTCAATTTCCAAAGGGATAGCCATGTTAGTCTAGTCCAGCAAAAAAAAAAACACAAGGAGTCATGTGGCACTTAAAGACTAACAGATTTATTTTTCGCATGAGCTTTTGTGGGAGGAAATCCCACTGTTTCAGATGCTTTGAAGATTACCTAGCCCCTTTCTTAAAACTTTCAGACATCTGTACGGAATAGTCTAGGTTTACTGCATTAGCTCAGGGGCCTGAACTAGCTGACCTCTCAAAGTGTTTTCTAGTCTTACACGCCTATGATTTTTATGATGATCAAGACAACAGCATTTGGAAGTGGGTGAATGAGAAACAGTGGAGTTACTGACCATCAAAGTGGCAGGAACATGTTAGTGAAAGGTGCATCAGAGGCTCCTAAGGAAAGCAATATTGATTAGAATCTGCCTCTGGCTAACATACCTACAATGTTACTTTTCCAGCTACACCATGGGCTTTTCTGTTAAATTCCATTTGTTTTTCAAATTCAATGTACGGTGGGAGAAAGCAGTTTATTTCCTGTGTGTTTGGAATCTTTCAGCAGTGCTGGAGGAGAGTGGACCAAAGAATGCTTTTCAAATGTTTTAAGTTTAAAGTTATTGAAAAAGTCAACTACTTCTGTGGACACTCTCATTTTAAAGTGAATGTTTTGTTAACCATTTTTATTTTATTTGTCATCTTGAAGAGATGAGATTGACACATCTTGCCTGTTACAGTACCTCTGAATAATATGATGTCCTATTCATAGCCAAAATTTTCCTTGGCATCCACAGGGCCTAATTTTGCAGCCCTTATATGTGGCTAGGAAAAAAAAAAAATGTGTGGCTGGAACTACTATCTTTGGAATGATCAGATGTGAACTCTACTAAGAGGTGTGTGCACCCAGTCCAAAAGAGCTGGAGCACTCTGCTCCTAAGTACCTGTAGGAGTGGCGCTCATTCCCTGCAGGCCTATACCCTGCCTTATATTCATGTGCTTGTGAGCCACTGCCAATCATCTTCACAAAAGGACAGCTGTACCTAAAGGGGACACTGTTTATGCCAGTTGAGAAAGTACTAATAGGGGACAAATTACTTCTGTACAGATCAACAAGAACTTGAAAAGAAATGTCTGTGACTGTTCTTCTATGGTTAGCTCTTCCAAGAGACTCAGTGACAGAGAAGAAGTTGGGAAGTGCCCACAGTGCTTTTTATTCAGGCATTCTAACTCCACAACATTAAATCATGATGAATGAGTCTATCTTTGAAACTGTGAATGATTAGATTGATGCAATATCTGCCAAAGAAAGCTAGATTTAAAAAGAATCCAAAGACCAGTTGGATTCAAAAGATAAGTATGAGCAACGTGTACTTGCATGGCATGTATTTTTGTGTTGCATTCACAACGTCTGTAGTTGGGAAAAGCAACAATATAAATATTATACACATACACTTAGTAGAACAATGTCAAGGTTATAACGTCAACCACTCACATAAGAAATGTCAGAATTAAGACTGACTGTGCAGCCCCTGACCCACTAGACTTGAGCGCCCACGCTACCATATTCACATGGCTACTTTTAGCATGATAGCTTGAGCCTGGCTAACATAACTCTATTCGCCTGAGCTGGAAAGCTTACTTACAGAGTACTGTAGGTATGCTCAGAGTCTGTTACAGATGTCCACTAAATGGCTTAGGGGCTGATCTAAAGCTCATTAAACTCAGTCGCTGTCTCTTTGATTCCAGAAGTCAAGGACTCATCCTCATTGTCCTTTAAAGTAGTGGAAGCTCACACTTCTAGTGCTGCAGGTTTCAAGTTCAAACCCTGATTTTGATAAAGCAAGGGGTCAATTAAATCACCTCTCTATGACCCGAACAGTGGTCCCCAGATAACATTTTGGGCTTCTCTGTCTTAGAGTTTAGGCTGTGTAATCTTTGCAAGGAAACCCCTGTTACCCAATGAGTATCTATTGTCCTCTGACCTACAACTTTCTTCAGTTATAAATTGGAGAGGGTGCTGAGAAGAGCCATGAGAATATTAAACTGGGATTAAAACACATGCTTTATAATGATAGCCTCAAGGAGCTCAGATTATGTAGTTTAACCAACAGAAGGTTGGAAGGGTGACTTGATCAGTCTATAAATGCCTACCTGGGAAACAAATATTTAATAATGGGCTCTTCTGTTTAACAGAGAAAGGTATAACACATTTTAATGTCTAGTGATTTAAGTTAGACAAATTCAGACTGGAAATGAATAGAAATTTTGAACAGTGAGTGTATTTAACCATTAGAACAGTTTACCAAGAGTCACAGTAGATTCTCTTTCACTGCCTATTTTAAAATCAAGGTTGGATATCTTTTTCTAAAAGATACACCCTAAGAATTATTTGGAAAATGTCTATGGCAGGCTTGTCCAGACTCCAGCCTGCCAAGCGCTTTCATACGGCTTGCGGAGTGCTGCTTCAAGAGCCTGGGAAGCTGAGCCAGCAAGGTGCTATATGATAGGAGATTGTGTGTGTGTGTGTGTGTGTGTGTGTGCGCGCGCGCGCGCAGGGGGGAGAGAACTAAGCCTGAGGGCAAGCAGAATCGGGGGGGGAGGAGAGCTGTGCTGAGTGGGGGGTGAGAACACATGCAGGACACACTGCGGCAGTTCTGGGGGGGTGGGATGTGAAGGGGCAGGGGACCGGTGTGGCTGATTGGTGGGACCCAACTACTTCTTAACATGGATGTCCCTCCAGTTCTGCTCTCTTCCCACACCTAACTCCAGCACCGCATCCTTCCCCTGACCTTAGTGGAAAACACTTGTCTGTAGCAATTACTACCCATCCATGTTTCCGGTACAGAGATGACCAATGCCAAAACCTGTGACCACTGCAGAACTGCCAGGGTTTCTGTCCTGTCTCTGACTCTGTTCTCCTTTTCCTCTCCCCAGCACTGCTCTCCTTTCCCTGACCAGCGGTTGGCAAGGAGTGAGGAGAGGAGAGTTGGTGGGGTATCTGTCAGGAAGCAGCTGAATCCTGCCACCTAGCTGCTCTGCTCCTCCTACCTCACCCTTTTTTCCCTCCCCTGTCCTACCTTGCTCCCCACACTCTGCCCTGCCCCCCTTGTCCTCTGTAAACAGTCCAAGGAAAAGCAATGCCAAATATCACACTAATAATTATTTTAAAAGTTTATTAATAAGATCAGTTTGTATGTCTCACCTATCAAAAATTTTCTTACCAGCCCCCCAACTGAGAAAAGAATTGTAATGTGTCTCCTCACCCAAAAAGGTTGGACACCCCTGTTTTATGGCTTGTGTGATACAGGTGCTCAGACTAGAAAGATGATGACAATGGTGGCGTCTCACCTTGAATTGAGTCTGTTAATCTGTACATTCTCATATGGAGTGAGCTAGAGGTCTTACAAATTTCACACACCCAAATTAAACCAAAGTATATTTCATGAGGATCCCAACATGGCTACCTAACTTAGAATTGCACTGGACTGGCTCTGATGGTATACTTGGCAGCAGCTATTATAGAGATATGCAAAATGGATTCTGTTGTAAACCTCCCATTGCATAGCAGAAGTACAAAGCAAAAAAAACCCCACCAGCATGAAACTGAAAGCTTGGATTCAGGCAAAAAGCACCGTATCCTTTCCATCCCCATGCTCTTTACATGAGGTTACGTGACTTAACCACATGGTTACTTCAAAATGCCACAGACTATTTTGCATGGACAATGTGGTAATCATCTGGAAACTCCACTATAAATTGTGGCTGGGACTAATGCTTGAGAAAACAGCAGCAGCTTCATATCTTGATAAAAGTGCTCTTAAAAATGAATACCACTGTGTAACACACTAGACTCAGACTCTGTTCTCTGAAGGCACAGTACTCTTTATTACATCTTATAGTACAGAAACCTATAGCGCAGAGCAGAAAGAGACATAGGGGTCTGTATGAAACAGGCCTCAAACTAGACTGTGTGCTTCTATAACACAACAAGCTCCACCAGCAAGGGTAGGGAGTGTCTTGAAATCACAATTTCTGGAGAAATAAGAGAGAAGGAGGGGAGTCCAGAAAGTTAAACTGTGAAAACTTCATTTAGTTGTGTTAAGCTCATAGCACTCCTTTTTGCTTGTGCTTTACCTATATCAAAGTCGTGGTACTTCAAGAGTTGGAGAATTCTAGAAATTCATAGCCTCTAAGGTCAGAAGGAACCAATAGGATCATGCAGTCTGACCTCAGGCCACATAACCTCATCCACTGACTCCTGTAATATACCCCTAACCTATGACCGTGTTTAGTCCTCAACTCATGGTTTAAAGACTTTAAGGTACAGAGAATCCACCAGCAAGTATGCCATACCCCATGCTACAAAGGAAGGTGGAAAACCTACAAAGCCCTTGCCAATCTGCCCTGAGCTAAAATTTCTTCCTGACCCCAAATATGGCGATTCTTTAAACCTTGAGCATGTGGGCAAGCCTCACCAGCCAGACACCCAAGAAAGCATTCTCTGTAATAACACAGAACCCATCGCATCTCAGGCCAGCATTGGCATATTCACCACCACTACTAGTTAAAGATTGGCCAGTTGCCAAACTGGGGCTGTCTCATCATACCATACATTTATCAAGATGAGGTTTGAAGCCAGCTAAGGCATTTTTGCCCCCACCACTCCTCTTGGCAGGCTGTTCCAGGAGTTCACTTCTCTCCTCCATGAACTTAGTGATTAGCACCTTTGCTTAATATACAGTGCATCCTGGGTTCAAGCCCCAGGGGGTTGGAGTCAATGATCTCACAAGGTCCCTTCCAACCCTATGAGTCTATTCTAACTTGCCTTTTGAAGTACCAAAGGCATTAAAAAACCCCTTCCTACTTCTTTGCTACGTGTAAAACAAGTATTTTAAGGACACACTACAGCACAGAATGATCGTGTGTGCTAGTGAAGCTAAGGTGTTATTAGCCTGTTGATGTTTTCATTATTAATCCTTTTTCACTGACTTCGCTCAATCTGAAATCTACTACTGGTTCAGGACTTGGACTGAAGCTCTGAGCTGCATTGGTTAACTACCTATGTAAGTTTACATACAGTAAGTAGTGTCAGTCTGAACAATAACTAGTGTTAGACACTGCTGTTATCCTCTTCTTTTCAGATGTGCCAACAAAGTTAAAATACAATGCATTGCACTCAGAATTCGTTTGGTTCCTGCTGTGAAGATGATGTGCCATTAACCTCAGTAGTTGATTGATCATTATTAATAGATTGCATGTTTGTGCTCCACTAAGTGAATTCCTGCTGATAGATTAATGGCAAACAAAAATTCATGTTCCGTTAGCATTAGCACTATTGTAGGAAATAGACAAGAAAAGAAGTCAAGGTTGTAAGATTAACTGCTTAGAGAGTCGTCTTCTATATAATGTTAAGATAGAGGCCATGACAAACTCTGCTGTGATCTTTTAAGAGCTTTTCATTTTGTTTTCAGAAAGGCTCAACATTGTACAGAAATTCAAAATGGTTAGCCTGACATGTGACCCTCCAGCAGTAAGAGGTGATAATTTTCTATGTCTGCAGTAGACACTTTGTCTGTGTATTATTTAATTTAATAAATATGATTCAATTACCAAAGGGGCATCATTCTTCCCACACCCATCAGATGTGTAAAGCGTAAGTTGAACAGTGCTAGTCATCCTTATCCTAGGCTCATTTTCCCCAAGTCTCTTATATTCAGATGTATCTGTGCCATTGTGCATCTTGATTGGCATCTCTATATCTTGCGCTAAGGTTTTCAAAGTCATCCTTGATTAGGTAGCCTGTTATCAGGCATTCTTAAAAGATGTCCCAAATATGTCCATTCTTTATCTCAGACTGTATTTCTGTAGATAGTTGTGCCCATTATGGGACCTCTTTATTACTTATTTATTTTTCTCTGAATTCTCTGTAGACATATGCATCGAAAGCTCTTCCATTTTGTTGGCTATATTTTTCTGGGACTCAGGTCCACGTAGGAAGACACTTAGGGGGTTGCTTTGAAAAATCTTAAATCTGGTATTTTTTGCTAATCCCTTTGGACTTCCATACTGTTTCACATTTTTGAAATACAGTCCTTGTTTTATCTATTCTCAACTTTATATGAAATCACCAGTATCAGAAATGATGCTTCCCAAACAAGTAAATATATTCATGGTTCTCAATACTTCAACTTCCATATAGATAAACATCAGTAGAAGGTAAATTAATTTTCATAACTTCTATCTTTGATTTATTAATAAGACCCATTTGCTTGGCAGACTTTGCAAGACCATCTGTCTTTTGCAGCATGTCGTCAACTGATTTATTCATAAGGCAGATGTCATTTGCGAAGTCTAAGTCTCCAAACTCACCATCTGTCTGTGCAATGCCCATTTCCATATACAGTAGACAGTCGGTAACACAGTCAACAGTGATTTCAAACAATGTGGGGCACAAGATACAACTTTGTCTGACACCAGTGTAAACATTAAAACAATTATTAAGCTCCTGGCTTATCTTTTATACACCACAAGTTCTGATACACATTTTTGAAAACATTAATGTTTTGCTGTTGTCCCCATAAATTTATGCTTTGAGCCATAACAGTCCTCAAAAGACATTATCAAATGCTTTTGGAAATCCACAAAAGTCAGGATTACTGGCAGCTGCCATTCACTGCTTTGCTTTAAGCTTCTATGCAGGATGAAGAATGATCTACACAAGTTTGATTAGGTGAAACCCAGCTTGATTTCAAGGTCTGCTATGTCTTTACATGTCTGTTTAGAATGATTGTACAGAAGATTTTCTCTGAGGCTCCAACAGTTACAATCACTCAGCTCTTGTTTCCTGGGGAGTTTGATTATAATCCCTCTCTTCCATTTTGTATTCTTTCTCCTGTGTCAAACTGAAGTGGCATACCAGGATTTTCATATTGCCCTTTCGGCTTACTTAAAGTAGTTCTGCTGTGATTTGATCTTCACTTGGCAATTTATTGTTCTGTAATCTTTCAATTGCTACTTTAAATGCTCTCTTGGTGCCTGTCCAAAAACAAAATTAATAAATTAGCATTTAATAAATTAAAATAAAAGGGATTATTGCTGCTAAAGAACTAAGCAGCCTCTTCCACACTTACTTAAATAATCCACTAAAAAACAGCTGGACTAAGTACATATGACTTGCAGCAAGGCATAAAGAAATAAAATGAACAATTCAGGTATCGTTGAAAGAGCTGGCAAAAGAGAATTCCAGACTCAAAGTGCCCTTATCGGGGACACCTTACTGCCA
This sequence comes from Podocnemis expansa, assembly GCA_007922195.1. Classification (NCBI taxonomy): domain Eukaryota; kingdom Metazoa; phylum Chordata; order Testudines; family Podocnemididae; genus Podocnemis; species Podocnemis expansa. The sequence continues at coordinate 11,281,357 of ML681964.1, read as the reverse complement.
GGTCCTAGACCTTCTATCTGGGGTCAGTTTCTCATGCTCCTTAGAGGATCATGACTCTCATGTCCCAGTCTGGTGGGCAAGGTTGCCTCTAAAACAGCCAAAACCTATATAGCTTTGTAGGTCAAGACCAATTCTTTGAAGCATACCTTGAAACAAACAAAACCTTGGCAGACCACAGAACAGTATGTAATAAATAACATACTCCATGTGTGTCATGATGTATTGTCACACACTGGGATGCAATCCAAACCAGTGAGGCATTGTGTCTCTGCCTGCCCTGTATCTGTAAGTGCCTCTAAAGGTTCAGCGACTGTGGTTCTCTTGTCTGAACACTCCCTGCCAGCATACTAGCCTGCTTAGAGTGTCTGAGAGTTAAGATGCCAGCAGCCTCCTCCTTAGAGCTCAGCCACATTTGGGTTACACCTGGCAAAGTGACTCCCACACAGGTGCAGTCCTTAGTTTACCAAAAATTATATGCCCTAATATGCACAGCCTTTTCCTGGTGCCCTCAGAAACAACATTTGTTTGGGCCTCTAAAGAGACAAAATTTAACAACTGGTCAGATTGAGGAAATAACATAACTTTCACTTTAATCCTTCATGGGATTCATTTAGACCAGCGGTTCATTAATGTTTCCAGTTACACCCCAACCCATTTACCGTAAATGGAATCTGTTTGTGTCACCCCCTCCAGTAGACACAGCCCAGGGTTCCTCAACAGCAGAGTTTAGGCTGAAGGAAGAGCTGGGGATGAGGGAAGAACTGGGGCTAGAAACAACGCTGGCGTGGGGGTTGAGAGGGAATGAGGGCAGAGTGGGGCTGGAACAGGGTTGGGGTGGATCTGGCCTAGATGTGAAGCAGGAGTAGGAACTGAAGCAAGCTGGAAGGAGAGCTGATCTGGCGGCAGAGCAGGGCTAGAATGGTGGTCTCCTGCTGCGCCCCTAGGGGCTGGCCCAGACTTGTAGGCAGAACAAGACTGAGGGGTGGAGAAGGAGCAAGGCTGAAATGTAGAGCTCCCTCTCTGCCTCCCATGGGGCTTGACTGCGACCCCACCACACACAACCTGAACATTTCTCTGCCCACTATGCCAAAGTGAGGCTGTTCTTAAGATTTACTCTGAATTCTGTGTGCATCTCAGTTTTCCTCATGTACCAGTTAGGCATTTGGGTGTGTTAAGTGTGTGTGATCTTTGGAGTGACCACTAGGAGGTGGGTGTGGCTGACTTCAGCCGCCTGTGCACGGACAGTAGCTAGAGCCCGTCCCCTGCAAGTGGTCAGAGCGTGGTGTTCAAGAACATAAGATCAGGTGACCTGCCTTGCCCGGGAAGCAACAAAGGCAGAGGAGGTGTAGCAGGGTATGGCTGAGGCTAGGCAGGGAGAAGTGAGTCAGTTCCCTGTGAGGGGAGCAGAGGGAGACAAACCTGGGAATGGTGACTCTGGGAGTTTCAAAGATGGCTTTCCCCGTTTCTGTGATTCATCTGCTAACAAGTTCTATTCTACACTGTGTTACTGAGGACTAAAATTCTGCTGTTTTCCAATTTGAGAATCAATATTGACTGCAAAGTAGAGACTGTGGGCCCCTTTCGCGGGGGTGGCAGGTGTGAGGCTTTCCCAGGTGTCTCACTCAGGGGGACTCACTCTGGTGAGCTCACACTGGAACATGGGTGCTAAATGCTCAGGTCAATCTTGCAGGAGGTGGGGGGGTCTGGACACTGTGGCAGAGAAACGCTGCTGCTGCTGGGATCCGACCCCTGCCAGGGGTCTGGCACCATCCTGGGAGTGGCACCATGGGGGAGGGGTCTGGCCCCAGCCTGGGGAGCAGTGCTGCCACTGGGGTCCAGCCCAGGCAGGGAGCAGAGCCACCGCTGCTCTCTGGAGCCAGCCCTGGCTGGGGAGTGGAGCTGTGGTCAGGGGCCAGAGCAATGGCTGGAATCCTCCTCACTGGTGCCCCCACCAATCCCCCAACTCCAAAGTCCCTTACCACCTGGAACCACTGCCCTAGACCAACCTGCCCTCCTGCTTACCTTTTCTGGAGTGGAGCCATCTGAAAGACAGCTTCCTGCCTTGCTCCGCCCTACGCTACATGCTGAGGGGAGAAGGGCAGGATAGGCTTGCTGGCCCCAGCCCAGCCCTTGGTGCCCCCTAATGGTTGGTGCCTTAGGCAACCACCTAGGCTGCTTCTATGGAAGGACTCGCCCTGGGTCGATCCTAAACAAAGGAAAGTATGTTTATCACTTATGTGTAAATTGAGGTAAACAGGTCTGTCAAGACAGCAGGGGGAAGGAAATAACAGGAAACAGATTTCAGCAAATGCAAGTGGAGAAAAAAAGAGCATGGACATTCCTTCATCACCAGACTCCATGTCATCTTCCTCACAGCTTGAATATACTTCATTCTGAGGATTAACCTGTTTCAAAGGTTTATTGGTCTATGAAGATGGGACTGAACCTCACATGATGAACAATCAAATCGGCTGGCTGTATTCAATATTACTGCATTATAAAACTGTATAGAATGAGGTCCTCTTGAAAAGTTAATGGTACAATGGTATTTAATATGTATTAACACTAGGAAATATGGATATTGGATGATGGGATAGATTGCACACTCAGTAAGTTTGCGGATGACACCAAACTGGGGGGAACAGTAGACATGCTGGAGGGCAGGGACAGGATTAAGGGAGACCTTGACAAATTGGAGCAGGGGGCCAGTAGAAATCTCATGAGGTTCAACAAGGACAAGTGCAAAGTCCTGCACTTGGGACAGAAGAACCGCATGCACTGCTACAGGCTGGGGAGCGATCAGCTAAGTAGCAGCACTGTAGAAAAGGAGCTGGGGGTCATGGTAGATGCAAAGCTGGATATGAGTCAGTGTGCTCTTGCTGCCAAAAGGGCCAATGGCATACTGGGCTGCATGCCAACGGATCAAGGGATGTGATCATTCCCCTCTATTCATCACTGGTAGGCCACATCTGGAATACTGTGTCCAGTTTTGGGCTTGTCACTACAAAAAGGACGTGGAAAAATAAAGAGTCCAGCGGAGGGCAACAAAAATGAGCAAGGGGCTAGAACACAAGATCTACGAAGAAAGACTGAAGGAACTTGGCTTACTTAGCCTGCAGAAGAGAAGACTGAGGGGGGATTTGATAGCAACCTTCAACTACTTGAAGGGATGCTCCAAGGAGGATGGAGCTAGGCTGTTCTCAGCAGTAACAGAGGACAGAACAAGGAGCAATGGTTTCAACATACAGCTGGGGAGGCTGCGGCTGGATATTAGGAAAAACTTTCTTACTAGGCGAGTGGTGAAGCACTGGAATGGGCTACCTAGGGAGGTGGTGGAATCTCCATCTTTGGAGATGTTTAAGGCCGAGCTGGACAAAACCCTGGCTGGGATAATTTAGAGGGAGTGGTCCTGCTTTTTTGGCAGGGATTTGGGCTAGATGACCTCATGAGGTCCCTTCCAACCCTATGATTCTATAATACTTAATGACATTATGTTTTAAAGCCTGTGGCCAACCAGGGAGAAACCAGTTCCCTCCCAGACAGGTAAATAGTTGCCTACTATCCTCTCTCCTATGTGAATTAACTGATAGAATCAAAACAATGGAAGCACAATTTATATACAGGGGGATGGGAAGCCCATTGGAAGGGAGGAGCAGCATGAAATCATCTTGCCGCTTGAAATGATGTCATTTCACTCCAGAAGATCTAAGAAAGGAGAGAAGCCATCCATGGCAGCTATCACTAGACAGAAGCCACAGCTCTTGCAAGCCAAGATAGATGGCTTTGACTAAGAGGGGCCTGAATTCTCTGGAAACCCAATGAAGATGAGGAATCTGCTTAGGAACAAAATCTTTCTTCCAAGAAGACAAAGGAACCAGCACCCTTGGAAGAGATCCAGAGTATGGAGGGGTCAACCACCATCTTGCTGAAAGACTGTGGGTGTGAAAAGCTGTCTTGAGCAAAACCTTGAACAAACCTAGCTAGATTAGGGTTTTAGCTGCATTTTCACTTTTCTATGCTTGTGGTCATTTCTAATTTTCTCTCTTAAAATCATGGGTTTGTTTTTTTTTTGGTTTACCATTAATCTGTCAACAGTGCTGTGTTTGAATTAAAGTGAATTTTAAATCCAGTTAATGTAGCTGTTACAGTTTTTCTCTCTCTAAAGGAACAAACACTGTATTATTTCACTACATTATTCCCGTGTTATTCCGTGAAAAGGCTGGATGTTTCTGAGTACATGGGCTTGGAGAAATTCAGGACCGAGGGTGTGTTAGGGCCACCTGTTAAGATTAACTAAGTATGGCACAGACAAAAGTGTGTTTGTGTGAACTGCAGGCTCTTGGATTCAGAGTGATTGAATTAGACATGTACAGCATACAGAACACAAAGTGCCTGCCCCAAGCATGTAGCCGCAAGCAGCAGAAGTGTTTTGGGGCTACTAATACAAATGGTTGGTGACACTACTTCTTACTGGTCTGGGTTTCATCTCAGAATGTGACACAGCCATATTTACAACACAACAAAGTAAGGTTTTTAGTAGGCACCTCTAAATAGCTTATGTTCTGCTGTGAGATGGTGTACCTAAGCTTGTTAGGTATAAAAATACAACCTATGAGACCAAGAAGTGGGATGTGAACTTTGTAGCTTATACCTGCATCTAATTTCTTGGATCAGAGGGATTTCCTTCCAAGATTATTGATTTTTGATGACTGCGTTTTAAGAATGGATTAAAAATAATGTACTTTTTTTGGGGAATCACAGTCAATGTGTTAGCAACATTGTTCTATTTGGTAAATTATCCAACATATAGAGTCAAACTAATATATAAACTATATACAGTAATTCTTCATAGGAGAGAAAGAGGTAAAAAAAACTGGGTTTGCTTGACAAATCTTTCCTAGTGAGTCCAAAATTATGCCCATATGTCACTAAGGTATAACAGCATCCATGGCATTCTTAGAAGATGAGGGTTTAAGTAAATAATGTAAGGGTGCTTATATTTTAAATTGCAAAAGTATCTTGAAGACCAGAAGTTTATAGCATAGCTATAACAAGAAATCCTCAAATATTTTAAGGAGTAGTCTGTTGAATGCCCTTCCAAGATTTGTTTCATTTGGCTATGGAATGAATTTCCAAACAGAAAACGCTTCTTTAGGGAATTATCATTTGTACGACTGTCATGCCTAGGAGCTCCCATCATTGACCAGAACTCTGTGTTATGCACTGTATATGCCTATGTTTCAAAGAGTTTGCAGTGTGATGCCGCAAATACCACCTAGTCAAAATGGCCTTTCTGTCAGCTTCCCTTCCAAAATTCCTTTCAACCCCCTGCAAGAGACCTGAAGCTACCAAACAAATCAAGTAAACAACAAAAACCAGCTGAGTTTTCCCTGGCCAGGAACTCCATGGCTATGTCCACACATACATGGTTATTGATGTCTGCTAAGGACTTTACTATTGCTAATATTTTTATACAGAACACAATCAGGTACTACAGTGATTGGACTGAGAGGGTATGTCTACACATCTCTATTATTTCGAAATAACACTGGTTATTTTGAAATAAAAAAGATTAGGTCCACATGACGTTTTCTTATGACGGGCTCTGTCATTTCGAAATAAGAACTGTCATTTTGAAACAGCTTAAGCCCCATTCATTTCAAAACGGCTGTTATTTCGAAATAAGGCCATTTGGACATGTTGTTTCAAAACAGTTGTTTCGAAACAGCAGCCGTTTCGATAGCAGGCTTTCCCTTAATTCGAATTAACATTTTCTTAATTCAAATTAACTTATTTCAAAATAAGGAGTTTATTTCAAAATACTTATTTTGAAATAACGATGTGTGTGTAGACATAGCCAAATAGATGGATCCTTTATACAGTGCCAGCAGTCATGTGTCTGGCAGAATATGCTTTTGGTTTGCCCTATAGAACAGATTGTATTAAATTTACAAGGTGGGAGTAGTGAATTTTTGAAAACTAGTTCATTATAACCTGTAGCATATTTTTTTCACTTTCCCAGTCTTCTTAACGGCCATCTACCAGCTTTCCTTTTAAGACTAAATAATCATGGGAAGTACACTTTTTTTTTTTATTTAAAAAAGAAATGAAGAAAAGAGATATAATGTAACAGTAAACAAAACAAACAAGGGGGCACGTAAAGACTAACAGATTTATTCATTGCATGAGCTTTCGTGGGAGAAATTACGTATCTATTTACATAAGAGTAGCTTGAGAAATATTGACAATAAAATAACCTTTGATTTGAGCTAATATCAGCCTTCTCAGAAAAGCCTCAGTAGCTGCATAAAACCTCATTTGACACTCTTCAAAGGCCACACTAGATTATCCATACGTGAAGTTAAACGCTGACAATCTAAGGATATTTACACAAAAACATCACCAGTTTGTCAGTTTACAGATAATCTTTCTCAGGCTCTTTACAACTGAGAGATCACTTGACTTCAGATTCACTCCTCTCTTTTTGGTACATTTGTTCCACCCAGATTTTAAATCTAGCACTGTGAGTGAATTGCATTTATTTTGTGCTGTGGAAACAACTAAAAAGCAATTGATGTTAATAATCCACAGGATAGCCTTGTTACAGACCTAGCTGCTTAGAAATCAATTGTTCTACAATTATGACTTCCTAGTCAGTGGGATGCCTTCTATTGAATGACACTGCATTCCTTTATTTAGAGAGGAAACAAACCATCAACCTCTCACCTTTTGCAGAACAAGTGGAATTCTAAGGCTCTGGACTTTGTGGGGGATCTATCATGGGTTAACTCTGCCCCGTAACCCTCCTCCTCTGGTGGGAAGGTTAGAGGAGGTAATGAGGGGAATGGTGTGGCCTGTGGGTGCAGTCTACCAGACTGCATTTCCCCAGCCCTGAGTCCTGTGGGTCTGAGGCCTACTGACGGCCCCTAGTGACTGGACAGCATGGCCTGGGGGCCAGAGTTAATAGTCTCTCCTTAGTCAGGGCAACATGACTTGGTTGTCCATCAGGTACTGGGGTGCCCCATTTGGGAATGTATCCAGGGTAGCAAGACTCAAGCTCTATCTGCTCCTGTGAGCCCCAGTCCAGGGCCCTGTTGGTTTAGGTAGTCTCATGCCAGGAGAGTGGGGCTCCTCCCAAAACATGCTGATTGATGCCAGTCTCCACCCCTGGTTGTACAGTTGTTAATGGGGCCATCCCTCGGGCCCCTGGGTCATCTGGGTTCCCATCTGTACAGCCACCAGCCGTGTCCCTCCTGCATTGTGATGCTCATGGGTGACTCTGGGTGGTCGATATATGATGATTGGTCTCTGGCGAGGGCTCTGGGCTTCCTGGTTCCTACCATTGGGGACTGTAGTAGCTCCTGGCTCAAAGCCTCCCACACGCCTCTGCCTCAGTGATCAGTCCTGAATGAGCTGGGCTACTCCTTTTTATGCTAGGGTAGCAGTTGGAGCATGCCCAGTAATAGCTGAAAGGTCAGGACTTCTGCTGCCCATAGACTAGGCTTAATTTTTTTCAGTGTGGAGTAAGACTTCCTCCGCCATCTCACTTTTTTTCATAGAAGCTTATAAAGAAACTTACCTTAGATTCTCTCATTTCTTTATGCTACAGAGAGATTGTATTTGTTGAGGCTGTCATAATGGGTGAGCCTTAGCTAGGTGTACTGAAAACATTTTTTGTCTGCCCCGGAGTATTCTGCAGTGAAGTTATAAAGCCAGCCCAGCCTTTTTTATGGAAAGCTACAACAGTATCTTAAAACATATGTGATGTTTGCAATGACTGGCAACCAATAGTGTCTGAATTATTGTATGTGGACACTCAAAAGGTCAGGACAGCGTGTACCCGTCAGCTAATATATCCATGCACAAAGAGCATTACTGCAATTACAGAATGATTTACTAGAGGATGAGGGAAAATATTTTATAAACTTATAAATATAATGCATGTAAAACAACATGTTAATTCACCAGTGCACTGAATGTTTATTTGCTACAACCAGAAACTTGTAATGTTGCAAAAATTTCAGACACTGGAAAATTAAACAAAGGGACTAGCAGTCAGAGTAGCTAGATTGTTGCAGCTGTAAAACAAAGTCTATAGCTATGTTAGACACAGAGAGCCATCCCAATTGCTCCTGGCCCTGTGGTTCCGTGGGCCTCACGCTGTCCTGCATCAAGCAGGGCAGTGCGGGGCCCACACCGCTGTCCCTTGCCGCCTCTGCCCCACTGCTTTCACTGCAGAGCCAAAGGCACGAAGGGTGTGGGCGTGAGATAACTGGCCTCTGCTCTGGGCCAGCTCAGCCTGCCCCCAGGAAGGGGAATGGCTGGCCCAGAGGCTGGGCTCTGCTCTCCCACTCATCTCCTGGGCTGACTGTTCTGCCCTAAGGGTGGGGAGGGCTGGACCAGACAGGGTGGGGGGAGGCGAGCAGAGCCTGACCCCCCTCGACTGGCCTGCTCTGCTCACAGGGGCAGAGCGGCTGGCTTGGGGAGGGGCAGGAGTGTGGTGCCAGCTTCTGTGCCCACCCAGCCTGTCTCTCCAGTGGAGGGAGGGGGGGTGGGGGCACCCCACAGGCCACTGCCCTGCCCCCCCCCAGCAATGAGCGTGCAGACATGCATGTGAATGTGGATGGATGTACATAACCTTATGTCATGCCCTTTCTCCTAGCCTGACTCCTCTTCTTTCGTCGCTAAGTTGTGGTCCAATAGGCCAACTCTAGCTGTCTACCTACTCTATACCACAGCTCATGTTTGCATAACTTATGTTGCTTGGGGCTGGAAGCAATAAATCATGCTCGTGAGGGCTGTAAATAACACCAACATAAGCACCAGCAGGGGTTAAAGTATGCCAGAATGCTGTTCCAGGGCCCACTATTTTTAGGGGCTTAGTGGTCCGGGGCCCCTAAAAAGTAGAACGTGGAGCTGGAAGGTTGCGCTCTGGGGCCCACCATTGAAAAATAGCAGGCCCTGGAATGCTGTGTTCCAAGTCCACAGTCTGTTTTTAGGGGGCCGAATGCTGCACCCCTAGGAGTAGAAGGCCCCGGAGCAGTGTTCCCTGGGTTCTGGCAGGCAGGGGCTCGGGGTGTTACTAGGGGCTCAGGCCTCATCCAAACCCCTCCCCTTCTAGGCCCTGGCCCCAACCTGGGGTCTGCAGCTGAACCCTAGCCGCGCCGCTGCCCTGGGCCTGCTGCCACCACCTCCCCAGCCACGCCACTGCTGGTGAGCATGGGGCAGATGGCTCACGCTGGGTGGGGGAACAGGGGTTGGCAGGAGCTGGGGTCTGGGGGGGCCCACTGGTGCAGGGGGAACCACCATCATGGGAATGTTCCAGGGCTCCCCAAATTATACGTTAACCCCCGAGCACCAGTGTGGCTGGCACTCGGTGCAACACTAGGTCTTGCTGCCTGGGGGGGTGTGTGTGTGTGAGTGAAGCAGTTAAGCTGACAGGCGAACGTGCGCCTGTCAGCTCAGTGTGACTGTATCACAGAGCTTAGACTGGCGAAGCTGCATCAGTGAAGTTGCTAGTAGAGCTGTGCCTGTAGGAACTTAATGGCTCCCTGATTTTCATATGAACAGAACACGGCACAATTTTTAACGCATCAGCCTCACAACACCGCTGTGTTGCACAAACATGTTCTGATGCCTCTTTTTTGTAGCTTGGGAAATGAGCTATATCAGTAGGCCCCTTACAGATGCAGATAGAGTCTACAGGTCCTAACCATGGCCAGCCTCATTCTGTAACCCTGTCTGGTTGCAACAGCCATCAAAGAACAGTTAGCTTCTGCTCATGCTATTTGAAGCCCAGTCACGCAACACATTAGTGAGGAGGGAGCAACAGCATCTCAAACTCACTGTTGACAAATAGCTTGCTGTCATTTGTGTGTGGGGAAGAGAAATGATGGGGAGGAGAAAGATAGCAAAGTTTAGGAAGAAAGGGTGGAGGGAAATTAAAACTGTCAACGTATGAGAATTTAAACCTTTGACTATAGTAACTTACGATACTCTAGTTATTCAGCTTTTTTTTTTTGCATGATAAAACTACACTGAGTTGCCATGAAAAAAAAAAAATTAACACATTTGTATACTGTAGTATCTCAGCTAAGGAAACATTTCTCCATACCATGCAAAGAGTAGAAAATAACTACAGCCTGTCAAGCACCTGTATGATAGCTGTTGCTATGGAATTTATAAATGTAACTGTTGTATGGTATGCTACTGTTGCCGAGATTGCTGCCTTCTTGAAAAGAGGGGTGTATTGGAATAGCTGATAAGTTACCCCCCCTCCCAATATCTAGAATGCATTGGGTATGTGACCCAGGCTTCCTGGGATAACCTCCTGAATGTGCCAAAATCAGGGCAAGCTGCAAAACCAGGGGCCAAACCCCCCAAACCACTGATGCATCGTACTTAAACCAGTCTCCCCATCAGTAATAAAACACGCTCCTGAATAACCACTCTGGTCACTGCCAAGTGTAATAAAATAGAAACAGCCTCCTTACTGCACATCAGATCCTATGGTTCCCTTTAGCCACTGAGTCACTATAAGAAATAGGTCCTCCTAACCCCAAAGGGTCAGCCACATCACCTAGAACAATATAGACCTGTATCTTACCCAAACTACCATGCTGCCAGCCAATCCTTTAGTAACTACAACTAAAAGTTTAATATAAAAGGAAAACAAACGAACTTTGAGAGATGTCAAAGTAGATCACATACCTACAAATGCTTTAGGCTGTGTTCACACATAGGGGGTTATTTCGATATAAGTCGTGTCAAAACAACTTATATCGAAATAACACCTTATTTCGAAATAAGTTAATTTGAATTAAGAATTAGTTAATTCGAATTAAGGAAAAAGCAGGAATCAAAAATCGCATGTTCACACAGTGGGCATGCTATTTCGCTTCAGGGGGGAGGGCATCACGGGCCGTGTGGCAACATGGCTGCTCCCCCTGGGCCATACTGGCAGCCATGTTGCTAGCCAATTCCATAAAAGCTGGCCCCGACCTCACTTCCCTGTCCACTCAGGCTAGCAGCATGCTGCAAGCGATGGACTCTGCCCGGCAGCCTAGACAGCACCGTGCGAAGCCGGGGACCCTCTGCCTGCCTGCAGAGTGCCCTGCACATGCGGGACACTCTGCTTGTGGACCCAGAGGGTGCCCAGCCTCCGCCCGAGCTGTTCATCCACCTGGTTCTCAGGGCAGAGCTCATGCCCCTGGCCCCTGCCATGTCTCGCCAGGTCTAGGCTCAGGAAATGAGTTCAGACTGGTGGGACCACGTTGTCCTGTGCACATGGGGCAACAAGGACTGGAGGAGGAACTTCTGGATGACCAGGGCCAGCTTCACCGTCCTGGTCACGGAACTCGCCCTGCACCTGCGTCGCAGGGACAAACCCATGAGGCCTGCCATCCCCATGGACAAAAGTGTGGCCATCGCCCTCTGGAAGATGGCCACTCCGGCATCCCACAGGGCAGTGGTGCACCTGTTTGGCATTGGGAGGTCCACCATCTGCGCCATCCTCCGCGCAGTCACCAGGGCCATCAGCCAGGTCCTGCTGTGGTGCCTGATGAGAACAGGGCACCTTCTTCCCGCCCCCCCCATCAAGCTCAGGGGGAGGTGGAGGTGCCCGTCCTCCTTGTCGCCAACGTGGCCTACCCCCTGCAGCCCTGGCTCATGCGGCCATATGCAGGGCCCTTGGACCCAAGCTGCCAGCAGTTCAACCACCGGCTGCCACCAGGTGGTGGAGCGGGCATTCAGCCACCTCAAAGCCCGCTGGTGATGCCTCCTCACCCGTCTCCACTTGGCAGAGAGGACCCTGCCCCACGTCATCGGGGCATGCATTGCCCTAAACAACTTCTGTGATCAGCGGGGAAAGCCCATCCATGCAGCGTGGGAGGCAGAGGCCTGACTCCTTGCTAGGACCTTCACAGAGCCTGCACCCCCTGCCCTCAGGAGAGCAGCCATCACGGTGGGCCATCTTGGTCAGTGATGCTCTCCGGGTCACCTTCATGGACGAGGAACTGTAGGGGCCAGGCCTGCCCTGCCCTGCCCCACGCCATCCTCTCCCCCATTCACCCACAGCCAGCCCCCACCCGTCCACCTGCACTGTCACCTACCCCCAATAAAAAGACTGTACACTACAAAGACAGTTCAACAGGGGTTTATTAGCAAAACAATGGGGGTTTGGGGCAGGGAAAGGGGACTTCGGGGGTATTGGGGAGGGGGCATCAATGTGGGATGGGAAGGGGGACTTCAGGGGTATCGGGAAGGGGGAGCAAAAGTCTGGGGGGCAGGGGGGAGATCAGGCCTGGCCTGTGGGGCTCTGGGGGGGGGGGTGGCATGCCCCGACTGTGCCCATGGCCGCCCTCGGTTCTCTGCCGTCTCTGGGGTGGGTCCAGGGGGAGAGCCGGCGGCGGGCTATGGTGGTGGCATCCTCGCCGCGACCTCATGGATGGCAGCCGGCAGCTGGTCCGCAAGGCAACCCATCACCGCCACCATCTCAGCGTCCAGCTCCAGGGAGCGCTCGAGCAGTCAGAGGGTGGCATCCTGTCGCTGTCCCTGCTTCCAGCGCCAGGTCTGGGTTGAGGCCTCCATGTGCTCCTCCAGGGCTTCCAGGAGCTCCGCTGGCGGGCAGCTCGGGGGCTCGGGCATCCTGCTGCCACCGCTGCCTGCAGCTGGTGAGGGGCAGCTCTGCGACCTGCTGGGGGGGAAGTAGAATACACAGTTGGGCCCTGGTGCCTGCTGGCCCCGTCTGTTTGCACCTGCCTGCAGCACACACCACTGCACTGACTGCCAGCAAGTCCCAGGCTCCTGTGGGACATTGCCCTGGGGTGGGGTCCCTGGTCCCCAAGGCCTCGGAAGGAGGCCAGGCCAGTACCTGGCGGAGGACATTGGAGGACCCCGGGCAGCACTGTTGTCTGGCTGGGGTAGGCGTCGGGGCTTAGGGGGCCCTAGACCACCTGCCTGTACACATCAGTGTTCTATGGCACTGCAGGCGCCTTCAACCCCTCCAGTATAAAGCCTGACAAACCCCTGTATTTTAGACAGCCTGCCAGACTGGGAATGTGAGGTAGCCTGGCAGCCTGGGTAGCAGTGACCATGAAATGATTGAGTTCAAGTTGATGATTAAAGGAAAGAAGGAAAGAAGCAAAACACAGACCCTGGACTTCAGAAAAGCAGATTTTGTCTCCCTCAGGGAACTGATGGGCAGGATCCCTTGGGAGGCTGATCTGAAGGGGAAAGGTGTCCAAGAGAGTTGGGTGCATTTTAAAGAAACCCTGCTAAGGGCACAGGAAGATACAATTCCGATAAGGAGAAAGCACAGCAAATGTGGAAGGCGCCCACTGTGGCTTAACAGAGAGCTCTGCACTGAGCTGAAGCATAAAAAGGACGCTTACAGGAAGTGGAAGCTAGGACAGATGACTAAGGAGGCATATAAAGACATTGCTCGGGACTGCAGGGATAAAATCAGAAAGGCCAAAGGACAAATGGAGTTGCAACTAGCAAGGGATGTGAAGGATAACAGGAAGGGGTTCTACAAGTATATCAATAACAAGAAGAGGATCAGGGCTGGTGTAGGTCCCTTACTGAATGGGGCAGGCATCCTCGTGACAGAGGATGAGGAAAAAGCTGAAGTGCTCAATGCTTTTTTTAGTTCAGTTTTCACAAGCAAGGTCAGCTCCCAGCCCACTACACTAGGTACGGGGGACTGGGGAGAAGAAGAGAGGCCCTTGGTGACAGAAGGTCAGGTTAGGGACTGCTTAAAGAAACTAGATGTGCACAAGTCCATGGGGCCGGATGAACTGCATCCGAGGGTGCTGAGGGAGCTGGCTGATGAGATAGCAGTACCGTTGGCCATTATCTTTGAAAACTCGTGGCGAACGGGGGAGGTGCCAGAGGACTGGAAAAAAGCAAATATAGTACCTATCTTCAAGAAAGGCAAAAAGGAGGATCCAGGGAATTACAGACCTGTCAGCCTCACCTCAATCCCTGGAAAAATCATGGAGCAGCTTCTCAAAGAATCTATCCTGAAACACTTGGAGGAACGTAGAGTAATCAGGAACAGTCAGCATGGATTTACCAAGGGTAAATCATGCCTGACCAACCTCATCGCCTTCTATGATGAGATGACTGGATTTGTGGATGCGGGAAGAGCCGTTGATGTCATATACCTTGACTTTAGCAAGGCTTTTGATACGGTTTCCCACAGCATTCTCATTGGCAAATTAAGGAAGTATGGGTTAGATGCATGGACTGTAAGGTGGATAGAAAACTGGCTAGAACAACGGTTTCAGCATGTAGGAATCAATGGCTCCATGTCAAGTTGGCAGGCAGTAACAAGTGGTGTGCCCCAGGGGTCGGTCCTGGGGCCAGTTCTGTTCAATGTTTTCATTAACGATCTGGATGATGGGATAGATTGCACACTTAGTAAGTTTGCAGATGATACCAAACTGGGGGGAACGGTAGACACCCTAGAAGGCAGAGACAAGATTCAGGGAGACCTAGACAAACTGGAGCAGTGGGCCAAGAGGAATCTCATGAGGTTCAACAAGGATAAGTGTAAAATCCTGCACTTGGGACGAAAAAAACCCATGTACTGCTACAGGCTGGGGAGTGATCAGCTAAATAGCAGCACTGGAGAAAAGGACCTGGGAGTCATGGTGGATGGGAAGCTGGATATGAGTCAGCAGTGTGCTCTTGCTGCCAAAAAGGCCAATGGCATACTGGGCTGCATCAGAAGAAGTGTTACCAGCAGATCGAGGGATGTGATCATTCCCCTCTATTCTGCACTAGTGAGGCCACATCTGGAATACTGTGTCCAGTTTTGGGCTCCCCACTACAAAAAGGACATGGACAAATTAGAGAGAGTCCAGAGGAGGGCAACCAAAATGATCAAAGGGCTGGAGCACAAGCCCTATGAAGAAAGACTGAAGGAACTAGGCTTATTTAGCCTGCAGAAGAGAAGACTGAGGGGGGATTTGATAGCAACCTTCAACTACTTGAAGGGTTGCTCCAAGGAGGAGGGAGCTCGATTGTTCTCGGTAGTAACAGAGGGCAGAACGAGAAGCAATGGCTTCAAGTTACAGCTGGGGCGGTCCAGGCTGGATATTAGGAAAAACTTCCTTACTAGGCGAGTGGTGAAGCATTGGAATAAGTTGCCTAGGGAGGTGGTGGAATCTCCATCTCTGGAGGTGTTCAAGTCCCAGCTGGACAAAACACTGACTGGGATGATCTAATGGGAGTGGTCCTGCTTTTTTTGGCACGGGGTTGGACTAGATGACCTTGTGGGGTCCCTTCCAACCCTATGATTCTATGATACAAAGAAGAACAGGACAGTACAAAGGGGGCCCTGTCCTCCTTCTGCCCACCATCCGGGAACTGTACCCTGAGGGCGTACATGCTAGTGGTGCCCATGGGGGTGGGCTGGACTCAGCCACGCCTCGATCTGGGGGGTCTCCCACAGCTACCTGCCAGTGGTGCGGCCTGCATGCTGTCCACCCCACCCAAGATGCGGCTGCATCTCCACCAGCCAGCCCCTGTTCACCATCCCCAGGCACACAGAGGCCTGTGAGCTTGGTGCCACGCATCTCCATGGCACCCGTGGCTGGGGGGGGGGCTTTGCACCCACCGATGCTCTGCTCTGCCTGCCCCAGTGCCCGGCCCTGGACCCCTCGCTGCCCAGGACCTGCTGGACAGACCCAGCCCTGTCTGCCTCAATTTGGGGGGCGGGGGGGTGATACTTACCCACAGGGGCTCCAGAAGTCTGGCAAGACGTCCCGGGCTCCATGTCGGACCCAGGGGTGGTGGTCGGCCCCCAGGGTCTCCGGGCTGCTCTCCGCCTCCGGCCTGGCAAAGAGGTCTGGGCTGCTGGGGGGGGGGGGGGGCTCCACCGCAGGTGGTGGTGGTGGTGGTGGTGCGGCTGGAGGCACCCCCACAGAGACATTGGACCCGGGTGCTTCTGGGCCCGGCAAGGGGCTCCAATGCTCTCCTGAGTCCACAGCCTCAGTGGGGTGGCCGCTGGGCTCTGGACCTAGGAAGGCATGGAGCTTCTCGAAGTAGGGGCAGGTGGCGGAGCTGCACGCCCCCTTAAGCTCCCGGGCCTCCCTGGTCCGGGCATGGTCCTGCTGGAGCGTCTTCACCTTGCCCCGGACCTGTTCCAATGTCCGAAGGTGGCCAGCCTTGGACATTGCTGTGGCAATGTCCGTATATATGTCCCAGTTCCGGTGTGAGGAGCGGAACTGGGACATGATGTCTGGCCTCTGCCAGACCCCCAGGAGGCATCTGACACCCTCTGGGGTCCAGACTGGGGCCCTACATCGGCCCCCGGCCGAGGTGCCAGTCTGGGAGGCCATCTGCCTGTCAGGCTGTGGGCACGTTGCCTAACAGGCACTCCTGGGCAGGAACTTCCTGTTCCTGTGCAGAGCACCCTGGGAGGAAGGTCAAACCATTGTTTAGAAACGGCATGTTCACACGGCGTTGTTTTGAAACAACCGTGGCGAAACAATGTTGTTTCGCCTAGCACCTAGGTTTAACTTGTTTTGAAACAATGCTGTTGTTTTGAAACAACGGAACACCATTGTTTCGAAACAAGTGTGCATCATGTGAACATTTTTTTTTTTTGTTTCAAAACAACCTCGTTGTTTTGAAACAAAAATGCTGTGTGAACACAGCCTTAGAGTCCATAGAAAGCAAATCCTTGAAGATCCTGTAGTTTGCAGGTTAGTCCCACGCCTCTGGTGTGCACCCAGCAGCAGCAGCAGCTAGGTGGGTCTCAGGCCTTTGTTCAGCCCCAGAAGAGTCCCAGAGGAGGATGTCAGCTGCAGACAGGATGGGGACTGAAGACATAAATGGAGAATGGGCTATGGCCTTTTAGCTCCGAGTCCTTGCCAGATCAAAATGGAGGTGGGCCACATGGTCAGGCTGGGTAACTGGTCAAACCAGTTTCCTCTTGGGCCCACTGTAGCTGGGGGCCCCCTTCTGATGGGCCATCAATAAGACAGTAGTTTGCACACACCCAGTCTGGGATTGTGTTAGGTCAAACAACTTGGAACACACATAAAAACAAATGGCTTTCTAATCTCCAATACAGGCATGATACCTACTTACAAATCATATAATCATTCCTAGCAAATTATGGCCTTTCGGTTGATATTAAACATGGCACACCACATATGGATGACTGTAACTATGAAATATCAATATGAAAAATAATCAAAGAGTCCCCTAGACCCAGACAGTGTCACAGGGTATTTAATCATTCAGGAATTCTTGGCCCAGTGGAGTAATAATTAAGGCTTATTGCTTTTATTAAGTGGAAAATAAAATCCAATCTTAAGTCCCTTTGACCAAAATAATGTTTATGAAGGTATGCATCCTCAAAGTGAAAGTATCCATTTTAAAGGGAGCTTTTATTTTAACAAGGCTGCAGTTTCCCAATTTCTCTTTCTTAATATGGAATAAGGCCAGATCTTGCAACACTGTGGTTTTTTTTACCAGCCTTGCTGTTCAGTTTAATAGGCACTGACACAGGTTCCTGCTGAACCTGCTGCTTAAATCTAAACTATTGCCAGAGAATGTCTGATTGTTTTACAACACTTTGGTAACAATGAATTAATATTTGCTCCTTCTTTGCTCTCCCTTCTTAAAAATTCATTGGATGAAGAGACAAGCATCTGGACACAGACATGTTATTCTTATTTTCAGGCTCATTGTTAAGACTGAATTACTTGTAACAAACATGTTATAAAGCTGTTACTTCATAAACAGCCCCCTCATTAATTCTTAATTAATACAATTGTCAGCCACATGCTTTTAAATTCACTATGTGAGAGGTTTGTGAAGTATCTTTTAATGCGTCTTGCGTTAAGCCCTTTAAAACAGTAGCTCTCAAGCATGGGTTGGCTTGTGGCGGGGCAAGCACAGCTCTTCCAGGGAGTACATCAACTCACCTATAGACAGGGGTTAAAGTGTAATTTGGTGGGCACTGGAATCCTCCTGCACCCCAGCTCCTGTACCCCCCAAATGCCAAGCCCCCACCTGCCTACACCACACCCCAGCTCCTGCCCCCAGACACCTTCCCACACCCCAGCTCCTGCTCCCAATATCCATTCCCCTGTCCCCAAAATCCACCCCTTACCCCCCATTCCTTGCCTCCCAGCGCAAGCCAGGCTGCCCCAGTAGTCATGAGCAGCCGTGGGCTGGGCTAGGAAACTATCGTATATATGGATGTATAAGCCAAGGTCCCCGTTTGGCCTCAGCCCCTAACCCCCCCCCCCCAGCACCGCTGTCTTCCCCTGGAGTTCCTGACACCCTCCCTAACCCCCAAACCCCTGATGCTGCTTTTCCCGTCCCCATGCTCTGCCCACTCCCCTGCTGTCCCCTGCTCCATCCCTTCCCTGCTCTGTCTGCTCCCCCTGCTCGCCACCACCTTCTCTGCTCCCTGCTGCCGTTCCCCAACACCCCTTCTTGCCCCTTTCCCCATCACCCTCCCAATGCCGACTGCTGCGTTTCCTGGCCTCCCAGACACTCCCCGACCCCCCAGGCCCTGCCACCACTTCCCTGGCTTCCCTGAACCCCAACCCCAACCCCAACCAGAGGGCCACTTTACTTGGCTGCTCCAGATGTCAGGGTCCCCTCCTAACTCCAACCTCATCCCAGGCCAACTGCCCAAGATGGCTGCCCGGGCCACACTAGGGCTCCAGCCTGGAGCATGCCCAGTGAAACTCCTGGGCTGGGGCTGTCTCCCATAGTGACCCACGTATAAGCCAAGTGCCTGTTTTGAAGCCAAAATTTAGGTACAAAAAATGTTGGCTTATACACGAGCATATATGGTATGCAGCCTGCAGGTTGTGCTTGGAGGCTTCTGCTGCCAAGCACAGCCTGTGCATGTGCAGGCTGGCTGGACGTGCCCCTACCCCCTCTCGCCCCCCACCTGCCAGAACACGGCAGAACACCATTCTGGGGGTGCAGCATTCAGGCCCCTAAAAATAGAAAATGGAGCTGGAATGCTGCCTTCTGGGGCCTGCTATTTTTAAATGGTGGGCCCCGGAACGCAGTGTTCTGGCACTATTTCCTATTTTTAGGGGGCCCAGATGGCTAAGCCCCTAAATATATTGGGCCCCAGAATGGCGTTCCAGCCCTCTTTAACCTGTTTATAGACATTTGCCTTCTTCTACAACAGGCTACATAAAAAGCACTAGAAGGCAGTACAAACTAAAATTTCATGCAATGACTTGTGTATATTGCTCTATATATTACACACTGAAATATAAGTACAATATTTATATTCTAGTTGATTTATTTTATATGGTAGAAATTAGAAAACAAGCAATTTTTTCAGTAAAGGTATGCTGTGACACATTTGTATTTTTCTGTGTGATTTTGTGAAAAAAGTTTAAATGAGGTGAAACTTTGAGGTGTGCAAGACAATCAGAATCCTGAAAGGGGTACAGTAGTCTGAAAAGCCTGAGGGCCACTGCTTTACAATATTACTTGACACCATGTTTTTAGTAGCATGCAGGGATCAGCTTCTCTTTTCTCACACTTTTGATATCGTGGATGAGAAATCAGAGGCCACAATCATGAGGCAATGAGTCAATGTTTCAAAGTGTGTGTGTGTGTGTGTGTGTGTGTGTGTGTGTGTGTGTGTGAGAGAGAGAGAACTGCTTCGGAGTTAGCAGTGACACTGTCCATTATAGTGTTATGATCCTGGCTCCATGACATTTTAATTCTATGTTCAAGCTTCCTGTTTAAACTCTTGTTTATTGACCAAAGCCCATTTCAATAAAAGCTTGTACTAAACCTCCTTCTCCCATCCTTGGATCTTTTGCAGGTCATACCCCTTTGGTGAGTTCAGCTGTATTCTGATTTTAGTTCATTTCATCCTGCAGGGCAGGGCAGGTTGGTGGGGGGTTGAGTGTCCTTTAAGAAAAGAATATTTATTTATTAGGGAATTTGGCACACACAGCTTCCTAAAGGCTCCTGGGGGCGCATGCTCTCTATGTCTCTGCAGCCTGTGAAAGAGAAGGTTGGCTTTAGAGGAAGCTGGTGACAAACAGAGCACATAATTCAAAGAATTCTTTTAACGCTCGTTATTGCTTTCTACCTGGGCTCTGGACCGACCTCTGGTTACATTAGGAACTGAGCAGCAGCACCCCAAAACCAGAGATAGATTCGCAAGCGATTAAGGATGTTGGTAATTATATAAAGAATAAAGAGTGCCTGGTTTATGGAAAGGCTGAGTGAAGAGGATTTGGATTCATGGCCTCTTGGAGTTTAGCTCCAAGGACAATGCTTTGATATTTTGTCAGCCAGATAACAATGTCTCCTTACTGAAAAATAATACATCAGTACTCATTAAATACCATTAATCTAAATTAGGGCCTGGTTACTGTTTACTCTGAAGCCAGTCATAAAACTCCCAGTACTTGCAATACCAGCAGGATGCAGTCCTTAATCTTTTACAAATATTCTTAAAAATACACCTAAACCACACTGGAAACAGAAAGTAGGGAGAGGGAGTGAGATGGGTCCCAGATTCAGCTTTGCTCTAGTGATGTTAATGGAGCTATACAGATATACACCAGCTGCACAGCTGGCCCAGGATAAAAAGGCACTTTACCTCTGTGGTCAGCCCATTTAGCATTCACAGTAGAACTGAATCCAAGGCGACTCTAACTGATCACTTGAGGCCGTCACCCTGTTTCTTCAGTTGATGTCTGAGGCTGTGGTTCCTGCTGTGGTTTGCTACTCTTCAAGACTTTCCTTGAAACTAGGTGCTGAGTTCCAAGAAATGGACAAAAGTGTCTGTCAGTCATGCTTCGGGTTTTTCTACGTGCGTCAGGACAGTTAGCAAATGTGGCTAAACCTAACTGACCATATCTCTGGAAAGCAGCATGTAGCAGGAGTATATGAGGCTTGTTACACAGATGCTCTCTTGTGTACTTTCGGTAGTTTTCTATTTCCACAAAGCCAAACCCTGGCCAGCACCCTGAATCTTTTAGACCACAGGGACATTTGGAGGGTGTACATCCAATAAGGGTATCATACACAGGCATGCTGGCCTGGAAAGAGTCAGACCTCCATCTCCTAGCTCCACAGCTAGAGTTCCAAAGATTATGCTCGTGTCACAGGGGAGAGGCCAGTGTACAGCAACTTCAGTTGTATTCCTACCATTGTAGCATTTTCAATGTGACGTATTAGCCAATTGCATTGCTGGTCTGTGCCACAGTGGGAAGATGTTAAGTAAGTCACTGGAATTCCTTTGGTATCTGTGTGCTCCTTTCCCATCCCCACTGGTCCAGAAAAGCATGTCTTATTCCTGCTTCTTCACGCTTACCTGAATTGCACCTGCTGTGCAAAATGCTACATTAGCTTCAGCCATCACCAAGCAATCTTTCCAAGACAAGCACATTTTAACAAATCCTTGAAGGTATGACCTCATTATTTCAAACAAATGTTCCAAGATCCCCTCCATGGCTGCTCTTTGGGAATAACTTCTGGACAGCTATTGGGTTCTACTGGTTTGCTGGACTGTGATGTCGCTTCAAGTCTAGCAATAACCACTTCCATCCACTAGGCGCTGAGACAAAATGGTTGTTCCTGGTGGTGGACAAGCATACAAATCATGAGTTACTATAAATTGCTGTCTCTCTACTGAAGTCAATAAAAATATGCTGACTTACAGCAGCAAAGGATCTGGCCCAAGAAATCTGGAATTGGTTCATGTTTTCAGAAAACATTCTGCTCTGCAAGTTCCCAGGGTGGAAATCCCTAATTCAGTGTTGTGGGTGGTGCTTTGAGGAGGTGGAGCCAAGACTCTAGTTTGGAAAAACACAATGGAGAACTTGGGATAAAAGAAGAGTGTTGAACATTCTCTCATTTGCCATATTGTGAAAAACCCAAAGCTATGAGCAATTGATGACTGTGCAGTGGTCTCTGTGAAATGAACAGAGTGGTTGTAACTCTCAAAATTGGTGTTTATAAACAAACCACCCCCTAAATGATAAGCCTTGTAACTAACGAACACTCGTTGCCAATTTTGCCTTTTTATCATAAACCTGTCTCCAACCTTTGTTCTGTTGTCATTTTTATACTGTAAGCTCTCCAAGATAGAGATTGTCTGGTTATGCGTGTTTATCAGAGGCCTACACATCAAAGTATACTGTAACTGTTTAATTACGCTTTTAAAATCCACTATGTCCATCAACACTAACGTTGACTGTGCCTATTTCCAGGGTATGCAACAAACCATGTTTCCACCTTCTTTGACCATGATTTCTTATTTTTTTCATACAAAATGTTGTATAGTGATAACCGTTTACAAGATCCATGGAAGCAGGGAAATGAAGGTAGGTATTAATGGAGTGATTATGAGAGTTTAGGCTCATAGATATAACAACAGACATGCAACAACACCTGGATTTAACCATCTTTACCTAAGCAGCACACACTGCCTCTGACAGCTTATCTGTTAGAGCTTGCCATGAATGCTGTGTTGTAACCCTTAATACAAAGCAATACAAATAAGCCTGTGATAGTGTGCTAGTGGATGTAGGCATTCTGAAGCAGAGATGGGGACCTGGGGGGTGTGTGTGTGTGTGTGTGTGTGTGTGTGTGTATGTGTATATATATATATCTATATATCTATATTTGAATTCAGATGCTTGTACATCTTCCACAACCATTTCTTAACAGCACTGGATCACAGACATGTTTGTTTGCACTCAAGTACTTCACTTAACATTTTAGAAACATCCTTGATAATAGTGGCAATTACACATTGTCTGTTGCTTAGCATGTATAAATATCTTTCAGCAATAGGCAATGGCACCACTAGTCTGATTATTACTTGTTTCACCAAAAACTAACCTCTCTGGTTGCTGCATGTATACTTTTACAAAGCATATATTAGTTTCCCAGGACACTGGGAAGCGAACTTTTACTTAGGACCCTTCTTTCCTTTAGGTTCTTTATCCTGTCCTGTGTCTAATCACTGGGGAGGAAATAATGTAAGCAATCACCATCACAAAGCAGGTGAAGGTGTAAAACAAGTAGAACCATTTATTAATTGAAATGTATAAATAGCAAAACAAATAGGTCAAGTGTTAACTTGAATGACTTGAAGTTAAAGGTCCTTATTAACAGAAACCCATATATAAATCAGTACATTACCATCCTTTTATAGAGAGGAGGATGACAGAGCTAATCAGAAAACAGAAAAGCAAAGATCAGGAACAGGACAACTGATGAGCATTACAGGAATAGGTGGTTTGATTTTCCTTTTTTCTGTTCTTGATCAATGGATCTTCCAAGGATAGCATTGCTTCTCATGGCTGCCTTTCAGGACAATCTGATGCAACGCTGTCCAAAGCCTTAAATACACTGCAAGTGCCCAGTGGGAAAGCCTTTTTCCATCTGGTGCACAAGTCCCCAAAGATTTGCATGTGGTACATAACTGTCATTCACAAAGGTAATTATTTCCTTATAATTGCAATCCACACCAAGGTAGATCTCATAGAGTAGTGTGGTTAGTCACAGATTAGGCCTACATGGGTGCCAGTGATTCTGGTTATTTTTGTGGCTGCTTGAAGTCCAGATAACAAATGAATATTTAATTGCAGAGTTGTAACGCACTGATTTGAGCTAGGTTGCTGTTATTCATGCCTTCACATTCTTTGTTACTTTCACCAAAAAAGACCCATTACTGATAAGCCTGTAAATCACACTTTGTATGGCAGGCGTAGAAATCAAATCAAGTTGTAAAATTGCAAGAACTGTAGACTTAGTGTAGCAGAGGGGAAGGGTTAAAGAGACGAAAACTTCTGCTGAGCTTTAAAATACATTGAGAGGCAATAATTAAGAAGTACCAAAGACGTATGACGGAGGCATTTTCTTTAGGCTAAAAATATCCTCTCCTTTTCTTTAAACATGAACAATATTCACTAAAGACTTTCCTCAGGAGTGACAGACTGGCCAATTATAGATTATAAGCATTGGCGCACACACAACATTCCTGTGTCACCACAGGTCCAGCACTTTTAGCCCTTTTGCCTTTCTGAAGCATGTCTTCTTTGACACTGCTGCTATTCAGAATTAATTGATTACAGAACTGACTGTTCTGGCCATATAACAACATTTAGATTTTAAGCTTTTGGTGACATATTGTCCCTTCCTAGGTGTTTGTATAGTGTCTACTGCAGTGAAGGAACCGACACTTCAAGCTAGTCAGGGATGTCCAGGTGCAATGAGTAATGTTTTTCAGTGAAAAGCCAAAAGGGAAAGCCAAAGTAGAAAGAATGGGTTCTTGGCAGTCAGTGTAAAATTTACATTTCAGAAAAAGCAAACTTCAGGGCAGGGATATTAAAGTGACTAATACTAGTACAGTTAATGACATGCCATATGGCACACTTCAAGAAGACTGCTTTTCATTTTTATTTAGTGTTAAAGCACTCAAGAGGTGCAGAAGATGACGAAGGCTAATTTACATCTTCCCTTCTCCATTTCTAGTGATTTCTTGGCACTTTTACACTCTTTTGTCCACAATGCAAATGGACTGTTGTCAAGGTTAAACCTGATGTAAGGAATTTTCTTGTGAAAGCTTTTCATTCAAAAGAAACAAACCAAAATTTGAATCCAGTAGCAACTGGGGCTGAGTTTAACCATTTAATTTGGGTGTTTTGGGGGAGGCATTGCTGTCAGTGATCCATATGGCAGGTTGGGGGAAACGGTTCCTCTGAGGAGGGCCTGGCGAGTGGCCCCCCCCACCCCCAATCGGTATGCCACTGTGCCTGAGGTGGGGAGTGGCTGTTTGCAGCTAGGCAGGGGGCTCTGCCATCCGGGGAAGCAATGGCATGGTATGGAGGGGGACCATCCATTTTCCTGGAGCCTGCCTGGGCTGCGCACCAGCAGGGTCCTCCTCAGAGGAGCTGTGCCCCACTGACATCTCCAGCAGATGGGCTGACCTGGCTTGCAGCTCCCTTGTGGAGCCCAGCGTGGCAGTGGGACTAGGTCAGCGTGCCGGGGATGTCAGTGAGTGCTAGGGAGGTTTCTTTGTGGAGGACCCAGCTGGCACCCACACAGGCTGGTGCTAGGGGCATGGCCCACTCCCACACCTTGCGCAGTATGCCACTGAGGCTGAGAAGGTCTGGCCAGGAGTGGGGGGGGGCAGCATCAGGCAGCTGAGTGCAGGGGGGTGGGTTAAAAAGTTTGAGGGGCTTTATCCCCCCCCCATCACCCCTAGTCTACACCCTTGAGTAGCAAACCGCTGTTAACAAGGGCTGTATTAGAACTGGCCAGTAGAATGCTTCCTCTTCCTCTTAAGTGACGCTATCATAGACTCAGATGATTAGGTTTGGTAGGGACCTCAGAAGGATATCAAAGTCCAATGTCCTGCTCAAAGTGGGACCAACTCTCACTATGTGGAGTTGGGAAAATAATACAGTACCTACCTGTACATTCAGGACTTGAAGCTGGGTGGAGGGAGGAGGAATAAATGCTTTAAGAGAGAAGGGTGTTTGTCGGAGAGTTGGCTTTCTCAGGGTTTTCACTTAGCAATTTGTAGAGAATGTTGGTTATAACAAGAAACAAAACCAAATGCAGGAACCCCACCTTGTGGTGTCATCAAACCTGGTCACATGTGGTGTTGCTTTCCCTCCCCAGCACTTGCATAGCTGTTGTGGTAGCAGCCTGTATGCTGGCAGGGGCCTGAGTGCGTCTTTAACCATTAGCATTTCCTCATTGCTGTGCATCTGTGCAAGCAGTGTTGGAAGAATTAAGACCTTGCTTGTTTAGTTGGTTAAGAGCCTGACATTGTGGCAAGCAAGAAAGGAAACAAAAAGCCCAGACTGGTTCTCAATTACATGAAATGTTAGATTCTTAGTCTAGGGCCAAATAGTTGTCTTCTGGATGAAAGGGAATTCTGGGGAGAAAGTCTGTGAGAAATTTCCTTATGGAAAAATCTCTCAAATGACTTGGGGAGAGGAGAGGATCTATCTGTAAATGGAAGGTCACGGCTCCCACAGGAGACTAGGATCATCTCAGCATGGAAGCCCAATACTTGCGCAATAATTCCAGGCCCTAGTGGCTCCTCTGGGAGGGCAGTTTTGATGGCGTTGTGCCACCAGGGACTCCCCTCGCACACCTCTGCCACCAACAACCCTTGTTGGAAAGGCATGGAGGCTACACAGTAAAGGCAATAATGCAGGGCTACAGCTCTGAAAGATGCAGGTGCTGGTTTTGATTAAGGGGCACATCTACTATAGCGGTTCAGCTAGTATTGTTAGGGTCCAGCAACAATCCATACACACTGAATATCTCAATACTCAGTTCACAAAGTGGCTGTGGGGCACTCCAAAGAAGCTACAGACTAGAACAGGATCCCTGTCTCCCTCTACAGGAAGTGGGAGGACACCACAACAATCTGACCAAAGCAGATCCTTGGCCTCATTCCTTCCTCACTCATCTGCAAAAGCTCTTTGATGCAAGAAGCATCTTTCTTGTATTTCTGAATAATGTCAAACAAATTATTGTTCTCAACAGGCCATTTGGCTGTCGCCTTCCAGGACCACCACCTGTTACTATGCCTATATGGCTAAATGGGGGACCGATGCTTGAAATGAGAAAGTGCAGCTCTTTTGCCTCAGTAATAAGTCCAGTACCTTACTTAGGGGAAGTCTGGGCATTGCGCCTGCCTCTTCTTTGCCTTTTATCTTTGAACAAACCAATTAATTTTAGAAAAGTAGCTAATGTTCAGAGCCTCTCTTTATTGTGCAAATGCCATATTTTGATCGTCTCTCCCTTCATACACTGCTTGTCATTATCCTGAACACTTTGATTGTCTGCTGTATCCCACTTTCCCCACTTGGGGTGATCGCTTCCCCCCCCCTTCTAAAGTAAACTTGGGAGTGTTTCTCCTTGCATGTTTGTATAGCACCAAGCACAATCATTCCCCATCACAATCATGGCTCGTTGCTCTGCATGCAGCTGTAATATAATGTATCCCTGCTCCTGTAATACCTTAGACCCCCAAGCTTGTTAGAATTCACTTACTCCTTCCTTCAACAGCAACCCTGTCTTCTTTTTGAGGACCAATGGATGTTTCTTGGCCTGCTTGGAGTTTGCTAGTTGTAAACAAGATTCTTACATGTTGGCATTTGCTACTTGCTGAGGCTAAACTAGATCCTTAGTGTGCCGGAGACGCCACCCAGTGGCTGGGTGCATAAATTCCTCCACAGCCTTCAAGAATAGAGACCCCTATATTTACAGGGAGTCAAGGACCAACAGATTATAAAGAGAAGTAAACAGTTTGTTCTAGGAAAAGAGAGGGTTCAATGAAAAGAAAGGGCAAGGGCAGGAACCAGGGTTGAAAAGAAATGACTGGAGCTGTTTGGAAAATGTTCTCTTTTTCCACAGAGCATTTTGATGAAAACATTTGAGTCTGTCAAAACTTTCAGCAGAACACTTCAGCAATTTTCATCTGAAAACTCAGATGTTTTTGGCTAAAAACTGAAAGAAAAAAGTGGGGGGTCTTAAAAAATATTCTTCAGGAAATTCTTGAGGAATGCAGCACTCACTGTGAAAATACTTGGTTGAAACCATGATTTGAAAAGAAGTGACAATTTTTCATTTTTTTTCAGGCCTAAAAAATACAGAGGAATCCAGGGTAACAAAAAATGAGTGATTAAGCCATCACAAAGAAATGATTAAATACTCACTCCCCTCAAATAATCCAAATCCTGCACCCTGAATTCAGAAATAAAAAGGATCAGCCAGGCATCTCCCCACAAGCTGTACCTAGTTAGTGGGGTTGGTGTGCTGAGGAGATCTTTGTGTGCAGGAAATTGATGTCTCTTTTCCAGATGCAGTGAGTCTCTGGTGACTCTGGCCAACCACTAATTTCTAGTGAGGGAAGGCCTAGGTGCTGTCATTATCATGAATAAACTGGATTATGATCAGAATGCTTATAAACAACCCTCCAACACAACATTCTACCAACCACTTTTCTCTAACCCCACTGAGGAACTACACCACCTACCCAGAAAACTCCCCAAGGCAATGCAGGAAGTAACAAGGGCAGACCTATCACCAGAACCCCAACCAGGGATATTCTATCTACTACCTAAAATTTATAAAAAAGGGAATGCTGGACACCCCATCACCTCAGGCATTGGCACTCTTACAGTAGGTTTATCTGGCTATGTGACCTCCCTCCTCAGACCCTATCCTATCAACACTCCTACCTATCTTCAAGACAGCATGGACTTCCTGAGGGAAAACCCAATCCATTGGTGAACTTCCAGAAAACACCATCCTGGCCACTATGGACATAGAGACTCTACACCAACATCCCACACAAAGATGGATGACAAGCTATTAGAAGAACCATCCCAGATAATGAACTTTGTGACTTTGTGCTCATCCACAACCATTTCAGATTTGAGGATAATTTATACCTTCAAGTCAGTGGCACTGCTAGGGTACCCGCATGGCCCCACAATATGCCAACATTTTTGTGGGTGACTTAGAACAACACTTCCTCAAGTCTCAACCCAAAGCACATCTCCTCTACTTATGCTGAATTGATGACATTGTCATCTGCACCCATGGTAGGGATGCTCTTGAAGATTTCCACAGAGATTTCAACAATTTCTACTCCTTAATCAAACTTAGCCTGGAAAACTCCACACAGGAGATCCACCTTTTTGGACACTACCGTACAAATCAGGGATGGACACATGACCACCAGCCTATACCAAAAACCTGCTGATCAGTATAGTTACCTACATCTCTTGAGCTTTCATTCAAAACACACCACACGATCCCTTGTCTACAGCCAAGCCCTAAGATATAACTGCATTTGCTCTGATCCCTTAGACAGAAACAGATACCTTTAGGATCTCTATCAAGCATTCATAAAATTACAGTACCCCTGCAGAAATAAAAAAAAACAGACTGACAGAGCTAGGTGAGTACCCTAAAGTCACCTGCTGCAGGAGAAGCCCAAGAAAGAAAATAACAGAATGCCACTGGTCATCATATACAACCCCCAAGTCAGACCTCTACAACACATCATTAAGGACCTAAAGGCTATTCTAAAAGATGACCCCCTCACTCTCTCAGGTCTTGAGAGACAGACCTCTCCTTGCCTAAAGACAGCCCCCTAACATTAAACAGATACTCACCAGCAACTACAGATCTAACAGAAACATTAAAGCAGGCACACATCCCTGCAACAGAGCATGTTACCAACATATCTGCACAAAAGGCACCATCAGAGGACCTAATCAAGCCAGCTGCTCCATCAAGGGCTCATTCAACTGCTCATCTGCCAATGTGATTTATGATATCACGTGCCAGAAATGCCCCCACACCTTAGACATTGGGCAAACAGTACAATCTCTGTGCAAAAGAATAAATGGCCACAAAACACAACATTCAAAAACCAGTCACTGTTAACAGCTGTGCTCAAGCAAGTCAGTAACACATCAAGACTTCAAAAAGAAATAGCAGAACTGGAACTGATGTCCAGATTTGATTGTGTGAAAGTGGATAAAATAATGACTATGAATTCTTTTTCCATTATAACAGGTGATTTGACCTCACTTTCCTCTATGTGCTGTTTCCTAGCATTTGAATCTTAACTGCTTCGATTTGCTGTTACAGTATAACCTGATTCCATGACTTACACTTCCCTGCATTTATTTTCCTCCTATTCTGTAAGTTCCCTTATCTCCAAAGTATCTGATAAAGCAGGATTTTCTCCCACGAAAGCTCATGTGATAAATAAATGTTAGTTTTTAAGTGCCACAGGACTCCTTGCTTGTTTGGAAGAGGCTGGCACCCAGTCTTCTCCCACAGGTGACACTTGGCATCCTAGCTGCTTCCTTCAGAGTGATGGAGCCCCCATATTTCCTCCTGCTGCTGGGCACTATTTCTCTGCAGCCCACTCTGTTTGCCCAGACATTGCCTTGCCTGTTTCAGTGTGTTCCCCACTACCAAGTGGGTTTCAGGTCGGGGATTCCAGTAGCAACAACCATCAAGATGTGCATTGCAGGAAATAAAGTGTTTTATTAACTAACAGATTACTTAACTAAATACCCAGAGTTAAACACAAAGCAATATAGACAGGCTTACAACCCAATCAGCAGTCGGGGACCCCACTTCATGACCACGGGCTTCAGCAGGGGAATGATGTCCTCCGAGGCACCCTTCAAGTTCCTATGGCAAAGTCCATTGAAGTCAGGGAATGGGTTATTATAACCCATAAAGTCCTTTGTTTCATAGGGAAGGGGTGATCAGGCCCTCCCCTAGTCATGTAGACTGTCTGCTGGGATGTTGATTCCCACCACCGGAATTCCCCAGTCTACACCCAAGACAACTACTTGTTTACTACATAACTCTACAAAGTACCCTTAAGTTGTTTGGGGGCCTCCATTGCCCACTATTGTTATACCGTTACAGTGTCTTCCATTTGCCCTACACAGTGCATGTCTGTGCAGTCCCCTCTTCTATCCCAAGCCCCCAGGTAGTTGCCCTGCCATGTCAATCAGACTCCTGGTCTAGTACCAACTCTTCCTCCTCTCCATCCCAGTTCCAGTGTTGGGTCTCAAGCATAGCCTAGA
This sequence comes from Podocnemis expansa, assembly GCA_007922195.1. Classification (NCBI taxonomy): domain Eukaryota; kingdom Metazoa; phylum Chordata; order Testudines; family Podocnemididae; genus Podocnemis; species Podocnemis expansa. Next base: position 11,250,743 of record ML681964.1, on the reverse strand, counting down.
AAGGCAGTTCCAGGCTCCCGGCTGCTGTCTCTGTTTGTGTGACTGAGCACTGTAACAGAGGGGTGACATACTGGTATGCTGGTTAAAGAATGGCCTTTATTTCATGGCCTCAATCACATAGTATGAATTAGAGCTTCAAAAGGGCATGCCAGAGATGTGAAAGAGGCCATGGTCCAATGACTTCAGCAGCTTATGGGAAGAATTTGCTATTTGATTATGTTTTCTTAAGGTTTAAAGTAATCAACATGTCCCTACTGAAGAGAGCTTTCTTAGATATCTTGAGAAAGTCCAGCTAGAGTTACCCCAGGGAGTAAGCTGACTCTGCAAGAACAAAAGTAGATCTGATAGGAGGGTGTGATTCTGTCATGCCTAAGATACTGACATGTCACCATTTGAGGTCTCTGAATGCTTCCTAGCAATTAGAGTCTTGAGAAAACAAATCTGAAGGAGCCTTACTCATGATGATGCTGTTGATTGTTGAGAAGAGACTCGGTAGATATAGAAATGTTCAAAGGGAAAGGTAGAACCTGTGAAAACTTTTCAGCTTTCTTTAGACTAGTTCTATGACTGTTCATGTTTGTTTAGCTAGAAGGTCTCCTCAACCCTTTGGTGCTTGGATGGTTGCTCATGCACTCCATGAAGGGCAGGGAAGGGACTGAATTATCGGGAGATTCATTTGACGTTCTTGCAGTGCAAGCGAGCTGAAACTCTCGTGGCTTCTTTCAGCCATTGGTCTGTTTTCCATCCTGCCTGCATCTCAGCCTCAGCTAGCACATGGCAAGGTACAAGTAAAGACAGATTTGCACAAATGTACTTGGCTACTACATTCAAAGCATATAGATGCTATAGGGATGAGTATTGTAGAAAACACTTAGAATCTTTTATATATGAACATGGATAAAAAAAGGTATAGATAAAATTTATAATTTCCTGGACCATTACTGCTCTGTTCTGTATTAGATCTTTATCATGCTGTCAAGTCTCTTGAATTGCACTTCCTACCTCTGTAATATTGGGCCAAATTCTTCTCTGGTGTAATTCCACTGCTTTAGATAGAGTTGTGTCATGAATTACATTTAGCCCATTATTTGTAATGGCAACTCTGGCTTGGGAAGTTTGAGTCTATTATTTGTATTGTGGTAGCTCTGAGAAGCCTCTGTCATGTACTAGGACAGAGTTTTCACAAGTGCTGTATGAATATAGCAGACAAAGATGGTTCCTCCTCCCAAGATCTTACAATATTAGAAAAGCATCTCATATTGCATCGCTCCCATTTGTAGGTTGTGCATTTACTGCAGACTGTAAGCTCCTTGAGGCAGGCACAAGTCTTTGTTTGTGTTGCAAGCCCCTTGTTACTTGTCTTAAAAAATATGTATTGTAAAGTCAGAGGCACCAGGCTAGATACGAACACTGGATTTCAAAGTGCTAGCTATTTCTTTGGTGACCTTCTTCCACATTCTTTCATCTCTAAATTTAGGTAGTTACTATAGTGAGAGAGTTGCAAGCTCAGCGACACAGGAAACGACAAGGAGCAACTGTCCTGATCATTCTTAAAAGGAGAGCACAGACCGAGACAGTCTGATGACTACAGTGCAGCCACATCCAGCTTCTGTTGCAAATTGCACCTTTTCACGTCTAATTACTATCATAGATATTTCACTTAAGACAGCCACAAAAAACACAAAAGCTGAAGTAGCATTCATGGTCTGACGTACAAAAAGCAGGGAACTGATCAAGTGAAGGATTCAATGCCTGTATTCAAACCAACCCACTGTGCCTTAGAGCAGCTGAGTTCTAAGATCAGTAAGTGACACAGCTTGGGTGCTATAAACTGTTTGGTTCAAGTAAAACGCAGCATCATCCAGGATTAGGCCCTGACTGCATAAGCTGAATTTAATAATTTTGCCTGCTTAAGTTAGTATTATCTGAATATGAAATCAGCTAAGGCTTCAGAATAATGGGTAGCATTTACAAATAAGAAAGAGACATTACTGAAAAATATGTAAAAATATCAGGACCTTAGCTGGGGTAAGCTGGTATCATTTGGTATGAAGCTAGAATCATCACTGAGTGGGTGTTTTTCTACTAAGAGCCACAGGCTCTACACTATTTAACATTTTTATCAATGACCCAGAAGAAAACATGACGGTTGCAGATGCCACACAATTGAAAGAGTGGAAATAATGAAGAGGTTAGTGATATGATCATTTGGATTGTTCTGTAAACTGCGTGTTAGCAAACGTTATACATTTTAATACTGCTATATATAAATATATACATCTAGGAAGAAAGCACGCAAGCCACACTTACAGGATGGAGGGTTCTATCCTGCAAAGCAGTGATTTACAAAGGTATAGGAGCTGTGGTGGATAAACAGCTAAACGCAAGCTCCCAGTACGGTATTATGGTCAAAGCGGGAATGGGATCCTTAGATGCATACAGAGGGGAATCTTCAATAAGAGTGGAGAGATTATTTTATCTCTGTATTTGGCATTGGTGTAACTGCTGCAGGAATTCTGTGTCCAGTTCATGAAGGATGTTGATAAGTTAGGGAAAGTTTGGGGAAGAGCCAGGAGAATGATTAAAGGATTAGGGAACATGCCGTATAATGATAGGCTCCAGGAGTTCAATCTAGTTAGTTTAAAGAGAAGGTTCAAGGGTGACTTGATTATAGTCCTACCTGGGAACAAATATTTAATAATGGGCTCTTCCATCTAGCAGAGAAGGATATAACCTAGTCCAATAGTTGAAAGTTTAAGTTAGATAAATTCAGATGGGAAATCAGGTGTAGATTTTTAACACTGAGTGTAATTAGCCACTGGAATAACCAAGGGTTGTGGTGGTTTCTCTATTGCTGGCAATTTTTAAATTAATACTGGATGTTTTTCTAAATGGTGGTAGATTTACGAATTATTCTGAGTAAGTTCTATGGCCGGTATTAGGCAGGAGATTGCATTAGATGATCAAAATCATCCCTTTTGGCCTTGAAAGCTAATAAATTAGTTACACTGATTTGCACTATCTTAAATCGTGGCCATTTATCTTCAGTAAAGTAAGTACAGCAAACTATGAGTTTCTTGAAAGAGCAAACTGATTCTACTGTGTTATTTTAATGAAATGCAAAGTAATCATTTGGGTTTTCTAGCTGATGTATCCAAATCACAATAAAACAACAGGAATGAATGGTGGTGATTTCCCTTCTGTTTAAGCAATGGAAGTGCTCTGAGATAGTGATAAAAAGTGCTAGATAAGAGCTAGGTTTATTTTCAAGCAGCTGTGCACCCCTATTTTAAGAAAGTGCATTTGTAATATCTGAGTCCCTATTCATCAGATTCTCCCACCTTTTTTGTTGTTGTTGAGAGTAAAAGCATAGACACCCAAAGAATGTGCATTTGTTAGTTCTTTAATAAAGCAGGTTAGACATTCTTCCAGAGTAAAGATACAACTTTCCAGAACTAAATGAATACTCAGTCAAAATATGAACACCACTGTCCTGCTGTAATGTATGACTGACATTACATGCACAAGACTTGAAACAGTCATATGGTACAGATGTGAGCTACAGTACAATAAGCCTCAAACAGGCCCAGGTATATTCTTAAAGTTCCACTATTTATCTGTAGTTTACAATGCATATCACTTTCTGTCAGATTACTGTTATCCATGAACATTATGAGCAGGTCATCTTTGGAAGAAGGAATAATTCTGTGTTTTAAAATGGCAATTTCTTCCTTGGCATACTCATAACATAAGGCAGATTGAGTGATTTGTGTGGCATTTTGTCCAAACTATAGCTATTTGGCTTCATGTATGTGCGTGTATATATCTATAAAAATCTAATGACATTTCCAGTATGATCAAACAGCAGACACAAACAGTATTTGGAATGTAGAGGGATAAGTGGATTCATCTAATTGGATTCACTCATATCTCTTTGTATAAATGTCTTTTCACTGCTGAGGATTTGTTCAAATCCCATGATATGATAAACATTCAGCCAACATGGTGATTCACCAATTACTACAAACTTGTGAGTTTACAAAAAAAGAGGTTTTTTTGTTTGTTTTTTTTTAAAGCAAAGCTGAAATGATAAAATGTCAGATTCATGGCAGAACACTAAATTAAAAATATAAGAAAACTGTACAAATCACATTTATTTATGGCACTGACCTGTTTATGAGGATCCCTGGAATAGGTGGACAGACAACAAAAGAATGTTTTAAAAAAATATTTTAAAAAAATTAAAGTGTTTTAACCATGCCATAGTGCTGGAGTCACTGAAGGTCATATCATAAAACAGCATAATTCGTGGTTCTTTGACTCTCCATAATACTCTACACATGCACTTCCTGAGCATCTTCCTGAATGATTTACTTTTGTGCCACATCAGCAACAACTCTAAATGGAAGGGGTAAGGCTAGAAAAGCTTGCAGGATTTAAACTAACAGCTATTTAGTCCTCTGGCATTTACACAAACTCGGGGATACAATATATCACGCTGCACACATGCATGCAGGTTAAATCCTGAAGTGTGGCTCCTTTTTTTTTTGGTGAAGATGTAGAAATGAGGACTAGAATTAACGCCTCCATCCAAATGTTATGCATGTAAGTTCTTTCAGCAAAACAGTCATCTTGACTATGCTGTACATCTACCTGTCAGAGTGCTAACCCTGCTCATAACATTCCAGTAAGTCTTCATTTTACAAGGCACAAATAATTTTGGAAGAATTATATGGTGGTTTCAAATGTTTAAGTGTGTGACTGCTACCCTGTAATCATCTGATAACTGCCTCTTCGTTTCAGTCTTCAACACTAAGACCTTGTAAGATCCACATTGAGCAAACAATGTCATGTAACTTTGAAATACTGTATTTAACTCCAGGCCCAATTATCAGTTAATCTGCAAGTACATATAATTTATTAATGACATAACATTTGCCATGTAATTACAGAATTATATCGTGGCTTCACTGTATCTGTCCTGTAAAATAAAGTCATATAAACATGGAGGAATTTTCTGTTGTGGATGTAGTAATTGAGCAGCATGTTTTCTAGAAGTGTATTTCCTCAGAACTGTGGAAAGAGTAGGCTTCTATTTATCAATAATTTCTTTTTGTGACTTCCAAAGAGTTTAAGAATAATTATGGAATGCAAAAAGAGCCAGATCTTTACTAAAAACGTATTATCAGATGCATTACACATTTCATGGGAAAGACATTTCCTTTTCTGAATAGAAAAACAAGCTACAGAGTTAATTAGAATCTTGGTCTCATTGAACCACTGCCTTTTTCTTGACTGGCAATGGGGAAGATCATGTCATCATGTTTGCATACAGAGAATACATGGTTATTAGCAATGTGATATAAAGTGCTTTTAATTATGAGTGTCTCAGAGTTGTGTTTTCCTCCTTTTGTCTGGTAAGTTATGTGCATCCAGTAGCTGGAAGCTGTTTTAATTCAGCCTGTTCAGATTTAACACCATTAGAAAGTTAAATTCCCCTAGCAAGCCACTGATTTAGACATGTTAATCAGCATCAACTATTTTCTTCTCAGAGAAAGTTGCAATTTGTCAATAGAATTAGGGATAAGAGGTGTGACTGTGAGGAGGGGAATATATTAGGCAAAAAGAACTAGGACTCTGTTGTTCATATCCCCATCCTTTTCAGAATTTGCCAGTTGGTTCTACATTACCCAGTGGTGAGCAGTGCTGAAATAAGGGACACAAACCTGGGTGTCAAACCTGCACCAGCCATTGTGGGATGAAGATTAAGAACTCATGACTCTTCTGCTAAGACTTAATCTAGTGGCGTTCCTAAATCAGAGGAAGGACAACTTCATTTAGCATCAGAAGGAAAGATTACATGCAATCAAGCTATCTGCAAAGCAGAATTTTTCATCTCTCCAATAGTGATATGTAAATTTTCATCTCTCCATTCAATTGTAAATCTCTTTTAAACACAGTAGTAGAAGTTCTTTCACTTAGTTTATATCACTTTCTTTTATGGCAGACAGATCTCCCTAGGAATCAAAACAGAGTTCGTCTTTGCCTTCTCTCCTTATCCCAGTATTGAAAAAAAATTACTCAAGCAAGGTGGATGATTTTCAACTAGTCCATAACTTGGAGCCTCCATATCATTTCCATTTTTTTCCACAGTCTTGCCTACAGCATACTTCTCTGCCTCAAAACAGATGCTTTGACTGAGAACTAATGTTATACTTTAGCAAAAGTCACCACTTAGAGTCCTCTGGCTCAAAGAAAAGGAATCTCATAGTCCCTTGGAATTCAGGACTCCTGTGGGACAATGGACAATGTTTCTAATCAAATACATGGGAATAACTCCAAATCACATTTCTAAGTGAATTATTTCTTAAACTGTAACAGAATTGCCAAGAAGGAAAACTACAGCACCATCATGATAAATGGACTTGATTCTTATAGACAAAAGAATCTTAAACATTCTTAAAACATTTATAGAAACAGGTTCCAAAGGAACACTATTTCAGCATACAAATTCTGTACCACCTCACTCAGAAATATTAGCAGTCTCTTAATAGTAGAGATTCAAGCATCCCAGTGCTGTATAGAGGCTATTTTAGACTTAAACTGACGTTCTCCTATACTGGAAGTGCTGGTCTTTCCTCAGAGTACTAGTCAGAGGTTTCTGCTGTCTGTGACTCCAGTAATCCTCTTGATGCCAGTTGCTGAACCAGTGCGTGATATGAAGGATGGCTTGCATCATTTTGATTTGCATCCAGTCCTTTTTTTTTTTTTTTTTTTTTTAATACCCACAATCCCTAGAGAAATAGTCCCCTTCCCACCCAGCAAAACCCTAACCTGTGTGTTGGAAAAAGTAAATGTTTAAACTGTAGTTTTGTTTCCTTTCCTTTGGGTATGCTGCTATGTACTAATTCACTTGCTAACCCACTGCAATATATGCTGAATATTATTCTATGTGGTGAGAAACTAAGTGAATAGTTTTATAGCTCTAGAAGCCACTAAGATAATCCTGCAACTAGCAGAAGTTGTATATTAGATCTGGATACTACTACAACTGTTATTAAGGTCATCATTCCAAGTTCTTTATTCTCTTTGGAGGGTTGCAAGGTACTGCCTGTACCAAATCTGTGCTCTGATTTATTAGCTAGGCTGTGAGCAGCTGAAATGGGTTACCTTTATAGACCTTCTGTCCTTCTGAGTTAGTCATCCAGCCCTGTGGAATCAAAGTTATTTCAGCTGAGGTTTCCTAACTGACCTTGCCAGCTCTCCAAGCTGTTTAGCTGTCCAAGGGGCTGACAATAGTGAAGTCAGAATCCTTGCTGTTATTGCTGCTATCATCCTCAGGGCTGGAGCTCAGGTTACTAGAGGAGGCTGAAATTGAGCCCATGAGTGGATCAGAAAAGACCAAAGTAGAATGAGATGGAGCTTCATTATTTGCTGCTGCCTCCTTGCGCGCCTGAAGTGACTGCTCATGTTCAGACACAGCACTTCTCCTTCCTCCCTCTTCTTTGGAAACCAGGATATAGGCATCCGTGCTTCTATCCTCTGAACTTCCAGTTGTTACCTGTGAGACAATAGTGTAGAAGGGATTTATAGTAAGTGGGAAAACTAACAGTCACCTCTTTCTTATTTAAAAAACCTCTATTATACTCAACATTGTGATTCTGGACATGGAAAAATAAATAACTGTTGGCTGCAACTTGCAGAACTCTGCCAGTCTACCTTGTATCATCTCCACCAATTGTCCAAACAAGTACCCTTGGGGCTTTAGGTGCACAGTTAAATTCAGAATATACAAATATATCTCATACCATGTCCTAAACCTCAGTAAATAAGACCCTGATTAGAGATATGGCAGGAATTTATTCCAGGCTCAAAATCCCCATACCAAGAATGACTCAATGGTTCATCCCTCAAGCCTCACCTCTGGGTAGAAAGAGTATGAAGAATCTGACCGCAAGTGTTACAGAAGGGCAGAAGAGGGACATACCAAGCTTTTTAACTAACTAAATAGCAATGGTAAAATATAATTGTCTACTTTGCACGAAATATAAAGTCAAGAGAGCATAAAAATACATCACCAGGTAATGGGGCTTGTACTGGTGCTCTCTCATGTTACCGCAGTTCCCTATCGTTCTACCTAACTAGGCAATCCCAATTAGGGATCTTATAGGTACTTTACAGTACTGAAGATCTTTGGAAATCAGAATTATGGTGATGTTTCTTTTTCTATATTGCAGGGTTGGCAGCCTTTGCCAAGCCCTGCATCAGTCGCTCCTCCCCAACTCCTCAGTTGTGCTGACAGTCCCACCTCTGCTGAAAAAGCTGTATCCACTTGACAATTCAATGCTGGAGTGGTGCGCCTCCCCCAGTTGCCATGAAAGGAGCCACTCTAAGAGACTTCTTTCAGCTGGGGTGGGGAGGTCCATAGGCACACTATGAAGAGGAGTGTCTCTGGGCAGCTTTTTTTTCTGGCAAGCCACCAATGGGGCCACTTGGAGTGACTTTCGGCAGCAGGAGTAGCAATTTTGGAGTGGGCACATGCCAGTGGTTGCTCCTGATGTATTGGTTAATGATCTAGTATTTGAGAACTTTTGACTTATAGAATCTAGTGTCAAATGATATTTTGGAGCATGATCTGAATCTCCACTACCCCACATGGTGGCTTATTCACCAGACCAACTGGAATAACTGCAGTCCCTTAAGAGGTCTACAGTTTGAATCAAGAGAGCACTAATAATATATCCTGCAGGGCAGAAATTCTTCAGTCAGCAAATTTGTAATCTGTTACCTGGAATGGATGACAGACTACTTCCCCTTTCTTTCATAAGAAACAGATTCATACCAAGTTCCTGTACAGGAAGCACTTTATTCACTTAAGAAGAATTGTGACTGGGGGTCTAGTCAAATTTCCTACAGTTGCTACTGAGCAAGAATACAATCTGGCAAACAGTCTGACTTGGGCTAGGCAATGACTCCTCTTTAGCCTGGAGGCGAGATGATCACGACTCTGACTTGTTAGATTTACAGTAACACAAAAGTGAGAAAAGGGAAAAGAAGTGGAAGGGGCAGCTGGAGGAACACACATGTCAGTTATGTAAGGCTCAAATATGCAAACATGGGCAAAACAGGGGCAACTTCATCAGTAATGATTTTTCAGGCAAATAAGCAGGCAAAATTATATCTCCTATCATAATGTAACTTCAAGGTAAGAGAGGTGATTCTTTAGTAACGGAGAAAAATAATAAAATAAAATAAGGTATAGGGAATAGTATGAGTGAAATAGATTATAAATGCAGAACTTAAAATTATATGTCTTTAAGGTTTTGGCAATCTGTAATTTGCCTAGAGATACCCATGGGCACCTGCAAAATTTATTTTACTGCAGACAGGCATCCCCATTGCCACTCTTATTTATTACAGAAGAGAACTCTCTGGAAAGTCCCAATCCATCAGTGATTGGAGGACTTAAGTTCAGTATATATAAGCAGGGATACAGGGGAAGTTTATGCTACTGTTATGTAAGTAAATGCTACAAATTATTAAAAATTAACAAGGAAAAATATCAGCAGAGAGTGAAAACCAGATCAGAATAAAGAATAAAATTTCACTACTGTCCAAGAAGTTACAAACAGATGTAACTTATAGGCAGAGACACAGTGCTACTTAAAACACCTTTTGTAAGATGAAACATATAATTCTTCTTTAGTTATCGTCTTTCCTTCATTTGATCATTTTGAATTAACATCATCATCTGTCAGCTAATCAGCTACCATGTCTAGGGCTCTGAGAACACAGAGTGTGTACAAGAATGGCTCAGCTCCAGAAATACATCAACAGTCTACTGCTTGATTTCATGGGCATTCATCACAGAGCACTACAGAGGGCTGGACCAAGCTCATCTGAGGCTGTAGGCCCCACTCTAAATTTCAAGGCTTCCATTTTGCTTTACATCAGTAATGTAAGCTATTTTAAATGCCCTAGTTAACGTGGTCCACTTTGCCTCTTTTCCACAAAGATACAAATTCAATTTGAGCAATGAATGTATTTTATAATTCCAGCCTGATGGCCTTATATTAGCTATTATTTAGTCTCTTCCCAGCTCTTGTCGAAGATGGCTGCCACTAGGGAACCAAAGGTATTGCCTACCAATATGCTTAAGTATGTGACCACTGCTAGCCATCTTGAAGAGAACTGTAAGGCAACCAGGTTGACTGCCTTCAGGCAGTGAATGGACACTGCTATTGCTAGTTAATACTGGACACCTGATATTGTGGTTTCCTAATATCTGAAATGTGCTGTTGCCCGGTTAGACAAAACCCTCCTCTTTTACAAAAGATGAAAGAAAGATGCATCATATCTTAACCTCCTTCCTTTATTGGTAACTTCTTCAGTTTTTTAATTTTTGGGGCCCCTAAACTTGGGTTTAGTAAAACTGTACTTCGGTTTGGGGCACACCCATTGCCTCCAACATGATATAAAGGACATGATGTAAATATAGGTCTGTGTTTAGAACACACTATTATTTTGATGGTGATATATCCAGAAGTAAAATATGTCTCCCTATTACTAGCACTGCCTGTTTCTCTTTCAGGAAACTCATACTGACGTGAACCATGTTTTCTTCCAGCTGCCGCCACTACTGAATAAATGAAAAATGACAGAACTATACTTCCAGTCGCTTTTAAAAGTTAACAACCTTTCGCCTGGTGCCCATATGGCTTCTCCAAATATTTTTTCCTGATGGATATCAGCAACTAGTATCAGGCTTATTTCAACTGCTCACATACTGTGAGCAAGCTAAAGCTAACAACAAGAACGCATTTTAAATAAGCCTAGAACAGCAGCAGCAGCTCATTTTTGTCTCCTTCTTGGGCTAGTCTATGCAAGATTTCTATTTAACAGCTGTTTTGCTACTAAAATTGATGCTGTACATCTTCTTTGAGGCTTTTTCTTACTCCAGTGCAGCAAGGAGTTAAAAATGGAGCTGGAGGGTGGGGGGCCTTCTTATAGGCGTAATTCTTTATAAAATGTTACGTGCTACAGCAATGTGCAATTACGCCCAAACAGAGTGGTATCAGTAATAACACCTAGGTGTTGTATGGTATTTTTCATCTTTCTGTTGTGAAGTGCTTTCTTCACAGCATCATTGCTCTCATTTTACAGATGGGGCAAATGAGGTACAGAATGGAGTGTACCTAACTTCCTTTTTTTTTTTTTGTATTATTAAAAGTGTCAAATGCCCAGTATCTAAAACACAATGGGCCAGATTTTAAGCTCATTTACACTAATATAAATCTGCTGTAATGCCAAAAAAGTCAACATCAGTAGAAGTGCATCAGTAGAAATGTTGCCAGCAGATCAAGGGATGAGATTGTTCCCCTCTATTCAGCACTGGTGAGGCCGCATCCGGAATACTGCATCCAGTTTTGGGCTCCCCACTACAAAAAGGATGTGGACAAATTAGAAAGAGTCCAGTGGAGGGAAACAAAAATGATCAAGAGGCTGGAGCACAAGACCTATGAAGAAAGACTGAAGGAACTAGGCTTACTTAGCCTGCAGAAGAGAAGACTGAGGGGGGATTTGACAGTAACCTTTAACTACTTGAAGCGATGCTCCAAAGAGGAAGGAGTTCAGCTGTTCTTGGTAGTAACAGAGGACACAACAAAGAACAATGGTTTGAAGCTGCAGCTGGGAAGGTCAAGGTTGGATATTAGGAAAAACTTTCTTCCTAAGAGGGCGGTGAAGCATTGGAATGGGCTACCTAGAGAAGTGGTGGAATCTCTGTCTCTGGAGATATTTAAGGCTTGGTTAGACAAAACCCTGACTGGGATAATTTGATGAGAGTGGTCCTGCTTTTTTGGCAGGGGGTTAGACTTGATGACCTCACGGGGTCCCTTCTAACCCTATGATTCTATGAACTGAGCTATGCTGGTGTGAGGCTAGCATAGATGAGAGGAGATCGGAGCCCAAAACATTTTCCAGATGCTCTGGAATATAAATGTAATTTCTACATATTAGGCTCAGCAGCCATAAAAGGCCATACTAAATAGCACTACACAAATTATTGCAGTAGTTTAAAACCCACAAATACAGCAAAAATTATTTTGCTGGAAATACATTAAAGAGGAATGAATCTAAAGCAACACAACACATTCTAAATAATTTATGTTTAGAACTTTTAAAAACTTTCTTCTATATTTAGGAAATGCTTCCAGCTTGACCTGGCGATGTCACTATAGCACATTACCTTCATTATGACTAGAAAGCTGGGCTGCTATTCTGTTTGAAAAAACTAATTAATGCTCTCATTTCACAGGCTACTAAATTTAGCAGTTTTGTCTTTTAATTTTCATTACATGGGGTCAAAACTTCTCTTTTTATTTAATTTTGTCCTCTAAAGCAAAACACAATGTAGTCAGAAACAGCAAAGAATGCTGGGATATTAATTTTTTTCCCCAACCATAAGCAGTTCTAAAACTAATTTCTAATTTTTGTTACTGTAATAACCTAATGCCCATTACCGTAAATGGAGCTTCCAGATGATAAAATGAGAAAAGGCTAATAAGAATAAATGTACTGTCCCTCATACTATAATGTGCCCTGATCTGCAGACACTAAACATTTAGAGCTGAAAACATTATTAAACATTTTATCAGGACTAGATTGCCAACTGTTAAATTTGTCAGCAATTACTCAAGAATAGTCCCACTAATATCAATGTGTGAGTAAATTCTTACCAGTGTGAAAAATATTTGCACAATCTGGCACAGTGTATTGTGTGTTATATTGTGCATTCTATTTTAGACTGTAAATCAATGTTGAGGATTCTTAATAAGGCATGCTTTGCTATTTCAATATTAAGGAGCAAACAGTTTTTATGTGAAAAGGGAGAAGCTATAGTAAAAAAACAAGGGTTGTCATTACACACGTCCAGATTGTGGTGGTCCTGGGCTATTAGAGCAACAAGGTGGGTGATGTAGTATCTTTTATTGGACCAGCTTCTGTTGGTGAGAGAGACAAGTTTTTGAGCTTACAGAGAGCTAATCACAGATACTGCTTTAACAGTGGGCTACCCCTGGAATTTAACCAATGCCTTCCATATAGCAGAAAAGCCTTTTTTGAATAGCCATGATTTAAGCAGCAAGGACATCTGTGATAAATTGGGAATTAAGTCTGTACCACTTTAGAATTTTGTCTGATTTTCTGAAATTGTATCGTGACACATCTTGAGACAATAGTGTTGCTCTACCTTGGACTTCCTTTCTTTCTAAAGGGAGGTGGGAGGACAGGGAGGAACAGAAATTTACTGAAAGGCACAATAAAAGAACCAGATGACTCCTGCAGGAGTCTATCAAAAGACTCAGTGGGGACCTGTGCCACCATCACATTTTGTACCAGATTAAGATGAGGGAGGCTGGTGCTGCGGAAGGCCCCACTTGTCTGCTAGAATATAGATGGTGCCCCCAAGGACTCCCACGTGAAGGGTGAGCTGGTGAGAGATGCTGCATTTAGGATATTTTATATGATCCTATGCTGTATCTGTTGAAAAAAAGCTTAAGTAAAGTTTGATATATTGAATAAAGATTGTGTGTTGGCTGCTTCACAGCTACCATGTGTACCTGAGGGATTTAAACTGTAAACCAGAAGCTTCATGCCTTTGGGATGCAGCTCTGGCACAAGGGTGTGTTTAAGTACTAGGCAGGTGAGGCAGCTGGACAGCTGGTTCAAACACTTGGAAAGGGGGTACTGGTTACAAGCTCTCGCCCTGACGATGTGTCAAGGGACCCCAGGATTGGACAAGTCGACAGCCACGGTTCAGATTCCATGACCGTAAAACACTCCTGTAATCTAGAGCAGACACACTTGGATTCCCCTCATGGCCATTCTAGCTGGTAGCTGGGAAGGGGTGTTTCCTAGGAGTTGTGACGACATCCATGATAAATTAACTTGTAAAAATAAAAACATAAAAGCACTTCATTTTTGTATCTATCATAATGAAGTAAAATAAGATGCATTTTATTTTGAGTACTGAAATATGATTTTAACAGCTGTTAAAAGAAAGGGCGTTTGTATTATAATTCACAACACCGAGGTACACTAATTTTAGAAAAGTAATTCTTTCTAATTCCTTTCATTTACTCCTTCAGCACTGCAAACTGTATTAGAAAACTGAATACAACTAGACTACACCATGATAACGATGTTACTGCTGTTACAGATTTAACTTCAGAACTCTGCTGATGTGCTCTGATTGGTGATTATACATTAATCTGCATAAAATTACAGCTCGATTAGATGAACAAAATGTGTGCGATGCAGCCTTGTGCCATGGACAGAAATAAATCTCTTGCCCTGTAACTGTACATTTTCCATGAGGGAGGAACGCATCATATTGATTCAAGGAGAAAGCTAAAACAGAAACCTCAAGCCACTGAATGGGAATGGGAAAATAAAATGATTTCCAAGCTGTATCTTTATTGGCAATTGGGGGTAGATAGATACACTGGTCCAATGCAGTAGTCAGCTGTTGCATAATGGAATTCTAAAGGACAGAAGCAATGAGAAATGTCTACCTACAGGAAAATGTTTGCTCCTAGTCCCCAGCACCAAAAACACCTTTCTTTTTCTCTCTGAAAATATAGTTTCAATCCTTTAAAATATGAAACTCATTTACTGAGAATCAGCCAAGAGAACTATTTAGAAACAATGAAAAACAACTGTGCTGAATTTATCTGTTCACAGAAGACCCAATCCTGTACCCGTGTAGTCAATGGGAGTTTTGCAATTGATTTCAGTGGGAGTAAGATTGGGTTCAACGCCTTATCCGGCAGTGAACAGCATTCCATTATCAGAAAAGAGGCACTCTGTCTAAAAGGAGCAGGGCACTACTTAGCAGAGTGAGGTGAGACCTAATAGCAGAGAAAGGAGAGTCAAATAGCAAAGGAGAAAAGGAAAAACAGAAAAGAGATCAAGAAGAGATAAAAAACATCATTCAGAAATACAAACCCTGGGAAGACTAATTCAGTAAAGGCTGCTCTAGGTCTTTCTAGCTACTGTATCAACTTATAATCAAAGCTATTCAATGTTTTTTTAAAATGCGTTCTTAGGTAAATGTCTGAGTCACAAAAATAAGTTTCAGATCTGTCACAAGACAATTTGCAAAACTTTAGGAACTTTTGAAAAATGTTCTAAAGATGTTTATTGAATGCCACATTTTTTTCCATCAGGGTATCAGCAACTTGGCTAAAATGGATGTACGTTACCTGAAGTGTTGAGAGAAAGTGTTGCTTTGGCATACCAGATCCTTTAAGGGCATCCCCTGTTCCCCGGTTCTGACTGCTGGAGCAGTAATGATCATCTTCAATTGTGATTTGCTCATTCTCTTCAGCCTCCAGCTGGCTCTGATTGAAACGCAGCGAACCCTTTAGAATATCCTTGATCTGTTTGCCGAGCAGGAGAAAAAATAATTTTGAACATTAGGAGAAGTCTAAAACATCTAAAGCTTGGGCTAATGTACCCTAGGGGTTAGCCAGACAGTTTGCTTTCATGGACTATATTTTTTGTAAATGAAAGCAATATTAATGATAAGACTGGTACTTGTTAGAGGATCAAGCACCAGTGAGCTGGTTCTACTGAAACTGGAAATCATGAAGTACCCAAGATATTTCAAAAGAACAAACCACCTGTCTGCTTCCCAACACTTCACTGAGATAGTTGACACATGTTATGGTATTTCAATTGAAAGATATTCCAGAACCAGTCCACATTAAATAGTTCTAAGAGACTAATGAACACTGATCAGTAATATTTTCATTTAATGTGGCATGTTCTCCTAAAATCAAATGACATTTAAATATCAGCTTTTTTTGGTAAAGAAGACAGAAGCCTGAGTATTGAATACAGTGTGTATTATGGTAGGCATTGAAAGAATGTTGACGTGATGTTTAAAGCCCACAACTGAGAATAAGGCCAGTTCTACACTGGCTGTGGAATTTGACGGCAGTTGAAGGGAGATAGGCAAGTTACATAAAATAACCTGCATATCTCTCTTTGACTTTCTAACACCCAATTACCGCCCGGACTTCGCTGTACATAGTCAAAAGGAAATGCTGTCCCTTCAACTCAGTGCTCCTCTTCTTATGGGGAGTGGAGTTACTAAACTGAACTCCAGATTGACTGAGTGGGTCTTAACTGACCGCTCAATTGAATCAGAAACATTGCACTGATGGCAGTGAATTTGCTGCCAGCAATACAGACTTGGCATAAGTAAGGCACACAGGGATCTACTCATAGGCTACTACAGTCTTCCTGCAAATGGGTAGGAAGCTTAACCTCTCTCTGATTCAGTTTCACCCCCAGAAAAAGACAATCTGTAAAGCTTAATATATTAATATTTATAAAGAAACTGACATCATGACAGATGGTATTGAAGACTGACAAGGAAGTACTAATGGCATTAGATGATACAAACAGCTGAATTTGTTCCATGTCCATACCTGCTTCAAGCCTGCCAGGGACACCAGAATTTCATCTTCTTTCTCCAAGTGTTCTTGTAATATGACTTCTTGAATATTTCCTGCAAAATAAAGAATATTTCACAATATTTCCCAAACTGATCACTTGGTACTTGTCTGCCACCAACTTACAGTCAACAGAAGCATGCTCAGAAATTAGTACCTTGTCTCATCCTGACACGTAACATAAATCACACACATACAGGCCAACAGAATGGCATCTTACGGGGATAAGAAACTTGGGTGGTCAAATCTAGGCATCAGTCAGAGCTCCAGCACTAATGCTGTGCTATTACTGGATTTGACTGCAAACTGAATCACTCAGGACACACAACAGACATACTATTCATGTCCCTAGAAAGAAGCTGATGGCTATAACTTTAATGATCACCACAGCTACTAAGATAGAGGATCTAGTCAGCTGACTGCTTCCATATTCATTTCCATTGAGGTGTGCCACCTTCCTAACTTGATCCTGGGAAGACTGCATGAAGCATTTGGGTATATACACAGCAATAGGACCTGTGGACCCCTTAAATTAGTGAATGTGTGCACTCTGCAATTCCAGTTCAGCTAGTTCCTGGTGCCAGCACTGATGCTAGAATTCCCTAGTCCTGGGGTATGAAGTGATGCCTCCCTCCTGCTCCCTCCCCTTTATTCTAGTCAAGGAGCCAGAGCAGAGTAAAGAGGTCTTGATAGTCTTATATCTGGCTAGAGAAGCATCCTCCCAGATAGATGCCAAGAAAGACAGCTGAAAGTCTATTCTTCAAAGATATCCTTGTAAGCCCTGGCATAGGGGGTTTACTGGGGTCAGGGTGGGTATATCAGAGAAAGGGCCACAATATACAGTGTCACGGAGATTCTGGGCCATCCTGTAGCTCACAGGGCAGGTATCTCAGGCAGGCCCCTTGAGCTGAATAAATTATGCCAGGAACCTCTCCATCCTCCTCAATCTTCCATGCTCCTTGGGCTTTAAGTTCTGTGCCACACTACAGAACAATGAACGTGTGCTTGAAACCCGCTGTGGTGGGATACAAAGAGGAAAGGGAAAAACTCCTCTGTGTCCCCCACCTCCCTGTGCTAAGACTTCTGCAAATCTATCCCTTTACTGGCGTTCACCTGGGAACAATGCTTTGCTACTTGTGAATAATGCTGTCATCCTAAAGTCTTGCTAATAAAAATGTTCTACCATGCCATGTCATCATTCACATTTTTTTAAAGAAAGAATGACAAGTTAAACATTTTGTTACAGACGTGACAGACAGGGAAAAAGACATTGGTGTTGTCAGTTGTGACAGAATATTAACAGAGGGTTTCATAAGGAAGAAAAGGAGTTCAGTTTGGCCCTGTTAAGTTTAAGATTAATACATGCAGAATAAGACAGGGTGGTGGTGGTGGAATGAGATTCAGAACTGGGTCAGAAGACAAGAGATTAAGAGGATGGTAGCTGGCATCGTGACAGTAGTGGAGGTCAGATCAGATCACTCAGATACAGGTGGAAAAGGAGAAGAAAAAGGAGCCAGTGTGATCCTTGACATCCATGAACTCACATATTACACACTGTTGTAACAATATTTGTACAAAACATACTTTGTGAGATATCACATTAAAGACCTTTATCAAATGCATTTGTTGACCTTACATATGAAGTTAAGAATTCCCTTTGTATAATGTTACAAGAATACATTTAAGAAAGATATTTCAGCTCAGGTAAAGTTGATAAACAGGTCTGTCCTAGGCAAAGAAACATGGGTTTCCATCAATTGCATATTAGCCGTAAACAAAGCTATCAAGCTAAACCAGTGAATTTATTTTGTGTCCAAACTCAAGAGAAAGGACAAACGTACCTCCTGAAACTCAAGAGAGACACAGGAGATTGAATCCCCAGGAGACCTTCCATACTTGTAAGACAAAGAAATCCCTTTGGAAATATAAGGAACAGAAAGGAAATGGGGAAAGAGGCGGTGATCCATATGTCAAATTAGATGCTAACTGAATGATCAGCAAGTTTGAAGGCACAGCAGATGCCAGAGCCATGAAAGCCCTGGAAGCAAGATTTCAGGGAGTAAAGTGTAAAGAATAGTGGGAAAAGCAACAAGGGGAATGGGGTGATGTGGCCATGAGTTACTAGCTTATAAAGAACATTATTTAGCATCTGTACAGTGCAGTTTTTAAGAAGTTTCTTGCAATGAATTAAGACATAAGAATGAAAACTGTATAATGACAAACATTGATCCTATGATTCCAAAGTATATTCCAAATTGAAATATAGAAGACAGAATTAATACGGAGAAGTTTCAATGAATAATATGGAGTTTCATTAATATGAAACTAGATCTCTTTAAAAATATACTTTCCATTTATTCATTATTTTGGTCTGTATTAAATATTTTCCTTCTGCACAGCTTCAGTCTCTCAGTATATTAAATCAGTGTCTTTATAAACCTTTTTCATTTGCAGACTCCTAAAATTTTTGAATGGAGACGTGGTCTTCTTTAGAAATCTTAGTTTATGAACCCCCAGGGGTCTGTGGACCACAATTTGAAAACCACGGTATTAAATAATTGGTATTAATAGTTTCTGGAAAGTTTTAAAATGTGTCATATATGGTGACATGCATAATTCCTGACTCCAATTATTTCCCAAAAATGCCTGTCTTTTTACCACATCTAGCACCCAAAAGACATCCTAATATTTGGGGAAATCAACGGACCAATGAGAACCTGGATCAGTTGACCTTCCCATTTCTCAGGGGTTTGTGTCTCTAACACATCCCCCCACCCCCCCAAGACACATGCATGGAAAAATGTGTTATAAACAAATATGCACAAATACTAAATGGATAGGACAGGAATAAAAAAAATAAATAATTCAGAACATACCTCAAAACCTATGAAAGCCCAAATGTGGGACAGCGATTTTTAGAGCGCTATGAAAACAAGGTACAAAATGAAAAAGGCAAGGGTATGCCACATGATATGGAAATAACCCATTTCTTCCCTGGTTTTTCATTGCTATGGTTTCTTAACTCAGCAATTCAAACTGTAATCTGATAAGGGTGAATAAGAAGGAAAACATTATTTCTGGGTGGTGGAAATGTAGCTACATGAATCAGATTGTATACTGAGAAACAGTTACAACATCTTACGTACAAAGTAAACTATGCAGCTGAGCGGGCAATAAAATTAGTAAGTTTTTCACTTTACTGAACTTACACTTTAGCAAAAATAGCATATATTATAAGAGTTCCAGAAGAAAACAAACAAAAAAAGCCCTAAAAAGCAAGCAGTGAAGACTGAAATTCAGTCAAACTTGCTTATTGTTTGGGGCAGGTGTAAATCACAATTTTAAAAGCAAATTCTTGACAATATAGATGGCAAAATATTGAATTTCACGGTGTTTGCATGAACTTTAAAAGCAACGTTTGTCAAAATTGACTGCATTGCTTCAGGGCTTAATAGGGGCTTTGGATTTTTTTCTCATTACAACAGGTGAGTTGACTTCATCTTCCTCTATATGCTTTTCCCCAGTGTTTGAACCTTAACAACTGCTTTCATTTGCTGTTACAGTGTGACCTGATCCCATGACTTATACTTCCCTGCATTTATTTCCTCCCATTCTGTAAGTTCCCCCATCTTCAAAGCACCTTACAAAGTGAGATTTTCTCCCACAAAAGCTCATGCAATAAATAAATCTGTTAGTCAAAGCGCCACAGGACTCCTTGTTTGTTTTACTAAACTAGACTAACAAGGCTACTGCTTTGGAACTTGTCAAAATTGACTCTCTCTTACCACAATGCCTATTAAAATCTTGATAAAGGTTAGGTCATTTGTCTCCTGAGACCACGGTCTTATCATGCTGCTGTCTACTGTCTCCTCATTATTTTCTTATGTTTCTCTCTTGGTCTGTCTGTCTGTAACTATCTGTTGTCTTTTGGCTACTTAGACTGGAAGCTCTTTGGGGCTGGGACCATCTTTTGCTCTGCGTTTGTACAGCACCTACCGCACTGGCTCCTTGGGCTGTGACTGGAGCTTTTAAGTGCTGTGATAAAACAAATAATGAAATAAGAATAACAGGAAGATTCTATCGTGGTTCCATGATAGTAAGTATGATGCAAAGCTCTTAACTTTAGTATATATTTAAACTTATATAATACATATTTAGATCAATCTTCCACAAAAGAATCTTTAATAATGAGGAACAGACCAAAACAAATAACTGATTAAAGCTGCACCCATGTAATGTTATGTTATTAGCCTGAGCATGGTTACCAAGAAAGCTATGCAAGGGTGAAGAGCTTCCAGAAACACCATGAGTATTGGCAGATGGAACTATATATTATACCTCCTGCACCCCTCCTAAGTGTATTGTTCTCAAGTTTGATATCTTGTGTATTATTTGATATTTTCCCTATCCAGAAAATTGAATGGCCTGTGAAGAAGTTTTATTTTTAATAATTATCCTATCATGCAACTGTGAGTCCTGAATTATAACTTTTTAATAATATAATAAAACCTTTATGAAAGGTGTGCATTGGCACCAACCCCAAATCAAAGAAAATCTGAGAGCATCTTCCTATCTGCACAATAAACACTGATGGTATACTCTGAATAACAACTGAATTATATGGCTTATAAATTATTTGCAAAGCCAAGTAAATCTATTTCAATGCTATACATATTTCTCTTACAATATTATTATATGGCTGCTGTATTTCAAAAGCTAACAAACGCCTAAGGGCAGAGCAGGACATGAATCACATATAGCACAACATAAAGAGCAATGGAGCCACATGCACACTTCCGAATTCACCAACTATATCAAACAAAGGCTGTTTTGTTTTCAACAAGGATGGCTCCGGCAGTGATTGTCAAGCAAATGCTTCTTTTAAAAACAGAAGGAATTTTACTAATCATTCAATCACTGTTCCCAAGGAAACTAATGTAATTTGCTCCTCAAATGTTAAAATGCAGAGTAATACCACCTGCCATGTTTGAAACCTCATGGGATTTAAATCCAAATGATATTTTGTCTAATACGGCTTTTATAATATATATATCTAAAGCCATATTTCTATATCTAAGCCATATTTATATACATATAAATACGAACATATATAAGCCATATTTGATAAAACTGTTGGTTTGAAAAGATTAGCTGAAACAATTGCAGAAATAAAACAAAATATAAACTTTCACATCCTGCTCTCACACTTACCTGAACCTACAAACATGAAAATTCACTCTTGAAACAAATATTGAAAAAATTCAAGATTTCAGTTTTTCCTTCTGTTAGAAAACTAATTTATAAAATTAAAATTAGACATTTTATCATTTTCTGTACAAAAGTGGAAGGGTAAACTAATCCACAGCTGGTCCCTGCTGCAGTATTTAGAAAAGAGTTGTGCTCATTGATCACTGAGCTTATATATATTGCAAGATGATGTGTTAAGTTATTATGCAGTCACTGAGTTCCCTAGAGAGGGCAAGAGGTTGGTTGAAAACTATTTGATTTGCCATATAAGTTTTCTGTATAATATGCAAAACTGGTATGCACTGCAGCTAATTGGTTTTAGTTTCCTATTAAATTAACTCTAATACACACTGAAAGACTAGCAAGACTCCATACAACTACGAGCCCATTTTTGCTGTAGTGGCTCCTACTTCAAAGGTTACAGATTACACTGGAACAATTGGTCTCCAAAAAGCAGGCTGGATTTATAATCAGTCGCAACTGCCGTGACGATGTATTGGCCTTAGCCAGCTATGTAAAATCTATCCATCTCGAAAAATGTTAAAAATGGTGGCTGCATTCACTGATCTTTCTTCTGCATCTGAGACTGTGTGGTGCAAATGTCTTCTGGTGAAGTTACTTTAGCTTTTTGACCCTTTTTGCAACTCCACTAGCGAATTATTGAGACTGAACGGGGCCTCTTCCTGGGATCTGTTTTAATACCTGCACTGTTCAACCTTTATTATACCAGCAATATTCCAGTTACACCATCCTTTAAATTGATTTGAGCACATAACATTGTACTAATAAAGCAAGTGTCCTCTTTGAAGGCCACAGAACAACCACCTCTAGACCCCTGAGACATATTTCAAAGCTTGGTCACTAAAACCTTGAAACTCAACACTTCAGAAACACTCCTTGAATAACTGTGAAGGCAAAACACCACTGAAAGTGGACTGTTTTATTTGCCTCTTTTGCATAACCACAATCCATGGTACTTTTGAGTTACCCTTGCTCAGATGCTGAGTTACTGCCAATACCAAAAAAGATGATAAATGCAAGGGTTAATATCACTGAGGAGCTTGCTGGCACTGCTGAGAATATGATGGGTGCACACTTCAAATGTCAGCATTAGCTCTGGTCTTGTCAACAGTGAAGTATTGTGCAACAGCTTGGTGTAACAACTCCCATGCCAATCTTATTGACCCTGAAATTAATTCTGCATTCAAGATTGTTTGCGTTTCTCTCAAATCAACACCAATAGCAGGGAGCCCAGTTGTGGCTGCTGTTGCGCCAGACAACATCAAGTGAAATGCTGTGGTCCAGAGTACAACAAGATCCTGGCCACTCTGGACCTGCTGATACACCAACTCCTCAATTTGCTACCACATTCGTGGCTTAAATCGAGAAGCATTGGTACTAGAAGCCAAAGCAAAGGACCCCAACACTTGCTGGCTCAAATTATGAGCCAGTTGTGATGTTCCAAAAAAAGACTGATTGAAGATTCAACAAAAGAAATCCGGGGATTTTACCTTCTCCATAAGCAGTGACAATGTATGGAAGGTGCAGATATCTCCCCCACACATGGAAAAATCAAAGAATCATTAAATTGTGACTCTGGTGAGGTACAAATCATGCAACACATCACAGGCAACCACCCCATTCACACTTACAATGGTGGCACAAGGGAATCCACTTACTTATTCCATAAGGATTAGAATGGCTTTGAAATCTTAATTTCAAATGCTATATGAAAGAAGATAAATACAGACTCTACAAGAAATACTTCCTATCTTTCTTGACTATGATTTACAGCTTTGGGAAGAGTGTGAAATAAGGATGACAAAATAACATCTTGGAGGAGTTTATAGAAGAACAAAAAAACAGACCTGTAAATTTGTCTCTAAAACAATGGTTCCCAACCTTTTTGAGTATGAGCACCCCTTTTTAACATCAAAAAATTTCATGGATGCCAAATGATAATAGTTGTTGCTGGGGACTAACTAACTGCAGGCAGTGGTGTTGCTGAAGGGCAGTGGAGGACCTGGCCCCCATGTGCTCTCAAGGCATGGGGACATACCTGGGCTGCGGCTGCTCATAGCAGGCAAATACAATTCATTTAGAGCCCTCTCCAGCATGGATCACTGTTTAGCAGCAGCTAGAGCTGGATTGGACCTGGGCTGCCTGCCGCTGGCCACCAGTGGCTGGGGCCAGATGTATTCATGGACCCCTTGCAATAACTCTGCAGACCCTCAGTGGTCCCTGGTCCACAGTTTGGGTACCACTGCTCTACAACAAAAGATACTTAAGCAAGACTCAATAACAACGGCAACAACTTAAAAAAAATGAACTGCTTGGAAATGTACGGATTTAACCCAAGATTCTGAACATGGGTCTACTGGAGGCCATCTGTTATGTGGTGGAATCTTCTGCAGCAGTAACAAAAAAAGTGTCAACAGAGGGAAATTGGGGGCATAATTTCCTGGATTTTTAGGAAATTATCAGCAGAAAAAGAACTAATCTACAAGGTCAGTGAGCAGACAACGAAGGATGAGCATGTTGAGTTGGTTAAGGACTGCTGTGATAACTGAAGGAGAAAGGAAACATTTTCTAATGTAGACAGCAATTAGCATGGTATGCCATGGTATCCTGACCAGTAAAAGGTAGGGTTCAGTGTATTATGCATGATACATCCCACAAGTAGGAAGACAGTAATGAGCTGTTTTTGACCTTGACAAAATCAAAAGTAGCAGAGAGAGAGGAGGGGAAACCAAACAGAGATATCTCGTCAGTGTACTTGTCCACTTCACTTCTTCATTTCCTCCATTTCCTCACCCATTCTTTGTGGCAAATGTCTCCTCACCTAATCTCCACTCTTATCTTAGGTATTTTGTGGCACCTCTACATGAAGATGACACCTGCTGAGAGGAACCAGCTGGAAACAACTGCAGGCTTGTTTATAGTTGCTACCTTAGCAGTGTTAGTTCCTGATCAATGATTTGTGCACAATCAGCAGTGCTAGGATCACATTAAAGTTAGTTTTCCTCATCATAGATGTGGCTGTGATTACCAAGAACAATCTTCAAAGTCAGAACGAAGGAGAGCTAGCAATCTCAATATTCACATTATCAGTTAACCCTAGCCACGGACACAATCTGGGGACACACCAAGATGAAAGATGTTTTATTTCAGTTCTAAATGGTTCAAAAAACAAGACTAGAAGAAATGAGTTCATAAAGGTGTCAGGGATTCAGGGCAATAGTTTATTTCATGCTTCACACACCAATCATTCAGTATGACACACTGAAAAGATGAGATTTATAGAAAATATTAAATAGGTGCTAATACTTCTTAGTTCTTTAATATATGAGTAATGGCACAACTTGTTTTTCAGTAGCCCTATGATGAAGCAGAAAACATGAACTGGTATCTCAGTCTTATTTGGCCCTAAAGTTCCCCATCTTCCTTTCATTTTATAGGAGAGGCTGCATTTCCATTATAGTTGGATTGAACCTCAAACTGGAATCTGTATACCGCCTTTAAAGTTGGCCATCAAAACTGAAAATTAATATCTCTGCATGACCAATGCAAAGAGATAATGCAGTATGGTATACAGATGTTGACGCTTATTAATAAAACTCCACACGTTTCCACTGATTTTCTTTGCTTTTCATAATTAACATTCCAAATGACAATGAGTGAATTACTTTCTTTTTCAAACTAATGGGTTTATGAAAGGTTAATTGTTCTGTGCATATAGATAACGCTTCCAAGTAATCAAAGTCTCATCCATCTCCCTTTTGTGGCTGCCATCTTTCAATATGATTCCAGTGCGCTATATTCAAAAGCAGTGCCTAAAAGAGTTTAAATGATAAAAGGGATGTGGGTTTTTGAAATACAAATTCATGATTTTTTTTTAAATACTTTGCAGTATAATTAAGTGGTATTGAATGAAAACTGATTGCTTCCTCTGACAGATATTTTAAGATTAAGAAACAACAATGATAAATATAGCTAGGCAAATGAAGCCAAGACTGAGCTCTTATGTGTAGCTCTTTACAATCTATCTTTACGATTATTCAGTGTGGCCATACATTAACCTGTGTTGACTTAGTGTAAACTTCACATTGTGGTGTAAACTACATTGTTCCTGAGGGGTAGCCATTTTAGTCTAGTTCAGAAAAACAAAGAATCCTGTGGCACTTTTAAAGACTAAGACATTTAATTTTCGCAAGAGCTCTTGTGGGCGGAATCCCACTTCGTCAGATGTATGAAATTCAGGGCACCTGTAAATTACTGACATCACAGGCATAAAGTCTTGAAATTGAGGTAACAGAAAATTTAATAACTGTTAAAAGAAACAAGTATTTCAGCCTTCCTTTAGCTTATTTTTCTCATGTTCCTCTTGTAATATATTTCACGTATGTATTTGTATACAATATACTTGCAATTTATATAGAGTATGAGTATTTACCTTTAAAAAGTCAACTGTTAATTAAAAGTTAATATGCTGTTGATTTTTTTGATAGCAACTGCTGTACATATGAATATACACAAGTTGTGGTCAGTGCAGAGGTGACTGGCTCAGTGTAAGCTCCCTGAGGCAATGTGCAAGGAGAGTGACCAATTTTTGACAAATTGCAGTGTGTGCTCCCCTTCTGCAGGGCAACTCCCCATGAAAACATGCTAATGGCAGTGATACTAGACTTATGCAGTTGTTGTTCTTGGCTGTGCAGAGTGGTGCAGGGACATGTACCCAGTCAGTTATACTCGTGCATGGCTGGTTACAACACAGCCAAATGTGGTGGCTTTATCCATGTGACAGATTACATTTATGGTGCACCATGTGCTGCTTTCCCTTGTACCCTGCCCAACAAACCTTCTCCACCTCCACTCAGACTGCATCTGAGCCCTAGTCTATACTTGCCGCGCTTCTTGGTGGCAGTCAATGCTTGACGACTTATTGAGACCTCACTACATACTGAATTAAGCTGACCGGAAATACCTTTATGCTACAAACTACATACAGAGGTAAGCAGGTCAGCTTACCACAACTCCAGTTTCAGGGTTGGAGCTGCTATGGTAATTTCTGGAAGGACAGAGCGTGTCTACACAGATCGCTCAATTGAACCGGGAAGGTTGCACTGATGGTGGTGATTTTGTCACCATCAGTATAGACGTATCCTAAAACTGCAAACTCCTAAGCTTTTTTTTTTTTTTTTTTTGGTAAGAACTGCCAGGAAAAAGTTTTCCTGCTGTGATCCGGGCTGAATTAGGGGAACCATTTATGTTATTATTTAATATCAATATTCCAGATGTCAGATAGCATTAGAAAGTTTACAGTTCACTAAGTATGATGATTTTGTGTATGTACATGTCTCATTTATATAGGAAGTTATGGATATGTTTGATATAGCTGTATTTTAATTTGGGCTGTGTTTCTGGGTCACACTCCAGACACAGTGGCTGAAGCCATAGCCTGCTTAATGGCCCATTAATAAAACTATCCGGTACAGTGGGGCCTGGGGGGAAAAAGAGGGCAATGCCTGATGAGTCAACAGGGTTTGCCCTTGTAACTCTGGACACCCATCTTATTCCTGTACATTTCCACATGCAACATGAAAAAGTTCAAGGGACATAAAAGGCAGCTGCATCACCATCATTTTGTCTTCTAGTGTGCAGCTTTCAGCCATCAGCTACCTCTGCATCTATTCATCTACGACAGAAAGCTAGGAAACAAAGGGCTGAGATACATCCCAGTGCTGAATGTACACTCAAGGAACCATACAAGCCTGCAAACTCCAAACTATACCAAGATCTTGATGTACTTGGACTTTTGAAACAAATGAGGAGTCATGTGGTACTTAAAGACTAACAAATTTATTTATTTATTGCATGAGCTTTCGTGGGAGAAAATCCCACTTCATCGGGTGCTTTGAAAATGGGGGAAGCTATAGAATGGGAGAAAAATAAATGCAGGGAAGTGTAAGTTACAGGATCAGGTCACACTGTAACAGCAAATCAAAGCAGTTAAGATTCAAACACTGGGGAACAGCATATAGAGAAAGATGAAGTCAAATCAGAACCCTTTTGGTAAAGAGCAGGGAGTTTTAAGTAGCTTATCTCTTTACTAGACCCAGCAGCTGATTTAGAGCCAGAGTCTGAAATGCAATAAATGGGGCTGACTATACTTTGGTTTAGCTTCTTGATGCCCAGTGCGGGAGATAAGAAGCATTGGCTGCTTGCTGGTTGCAAAGCCTGATTCCAAGGTCACCCAACAGTGTTGGGAGAATTTGCTCTCCTTTTGTAGCCTGCCCTGATCTTGGCATTTTCAGGTGGCTACACTAGGCATGGACGAGTCACAGTGGCATAGTCACAGCAGAATCCACAGAACCAGAACATTTGGGTTTTGGATCAGAACCGTACTTTATTCCAGTGTTTTGATACTGAGTGTGTGAAAGGTTCAAGTTAGTCGGGATGAATGGTTCACACTCAGATAAAGTAATCATACTGTAAGACCTGAAACTTAGCCAGCATCTTCAGCTTGAGAGAGAAATGTCAGATTTTCGGGTGTAGGAAAAGCAAAAAACCTAGGAGATGGAAGAAAGGGTTCATCAAAAGCAGATGGAGGAGGCTAGAATCCCACTCCAGATCCTGAAAGTGAAAAAAGGTCTGCTATTATTTCGAAAGTCTAGTTAGATATGGATTACTGCACTGGCCCATTGAGCCCATACCCAGGGGCCCCCACATCATGAGGGGCCCTGGCTGGGAGAGCCCCTGCTGGGCTGGGCCAGAGGCTGAGCTACATGCTCCCGCTCTGCTCCTGTGCTGGCTGGTCCATCGCCAGGGTGGACTGGCACGTTGTTGCTCTGCTCTGGGGGTGGGGCCAGCACACTAGTTGGCTCCACTGCCGCCAGGGGTAAACTGGCTGTAGCAGGGCTAGGGCCAGGGCCAGTGCAGAGGGTAGCTTCTGGCCCCAGACCCCTCTTCCACTCCTGCAGGCTGCTGTGGTGGGGGGCCAGGGCCGCGAAGCCCCTTAATCCACCTCTGAGTCCAGCTCCTCTTAACAGTGATTGGGGGAGAATTGGCTCTCCAGTTGCAGCCTCTCCTGATCTCAGCATTTTCAGGTGGCTACTCCAGGGACAGATGGGTCACATCTTTCTTCGCACTTGTGGAATTTCTCTCCTTCCACCAACACACTTATAGATCAGGAAAAAAAAAATTAGCTGGTCTGAGGTGCAAAGTAAATAACCATCATTTCTGCAACAGGGATACACTTCATATCCATCAGCTTAACAACTAAAAATTGCAACTTACATCCCCCCACATACTGCATATTTCTATTGATATAAAATACTCACACACACACACTTCATGACCCAGCATCTACAAAGTACATGTATGGAAAAGTTATTTTAGGTCTTTTTGGAGGTTTCTAAAATGTATTTTATTCTCTGCTTCAGAAGCCTGTGTAGTGAATTCACAGTAAAAACCTAGCTTTATCTGCAAAAGTATTTACTGAGTCTCAGATACCATTAGAAGACACCACAGTAAATAACAAAAAAAAACCCCAACACACTCTAGAAAGGCTAATGGTTATGAGACCTAATATCAATAAATGTTTTAAAATCTCTCTAAACCACTGTTAAAGAAAAACCTAAAAGGAGTCTTGTGGCATTTTTAAAGACTAACAAATTTATTTTTCACATGAGCTTTCGTGGGCGAAGTCATATGCCAGAGTGGAGAAAACCTGCATTGGAAAAAACCTTACAATATGGCAGTGAAAGGTAAATCCTACAATTACATTTCACTGCATCAGGTCAGGTTACTTCAGCAAATCAAACAAGTTGTATAGATTCAAACACAAGATATTAGGAAGTGGTGAGATTGAGAGATGTGAGAATCAATGTTAGTAATAAAAAACTGTGGACTCCTGTGGTCCATTTAAAGTTTTATGTTTATAAAAAGGGCTTTTTCTTTTGAATAATGTCATATGGAGAACAGATGGAGGCACAGTGTTAAAAAACTGTTTTAACGGAAGACATATAGAATAACCTTTGCCACCAGTGAGTAGGCCAATTAAAAGTTTAATATACCCCTTAATATATTCTCTCTCAGATACATCTTATTCATTCACAAACTATATCTGGTAAGTGTTGTTGCAGTTATTATTTACTACTTTGCTGTCAATCCAATTGCTTAAATTGATGGCTTATGCAAAAATTAAGTTTACTAATTACTGCACTCCAGTTAGCTTTAGTTTTTACATGCTTGACCCAAATTGCAAAATGTCTTTGATGTTCAAATGTTACCTACCCGGCTGTTGCTGTGTGAGAGACAGATACTATTGGCCAGTTTTGTGCTCTTTAGTAAAAGTCTCATTGAAAAAGGCTATTCAGTTGTTGGAAGACTGAGAGTAAAGTTTGGAGGATTTGTGCTCAGGCTCTGTGGTGACAGGTGGCAATATAAAACCCTAACATAGATTTAGAGCAGTGTTTCCCAAGCAGGTGTGCCATCAGCCCTGAGCAGGTGTGCCATGGAACTTTTTCAAAAACGTCTCAGATTGCTAGATTAGCTCTTGAATATTCTTAAGTTCATTTTGAGACTCTGTGGTGGTGTGCTTCAAAATAATTTCAAGGTGTGCCATGGAAGAGAAAAGGTGGGAACCACTGACTTAAGGGTTTAGATAGTTGAAAATGGGCTCATTTCACCCAAATGAACAATTGTAGATTTAACCTTCCTGAAAACACATAGGTATAGCACATCAAATCATCACACAACTTCAATTCAGGTTAAAACAAGTAAAAATTAAAGCAAATTGAAGTGCAATAATTAATACACTTGATTTTTACTTCCGTGAGAATTTTGCCAGAGAGAAGACTACCTAATTGGACTTATAATAGCTTAAATATCATCTGAAGCAAAGTACTACTTTACATTTCTGAGGCAGAATGAAAGCTCTCCTCTGGTGCTGGAGCTAGAAAACTCCTCTCTACCTTGCCAATCACAAAAACAATCTGAATATTAGAATCCACAGTGTACACGATTTAAATGTTGGATAGTCTGATTCTTCTGAGATTAAAAGAACTGAATGAAAATACTTAATTATGAGCACTGTAGACAGAAAATACATTTTCGGTACACATGGGCTCAGTTGCCTTGAATGCCTCCATGGCATGCTGCCTGACTGAGTGATGTACTCCTCCCACAGCAACAGTAATTTTGAAAAATACTAGGATATCTTAAAATGCTAATCAGGAGAGATATAGTGAGATAAAACTAGAGTACTCAATTTTAACTATAGCGTACTAAAAAATTTAAGGCTGTACCTAAAATGAAGGTTTTTTTTCTCTGTTCTCTCAGTTTAAGGATGGAGCTTGCAGTGGCTTCCAGAGGAAAATCCAAGTTGAAGAGTTTATATTTATATGGCATACATACATATAAATGTAAACCCTTAGGAAAGGTGGAAAGTCTATGGTGTGGTTTAATAATCCTACTATATACATTCTCTGTTTTGTATTATCTATGTATTTTCCATTATATTTAGTTCGTATTTTGCTGTTTATGATTGGATAGCTGTTTCCCATATCTTCATTATCACCTATCTAAAGAGACAAAAACAAAAGACCCAACATTAACTGGTTTTCTTCATCTATCATCAGATATATTCGCTTTCCATTTGTTTTAGCACTACTGGAGTCTCCCCAAAATGGCAACGCAGTAATGTCACATCTGCCATCTGGAGATGGTATAGTACTCATAAGATGGATGTCACATCATTAGTGGTTATATAGGAAGTTGTGGGGTATATCTGGGGATTACCGAGAGAAAAGTAATTCCTTTCTCATCTCTTCTGGAAAGTTTTAACGGAGGTCTAGAAATGAATGGCTGGGCTCTGTATCTACTGTTTCAGTTTGTTAGATACAAACTGTTCTGCCTGATTAAAAATATTGTAATTTACATTGAACTTTGATCTAAGCTGGCAAAATAATACAGGTAGTCCTCACTTAGTGACCGGGTTCCGTTCCTGAAACCCGGTTGATAAACGAATTGGTCACTAAACGAGGAGCAGCCCTTACCGGTATTTCAGGCATAATGTACTTTACTGGTAGTGGGTTTTTCAACCATCGGTAGATAGTTTTAATGTCACCTTTGCATCATTTATAACATTTTTCATATATATTTTAAATGTTTTAAGCTCTAATGTACTGAACTTAGTTTGCATAGAGTACTGTAAATATAGGTAATCTGAGAGAGTTGATGCGAGTTCTCGTACATCGCCATAATACCAACTCATCA
Source organism: Podocnemis expansa (assembly GCA_007922195.1). Lineage (NCBI taxonomy): Eukaryota > Metazoa > Chordata > Testudines > Podocnemididae > Podocnemis > Podocnemis expansa. Next base: position 11,218,698 of record ML681964.1, on the reverse strand, counting down.
GAGAGCCGGTCATAACTCTGAGGGGTCACTAAACGAGTAGGTCACTAAGTGAGGACTAGCTGTATTGCATTCACTCCAACACATCTGCACCATTTATATGGAAATCCTTAAGAAGCATTATTGATAGTTAGTGCTGAGCTAATAAACTAGACTCTAACTTAAAATGAGATTGATTCAAGTTGCAAAGTATAATTGTCTGCCCATTAACTATAAACTGTGTTAGAAGAATTTTCTTCTTTGTTTGCCTCTGTTTTGTCCTCTGAGCTTCTCAATGGACTGTTTAGATTTAATAAATCTATTGACACGATACAACCTTTCTGTATATAGTGCCAAGACAATGATGGTGTTCTAATAGTCTTTCCAATGTCATCTGCTGTTCCCTCCACCTACATTAAACCATTTCAGTGAAAACAATGCTTCTTTTACTTCATTCCATCAGCTACACCTCTTTCCATTAATTAGTGAGGCTAAACGGAGATGAGAAAACCTAATTCAGGTTAATTTACTTGGTGATTTTAATGAATGTGCTGACTTCTGACACAGGGAACGGTACTGGGCACTTTTATGGTGCAACTGGATCTGCTGCACAAACTTGGTCCCCTTCATCTCTTAGTATATTATACTAAAGAAATCTATTAATCCATAGAGTGCATAGCTACATTCCAAATGCATGCTATGCAATCTGAGACTTTAATTCTCCAAGCATAGATTTACTTTTGAAACTGAATATTTAAAAATAGAACTCTTGTATTCTTTATCTGTTCTGGTTATATATGCAGAGTCAGATTGGCTCACTTTAGTGCAAAAAATACATTTTACTTTACTTTACTCTTGGTAACCTACAAGACCAGCAAAGCTAAGAGAGAGCAATGGAGCATTCTAGTCCATTTTGTGCATCATTCACAAAATTATTTACTGAGGCTTGTTCTACACAAGAAAGTTACATCTCTGTAACTAAAGCTTCAGTTTTCAAGGATTTAAATAACACTGGTGCCAAAGAGGTATGGGCATTAATTTTAGTTTAAGCTGGACTGGTTTATTGTGGGTCGGCTTAAGTCCCCTGGGAACCAGGCTAAGATAAATGAAAATGAACCATTATTAATCCACAATAGGAATGTTTACACCAGACTTTAAAAACTGATTTAAGTTAAACTGGTGCAACTTCTGTATTCAGATGAGTCCTAAATTCCAATAATTTCCATCTGTGCTACTACACACAGGACAGGTTACATAATACCCTTGCTGACATCTATTAATGTAGCCCTAACTGAGGCATACAGAATGAGGGAACTACCCACATTATTTTTTTTATATATATTGTGTGGTTCAGTTTACCAGTGTCTTATTATCCTACCTCGCCACACATGGCTGAATGGGAAAATCATCAGGCAACTAAACAATGAAAAAGATAAGGTACTGTCAAAGAGAATGCCAAGGTCCTTGAGGAAACAATGGGGAAGTTACTAATTGGAGAATGGCTCCCTCTTGGCTCCATCCAGGCTAGTATGGGTCATTCCTCCTACCCGTGAACTAGGATCAAAGGAGATACTAAAATATTAAAGATGCTGGCCTAAGGTAGAAGGGGTTGAGTGGGCTGTTAGCTGCTACCCAAGAGGAGATGCTGACAGCAACACATGGAAGGAGGGAAAAATTCAGAAAGGCTGCCCTCTTCCCTCAGCCCAGAGAGGAAGGTAATGAGGAGGCATGTAACAGAACCTAGCCAGACTTTTCAGAATCCAGACAAAAAGTAAGGCTGACAGTTGGCAAAAACATCTTTGAACATATGAACAAAGAATATTATTGTATGGAATGTCACAATGCCATTTCCACAGCCCCTTTTCAGAATGGAATCACACTTTAAAGCCATGCTGAAATATAAAATGAACATTAATACATTGCTCATAACATTAAAGTGCAAATCTTTCCCAGTTGGTCTAACCACACAAAATTATAATTTGCTATTGTTAGCTAGATATTTCATTCCTTCTACTGACAGTTTTTGGATAATAGAACAGAAGGAGCTGTGCAGTCCCTAAATATATCTAAGCATGTAGTAGAGAAACAGCCCTCTGACAACCCAGCTACACAGAAACCTTTTATTTCATAACATTTCAGTGAAAAATATTAAGTAAACATTATTTAATAGGAGGGGCTTTTTATAGAGTCTTTTAAAGCTTTGTTGCTCTTCACAGAGGACACAGCCCACTCTCCAGTAAAGGGAAGGATTGTAAGGTGGCCTTTTTACCTCCAGCGTTTTTTACAACACTGAATTTATGAAGTATGGATTATGTTATTTATGCTCCAAGCAAAAGGGAACTAATTTACTGACTTTCTTTACAGATGAGAAAATGTTTCATTTCAACCTCAGCTTCCAGAGACAGCTATAATTTCCATTTCATCATTAAATAAATTCAGTATTACACTGTATACATTTTACAAATACCACATGTGGACTGACAATATCATAGAAAAAAACACAGACAAGAAACCAACTTTACTTTTTCCCATCAAACTAAGAAGGGATTTGTAGTGCGAAATATCCCTCTCCTAATTCCACTGACTTGTTAAAACAGATGAATGTGGCCTCTACCTCTAGTTTTCATTAACACACACACACACACACACACACACACACACTCTAAAATGGAAAAAAACCCAAGCTTATCCAATTAGATTTCAAAATACTTGTTTCACGGTGTAGCTGAAATTGTCCTAATGCCAACGTATAATAATTTATTTTAGATGTTTATGGTATTTTAAATATTTCCTTCCAAGTCTATTATGTTCAGAAAACTCCAATGGAAAAATGTGCTTTGAGATTAACTGTGTTTAAGCAAAACTTCTGTATAATTCATATGTTTTTCAAGGAGCAGCTGGGTAATATAAAATGAACCTTAATAGGTCCAACTCCCAGATGGTAGTGGCACAAGCACATGCTTTGATTTTTCTAAAGTGGCTTCCTTGAACAGTAAGGCACCCAGTTAGTGGAAAACTGGAACTCCAATTTTTATAAGTACTGTACAACATGATTGCTGGCATCCTCTTGACACATACAGCATCTGCATAATCACACATCAAAGCCTTAAACTGGCCAACTATAGAGGAAGAAAAATTCCCAGAAGACACCACTTGAAACTTTTATCTGATCAGGTAATAAAATAAATCCCTGACATGTAGGAAGAGTTGGAAGCATAAGAGTAGGAGAAGGGAATAGTGGTGAGCTAACCCCCACGGCCCCCTTTTCTTCCAATGGCATAGGCTTGATATGATTTCTTTCTCTGGATGCACTGTATGTCTTACAATCTCTCTTCTCAGCATGACATAGTTCAATAACACACCTGAGCTGGGCATCTTGGTGGGATGTCCCAAAACTAAATGTGCAGAGGGCCCACACGTTCAAGGTTAGATGGACCCAACTGTCCCTTAATGTCACCCGAAGTGCCTCCAAGACAAATATGAGATGACCCATTCTGGAGACAATTCAGGTTTTCAGTATTTAGAGGTCTGAAACTTAAGACCCAAAGGCCTCTATTGGAAGCAAGTCTGATTCTGAGAATACTAAACTATCTTATACAGATTGGTATTGTGACAAATGCTCTTTTCTTTTCTTTTCTTTCTATAGCAGGAGCAAGTGGAGAGCTCCTGTACCAGATACGGATTGCGTACAAGATGTGTTCATCATGAAACCATTTAAAGCATTGCCAGGTAGGACTGACTTTAGTCAACTCAGTACAAAGGGGGGACTTTACTGCAGCATTGGAAAGAGCTGTTGTTTGTGCACAGTTCCAGGAAAACATCTAGCTCATGACAAGGACTTGAGAGGCAGCAGCTTAACTAAGGTATTTTACACTCTGCACCAACTAGTGGCTGAACAGTGTAATACAATTTCGCATGCCATTACAATGACAGACAAAACGAAATGAAAGGCGAGCAATATCTCTGTCATCTAGCTGAGATTAGCCTCTTGTTTTTTCTCTCAAACAAGTTTACATCATCATAAAGTAACTGAAAACTTCTGCCATACCTCCTGCTCAAGCCAGCCTGGTGCAGTCCCTTTTTGTATTCCAGAGCCAGGCAGTGAATGACAGATTTCAAGTCCACTTGCACCATATTACTATTTAACATGTGGTTCAAGCCCCAGGGGGTTGGACTTGATGATCTCACGAGGTCCCTTCCAATCCTATGATTCTATTCTATTCTAACTCCTATCCAGACTGATGTGGAAGACAGCAGTGTATTGAGGCCACTACTCCGTTAGGCTCTATTGTGCTAGGTGTTGTACAAACATATAAGAAGTTACAGTCCCTGTCCCAAAGAGTTCTGACTGTCTCCAGATTTAGATCTGCGCAATACAAAAAGCTGGACTTTGAATCAAGAGATGAGCCCCTCTAATGTAGCTCACTGACAGACTCCAAACTCTAATGATGCAAGCACTAAATTTTTAGGTGATGTCAAATACCAGCATCAGAACCTTGGTCTATACCAAATCAGTTAGCACAGTGGCTCCCAAACTGTGGTACACATACCACCGGTGGTACATTGGCCACCTCCAAATGATACACATCCACCTCTTGCTGGGGGGACCAGGCATGGAGCCTTCAGTGGTGGTCCACTGTGCAGAGACAGAGTACCCTAGCCCTCAATGCCCAGGGCATCCCAGCAGTTCTGCTCCCTCTTCGCTGAACATCCAGCGGTTGGTCAGGAGCTGCTCCAGCACTGGTCCCATTCCCAAGCAGTACAGTGGCCTGACCATTCTGCCCCCACTCTCTTCCCTATGGCTGCTGGCCAGGAGTTGCTCTGGTGCCAGCCCTTCCCCTAACCAGCACAAATCTGCATCTGCGGCAATCGTTTTGCTGCGGTCTGCTTTCCACATCAGCTGATCAGTGTGCAGGAGAGCCCTTTGGAATGCATGATCCGTGCTTGCAGGGGAGCACCGCAGTATACAGCTGTTCTGGGGGGCTCCCCTGCCAGACACCGATCAGCTGTCCATGGGGTCTAACTTGCCCCTGACTATCAGCTACTCTGCAGGTGACTGGTGGTGGACAGGGGAGCTCCTGCAGAACAGCTGTGTCCTATGGGGATCCCGCTGCCAGCCACCAATCAGCTGTTCCACGGAGCTTCTTTGCTAGCCAACAAGGGAGCCTCGTGCACAACTGATTGGCAGTGAGCAGGGGAGTCCCCTTCCCCCTGAGAACTGAGCAGGACTCCTCTGCTAGTCACTCATCAACTCCTCCACAAAACAGATGATCAGAGGACAGCTCAAAGGCAGGGAAGCCACCTCAAAGTCTCTGAGCTGCAGAGACCTGCTTCCTCACCCTTGAGATCTGTATCAACCTCACTATCTGCCAAAAAAAGATCTGTGGATATCCATGGATATTTGTGCATTTGCAGGGCTCTACCACTCCCTTGGCTCCACTCCTTCCCCACTCTTATGTGGACCCAGTGTCCTGACAAGTTGATGGTGATGTTTTATGTTGGTGGCACGCAACGTAACAGAATTTGGGAACCACTTAGCTAGCACTTAAGATCCAGCTGCGATGCTTGGCTCTGGAACACAAAGGTTTACTCTTTGAGGCCTTCCAGACTGAATTGATATTAAACTAAAACATGAACTTATATACATGACAAGCTTAATGGGGCCAGGGGAGCCTTTAGGCAGACACTGCAGGATCTGAAAAACCTTGCTGATGTCTGATGCAGATTCCAAATGCCAAGTTAGTCATGATCTAACCATTGACATCTGACCAAGGTCATGTGTCCTTAAGACACGTTCTATGTCACACTGGGGGTATATTTTTGAATCTATTAAGGTGATGTTTCTACATTACCATCAAAGAGAATAGAAGGGAATATGTGAATAAGTATGTAACACATTAAATGTTTAACTGTACACGATATTTAACAAGTAAATTAAAGTTCTGTGAAGCACTGCAACCAGATGCCCTTCTACATTAAGTATACCTTTCATAAGAAAAATGTTGAAAAATGTTTTAAAATATAGGAACAATCACATCACAGTATAAAGGCACTTGGCTCGGAATGTTATTTCTTGAACAAAATCATTAGATGTAAAATGAAACATTAAGGGAAATGTAGCTGTGATGATGCTGGAGCAGTAAGCAATGGCAAGTCAAATTTCTGCACCAGTAGCTGCATTAATATTATTAACATTTATCTTATGAATAAAGCTTCACAAAATTCTTGTGAACATCTCTGCTTGACAAATGGGTAAACTGAGACAGAGAAAGTTAGTTGACTTTTTTCCAAGGTATCAAAGCTTGTTTGTGGCAGGGCTGGGAGGAAAAACATGAGCTACCTTCTTACCAGCCACTAATAAAAATATCAAGATTAACAGCTGGAGTTGTTAAAGGGTCACTAGACCGTATCAGCGACCATGGCACATGCCATCCTTTACTGGGAAGGCTAATGCACTTATCTGATGTGCAGTATTACACTGGAGAAAAGAGGTCCCGGGAGGTTAAAGCTCCATGCATCTATCTTACTGAACCTTCTCAAGGATTATAAACCTATTTCAAGCTCGTTTTCATCACAAAACCTGCAACTTTTAACTTTCCCACATGCTACTTAGTTACTGTACTCATGGGACATCATTCATTTCCCTATTACCATGTCACAAACTTATAATTATGGCCTCATTGTGTGGTACAGCAAGAGAATTACAGAACACTTAACGGGAAAGCTCTGTTTATTATATACACAATTGAAAACTACCATTCTAACCATTTTATCCTGTGTCATATTCCATGGAGTGAATGTTGGCAATCTCTTGTTCAAGCCCATGGTAACAAGTTAGCATGCTTTAGGTAAAGAAAATTTTGTGGTGGCATGGAAAATTGTGCAAAAATTTTTTTTAAACAAAGAATTATTATGTAAAAATAAAAATATACTCAGTACAGTTGTGGATTTACTTAAATAGATAATTACAAGAGGTTCCAAAAAGTAGGTTACAGGATTTAAGAGTGGCTATGACCAATTTTGACTATGAAATCTATGTAATCTATATAATGAGCTACATAATCACTGATCCTAACCAAAATATCCCTATAGCAGAAGGAGACTAAAAAACTTACTCAGAAGATCACAAAGCATTTTACTAATAACTTCAAGAAAAAGCATATTACTAACTATTTTTGGTACTCAGTACACTTATTTGTTCTACAGACTAAGTATATCTCTGTTAAAAAATGACTTGTAAATGTAATAGAGTTACTAAAGAAAAACACATAGTTCTACAAGAAAGTCTGGAATATTGTAAATTGAAGTCTATACAAATAGCACTCCTTGCCCTCATGAATGCCCTCTGCTCTCATACAAGTAACTCGGCATACTATATTGACTGCAGAGAGGACAAGTCAACCCAGCTGATCATGCATTGACAATGAATCTACTGAAGCTCTTAATGTGAGTAACCAAGACGAGAATTGTGCTCTCAGTGTAAAAATACGGGGATATTCTTTATTAACTAGCGTACTCTGGCCTGCCGCTGGCATTGTGTTTTCTGCATGAACATTTCTGATGAACTGCTTCCCAATAGGTACCCTCCGGGACAGCCCAGGCAGAGCAGAGATGTCTCAGGGCAGTTGTCTAACAGTTTCCATTTGAATGTTATTAAAGGATAAATTAAATCTGATGACTTTTTCAACAACCAAACTCCCTCAGGGCAGCCTCGAAATTGGGTTTGATCAGGGGCTTCTTGGAGAACAATGAAGGCTGAGAGGGATTTAAAAGGACACATTTACGGGATCAGATGGAAAATGAGACAGAAAACTCAAGCACAGATACCTGGGGGTGGCCTGAAGAAGACAATCTTGCTGAGGTTGCCATCATGGGATGGTAGTACTTAAACAAGATAGACAAGCATACAGGTTCTTCCAACCCAATTAAATAAAACTACTTTATGAAGGCTGTTGATTAATATCACAAGTTCAAGAGGAGAGGTCAAAGAAGTGCCTGAATCCCAGTTGGCTCTGCAGGGTGTTAAGGGTTTGGAGCACATACAAGGTTTACACCTGGGTCTTGGTCTAAGAGTGGGAGACTCATGAGATTCCATCCCAATAAAGTAAGGGCAAGAGACCTAACACCCAAATGGGAGGTGTACACTTGCAGAGGAAAATGGGTTGAACGTGCAGTGAGCTCCTGTAGCGTGACAATCAGTGCTTCCTCAATGCCAAGGTCTCCTACTAGCCATGGTGCTGGTTTTGTTGAATCATGAACAAAAGATGGCACCTGTACTTTCCAGGCTATGTCTGCAGGGCTCCTGAAGGAGGAGTGCAGTAGTCTTGTTAACGTGCCTCTCTACTAACATGGAGTTTTCGAGATTTCCTAATGGGAGATGGGTATCCAGATGCTTTGCTTTGGAAGTGCCTGAGTTGTAAGCTTTGGTAATGGTGTGTTGAGCATGGTTCTGATTCGCTGCTCAACAGCTTTGTGGATGTGGCACCTTGTACCAAGGGTAGGCAGCCCCTGGCACGTGTGCTGACAGTGGCACCTGAGCCTATTCAGAGCCATACGTGGCACCCTCTGCACTACCACAGAAATTGCTACCCCTGCCACTGAAAGAAAGCCACTCTGGGCTGCTTCCTTCAGGTGCAGCTGGGACACAGGGGGTGCCCCCCCCATGCCTATGCCTCCACGTGACACAGAAAAAAGCTGCCTGAAGTGACTCCTCTCTGTAGTATGATGCTTCACAAAGGAGCCACTCCAGGCAGCTTCTTTCTGCAGCATGCCTGGGGACCCTTTTCCCCTGGCACATCACCAAGATATGCCACTCTGGGTGACTTCTTTCCACGGAATGACTTGGAAGTGCTCCCACCCCAGCCATAACTGCTGCTGAATTTTCAGGCAGCTGCCATATTTTTTCAGCAGGAGGGGGCCACTGGCACCAGCTGAGGGTCACGGAGGAAGGACCAGCACAGGGGTCAGCAAAGGTTGCTGACCCCTGCCTTATACTCTGAGCTGGAGCTCAGTATCAACACAGTGGCACGCACTGGACCATTTGGCTACAAAGAGGACAATGCAGATTGCTTCAAGAGAACTGGTGAAGCAAATCAGCTGAGCAAAGAACAAAATTGGGACTATACTGACTGAGTGGCTCCAACATTGAGTGATGCGACTTAGGCTTTTGCTTCAAGGACAAATCATTCTAGACTAGATACTGGCCAGCCATCCCCTGGGATGGCTTTAGCAGCAAGCTTTTTGGGTGTTTCCACTCAAACCTCACTGGGGCCATGTGACATTTCCAAATTGACGTAAAATGTCATGCTCAATTCCTACAGCATAACTTCCTGCTATATCCAGACATCAAGAAACTGCTGGGTTGTCTTCCTTCTGTGGTCACCATGAAAAGAACGGAAGATAAACGGAGAGGGAATGGAAGAGGGAAGGAGACAAGAGAAAGACCCTGATCACCATCAAGTACTGATGCTCAAAGCCACAGTACATGGAACTAAGTTCCAAACCTTTCAAGAGTCTACAAAGGGCAAGCTAAACTGGCTTGCAGAAAATTGAGATATTTAAAACATTGAGGCAAAAATATACAAAAAAGGCACTAGTACAAATTCACAATTTTGAGTGGTCAAAAATGTGGCTCACTAGACCTAGGTTCACAGGATTAGAACAAAGTACTGTAAAAAAATAGAAGGTGTCAAGAAGCAGACTTTTTTCCCATAACTGCAAAGTCTGGAGCACTTAAAAGATGTGCAAGCAGAATAAAAGCCAAATTCAGCTAGAAGTTACCTTCAATATTACAACAGAAGAAGCAGAGGCAAAGAGTTAACAACAGGAGGATTCAAGCGAAGGTTGTCTTGCCTAACTGTTATGGCTGCCACCCATCCAGTTTTTATCTGGACAGTCTAGTTTTTGGCTTCTTGGAAACCAGAAGGGGAGAGGAGTGAATGATGGTGGTGGAGCCATGGGGGAAGTGATGGAGGAAGGGTGGGCCCTCTGGGAAAGAGATGGAGGAAGAACGGGCTCTCTAGAGAAAAGACAGAGAGGGGTAGGACCTGGTGGGAAAGAGGAGGGGCTTCACACATCTCATTACCAGCAATTAGAAAGGTGACAACCTTATTAACTTTAAAAAAAAGGGCATGGCTGGCAGATTCTAGAGAGGGCTACAGTGCTGACAGGTTTTGCACTAATATGTGGCTGAATAAAACAAGTCTTGGAATTCATATCAAAGTAATTTTTTGAGATCATTACTTGTTGTGTTTATACACACACATCTTGGGCTCCTTTACAGGCTTGTTGGTTTGTTTTTGTTTATTTTGCTATTTGCCTTAGTAATATGTAAATTAAATAACTTCCGTTGTTGATCCCCTTCCTAATACAGTGACTTTGTTAATTTATCTCTTCCGCTGCTATTGTCAGAGCAATAAGTGGCAGAGGAGCTTAGGAACCAGCCTGAACTAACCAGAGCAACATACACGTTTTTATGCAATGAAAGTTATTACCCCATACTATATAGACGTTAGAGCTGATGAAAATGTATGGATTTTGTACAAAAATACTTTAATGTATCAAGGATGATTGTGTAACAGCAGAACTGCTCAAGGATGTGTACAATGAACTGAGTGGTAGGGTGTCTCTTACAACACAAAAAATCTTAAGAGTAAGAAAAGGTCATCTGTCCCAACATTCCTCCTCACTATCCCTACTTTTATCAATAGGCTAAAAAGCTCCACATTTAAAGGCAAGATGGCTAAGAAAAAAATAAAATGATATGGTGGTTAGAAACATCTGTTATAACAATTCAGTACATGAGTTCAGTTTATAACATGACTTACAAAGCTATACACAGTGTTATTACTAGTTTGGTTCCAGATATGCAAAGAAAAGCCTCCACAAAAGATTTACAGGCTAGAATTAATTGTACAGGTTACTTCACTTACCAAGATGCATGTTCATCATTTTTGCACAGTATTTGCACATGGCCTCTAGGTCATTTAGTTGTCCTTGGAGAAATGAAATTTGGGTCTCTAATTCTTCCTCCTACAATTAAAAGGATAAGTTTTAAGAAACCTAACAAAAATAAAATTGATAAGCAATGAATGTTGAGAACATTCCACTGGTTAATAAGTCTGGGAAACAACAGAGTTAGGTTTCTTTTTCGTAGGTGAAATGGAATCATTTTGATCTCTTTTTCTTGTGCCATTCTGTGACGCCTTTGTCTTTTAATTTAACTTTTTTTATTCTTACCAGTAAAACCCCACAGAACATCAACAATTCCCCATACCATATTCTATGAAAGGTTAAGAGTTCCATTTCACTTACTGAGATAATAGGATACGTTTCTGGATAAATATGCAAATCTAATCCACTTAAGACATGTCAGGACCCTACACAAACCATGGAAATTCACACTGTGAACAGTCACATTAGACATTATTACTATAACCCCCTAAAATTCCACCATTTTGCATCAAAACTGTGCTCTGTTAACTCAATGCCAGTCTGAATATGTAGCATAGGCTCAACACATGCTGTGAAGATGCATTATTCATCATACAGTTAGGCATTCATTCTATTTACCTAACAACTCATGTTCTAGTTGGAAACAAAAAAACAACCAAACCCTGCATTTCCATGATAGACCAACTACAACACCACATGCTTATTTTGTGTGATATTGGAGAAAGTGTTTTTTTTTTTTTTTTTTTTTTTAAAACCAACATACCGTAGAACAGCTAGTTTGGAATCTTTAAGATCTTATCAGTAAACATGCACTTAGCACATTTTTTTTAAAGTAGATCTTTTTTAATATTCAAAGAATTCAAGATCAGAAGAGAACATTCTGGTAATGTAGTCTGACTTTCTGTAGAAGGGCAAAGAACCTCACCTAGTAATTCCTGCCTCAGGCCCATATCTTCTGTTTGAACTAAAGCATATATTTTACAAAGTCATTCAGTCTTGATTTTAAAGTGACAACTGATGAAGAATTGGCCACATCCCTAGAAAAGTTCCTTCAATAATTAATATTCCCTTCTCTTAAAACAAGTTGTTTTGTTTTTTAATTCAGAGTACAACAGATGGTAAGCAGTACGTAAAAGACGGTCACTTTTGAACAACTCCTCTTCCTCCACATTGGTAGGTTTAGAGATATATTACAGTCCTTGGCAGAGGTTGTTGTTGGCCCTCAGATTGTTAATTAAGTATTAACAGGAAAAAATAAGCAATGTAGAAGGATAAACCAACCTTGATTTGACTCCTTAATTAATCCTAAATTAATGATTAATGAAAGTGAGAGCCAGGGCCAAGCAAAGTGAAGGAATCTTTTGAACTCAAATGACTTGTATCCGCCACCAAGTACTTAAAAGAAAGTATTCATTTAAGTTATCATTCAGCAAGGAAGACCTATAAACAACTCATCTTTTTATTTCTGACACTCCCACAACTTTCTCAGGCTTATACCTCATTTGTCAATGCTGAGTCGTAAACAATGCTGAGTCATAAATACCTTGCTGAAAAATAAGTCATATTCAAAATGCTGACAGTGTTAAGTAGACTGGGCATTGTTATATTTTATCCCCAATGTATTACTAAAGACCTCTTTTAAGCACCTACACAGCTTGCAGTGAATACAGAAAATAAGCTACTCTATTTCCTGTTATGGCTTTTAATACTTAGCTACCAGCTTGGGGAAGGTGACTAGATCTGATCATTTTACTATAAACTTGAACAAAATAAACTCACGATAGCAGCATTAACTAATAATTTAAACACAGATGGAAATATCAATGTCACCCCTGTGGAACTGAACACAGAGATTGAATTTCTGGAAATAAATAGTTCCATACTTCCCACACTTCTGTCTTTCTTCATATTCATGAATCAAAAGCAGAATAAATTGATTTTCGAACCATTCCTGGTCCAGCTGTGGATACTTAGACAGTAAAAATGAAACTGTCCAGTTATCCTAAGTAACAGTTATTTCCCAGCTGAGATTGGTAGTAAGATTAACCAAAGATCCTCAATGTCTATGTAACATTCTTGTTTTGACCTGGCAAACATAAATGTTTTTAGTGCTTTGCAAACTTAAAAATGGCAATAGTGACTAAACCTTTTTTTCTTCTTTTCCAATATTTATAAAGTAAATCCTTACACTTAGCAGTATGAGACAAAGAGGCACCAATTTCCCCTGATTGTAGTTTATACTGCATTATGTGCATTCTGTCAGGCTATGGCTCTGTGTTCCTATAACTGCTAACTCAGGGGTCTCAAACTCGAATCACCTCAAGGGCCGCATGAGGACTAGGATATTGGCCCGAGGGCCACACCACTGAAACCTTTTCATACAATGATGAGGAAGTACAGTAAAAAATGAAGCATTATATAGTATGCTAATAAGAGTCAATTTATTAACTTTTTTGAAACTGTAACATGAAGTCTGTGCTAATTTTTGACAGTCTTTCCAAAGCCAAAACACACGTTTCCTTTTAGAATGGCTTCCATTCAAGATGGCAAAATCATCAGAGAGACAAAGAGTAAACAAACAGATTTAAAATTTTACATTATAAATCAGTGGTTCCCAATCTTTTTTGGTTTGAGGGCAAAAAAAATATACTCTTTCAAACCCTGAAGGACCACCGGTTAATTAAATTAAAATTAAATTAAATTAAATTTATTGAATTCAAATTGATGTTAATTGAAATAAATCAATTGCAGATTGATTTATTAAAATTGAATTACATTTAATTGAAATTAAATTTTTATAAAGGTTTTAGTTTTTTAAATAAAATTAAATTGTTTGAGAAGATTTTTGGGTTTTTTTTGTTTTAAAAAGAGGGGGGTACATGTATCCCCAAGCCAGGAGGGGAGGAGAGCAGCAACATCCCAGTATCGGTTGCAAACAGGTTGGTCAGAGCCCTCCACAGGACCGTAAATAAGCAGCCCCCTGCCTGGCCCTGGGGGCAGCACTGGGACTGGTGGTGGGGGAAACACTCTCCCCACCACCTGTTCAAATTTGGCCACACTGGGGTTGGCAGAGGGGAAAACACTCCCTGCCTGCCCGAATTTAGCTGCCCTGGGGTTGACAGAAGGGGAAACAACCCCCACCCACCTGCCCACTTGAATTTGGCTGAGTGGGACCAGCAGAGGAGAAAACATCCCCTGCCTGCCAGAATTTAGCAGCACTGGGGCAGGGGGAAGAAAAAAAACACTACCCCACCCTCCTGGGGGGAAATACCCCCCCGCCTGTGCCAGGACCAGCAGCTGGGAAAGCCCTGGGGGCCATGCTGTGGCTAGTGGTGGGGCTTTCTGGTGCTCCCCCAGAATGGAGCCCCCTATGAACTGTCCCCACAGGCTCAGGCTGCCCTCCTTTAAGTCCCCCCACCCCACCTGAGCCTTCTCTGGACAGCTCAGCCTGCTTCAGCTGCTCGATCAGTTGCTGCATGTGAATAGGACAGCTAACGATCAACTGGTGCATGTGAATAGGGCAGCTCCCAGGCAGCAGTTCAGCTCCTCCCTGTCAGTGGCTGATAATGCAGCGGGGAGGTGAGCTGCTTGGTCTCCTTCTGCAGAGAGGGTCAGCATTTGAAAACTCCAAGGTTGGAAAGGTGGGAGCCCCAGGATCCTGGGGGTTATCAGGGGCCTTAGGAAGCAGCTCCGCGGGCTGCGTGTTTGAGACCCCTATGCTAACTTACGTGTTAATACTTTGCTGAGAATATGCCTGAGAGGTCTTAGATATCATTTCCCTTGCTGTACAATCAAACCATCACTGAATCTGATCTGTGTGCTACAATCTCAGGATTGAGAATGTAAATAACAGTTACGTAAAATAGTAGAGGTAGGCAACAGGAGAATTTCCCTGACCCAAAAGCAGATCACAAGGAATTGAGTTCTGATGACAAAATGTATGTGTAAATAAAGGCATGGCAAACAGAAGATAAAAGAGGCCACATACAAAGATGACTTTTTAAGGATAAAAGAGCAGCCAGACACCATTGTGTGGTAGGCTATGGAAAAATTAAAAATGTGAGAAAAGCAGTTGCGTAAGGAATTATAACTATTAATGTACCTGATAAAATGTGCCGTGCTGCTCTAACTCACACATTGGGACACCTGGAATCATACATGATGACTGAGTGTTGCCACAAAGAAACTTATCTGTGAAAGATCCAAACTACATAGTGGAAAACTAGGAAATACTTACATAAACATAAATGAAAGTCAAGAAATTAACCTCTGTAATCCCTTTGGGAACTGAACTGCCAGCAAGTCACACTGGATGAGGGGCAGAAGTGCAGGATTAGGGCTAAGTAAAAAGGGGTTCAAAGTGATGCAACCATAACTCTCTGAAATCAACCATAGAAGAGAATCCACTGTCAGAAAGAGGAAACTAAATTCAACTAGTTTTAAAAGGTTTATAGAATAACAAAATATTTAAGCATTTTATAACACATTCAACATTTTATAACACTAAATGAAATTATTCATAGTTTGTAGTTATTATTCAAAACCACTACTGCTGTAGTCATGTTCTGTGGGTTATGCTGTGAGAAGGAGAAACAAATCAAACAAATAAGCCATTGTGCCTTACTCGGAAGACAAAGAAAAATGAATGTTAATGACAAGACCCTGTCTGCCTTCACTGAATGAGCCTTGCAACGAATTCTGGAAAAGTCAGTCCCAGAAACTCACAGCAAAAACTTCCCAGCCCATTCTGAACTTTAAAGATAATCAGAAACACCTTGAATTAAATCTGAAAGTGAAAAGGAAGCAGTTGGGTTTATGATTAACTGATAGATAATATTCGTTAACATTCCTCTCACATCATGAAATGGACTGAGTTATCAATACTCCAGACTGAGCACCTGTTGTGCTACATCTACATATTATATTCCAAACTGTTCTTTCTTCTAGTAAAGCTAAACCCTGCAAACAGATTCACTTATTTGTATGTTTTTCATATGCTTTTTCCCTTATATCTTTATTTGGATCTTCTTTCATATTTTTAGAGTCCCTTTTCTCTTTGACCATGAACATTGTTTTGCTTCCCTTCCTCTCCTTCTATATTGTTTTGCTCCTGCAACTCTTCTATTCTCCCACATTCTTTCCTTCTGGTTTTCTCACCAATAAAAGGATGACACAAGAAAATATATTTTGGATCTTTTCCCTTGACTGAAAGGCTCATAATAAAAAACAATAGTGCCTGCAGCCTAAGCCGAGTTTCACAGGATTCAGGAAAGTACAGTTGTGACTCTAACTGAAACTATTCAGACACTCAAGCGTACATTACAGAAAGTATTATGATCATGACATTGTGATGTTAATTTTTTACAGACTGCTGCTTGACCAGCATTAAGTTGGTAGAAACTATGTTTAAGATCTCTGGAACAATGCAGCATATAAAATCCCCGTCCTCAAGAAAAATCATTTTAGCAGGCACCACTCTTACTAAGATGTGTTTTTTGCAAATGATGGCAAATAAGTCTTTAAAAAAATACATGCACTCTGCTTCTGTATTATAAATATCTAAATACAAAGACGTCAAAGCGTCAAAGAAATGGAGAACAAATATGGCTGTTATTCTCTGCTCCTTCCTCCCCAAGTTATCATTTAACCTTCATTTTTGCTGTCCATTGAATGAAGAGTACAACTATATTCAGTATTCTGTGTGTTATATATATGTTCAAACTTAAGGAAAAAGAAAATATTTTTTCAAGAGCTAATGAAAATTAAATGCTCTGATAATTTATCAGGAACAGATTAACACATGAACAACATTTTTTAATAATGTAAGTTGTATGAATTTGTAAAAGGTTTACATAGTTTCTTTGATCTCATATTTGTGTTTTGCAGAAGTTTACCCATTGTTTAGAATATTTGGCGTGGGAATAGTCCATTTCGATTAAAGCTGTATGTTTTTGAATCTATAGATTCTTTGCAGCAATAAAAAGTATTAAATACAGCAATGAAGAAATTATCTTCAAAAGGCCCACTTAATCTGGTTAAGATAAAGCAATTTATGCCAAACTCCTCGAACAACAAAGAAAGCTGATAATTTACATTAGGACAAACAAGGAGTTCTGTGGCACTTAAAGACTAACAAAATTTATTTATTGCATGAACTTTCATGGGAGAAAATCCTACTTTGTTAGATGCTTTGAAGATAGGGGAACTTGCAGAATGGGGGGGGTAAATAAATGCAAGGGAGTGTAAGTCATAGGAACAGGTCACACTGTAACAGCAAATCAAAATAGTTAAGATTCAAACACTGGGAACCAGCATACAGAGGAAGATGAGGCCAAATCACCTGTTATAATGCAAGAAAAATCCAATGTCCTGGTTATGTCCTAAAGCAATGCAACCGAGTTTGCAAAAGAATTCAATTTACCTAACTTCTCTTTGAAGCCTTGATTTAGCATTTATTTGTGTGAGCACAGCAATTAACAAATTGTGAATGGAGTGATCACAAAGACTGAAATTCTGACCCACTGGTAGTTTGTTGTGGTTTCTGATGTCAGTTTTGTGCCCATTAATTCTTCTGCGCAGAGACTGTCCTGTTTGTCCAATACATAAGGCAGACGGGCATCTCTTGCACATGATGGCATAAATGACATCTGTGGATGAGCAGGTAAATGAGCCTGTGATGGAATAGCTGGTTTTATTAGGTCCTGTAATAGTGTCTTTTCTGCAGATATGTGGGCAAAGTTCACAGCGTGGTTTGTTGCAGGGATATGTGCCTACTTTAATGGTTCTGTTAGCTCTGTAGTTGCTGGTTTCTGTTTAAGGTTGGGGGGGGCTGTCTGTAAGCGAGGAGAGGTCTGTCTCCCAAGGCTTGAGAGAACGAGAGATTAATTACATTAAGCAAGTCCTTCCTTATGTCCTGTCAAAATGACAAGACAAGATATAATAGAATATCTGGGAGTACTGGAGCATTAAAAGAACAGCGAAGGAGAAAAAATAAAGTTTGAAACAGGGACCTTATACAATTTACACTAGAGGGGCTTTCTCTGGCTTAAATGCTTATTCACAAAATAAACACAGAGTATGTGTTCATACCAGTGTCATTTTACATCTAGCCTCTTATATTTTTACAATAGCCCATTATAACTTTCAGACGCACTGCAGACGAATGAACACACAATGCTAATTACACCACTTATTTTCTTTCACAAACTTAGCCAGGATAGAAAATAGCACTTAATGCTTCCATTCTGTTGCAACAGTGTATTTCAATTCTGTTTCTGACTCCAACAAGCAAATATAGAACTGTTGAACCCATGACAATTTTCTGCGTTTTGATACCCAAGGAATCTTTATGTTCCACGCCAGTAGCATGCTTGCCCACAACACGCGCTGACATTTAAAACCACTGCAGCCCTCTGATGAGTAATATAAAATGCAATTTAAAAATAAACATGGGAATCTTATTTATACTCAGAGCCACAGTCTTGGATCAAGACCTCCTTGTGCTAGGCACTCTGCAAACACAGAGATGGTCCTAGCTGAAAAGAATTTACAACTCACCTATAATACAAGAGACAACCGATAGTTCAGACAGACAGGACAGGACACTACAAAGGCCTAATGCCTGACTTGTCAGCATGACAGCACACTAGCAGCCTAACTGAGGCTATACTTTTTGTAGACATAATGGAAAAGGAGAGTTTTAAAGAGGATAATGAGTCAGTGCTGTGCATGCTCCCAGACAGCTTCTCCCAAGTGTGTGGGGGAGCAAGGGAGAAAGTGCGAAGGTGCTTGTTTGAAAATTTCCCAAGTGTGTGATAGAGCTGGCATTGGAGGCAGGAGCTGATATACTGATAGTGAATGAGAAAGATAGGTAGGGTAGGGATGGGCCATGAAGGGCAATGAAAGTCAAGACAAATCATTGGTGTTTGATACAGTTCTTCATCAATTCTTGGTGCAGAAATATCCATGCAACTGTAACATTTAACTCAAGTATATTCTACTTCTATAGTGTTCATAATAATGCTTATAAGAATTCCATTCAATTCCTTGAACTTTTTCATGATTTAAACTATGGAATTAAGATTTATTTAATGTACGAGTGCCACAATACTTCCTGCAAAAGCACATGGAAAATTCAGAGCCTGCTCTTACACCTGGGCCATGTGGGTGGATCCTCACAAAGAAGAGAATACTCACTGGGTGCAATAACTGGACTTCTTCTAGATATTTGTTCCTATGGGTACTCCACTTGTGGTGTCATGTCCGGCAGCACCCAGGGTCGGAGACTTTTGTAGCTGCAGTGGTAGTAAAGGCTGCACACACCCCCAATGGCTGGAGACTGTTGGTGTGCCCCAATGGGTGCATGCACAGCTGCAGTCCTCCATTTCTTGTCCACTGCAAAGCCATCCTCTTAAGAGAGAACTTCAAAGTAGAGGGGAGGAGGGCAGGCTGTGCAGCACCCGCAGGGACACACGTCTCGAAGAAGTCCAGTTACTTTATCCATTGAGTAACCTCTTCTCCTTCTTCAGGTGGTCCCTGTGGGTGCTCCACTTGTGGTGACTTTGTAGCAAATTGTTGCAAGGTGGAGGGACATCGGAAGTCCTATGGTTGCTTTATAGTAGACAATACAGCTGATCCTAGGTATGAATCCTTAAGGATAGTTGCTCTACTGAATAGTGTTTAATAAATGTCTCAGGCAAGGGCCATGTGGCAGTCTTGCAAATGTGTAAGAGAGGAACACCTGCAGTGAACATCACTGACGCGGACGCTGATCTAGTTGAGTGGGCACTGATCTTAATAGATGGTTCCATGTTCCTCTCCTGATAACACAGTTCTATGCATGAAAAAAATCCATTTAGAAATTCTTTGAGAGGATACTGCTTTTCCTTTAGATCATGGTGCTGAGTATGTGCAGCACTCTCCATTCCGGAGAAGTGTGTGGTTTGGGGCAGAAAACAGGTAAGTGTATGGCTTCATTGATATGGAAAGAAGAGATGACTTTAGGTAGCAACTTTGGGTGAGATCATAGGGTTACTTTATTGCGGTGAAAAACTGTGTTTGGTGGGCCCGACATTAAGGCACCAATCTCACTAACTTTCCTGACTGATGTGATGGCAACTAAAAAGGCCACCTTCATAGACAAATGTAGAAAAGAACATGTGGCAAGCCATTTGAAAGGCTGTTTTGTGAGGCCTCTCAAAATTAAATTAAGGTTCCATTGTGGGACAGGGTCTTCCGTGGGCTGATGTGTCTTATTGAGACCTGTTAGAGTGCTTAATCATTGAATGAGAGAATATGTTCTTCTTGTCTTCCTTGCTATGGAAAATAGATATTGTGGATGGGTGTACCTTCAGCAAGGTAATGGAGAGGCCTGATTTAAAAAAAAAAAAAAAGATATTCCAGGATTATTGGAATGGAACATGAATGAGAGTCAACATACATATGTTCACACCAGGAGAAGAATCTCCTCCACTTCTGGAGGTAAGTCTATCTTGTAGAATTTTTCCTACTATTAATTAGGATATGTTTGACCTCACAAGAGCATTGAAGTTTGTCCCTCAAGAGCCATCTATCACATAGGCTGTCAAGCAAAGCCTTTGGGAATCCACGTAAAATGTGTGATGCTGATGGGAGTAGGTTGTGTTGATTCGGTAGTTTGATTGGTTGGCGTATTGACAGGTAAAGTAGGTCTGGGAACCATATTTGCCTTGGCCATGCTGGGGCGATCAGAATTACCAGTGCTCTGTCTATTACTATTTTGCAAATCACTCTGTGAAGGAGAGGAATAGGAAGAAAAGCTTAGTGCAGGCACTTGTTCCATATTATCTGGAATGCATACCCCATTGAATGGTTGCCTGTACCTCCTCTGATGCAATGTGTGTGACACTTTTGGTTCCGTTCCGTGCCAAACAAATCTATCTTAGGGTTGCCTCAGTTCCGAAATATATCCTTGAGGACCAGATTATTCAATTGCCATTTGTGGATGATGGAAAAATGCCTGCTCAGCCTATCTGCTAGAGTAAACCTGGAAGGTAAGATGCTGAGACATATTGTATCTGATGCACCAATTCCACAAGTTGATTGTCTCTGTGCACAAAGATCGGGATCCAGCACCACCCTGATGGTTTATGTAGAACATGCAAGCTACATTGTCCGTGAGGATTCTTACAGATTTGTTTCTTATGTAAGACAGGAAAATTCTACAAGCACTGCGTACTGCATGGAGTTTGAGAATGTTTATATGAAGCAACACTGCCAGGTCCATCCATTGATCCTGGGTAGTAAAGTGTTTTATGTGTGCACCCTATTCCACTAGGGATGCATCAGTGTTAATAGTCATAGTGAGGTTTATGTGGCTGAAATCTATGCCTTTTAGAAGGTTCTGCTCCGGTGTCCACTGTTTTAATGTAGTTTTTACTTCTGAAGATATCGCTAGAAGCTTCTGTATGGAGTGTCTGTTTGGTTTGTAAACTGTGGCAAGCCACATTTTAAGTGCACACATATGCAGATGAGCATGAGGAACAACAAACATTGATGGCTCCATGTGTCCCAGGAGTTGAAGTACAGTGCGAACAGGTACTAACGACAGTGTAACTACACATGTGATTAAGACCTGAATCGCTATGCTTCTGTCCCGAGGAAGGACAGCCTTGGCTAGTGTGGAGTCTAGCTGAGCTCCTATGAATTGGATATGTTGAGATGGTTCCAAAGTGGACTTCCCTATGTTTATCTGAGGCCTAGCAATTGGAAGATTTGGATGATGAAAAGTGTCATTAGTCTTGCCTGGGAGAGTGTAGGAGCTCTTATAAGCCAATCATCCAAATAAGGGTAGGTGACCGTTCCTTGTCTGCAGAGATATGGTGTGACCACCCCAAGAGTTTGGAAAAAAGATAGTCCAAATGATAGGACCTTGTATGGGAAATGGTGATTCACTATTGTAAAGTGAAGGAACTCTTGGTATGCAGGATGAATTGTGACATGAAAATAGGTGTTTTGAAGATCGAGGGACGAGTACCAATCCCGTTTGCAGTGACGGTGGTATTGTATTTAGAGTTACCATCTTGAACCTTCCTTTTCTTATATACCTGCTTAGAGGTCTTAGATCTAGAATAGATTTCCATCCTCCTGACTTTTTAAGTACTAGAAAATAACGGGAATAAAAACCACTCCTCCTGTACTGATCTGGGACATGTTCTATTGCTCTTATCTGAAGAAGGTGTTGTACTTCTTGCAACAGAAGCTGTTTGTAAGTTGGGTCCCTGAAAAGGGATGGGGTAGGGTAATGGATAGGAGGAGTAGATGCAAAAGGGATGGTGTAACCAGATCTGCCTATTTGTAAGGCCCATTTGTCTGTTATTGAGGACCAGATGTTGAAGAAAGGCCTGAGGAAGAACTCTAGCTGAACTGTAGGTGTCACTGAATGTGTCAAGAGGAAACTCGAACCCTCAACAAGAGCTTCAAAACTGAGACTTGGTTTGGGGTGGCTGTGATGAAGTAGACTGTTGCTGTTGAATCCTTTGATGCTGGGGTTGCCTCTATTGTTGATTATCATTGTTCCTATATCAATATTGAAAAGCGTATCTATGATTGTACAGCTGGAATCTATATTGTGCACATATGGATGATGGCATGTACATTCCCAAGGATTATAATGTTGTTCTGGAATCTTTCATCAAGTGAACGATCTCATTGTTCTTTTCCACAAATAGATGAGATTTATTGAAAGGGTGGTCATCAGTCTTGGAGTGGAGATCTTTGGGAAGATGAGCACTATTTACCCATGAAGAACTGCGCATTGCCACAGCTGTGGCAATCACTCTAGGCAGTATCAGCTCTATCCATAGCCGCCTGTAAAGAAGTATGTATAACTAATTGACCCTTGGTAATTAATCTGCTGTATTGCTCTTTCTTGCTTTCAGGGAGATCTTCACCAAAGAGAGACATCTTTTCGTAAATTCCATTGCTGTAGTTGGTGAGAAGAGCTTCATAGTTCATGATTCTACGCATTAGAGTGGCTCAGGAATAAATCTTTCTACCAAATAAATCTAATTTTTTTCCAGTTCTTATCACATGGAATCGATCTGTGTGTTGAGCATTTTGCCTTGCGGGTGGTGGCATCAACCACCACTGAGATTGAGTTAGGGTGGGTGAATAAAAATTCCATATCTTTAGGGGAGAGAGAGTATTTATCATCATTCCTTATGTTAGTGGGTGGTACTGAAGCTGGTGTGCACCATATTACTTCCGATGGCTCAAAGAGAGCTGTGTTCATAGGTATCATGACCTTGGATGAGCTAGTCAAATGGAGAATCTCTAATAATTTGTGCAGCGACTCTTTAATTTCCTCTAAGGGAATCTATAGATCATGAGCAATGTGTGTGAACAACTCATTGAACATCCTAGGGTCATCGCAGGCAGGAGCTGATGAAAGGATTACCGGATCATCAGGGGACGAAGACGATTCCTGAATGTCCGGTGAGGCATCCAGAAAATTGGAAGACATGTCTGTATGGGAATGTGATGTTGTACATGAACAAATATCAGATGTTGATGGTCTGATTGAAGGAGGAGGAGGAACAGGTGCTGGTGGCACTGGGAGTGATAGCTGAAAGTGCCTGTAGTATGGTTAATATGGGTTCCATTGCATCTGTTGGGGGGGGGGGGCGGGTTATGGAGAGTACCATGAAGGTGTAAAATAAGATGGAGAAAAATCTCCCAACTTGAGATATTTGACTTTGAGAAGAAATAAGTCTGGATGGAGACAAATGTTCAGAGGAGAAATGAGCATCCTCATATGAACTATGGCCTGAACATGGCAAGAAAGATGGTGAGCAACATTTACTGTGCTCTCAAGATGATTTTGATAAGGGTGATCTCAGAGAATGAGCTAAATGTTTCTGTTTGGATTGTCTTTTGCTGGCCTGAGGGGTCTCATGAGTAGTCCCAGAGTGAGACTGACAGTGCAGTTTCATGGTTGATGCCGAAATAAAGGGAACTGGTGCTGACAGTTGCGGATCATTGGAACTGCATTGTGTAGATGTTATGGGTAACAGCACAGGTGTTGGTGCTGGCACCTTGCTCAAAGTTGACAAAAGTGGTGGAACTGTACCTAGAATAGTGATAGGAACTGCTGTCAGAACTGTGCTGTTTGATGCTGAGGTAGTAGCCAGCACCGTTAGGCTCTTTGATGAATGGCTCACCAACTCAGAAAGTCGCTTGGGAGATTTTGAAGAGCCCTTGTTAGAGTCTCTTAGATCTTTAGCAGGACTTTTATCGACCTTTGATCTTGCAGATAATTTAGTGCCTGAGGAATCTGTAGCCTGCTTGGCACAAATGATAGGTGATAATGAT
The DNA here is from genome assembly GCA_007922195.1 of Podocnemis expansa. Lineage (NCBI taxonomy): Eukaryota > Metazoa > Chordata > Testudines > Podocnemididae > Podocnemis > Podocnemis expansa. The sequence goes on along the minus strand of ML681964.1, from coordinate 11,194,419 downwards.
CTGGGAGCAATGTTCCCTCTTAACAGCCACTGGCAGCTGAGCAACTCCTGTTGCTCACTGCGCGGGGCCCCCCACCCCCCGCGCGGGCCTGATCCTGGTGCCCCCTGCCCCCGCAGGCCCGATCCTGGCAGCCCCACCCCCCTGCTCACCCTGCATGGCCCTCACAGCTCCTGGGCCAGAGAAGCACTAAAGGAGCATGCTCAGATATTCTGGGCATGCTCCGTTAGAGCTTCTGTGGGCGGGAGTTTTAATAGCTCCCTGCCCCACAGGAGCTGTGAGCAGGGCTTCTGGCTGCCGGCCCTGCGCGGCCGGCAGCCTTCCCTGCGCGGGGGGGGGGCTGTGGCGGGCTGCGCAGCCACGCAGCTTAGAGGGAACATTGTCTGGGAGACCTTTTCCTAATGGATTCGGAGGAGATTGGACACCTGGAACATCTTCTAGGAGCATGCCCAGATGGTTGGTTCCTCACACCAGGATCTGAAGCTGGCCTCAGAAAGTTTTCAAGTAAAAACAGCTTTAGGTGGAGCTCCTGGTCTTTTCAAGTTCTTGAGCTCGAGTCCTTCCAGTGCATGCACTTAAAGAGGATGCGAGATTCCCCAAAGCAACACACGAGGCATGACCATCTGAGTTGAGCATGGCATCTCTGCAATTAGTGCAGCATTTGAATCCTGGGAACCTGGCATTCTGATTGTGGAAGATCTTGATATTTGGTTGTGTTTCTTCTACCTCTTCATTTTTTTTTTTTTAAATGAAGAAGGTGGTGAGGAGAATGATGACAAAGGAAGGAGGATGAATGAATGAACAGTAAGAGTTATTTTCTTTTGTTCAGGGATAACTAAGAATCTTAAAACTAACAAGTAATTGAGGAAAGGCATGGTCAAAAAAAGATGTTCAGAGCAAAGGAGATGGAAAACTTCAGAGACTGAAGAGGAATGCTCTGTCCGGACCAGTGGTTGAGAAGAAATGGAGGGCTGCGGCCATGCATGCGCCCAGTGGAGCGCGCCAGTGGTCTCCAGCCATTGGGCATGTGCATGGCCCGTACTACCACTGTAGCTACAAAGTCTATAACACTGGGTGCCACTCGAAGAAGAAAAAGGGGTTTCAGCCTTAAAATTCCACAGAGGCATAAATCATTCGCACAAGCTGCCAGACTTTCTGTTGCTAATTGTGGAACCAACTTATGCCAAACTATATGGAAACTCAATCATATTTTGTATTTTTTCTTTTTACATTTCAATTGGCATCAAATTTATGTTTGAAATTAATTTTTGATGCTTCCAACATATTCTTCAGGCACGGCCTTTTAATTCATCTTACAAATAGATATTTTATTCCTATTGACAGTGTTCACGCTGGATATAAATAATATTGGTGGTGGTGATGCTTTATTTTACACTATTCTTAGCTGTGTGGACCATCAAAAGGTAAATATGAGATAGGTTAGTTATTGGGAATGTTCTTTTAACACCCACGTGTCTTATTCTGATTCTGTGGTGCTGGAAGGTGTTAATGGCTTTCAGCAATCACAGATCAGTCAATGGGTGTGATGAGCTCCCTTCATGAAGGCCAAAGGGTAAGCAATTAAATGCCACTGTATATGATAATGGCTAAAGGGCTAAAAGTTACTGCCCAAAGCACTGGCCAGTACACTATGGCCTAAGCAGAAGCTGAGCTGTGTGCACTGAGAGGGTTCCCCAGTGACATAAAAAACATAAGAATGGCCACACGGGCTCAGATCAATGGTCCATCTAGCTCAGTATCCTATCTTCTAATAAAAAAAAGCAAGGAGCCTTGTGGCACTTAAAGACTAAAAGATTTATTTATCACATGAGCTTTCATGGGAGAAAAATCATAATGTGTCAGTGGGATTTTCTCCCACAGAAGCTCATGCGATAAATAAATCTGTTAGTCTTTATGTGCCACAAGACTTCTTGCTTTTTTTTGCTTTACTAGACTAATACGGCTGCCCTTAGGAACTTGTCTTCTAATAGTGGCTGTTGCCAGATACTTAAGAGGGACTGACTACAACTGCAGCAGTGGAGGTATTGATTGGCTGGAGCAGTACACGTCAGAAGCAGAAAGCAACTAGAAAGCCAGTAGAAGGAAAGGAAGCAAAGTAAGTACAGCCATGGGACAGAGCTGAGAGCTTCTTTTGTGCAAGAGTACCCACTGAGGAGGCAGATATGGATTCTGAATAAGGAAGTTACTATTTGTTTGTTTCTACTGTGTTCAGGGAGACAGGACTTCGAATATACAGTCTTTGCAAATAAACAGGATTGCACCAAATAAATACCTGATTCATAAAATAAATTTCTCCTCCCAACACAAACAACCTGGTAATGCCTTAAACATGGGCTAACTGCTCAGGAAGAAGCAACAATGCAAATCACTTCCTCCTTGTGGGACTCATGCTGAGTTACCTTTAGTTTTGCAAAACCATGGAATGCTAAATTAGGCCAAATTAAAAGAGTCATCCAACCACATTAGTTTTCTGAGCAATTATGTCACCAATGACTATCTTAGTAACAAAGCCAATGGGGCTACTCACTTGCTGAGAGATGCTTCAGTGATTTGCAGTGATTTCCCTTAGGGTGCATGCTGATTTACTGTCACCCTGGGAAAGGAAACAAGTGGAGCAAGTGTCTTTGATACCTGAAAGAAAGTGGGCATTGCAAGAGCTGCGAAAGTACATTTTAGAGTTTAGTTTGTTTCTTGTGCCTTGGTCACCATGTTGACCCATTAACCTGAAGCACAGAACTCCTGCCTTATGGTAGCACTGTATCTTTCAAAACCTCTCAAGGTTCCAGAATTAGCCAATCTGAATTAGACAAAGGGGGAAAAATCCTGAAAATAAAGAGCTCAAAACTCTTTGGTGGAGGCAGAACATTAAGGACCAGATCATGAGAATAAAAAATTCAAATATGGAAGAAAGATCAGTGGAAGAGCCACTACAGTTCACAAGAGCTAACATGAAAAAAGATAATTTGTTGACTTTACAGAAAATATAAAATTATTTGCTTCAGTATGGTCTCCTGGGAGGACTGGGAAAAAACAACAGAAACAAGTGTACATTTTGTAGAGGAGAAGGAAGAGTTCAAATGGACAGAGCCAATGCTAAATCTGGTGACAGACAAATTAATGTATCAGAAAATTAATAAGTGGCAGAGTCAGCTAGGGTTCCTCTTCAAATTCTGAAGGAGGTGCAAATAGTTTGATGGGCAAACTGTCAACAAACAGAATATAACCTGACCTTGTATACTGACTCGCATTGGCAATGTACCCCAGAGCTATAATTAAAATTTACTGAAAATAGATCAGACACATCACATGGACTCTGGAAAGGAGTAACTTAATATTCTGCGCTTTAAGAAGAGCTAAAGAAATGACCCAGGATTATTACAAAGCTAGAAGCTTTATTTTAACTCAGGAAAATGTTGAAAAAACTAGTAAGATAAAGAATGAGAAAAACTAGAGAACTGTGATTACAGTCACCAAGAACTCACTACAGAAAGAAACCAATAGTAGATTTTTTATGCCTTTAAAGAAAAAAGAAAAAAAGACAATTTTAAACAGAATTCCACAAATGTCAGATTCAGCAGTATAGTAACAACCAGCTTTAAAAGATGGCAGCACCTAAAGAATTTCTGAGATAAATAACTGCTAGGAGAATCAGGGTAGTTAACTACCTAGGGCTTTTGGCCTGTATTTTTATGTGAGCTGGGTGGTCTACTCCCGTCAGATTTCCAAGTTTAGCATCCTGAGAACATTAGTTTAGAACACTAGTATGTTCATCCTTGTGATTCCTTCTCTGTATACCATTAATCACAGAGAAAAACACAGCACTGACTATGAACTTTCCAAAGCCATGGATCTATATGCAGAACCAACAGAACATTGGAAAACCACTGAAAGATTGTATTACAAAAGCCAGTGTACATGCACAAAGTACTTTAAAAACTGTATGGCTTTGACAGGTCACACCCAAAAGACATCTCTGACAGGGAATACTTCCTGCAAAAATCCAAGTTTCTAATGCCTACAATTGATGCATTCACAGTATATTACATTTTTTTTTAATTATGCAAAAAGTTTTTTGTTCCCATACATTTTGATTTTGAAAATGGCAGAACCATTTTGGTTCATTATACTGAAAAAGGTAAAAAATTATGTATCTACCCACAATTTTTCACAACCTGTCACATGGTGTTCTGTGATCCACTACTCATCTTATTCCTGCTCATCTTCAGAAGGGAAAGGATGCTCCTCCCCCTCCTTTAAATCATACCCACTAGCTGTATTGCCAGGAGGTGGAGCTATTCAGAGAACTGAGCGCCTTCTCCCAGGCAACTGTTTATGCTCAGAAGACAGGCTATAAATTCTGAATAATAATTATTAGGAAAGATTAGCTCTTTCCAGGCAGGATACTTCATCTCTTTCACCTTATTAAGTTTTGTTAAATATGGAAATGAAGATTTAGATACCAATATGAGGAAATCCCAATATTTCTCTCTCTCTCTCTGCAGGAATGTTCTGCAAGAAAAAGAAAGAATGCAACATTTCTCCCTCAACTGAAATTTGACGCAAAAGTAAGTGCCACCTTGGGCAGAGTGTCACAGAGCAACATGTGCCTGACACAGAGAATGAAAAATTACAGCTAGGTAAGTGAATTTTACTTGTCACTGCTTCTCTGTGATCTTTTTACAAGTGGGTAGTAGCCAGCAGTAAAACAAATCCCCACAGGGAAACTTAAAGCATGAAGGAAATCAACTCAAGAGGAAAAAGCTCTTTTATATGAGGATTGTTTTTTGTTCATTTGGATGTTTATGGTTTTATTCTTTTGCCTTTCTCCATCACATGAAGGATTTTCATGAAGAAAAGCCAGAAATGAAGCTGCAGAACAGTTTGTTCAAAAATCATTAAAGACAACACTTCTATTAAGTGACAGATAAAGGAATACACTGATGACTATGTAAGCATACAGTAAAACTGCTTGCATAAAACAGTCTTCTCCTGCCAGGAAATGGCTAGGTTCTTGAATAAGTCAGTCTTCACAGAAAGGGGGCAAGGGTTGGAATTTGTGAAAAATCTGTAGGAGGCCTGACAAATTCCTGAATTTATCCAGCTCGAAATAGTGAATGAGTTGTACCCTTCCTTACTCAGCCTTCAAGGACTAACTTTGTGTAAACTGAATTTGAATGTTCCAATCACACCTAAACAGTGAAATTAATTTACCGGATAGTAGAAGGGCTTAGAAGACACGGAAGGCACATTAAAAAGACTGGTTCAAGTGAGAAGCAGAAAATTCTGATGCAGGCCTGATAGTCACCTCATCAGGAAAAGGGTATACATAAGGATTTGAGACACACATGAATGGCAACCAATTCTTGAGGGAAATCTCAGCAAGAGAACTGCCTTGCTAGATGCTACAAATTTAGAAAGCAGTTCTGATAAGCTTTCTGGGACAATCTCTTGCTTTGAATTGACTGAGACTCTCTCAAGCTTCCTCAATGATCCAGACAATAATCTGATTACTGGTTCTGATCATCAGGAAAATTTCTAGCCTTCAGATGTGCACCATGACCAGTGTACAGAATCCTTCAACTTCTCTGATGTAATAGAAACTGGTATGAAAGACAGAAAATCTCTGCCAGGGGAGGCTGCTGCTGCTGCTTTTTTTTTTTTTTTTTTAATCATTTTGGTTTTTAGAGCATCTGGGAATCAGAGCTGCCTCCAGGGAAAAAGGGATTGAGAGAACTAATGATGGGCCTTGGGTTCAAGATACCAATTCCAACAAGGACTGGATAAGTCTTTTTTTGGAATAATTGGGTCAAAAATACCTGCCTACTATGGCAGTCTGAAATGAATGGGAAATCCTGTGCTGTAAATTTTTCCTAACCCGCTGACTTAGCAGCATCTTGAAGACATTCCTGGGCACTATATTTCAATTAAAACAGAAGGGGCCAAAACACCACCCAAGGACTTCTGGTTTCTTACTGCCAAAATACAAGGACCTGCTGTTGAATTTCAGACACAAACTAGTGAAGAGTTGCCCGCCACATTTCTACTGCTGTAGTCAGCCCTAGTTCCCATGTTTTACTTTGGCCTGGAGCACAAAGTGGTTAGGGATCACTGGCTTGGATCACTTGTGTGGCAGTAGAATTTTGGTGGCATTTTAGAGACACTCCAATATGTTGATGTGGGCAGCCACAAACCATGACACATACTGTTGAGGATGGCAAAATGACTCAACTTCCCAGGGGTCTTCATGACTTGAACATTGTTCATAAGAACACTGTGGCTTGGCTTGACCAGACAGTATATGCCAAAAAAATATAAATAACTGGCTTGGAGGGTCGGCAAAGATGGCCTCCATTGCTGAATCTGTGCCCCAAAGTGCTTAAGGCTTGTGTGGCATACTGCACATACTGATCTCAGAGCAGAAGCCCTTTTGATCACAGCTCACCTGCACTGCTGTGTATAAATCAGAAAAAGCTTCTGTCTGGAAGTGTAGTGGCTAACACCTCTGCTTAACATGCAGAAGGTCCTGGGTTCAATTCCCAGGGGGTTGGACTCGATGATCTCACGAGGTCCCTTCCAGCCCTATGATTTGATTTGATTTGGAAAAAGTGCAAGGAGGATGGAAGGGGAACTTCCCATGCCTTTGAGCAGTGGGGAATTAGAAAAGCAATCAGTTCTCTGAACAACTCCACTTGCTAGTACTACTTTCTGAAGTCAAGGAGTCTTTTTTTTGTTTGTTTGTTTGTTTAACACCTCCCACCCCCCAAACTACCAAACAGAGAGAGAGAGGAAGGTTCATGCTTTGAAAAGGAAGAGGAAAAACCCAGTTTAGTCGATCATGTACCACAAGATGTCTATGAAGCAGAACATAAATTGTGCCAAGAATGACAACAAACCTGGCAACTTTAAATCAATGTAAAAAATTGAAAGGGAACAAAGAATTGGCCCCTTAGAACAGAAATACTGGTGCCATGTTGCTCTAATGTGGCAGATGGAGCCTCATGATTAGGGCCCTATCAAATTCACAGTCCATTTTGGTCAATTTCACAGTCCTAGGATTTTTAAAATAGTCAATTTCATGGTTGCAGTTGTTTACATCTGAAATTTCACAGGGTTGTAACTGTGGGCTGTCCTGATTCAAAAGGGAGTTATGGGGAGGATGGCGGTTTCGCAAAGCTATAGGTGGTCCCTTTTGAGAGGGCAGAGCTCGTCTTTTGTGGGGATACCTGTCCAGGGCACCAAGGTCAGGGGGCTTTCATGACCCATCCTCCCCCCACCACAGCCAGAACAAGGCATCTTTAACTTCTAAGTGCTGGGCCAAGGGTCAGGAAGTAGCAGAACTGCAGAATTCCCCTACAGGCGCTGCTTCCTGGGACAGCTCAGACTCACTTCTGGGAACCTCTCCCGGCTGCAGTAGAAGAGGGGCGGGGTAAAGGAAGCCCCGTCCCTCCCCAGCCTGGCTGTGACTAGCATTAGAACCTGGCGCAGGGTAAGAGCTCTCAGCTGGGGCACTGGTAGCCCTGCTCCTTCGCTACAGTGATCAGATTTCTCAGTCTGTGATGAATTTCTTATGACTGGGAATTTGGTAGGGCCCTCATCATGATTCAGAGGGTGGTATATTATACTCAGCTTTCCTTGTAGAAGTCACATGGAGCACCGATCACCTCACAGTACCCTCTACTGTGGCACCACCTGCCTAATCCTGGCTCAGTACAGAAGGCAGGGATGGAAAAGTAAGTAGGCACCTCACTCACCCAGCAGTGGTGTGGGGTCGGGTGGTGGGCCCAGCTGCCTGCTCCAGGTGTTGCGACCTCACAAATGGTGTCACAGCATCACTCAGGTTACTGACTTTAGTGGGGATTATTGATTGCTGTGGGTGTAAATGAACCCATAAATCCCTGAAAAAGCCATTACTGAGGTATAGATATTGCTGCACACATTGTCTATAATATTTAAGAAAAATCTTATCATGAGACGCTGCGTTTGTATCGATATGCAGATGCTCAGATGATACAGGGATGAGTGTCAGAGAAATGACTATAAATAAATCAATGAACTAGGGAGATTTAGGGATGGTTTTTTCCCATTACGTCTGGTGGGCTTTTTGCTTTTAATTCTATATATACTTGCCCTCATGACTGTACAAAAAATGTGAGACAAAAAATGATCATAATCAGAGTATTGTCTACATTTTTAAAAAAATCCCAAGAAACAAGTTTTCTGATGTTAAAGATTTTTGAAATAAGATGCTAAATATTCCTGAATCCATCTATTTCTGGAATGAATAAAATGAATGCATGATATTCCCACACTGTGTTTCTAAAATATTTAATAAAATGTTACTGAATTGTCTAGTAGGTGTGATATATTTATGCAATTATTTTTTTCTTATTTTTACTGTCTCAGTGCTCTAGTTTCAATATTTCCCCTTGTAGTCTTTTATTAATAACTCCCAAAGCATAACTTTTATTATAGATTAATATCCTCCAATAATAGATTTTTATTTAGTTTTCACAACTGATTTCTTTTGCCACTGCAAAGCATTCATCTGATTCAAAATATAATAAGACATTTTTGTGGGTATTTATGAATTACGAAACATCATACACCATGAGCAACATTTCAGAGTTTTCCATTTGCTTGTTAAACATACTATATTTCAGGAGTGGCCAAACTGTGGCTCTTTTACAGTTAAAAGGCTCCTTGCAGAGCCCTCTAAATTCTCTCCCCCATTCTCTTCCTATCTACCTGGGATGGGGAGTTTGGAGCTTCTGCCCTGCAGCAGTGTGGTGGAGCTAGGCTGGATTCTGCCAAGTGGAGAGGGCATCTTGGGGGCAATAACTGGGCCACTGTTGAATTTATTCAACTACTTTTTATATTCTATTTTCTAAAGCATCAGCAGCAGAAGAGGTCAACTAAGATATTCTCTATTCTAAATGATGCATTTGTTCTGTGATGTGATTCATAATATGATTCAGTATGCAGTTTTAGAGTTGGACCTCATTATTTATATCTTTTAGGAGCACTGATTATAATGTTCAAAATTTAAGAAGGGTAATACTTAAGTATAGTAATTATGTGAGGACTCAAAACATTCATGGATGTAACCATTTATACTAATTTGCTACAAGAGAAGTACAAGATCTGCTGTTTTTATGGGGAGAAACTTGATTTAACTGACTATGAAAAACTGCATTACATCCTAAATTTAAATATACAACTACAATTTCTCTCAAGGAAAAACCAACTCACCATCTAGATTTGGAACAGTGCTATATATATATATAATAATATATATATATATTTTTTTTTATGAGAGTTCAGTTCAGTTTTCTAATGTTTGTAGAAATCAAAACTCAGGTAAACTATTACGTAGGATAAGGAAAGAAAATAGGCAGAACATAAAATTTTCAGAAGTTCCTAAGTGACTTAAGAGCCCAAGTCCCATTTTCAGAAGCGACTTAGCCATTTAGGAACTTCAGCTACATTGACTTGGATGTCAATATGACTTGGGCTTCTAAATGTCTATGTCACTCTTGAAAATGGAACTTAGACTCCTAAGTCACTTAGGCACCTTTGAAAATTTTACCAAGACCCTCAGATCACTCAAGATTTTGTAATGTCACTGCATCTTGTTGAGCAGCTACTAACTGTTGTCCAACAACTGTAAAGTCTCTTGTTGCCTTCTGCCAAATTATGTAACTATACTGTAGCGACAGGTCCCAGTGCAGAAATACACATTAATACTGGCACACACAATTTCAGCAGGACTTAAATATTTAACTCTCTTTTAGCCAGAATAAGAGGATAGTTTACAAGCTGTTCTACATGTGTCTTTAAAATGGCTTCACAAATCTGATTTGTATGCCATATCAACCTCAGACATGGCAGAAAAACAGTATGGTTTTGTTGTAGTCTCATGCATCTTCCGTAAGCAAAGGGTTTTCATCTGTACAACTTCTTGTTAAAGTTCCTAGAAATTCACTTCCTGTTTTTCTCATACCACAGTTGTTTTTATTTAATTGGAATTACTTGAAGCTTACAGATGTGTAATAAATGTCTATGATGCTGTTATTCATGAATAAAGATACCTCTTTAGAAAAATTATAGAAACATGTCAATACATAAATGTTTGAGAGAGAAAACTTCTTTTATAAGACATTTCTTTTCCAATGTTCCTGGCTCTTTGATCTGAGTAACAGCAATGCTGTGGCTACATGAGGAAGGAAACTGAAAACAGTGCAACAGCTCTAAAAAGGACCTCAACAAACTGTAGTCAGATGATCTGGCAGCCTGTCAGATTTAAGTACTTTCTTTCTATTTCCAAGGTTAGAATGGCATTGAAAAACTAAATAAATGCCAAGTTTCAAGTGTCTGAATTGAATTTGGCCTCAAATCAAAAATCAAGATAATCACATTAAAATGGCTAAGCTGGAAAATCTCCTGAAATATAAATTGCAGTTTAAGATTGATTAATTAAACTTAACACACTAAATTCAAACATCAGCAGAAGTGGGTTTTTATATTAAACCATACACGCCACACAACTATTGATTAAGCTATGAGATGTTGCAAGAAAATATTATAAATTCATATAGCAATTGCTGTAATAGTTTAAATTATATAACATTCATGTCTAGGGACGTTTTGACTGTCATTAAGAAAAGGGCATTGCACTGTGACATTTATATTTTTGAAAAATTGTGAGGTATACATTAAATAAGAATTCACATAAACATTTCGTTAAAACACTATATTTAGGAGTTTAAAGAAATAATTTAGCCCATATAAGAGGGAAAAGAAGTCTCTAAGCTTACAGGATTGTATAAAATGTACAAGGTAAATCATTCTACACAAGGACTGTGTGTGTGTGTACGATGCTATTCCCACCACTATGTACTTTGTTATCTCTTTGAATTTTTATGCTTTGTAGTCTATGACCAAACTTGTCAAGCTTGGATGTCTGAAGTGAGGCAGCTAAATCAGTGGCTTGATTTTCTAAGGTGTTAAGTAAAATGCAGATCTGATGGCTTATCTTTACCATTGCAGCTGTGCCTCCATAGTGCTTAGTGAAGCCGCTACCTACAACACTGATGGAAGGTTTTCCTGTCAGCAAAGGTACTCCATCTCCTTGAGAGGTGGTAGTTGTGTCGATGGGAGGGCTGCCTGCACTGACGTTAGGTCAGTAAAACAATGGATTTTCCACAGCCTCAAGAAAACATAATGATACCAACGTAAGTCTGTAGTGTAGCTCAAGCCTCATGGAGAACAGCAGCACACTTCTGTTTTTCTGAGATTTGTGTGCAGATTCTTGCAATCAACTTTTGATCAGTCAGACCATCTATTCAAAGCACCAACATTAAGCTCCTGACAAGAAGACAATAGCACACACAGGGAGAAAAGCCTCTATGTTAGTGTCAGCTTAAGTCAAGCATGAGAAGTAGGGCAATAATTGAGAAGGCCAATGATCATCTTGGATACAATAGTTCACATCTTAACATCTCTCTGTGGCCAAAAGTCAACTCTGCTGTCTCCTGGTGTCAGATAGTTCCAATGTTTGCCAAAACAAAGAGCTAGTCAGCACCGCTATTTGCCAAGAACAGGAACTGACTGGTCTTAGTGCTTGTAACTGAAGGCAGGGGATCATAATGACAAGTGAAGGGCTGCAGATCTGCCTAATTTCTTCCTGCTCAAAGGGCAGGGGCAATAGATAATGAGAAGAAATGGCCCCAGAGCCCTATTTCACCAAGACTGCCGCTGCTTGGAGGACAAAGAGCACCAGCCTGCATTTCACAGAACAGTTAAACTGCTCCTACTTGTGGGGAGATCGCCCCAGAGTCTTTCCACTCCCAGTGTTCCTTTCAGGAGGAAAGAGGGCCTTCATTTCAACATATAAATAAAATAAATAACAGTTGCCTCTGAAATCAGTAACAATGAACACATTTTCATCAGTCTTTGGATTTAGGAAATACACCACTGCCTCAGCAACTGTTTTAATTTAATAGGGAACTTGCTGCTTTAGAGGTCCCTCAGTCTTAGGAGAAGAGGCCCTCAGTGTAAGTAGACAACCTAGGTCACACATACCCAGCGCTCTGAAGTGCTGCAAGACTGTTGGGTCTTGTGCTGTCACAAAGTGCTGGGTATGCAAGACTGTGCTCTGCAAACCAACACCCCCTCCCCGAGGGGGGGGGGTATTGCAGAGCACAGTCCAGGACAACCTTGTACATTCCCTTTAGCTGGAAAAATAATGAATTTCCTGGTTTGCTGGAAACTCCAAAACAATATTTTTTTAAGAATTTAGTTTCAGGTCAAATTGAAAGTGAGTTTTTTGGCAAATCAGAAAGACAAAAAAATTTGAAGTCAAGTAAAACAACACTTGGCTGGGAGGAGAGAAGGACGTCTCTTATAACCTTTAACCCAGTGGTTAGGGTACTCACATGGTGTGTAGGAGACAATTCTCTTCTTTGCCTGACATGCGAAAAGGATTTGAATGTGAATCTTCCACATTACAGGAAGTGTCCTAGCCACTGAGTACTGGATATGCTGGTGTTGGTTCTTCTGTTGAAACTACTTTAATTTGTATTGAGAACTGAACAGTCTTTGGAATGGGACTTGAACTTGCCCCTCCCCCAGCCTACATGAATGTCCTAATCACTAGGGAAGAAGTGGCAAACGTGACGTCCGTGAACCTCTTCCATCTGACCCCTGACTGCACTTGATGGGACCACACTCCCTAACAGAAAGACAAAGTGTGGTCTTGCATACCCAGTGGTCTGCAATGCCATGAGAGCGTCAGGTCTCGCAACATCCTAGAGTACTGGGTATGCAAAAATGTGCTCTGCAAGACCATACTTTCTCCCTGAGAGAGAGAGAGAGAGAGAGAGGTATCGCAGAGCATATTTTTGCATACACAACACTCTGTGATGCCACAAGAGTGCCATAGTATTTTGATTTATGGTATGTATGTCCCACTTAAAGTATATGTAAATCAAATCTGGCCCACCATAGCAAATGAGTTTGGCACCCCTGCACTAGGATATAGAGTCATTCTCACTCATTCCCTGACTCAAGGACTATTCACTGTCAGTCACAGTAGCAATTCATATTCATTCATCATGAGTCTCCCTCATTCTAGGTGAATATCCTGTTGAATAGGCTAAGAATCCTATATGAGAGGTCCTCCTGCGCCCTTCCCAGCATTTTGTCAATTTAGTTTTCGCTTTTGTCTGAAGTCAAAACAAACATTTCAAGCTGGGCTGAAATGAAGCATTTCATTTTGATGATTCAGAAACATTCCAATTTCCTCAATTTGGTTGAAACTCTTGAACTTGACATGAATTCATGAATAGTTTCAGGTTGACTAAAACTGCATTTTTTGATGAGTAAAAATTTCCTCAGTTCTATCTAAGACAGGAGGCTCAATTATTGCAAGTTCCTCACAGTAGGGCATGTGGTTCTGTATATATCTTCTGCTTCTCTTTTTCCTTAGTAAAGACCATTCAGGTTTGGAAATGGGCCTTTCTGATGTCCATAAAATAGATAATGGCAGATGTTTAAATAGGTCAAAACAATTTTTTAAAAACTGACTGATGTATGAATTGCTCACTAGAGTCACTTTCCAAAATAACACTTGGACATAATCCATAATATAATTAGGATAGGCAACATGTATAAAATATCAACAGTAATACAACCTCCAACTACCAAAAAGGGACTAAATCAGCTACAATATAGCAAATAAATTAATAATGAAGCAAATTCTATATATTTTCAAGTCTTTTACCTCTTTTAGCCCCCCAAAACAGTTCTAAGAAATTTACTTAATCTATTTTGGGACAGTGGGCTGCACTGTCTGTTCTTCCCACCCCCTCAATCCATTACGATAACTAGGCATTATAAAACATGTGAGGTAATACAAATCATGATAATCTTTAACAATCAAAAGCAAAATTTAAATAAAATCTTTTCCGTTAGTAGCTGACCTGGGAAAAAACAAACAAACAATTTTTGTGTTTTATAACAAAACAGTCAACAACCTGAATACAGAAAATTGGTTTCAGTGGCCTAAAGTACATACTGCCTCATTTCTTTAGTTCTAAGGCACTGCACTATAAAACATATGATGTAATTTGAAGAACCCTTAGGAAAATTTGCACTTTGCGTAGATTGCCATGATACACATTTACTGGTGATTCTGAGCAGTTTTCATAAATGGAACACAACAAAGAGACTACAAATGCAACATTCCTTCCCCAACCTTTCCTCAGGTTGTCCAGTGAAATTAAGAAAAAGAAAATACCAAGTAATGCCTTAAGTGTTGAGAAAAATCAATTACTCAGAAAATGTACAAATGGAATTCTCAGGGGAGCCTAACCAAGAATGAATGGCACAATAGAAAATTTTTACACTATAATAGAGGCATTAGTTTTAAAGTCCACTTACAGAAAAAAGATTAAGCATGATAGCCAGGTCAAAAGCTGTAGATATAATTGGCTCAAATTTAGATCTTATTAAAATGCACCCATAGAATATATACTTTTACACACTAAAATCCCAACAAAAACACATTTATCTAATTTTTTTGTTTTGTTTTACTTCATCTCAGGAGGGAAGGGGGGCAAGATGTAAGGTTTCTGCTCTCTATATAATTCAGCCCACTGGGCCTCAGTCAGTGCTCAGGCATTACTGTTAATGAATTAACATTTCTGGACTCTGGTTCCGCAAGCTGCTGTGCATGAAGGAGGAAGGACCTTGGCTGTTCTCAGTAATAACAGAGGACAGAACAAGAAGCAATGGTTTCAAGTTCCAGCTGGGAAAGTCGAGGTCGGATATTAGGAAAAACTTTCTTACTAGGCGAGTGGTGAACCATTGGAATGGGCAACCTAAGGAGGTGGTGGAACCTCCGTCTATGGAGATGTTTAAGGCCTGGCTGGACAAAACCCTGGCTGGGATAATTTAGTGGGAATGGTCCTGCTTTTTTGGCAGGGGGTTGGACTAGGTGACCTCATGAGGTCCCTTCCAGCCCTATGATTCTATGTGGAGTTCTCTGTGGATGCAGGGAGTCTGGCTGCACAGAGGAAAGTAGATCACAGCAGTTCAAGTGTGGCTTACTTCTTGGAACTGGAGAAACACTACTTATATATTTCTGGCTTTAGGCACTTGAAATAAAACCCCAAGAAATAACCCCAACTACAGTGTTTGTCATTCTCAGTATATCCTCTGTATAGAGTTAAATAAAAAGTGAAACGAGTTTGCTTTCTTTGTTTGAAAAA
This sequence comes from Podocnemis expansa, assembly GCA_007922195.1. NCBI lineage: Eukaryota > Metazoa > Chordata > Testudines > Podocnemididae > Podocnemis > Podocnemis expansa. The sequence continues at coordinate 11,179,132 of ML681964.1, read as the reverse complement.
CAAGTAGGTAGGGACTTAAATTTTAAAAAGGATTTTTTTTTAATAAAAAAAGACTTCTTCATGGAGATATCAAATTTTAAAAACCAAAAAGAAAAACCTATTATTGGTAATCTTACGACTCAGATAGTTAAAATCTTAAAGTTTAGAAATTCATTAAAATTTCCATTCTGTTTTTTAATTTACCATTATGCCTTTGTATTGCTAGGACCTTTAAATACTGACAATGTTGGTATGGTTCAGAGATACTGCTGTTACAGCTGCTATTTGATGAAGTCGATAGCAAAGTCTATCAATATAACTTTGTATAAACATAGACAATTTATATTTAACCTCCATTTCTGAACAAAAAACTTCAGTTTTTCCTTTCTTTAAATAAAGTTCTCTAACAAGCTCTAAGACCATGTGCCGCTTATGACTGAAGAAAAGGTTTTAAAAGTTTAAATTAATTTTTATTTCAGTGAACAACCTTGCTCCCATGGTAAAGAACAGTGGTTCCCACCCTGTGGTCTGGGGACCCCTGGGGATCCATGGAGTTATTGCAAGGGGTCTGTGAATACAACCGTCCCCAGCCATTGCAAACTTGTAGCAGGCAGGCCAGGCCCGATCCGGACCCAGGGGCTGCTGTCCAGCAATCCCATGTTGTACAGGGCTCTAAATAAATTGTATTCACTTGCTGTGAGTAGCCACACCCTGTATATGTCCCCCCCTCTTGGGAAAAAGCAGGTGCCAAGTCCTCCACTGCCCTTCTGTAGCACTGTTGCCTGCAGTCAGTCCTTGATAATATCAAAAAAATTTATGGATAACAGTTGTTAAAAAAGGGTCCTCGTACTCGAAAAGGTCAGAAACCACTGATATAGAAGGTTAATCAACCTAGACTTCTTCCAAGTTCCTTGGTAGGGTGAGAACTTCTAACATAGCACCTACCATATTAGCAGACTTCCTTAGATGCAAGTAGTAAGTTATTTAAATAATAGTTCCTTATGGTTTAAGGAAGCTCATGGCTACATGGGAGATATAATTGTAGGATACCTGTAATATATTAGGGATTTTCAGAGTCACCAGATGGGCATACTTGGATCTGAGGATTATAAGTCTCTATGAGCTATTTATTAACTTTGGACATGTCCCTGAACTCTAACGATAGAAATGAACTTGCAGGAGTCTCTCCCATCATTTGTCTCACCAGGGACTTTCAGGAGCTTCGGAAGATAAAGTAGCGTTGTGGGATGGAAGATAGAGAGCAGATGCTATTTAGCAGGAATTATTATACAAGTATCTTCAGTGATTTCTGTTTTGTCAATTTTTGCTTGGGGGAAACTTTCACACGTAAATGCTTAATTAATAAGAAAAATAATCAGTTCTAATGTGTCATGGATGAAAAACCAAAAAATGCCAGCTCATAATGGTGAGAAACTTACAGACTCTTTTCTGCCCATAGTTTTGCTGTGGGAACGAGAGCGGGAGATGGTACTGAAAAAAGAATCTTTCTTGGATGCAGACATAGGAGGAGATCCTGTGTATTCCCGTACTCCAGACAAGCTTTCTGTGCTTGGAGATGAACTGACGGTTTTTGAACTTTGGCCTGTAAAATAAGCACAGAGCAATAAAACATTACATCGGTGGAAAAATACTTCCTCTCCATCAAGTACTTTCTGTCTTAGGTGTTTGCTCACTGAGATTCACAAACAGATCATCACAAAACGAGAGTTTTCAAAATTAAAGCAGAACTGCATGCATTGTGAGAACTACATTGACATACAGGTCTTTATGTATTACTAATAAGACAGCACAAAAACACAGTACCAAATCTTAAATCAGCACATATGATACCTAGTGGTACCATAGTAATTTGTATAACACGTATATTTAATTTGAGAAGATTGATTTGATACATTTAGTCTTACACACAATGTGTGGGGGGGAAGGGATGGACATGGAAAAGAATTTTTGTTTTAATATATAAATACACAATTGTGAAGACAGACTTTTATGATGTTGGCTTCTCCACTTTTCTTCCACCATTGGGAGCTGTTCTGCATAACTATAGCCCAAGTACTCAGATTGAGAATTAGGAACCTCTTAGAAAAGACTAAGATATAAATATTTGAATACATATTTTAATTGATGCAATTCAGTTTTATATTCTTACAACGAAGAAGAAAAATCAAACAGAGAAGATGGTTGATTTCACTTTGAGAATTTACACCAAATTCACAGGAATCCACTACAACTCTCAAAAGACTTTATAAATGTTACTATAAAAATGTTAGTTTCTGGAGTGTCTGGAGAAATCCACACTAACTTGCATTGTACTTATTAGGATTGCTAAATAAGTTTAAAAAGAAAGTCAGTTCTCTCTTATTATCCTTCAGCCCCAAAGATTTGTATTTTCCCTCCTAGAGATGCAGAACTAACACATACCAGTACATTTTTAATATTCTGACTTTCTATATGCCTGTGCAGTATCAAGCACACCAGGCAGTGCTGTAATGCATAAATAAAATAAAATAAGTTCACAACGCTAATACCAAAAGATTGTGTGTGTAGGCTCTTGACTCGTCTACTCATAATAAAATTTGAAACATAGATATAGGGTTCGTCACCTAGTACAGGCTGTCATTCATTAGACACTTGAAGCTTGTGGTATGTCTACATTGCAGTTAGACACCTGCAGCTGGCTTATGGAAGCTGACTTGGACTACTGGGGCTGGGGCTGATTAATTGCAGTGTGGATGTCCAGGCTTGGACTGGAGCCTGGGTTCTAGGACCCTCCACAATGGGAAAGTCCCAAAGGCTGGGCTGCAGCCTGAGCCCAGAAGTCTACTGTCCAATGAAATAGTCTCACAGACCAAGCCTGACACACCCAAATCTGTTGGCATAGGCCAGTGCAGGTTTTTCACTGCAGTGTAGCCATACCCTATATCTTACTCTGCCCTCTTTCTTTGACACCTAGTTTACATGCAATGGACTTTAGACTTTCCCCCTAAACAGCTGACCCAATCAAAGTTCTCAATGGCTGAGCTGAAGCATAATGAAGGTAAGGAGATGCAATTTCTAAACAATTTTTTTTCATTGAATGTTTTGTTAAAAAAAAAAAAAAGTTTTTTCACTTGCTAAATGCTTGCCTGGCATTAGGAGCTACTCTTCTCCATGCTCACTGAAATTTTTGTTTGGTGCAGACAGGAAAAAAATTTCAGTCATCAATTACACAAAAGGTAAGGCATTCAGGGAGCTAAGGCCGCTTCTACCTGTGGGGTTGGCTGAGATGGAATATTACAATGGTTTTTGAGAGAAAACACAATACATACAAATAACCCAAATACTACAGGGGATGTAGCTCAAGAGCTTCTTTCCTCCTTGTCTCATATCATTCAAGAACAAGGAGACGTTCAGTGACACCGAGAGGTAGTGAATTCAAAACTGAGAAGGACCTATTCACACAAAGCATAACTGTCACATAATGTTTAGGCCAAGAAATTAACAGGATCTTAAGAAAGGTTGCACATTTATGCCAATAGGAAGGACACCTCGAGTTATTACAATTAGTGATAAACATATTTTGGGATGGAATATAAAATCCCATGCTTCAGGGTTTAAGCCACCCTGTAACAATAGGATAAGGCCTTCATGGAGACAATTTACTGTGGACTTCTTGCAACTTCCCTTGAAGCATCTGGTGCTGGCCACTACCAGAGAGAGAAGATTGGATTAGATGGCCCACTGATTGGATGCAAAAGAACAATTCCTATATGACCAACAGTTAGCCTTGGCAACACACAATTACTTTTATTTAGGTCAACAGGGTTGCTTTTAACATTGTTTACTTAAAATATTATTTTAATAGCTCCATGACAAAAACAATTAATATCCCAGTTTGCATTAAGTGCCATAGTGTCATTAGGGATGTGAAGATCCATTAGGATAGAAGAGAAAAGAGGAGCTAATGTTTTTTAAAACACTTTTTAATTTTAAAGGTGTGTACAGGGAAGTAGACATAGAACGACGACACTAAATCTTAATTTGAAAGGAAAGAAATACTACTATGGTGAAAACAGTTATAAAATGCCATCAGAAATTATGAACCAGGATACTTTTAAATTTGTTATTTTGTCTCTCACTTCTCTTTTCTGATTTTGCTGCTTCTGTGAATTGACATACAATTTCATCGACACTTACCTGTGAATTCAGTGTACACTTTACAGTCATCACATTTTACCATCGGCTATCCTGACTGTGAAACACTTTTATTTTACTAACATCTATGATGCCAAAAATCAAAGAACATGGTCCACATGTACAGTCATCAAGTTATTCACTGGCTTTCTGATAAATATCCTTACAATTAGCCCTCAGTTTTACAAAAACTTATTGCTGGTTCAAGCCTTTTATACCAGCTTCACTCTAGCATATGCCATAAATAACTGTATACAGCTGCTAGTGTGGTCTGTATTTTGTAATGGTTGTTGCTTAAACTTTTTTTAAAATACAACTTAACTCCCTCTCTGTGGTAGGTTATGTTCTCTCCTCCAATACCGACTGTAGTTTTCCCCCTGAATTGTTTTTTAAATACATCCACACCAAAAAGTCTAGAAACAAAACAACAACAGAAAACAAAGGTAGAAAAGGCTGAAGAAAAAAAGTAAGAGATAGAGATACCAGAAAGCTATATGTAGTGTCACCTAAGATCTCAGTCCTATACTGAGGTCCATCCATGCAAACTCTCTTAGAAGTCAAAGAGATTTTGTATGGCTGGGTAAAATTATAGAGGGGGAGACTCCACCTATGATAAAAATTTATAGTTTTTCTTAAAGGAAAACTATAAACCCAAACAAACATGTGATCTTGGAAAGAAGACTTCAAATGTAAACAGTGTTTAAAGACAAACAGTTGGATCCATTGAAATCTTATCTGAAGAACTGGCCAGGACATTACAGTAAATAAGACACCACATATTGCATGGATGATGGGTAATCGGGCAGAAGGCAGGAAAGACTGAAATGAATGTTCAGTGAGCTTCCCGTGGGGTAAAAAAGTTGATGAACAAACCACTTCCAATTCCTCCAAACTTCCTTCAGTCTCCTTTTGACTTCCTTACTATCATTTCTCTCAAGTCTGCCTTCTTCTCCCTGAATTGTCCTCACCCTGCCTTCTGTGATTAGGAGCTTCCTGTTCCATCCTCTAAGTCTAACTGTTAAGTTGGTGGTACGTGGACCCCTGGTGGTCTGCAAGGCTACTACAGGGGGACCGCAGAAGGAAAAATAACATTCTCCCCAAGGAAATGTACAATTTCGAATAAAAATAATTTCAGATAAGGTGTATATATTTCACATTCTTACTGAGCACATATTATTTCTTTGTTATTATGTTAAACCCTCCCAGAGAAATTTCTTACAAACATTTTATGGCTATGATGTGATCTGAAGAGCCTATTTCATGGATCTGAAGCCAGAGCTCGAAAGTATAAATTCTAAAAATAAGAACAACCTATTGGCTGGAGAGTGTAACATCAAAGAATGGAGAAGAAAGAAATTTAAAAAATACTTAACATGTAAAGGCTTGGCTAAATAAGCTATTTTTTTCCTGAGTAAGTGATGGCCAGATAATTTCCATATTTGTTCAGAATAAATGAAATAAAGAACAATACAAAATATCCCCAGTAATAAACCTTATATGATGCCATTCTATACTTTTGTGCTCAACCTGTTTTAAATTACAATAATAAACAATGTGAGGAAGCAGATGACGTAGCTAAAAGCTCACAGACACTATCAATGTACTCAGAAATAGATATAGGGCACGTGGAACACATAACAATATCATGCATGCAAATAATAATACCACAGTTTCAACCAAACCCACATAATGGAAAACGTGAATTGTAGAAGTGAAAGTGTTTTTGCATGTTCTCACAGGACTAACCTCCCAAAAATATAAATCATACAGGATGTTGAAAAGGGCAGCAAGCTGTCCTTTTGGTAAATACCATGTTCACAAACAGCTCGATTGCAAAAGAAAGATCACCATTTATAGAAAAAACTAAAAAATCAATCAATATTTATACCCTAGTTGTACAAAAACTACCAGTAACGGGGATCACAGAGGACTGGACAATAATACTGTTCTACAGAGGAATTAATTAAATGTGACCAAGAGATCAGAACAATCTAGCATTTACTGAAGATAAATGGATAACCAAATAGCAAGTAGAAAAAGTTACATGGAATGCTATAAAACTAGCAAACAAGGAGTCCCATGGCACTCAAAGACTAACAAATTTATTTTTTGCATGAGCTTTTGTGGAAGAAAATCCCACTCGTCAGATGCTTTGAAGATGGGGGAACTTACAGCATGGTAGAAAATAAATGCAGGGAAGTACCATTCTGTAAGTTCCCCCATCTTCAAAGCATCTGATTAAGTGGGATTTTCTCCCATGAAAGCTCATGTAACAAATAAATTTGTTAGTCTTTAAGTGCCACGGGACTCCTTGTTTGTTTTACTGAATTAGACTAACACGGCTACCCCCTTTGGATCATGGAATGCTATGAAAGCTAAGATATAGAAAACTCTAAACTGAAGAAACAATTAGCATAATTTTACAGACAAGTGAAAGCTAAAATGGATACAACAATGAAAAAAGAACACTGCAAATGGCAGGACTTGCATATAAATTTGAGCAAATTTAAAGAAAATAATCACCATCAAATTTTACAAATCTTTGTGTCTACTTCATTTATGTGCACCACTGGGATACTGAAAATTATTGGGGAAATGAAGATCTACATAACCAAAGGTATGTATATATCAAGAAATAAAAAAGGTTGGCAAATTACATTTAATTAAAACAGGTGATGACCAATGACCAAAAATAAGACAAGTCAAACCAGCCCTATATGTTTGAGTAACAAATAGGACCAATTCAAAAAGCAAACTCCAGTACTGTCAGTCTCAAAATTTGCAAAGTTGAAGTTCACTTGACGCCTTCCTTTATGAAAGTTACAGTCTTATCAAAATGCTTGTGTCAACTATTTTAGATTTATTTCACCTGTGCCCATTTTTGAACCCTTAAGAATCTTCATTTAATGTTGGAAGAACACAGTCAAGTATTGCATACACTGCAGAGGTTTCAGGACTTCAGCAGAGTTTAAATACAAAATGACAGCTGGGTCTCTGTAGCGTGTCCCACTGATTCACCACAATTTCCAACTAATGACATAGTAGACTCACCCCACAGAATGGCTAACCACAATGAGGACATCTAAGGAAGCATATAATTTTGGAAAATCAAATAAAATCACAACAAATAAATTAGGAACAGAATCCGTACCTTAAACATGCAGCCAAAATGCACAAGAAGGTGGCAAACAGAACTATATATAGGAATGAGACTAAACTGCTAGCTAAACACTACTCATTCTTCTCTAACAGTTCAGCAGGCATCCTCAGAACATCACTTAATCATAACAAAACTCTCCCCTCTGCAACTCAATTTACAATCAATACACTATATCCCCATTAAAAGGAGCTCAAAATAGCATACTAATAGTCCAATCTTCTAAAATGAAAACATGTGCAGGAGGGCCCTTAAATCTAGACCTGGCAGACTTCAGAAAACAAAGTAAAAAAGTCAAAGGAATATACAGAAGAAAGAAAACAGCTGTGAAGGATTGAAAGCAAAAAACAGTCTTGGCACACTACCATGCAATATATTTAATATGTATATACATGCTCATGGATGCAGAAATAGTCACCTATTTGCTGATGAAGACTGAGGACTCCAAGTCAAAAGGCAGAGAAAGTATGTCAGCTGGTTTATCCTCCCAGGCCAGAAGCAGCTGTGCTTCCACCAAAACACTGACTGCTAATCTGTTGCTCAAGGCAGCTGATGTTCTGCCCAGTGCCATGGTTATAAAGGCTCTGTTTCTGTACCCATGGAAAATGCCATATATGCTGAGTTGAGAAAAGAAACTGAATTGTGTTCCATGGCTGGCACTGATGTCAAAAGAACTGGGGTGGAGGTAGTCACACCCTTGAAGGCAAAATGAGAGGTTAAATGGAATGTGGCCTGTAATGGGAAGCCATGAGAAGGATTCAGAAAGAGAATGACATAGATTGATGAGCTCTGGAGACAATTTTAATGACTGCATTTTGCTGGCATATTGGATGACGTAAATAGTAGTCAGACTAAAGAGCAAGAACTTGTGATAATTAAGATAGGATATGATAGCAGTTATAAATATTATAGTCTTCATGGCACAGAGGAAATTTCAGATTTTCCACATATTCTGGAGGAAGCAGCAGCAAGATTTAGATACCACCTAGATGTATAGAGAGAATAAGAGTAAGAGGCCAAGGTTACTTTCCAGGCTGTGATCAGGGATGATGGTGACAGTAGCTGCAGTGGAGGATAGATGAAGTGGAGAGGATTTAGAAAGAAAGAAAAACAGTTTGGTTTTAGCCTTACTAAGCTTGAGTTGCAGATGAGCTATACACAAACACACACTGGAAATCCATACTGAAATAAGGGACGAGACAGGAGAAAAACAGGTCAGCTGTAGAGAATTCAATCTGTCAGTAGTCAGCATAAAAGTGATAGCTGAATCCATGTGAGATGACGAGGCTATCCAGGGATAAGGAGAGAGTCCTTTGGGTTCCCAGGAAAAGGAGAAGAGGATGAGAACCAAGTGAGGACTATGTGAGGACAACAAAAGTAGGACAGGATATCAAGGAAAAGTGAAGAGCACTTAAAGTAACTGTCACGTTGTAGATTAGCTGATCTAAGTAGGATGTACAAGTACTGAATTTTGAGAAAAAGAATGTTTTCTACAGGTGTTATTTCATAACCTGACTTTCTTTGCTAATTATTTTCAAAGTTCATACACACTATTGTTCAATTCCACTATCTTTGTCAATATTCTCACTGATGAAAAAGTTTTTCAACTCAGTTTTTAATTTATTTAAAAAATTTGACCTACAGATACCTATATGCTAGTATTATAGATTCAGACAGCTAAGCCTTCTCCTTAACTAAACTATAAAAATGCATCTTCAGCTCATTACAGCAGTCATCTAGTCCAAAATGCATCAAAGGTGATCTTAGTGAAGATATGCAACACAAAGATCACCTGAATATTAAGTTGCCAAACAAAGTCAAGCATGAAAATAAAGTACAAAATACAAACTAAGCCAGATTTTTAGCAAAGCAGAAGCTGGCACACAGTGAACATAAATCATTATCACAGACACACAGCTTCATTATGTTGCAATGAATTGAAGTGAAACCTTTCTCCTTCTGAACAACAGTGCCACTCAGTGGATGGATGAGGACAGTGAGTTGTTAACCACTAGAAATGGAAACACCCAGCTGAAATCAGTGGGGGTTCCTTGACAGACCAATGATAATGCTGCAGGCAAAGCAAAACTATGAATTGCCATAGCAACAGTACCTGGGAGGCCTGTTAGATTCTGGGCAGGAACAGACATCTGAGCTTTGCTGCCTGTAACTACTTCTCCTAGTAAATAAATAAAAACATCTTAGGATTTTGACAAGAACAAATACAACTCTGTACTGTAGTCCTTTAACCTCTGGTTCACTGGAAGGTGGTGACACTAACTCCACACAAATAAGATGAACTAAGCAAATACAGATGTGGCTCCCAAATACAGATGTGGCTCCACGCAAATAAGATGAACTAAGCTGAAAAAACATGTAAGAAAGTTGGCAAATATTAAAGGCAGTTTTAGCAAAGAGGTGTGTCGGCTTTCATTAAGCAGCTATGTGGACCCCCTCCCTCATGGGTAAAGAATTTTTTTTTTTAACAGAAAGATGTGAACATATTTGCACAACTAAACAAGTTTTGTTTCTGGCTCTTCACAATGATAGCACAACACTATTTGTATCAGTGACCTGTGCTATCATTGTGAAGTGCCAGAAGCAAAATATGTTTAGCTGCGCAAATTTGTTTCAGGATGCTGCTATTTTCACCCTTTTATGCTGTTGATTTTTCTATGCATTTTCTGATTCAAGTATGAAGTTATGTTGTCAGTAATGTAATACTAAAATTAACAAAAAAAGGTAACAAGTATTTTGATAGTATGCAGCTTATTCTATTCATTAGGATGTAAATCTGCTTTGAGTAAGCACAATCCCTCTCTTATGGCCCAAAAGCAGCAAATTTGTTTTCAAGAAATAACCAACCGGGAGTTAAAACATATAGTGAATTCAAACAGACAGCATTGGGTAGCATGTCATGAAAGCATACTGCATGATTATGAAGATCCTGTTGTATGACTGCAGCTACTTTAGAAATGTCAGCATATAAAATAAATAGACGTATGGACACTTTTAAAAGATCTAATAATATTTTTGGTGATATTTCATTTTCAAATTGGTCATTTAATATGTAGTCGTGTGGCACTTGAAGACTAACAGGTTTATTTTTCGCATGAGCTTTTGTGGAAGAAAATCCCACTTTGATCTGGCAAAGTGGGATTTTCTCCCATGAAAGCTCATGCGAAAAATAAACCTGTTAGTCTTCAAGTGCCACACGACTCCTTGTTTTTTTTGCTGGAATAGACTAACACAGCTATCCCTTTGGAAATTCACTTAATAAGTGCTTGTGATAAAGTGGCATTCAATCCAAAAGCCTTTTTCATTCAAGGACTCCAAAGTAAAACTATATCTTCTACTCTGGTTTAAATGATACAAAACTTAGGCAGAATCAATATCAGACAAAAGAACTGTAGGAGAAACTCTTTTCTTTTATGACCACACCCCCAGTTGGTAATGAAAGAGTAAATGGCTTCTGGGCAAACAAGAGATATTGTGAAATGCAGAAGACAACAACCTATCCAGCCCCCCCTCCTACCCTCTGACATTTTCACCATCATATTTATTTTCTGTTTTAGGATAACAAGCTCTACTTATACACTGAACTCAAGATATAAATTTAGCTGTGTCAATGAAGCACTTCCTTCAGCAAGAATAGAACAATATTTTAATTCTGATGCTATTAGCAGGGTATCTTGCATAAGCAAACAGCACTGATGCCCAATCTTTTCCTGCAATGTACAAAGAATTCTATTTTTCAAGTAAGTGGCATCCTCAGTGCCTAGGTACTTGGTTCAACTTTCATGTGTAACATTACAAACTAATCTGGACTTTGCAGAGCCATAATTATCTTCTTTTAGATCCATCAACAGCTTCTCTATTTGCTTTATCTTAGTGCCTAGGCATTATCTTAATAAGAATTCAGCACATTACAAAACCTTTAACATGAAGATAGAACATTGAACATAAAAAAAATCAGCTACTGATAAAAATAAGCCCCCTTCATTAAAAACGCAATGAGAACTATCTTAAAACTGTAAGCACACAACCATTTTGTAAATAGTTTCAGAGAGGTAGCTATGTTAGTCTAGTTTACCCACGAAAGCTCATGCAGTACATAAATCTGTTAGTCTTTAAATGTGCCACAGGTAGGTTTACCAGATACCAAAGCATGGGAAGGAGGACAGGGAAGTACGAAAAGGAGGACACTAGAGGACGCATAGAGAAAATGTAGTATTAACGTAATATTCTTCTGTTTTTAGGAGTCCCTGGAACGCTTCCCCCTAAAATTAGGGTGTTCTGGGGTGTTCCAGGATCCTTTAACCCCTGTAAGTAAAAGCCAGACAAAAGCATGTATTTTTAAAATGCCTGCTGGATGGAGGACGTGAAGGTAAAAAGGAGAACATGTCCTCCTTTTGCCTGACATCTGGTAACCCTAGCCACAGGCCTCTCTGTTTGTTCTGCTGAACTAACGCACTGTCTGAATCAAATCAACTTGCTTTGTTTCCTGAAAAAACCTGAACTGATCTTGTGACTTATTCTTCTCTGCATTTATCTATTTTCTTCCACACGGTAGTTTACTTTTCATGCACCTGATGAAGTGGGATTTTACCCACAAAGGGTCATGCAATATAGGCATTTGTTAGTTTTTAAAAGTGCCAGAGGACTCCTTACTTTTGAAACTGTTGCCAAAGTGAGTGAGTGAATGAATGATTCAGGAGAATGTGCTAATCTAGAAGAGCAATGTCATCCAGGACAGACTGTGACTTTTATTTTGCCAGCTGAGCAATATATTTTGCAACCCATCAGTCTTCACTCCTGGCCCAAGAAAATAATAAGCAATTTCTCATTTGCCATGTGTACAACCCCATTATAAATTAACATAAAAGAACAATATAACTTCAGTTTTTAAAAACAACTAGGATATCCATGCTCTCTAAAAACCAGGAGGAATGCCTCTTTTATAACTCTGCACGGATTGGTTTTACAAAATGCAGTGCTTTGTTTTTGTAAAGAGCAGCAGACTGCCTGTCTCAAGGAGCTGTCAGTCAGCTGAGCTGGTGAAACTGCCATCAAAACAGGTGACACATATGTAGCCTGAAGACCACACCTGGATCTGTTGTTATGGTCTATCTAACGTAAGCATGGCCAAACTGCAGCTCGGGAGCCACATGCAGCTCTTGAATGAAAAATTGTGGCTCCCGAAAGAACAGCAGTAAATCAATTTAGGAAAGCAGCCCCAACCTAGGAGTTCAGGAGAGGGTCAGGACAGTGGGTAGAAGTGCGGCATGGTCAGGATTTTAAAAAACTCGCCACTTGCCTGCAGTCTAATACATTGAGCAGCAGCTAAATTTTTACTGTACAGGGCTAATTTTCATGGTAACCTTAATAAGTAATTGTTAGAATTTGACATTAGTAGGATCAATATTTGTCATCTTTTTATGATAAAATTGAAGTGTGCAATGAATTTTAAACTTAGCAATTTTGGAGTAGGTAAATGTATATGGCTATATGCCTCAGTATGGCTCTTGAAGGTTCAATAATCAACTTGTGTGGCTCTTGAGTTCCATAAGTTTGGCCACCCCTGATCTAACGCTTCCCAATTAGCGGTCATCTATAGCTGGCTCTTCTCATGCATAAGGGTCTGAATCATGTACAGCATGAGACTTTAGGCACTGTTGCAAGTGTCTGTCAGACTTTGAGCTGGCATCCACGTAAGGGGATCATGAGCAAGCATCAAAGAGTGGAAGCAGATTCAGAGCATTAGGGGATCAAAACAAGCAAGTTGTGGGTAGGCTGGTGGGAGGGAATGGAAACATGAAGACTAAACCTCCAATCCTGCAAATGCTCATGCATGGCTTCACTTTACTCACCTGAACAGTACCCTGGATTTCAGTGGGCCCAATCATGTACTTAAACACATGGGTAAGAGTTTGTTGAATGAGAGCATAAGAATAGAAGTGACAGAAAGAAAGAATGTGTATGCCAGAATGAAACTGAGAAGAGTTACAGTGGAGAGAACTAGGGAGGAAAAAGGGCAATGGTTGAAGAAGACAAGAGAGGAGATGAAAATGACAGAGAGGAAAAAGAGAAGAATACAGCATAGATTCAGAGAAAATACAGGATTAACAAGCTCAGCTACACCCCAGATGCCAGACCCGTCTATGCACACCACCTTGACCTCCAGTAATCACATATATAAAATCCTCATGCTATCCTGAGTTTACATCATTAAGAATTGACAACCACGTAAATATGCTATTTTTATTTTTAAACATAACTATGGTCTCAACCTATTAAGATTTTGTAAACATTAACATTGCAAAGTCTTTGCTACATTTGTATGAGAGAAAAAAAGGTCTGAGGTGAAAGATATCCAAGGCAAACCTTCTTCATCCCTTTCTTTCAAGATGCCAATATCTGCACAATGAAAATTTCATTTACAAGACGACAGTGATGTGCCTGCATCCAGCTAAATCTCACTGCAGATCAAGAATATGCATTCATCAGCTGTTCTATATATAAGAACCTCCTCTCTCTCTCTCACAGTGGTGTTCATTCTTGACACCTCTTTATAGAAATGATTTGACATCTTGAGAGTCATTTGGGTTTGGTTTCTCAAAAAATCTAAACTGCAGCACTTTTAGTCTCATTTGGTTGCCATAATTTAGAATTACTAACCAACTGTAGCTTATCAAAGGAAAACTGAAGTAGTATCTTTTCAAAAAAACCAAACAGCATGGTCAAGTAACATAGAAAACAGCAACTGTTACAATTCTCTCAACAATTAAAAAAAATTTACATCTACTTAGTTAACTGTTTTTAGTTCTTAAGTCACAGCTAATGGAGCTATACTGAATAGGGTGATCCAGATAGCAAGTGTGAAAAACAGGGATGGGGATAGAGGGTACTAGGTGCCTGTGTAAGTAAATAGCCTGAATATCAGAACTAGCCCTATAAAATCAGGACACCTAGTCATCTTAATACTGAATAGTAAAGAGAAATCTCCAATTAGTGTCAACCAGTGACAGAGTACTGGACTTAAGAAAATACCAATTACAGAGATACAGAGAAGCTTACTATCCTTCATTATACTGAAATGGAATAATCTATAAAAGAATGCAGGGATGCTGTAGATTACCGAAGCATCATAGTTAGATTTTTTTCAGGTATGAAGCTCCCTGTGCCCAGACTGGTTCTGGATCTCTGATTTGCATTACTACTATTATTTCTTCATAACTGCACAGTATGTAAATCCCTGTACTGTTACTGGTGCAGAAAGTTGCACATAATCACTGTATGGTAATTTTTGTAATAACTATAGCACGTTTACAAATCTCTCTTCTCTGACTGTCTTTCCCACTTCCCTCTAATCTCTGTTCCAAATGGCTTCTACACTGGGAGGGTATTTTGACAACAGGATCATTCATATGTGACAGATAGCATGCTCTAAAACTCTGGGTTCACCTAAATCTAGATAGAATTACAACTTGTCCTGTCTACACCAATATTTCACAATATGTTTCTTATCGTGATGTGGAAACTCACTTTTTTCCTAGTGTAGACATACCAGCGTTTTCAAGAGACGTCAGCTCATTTACTTCATTTATCTGAAGCAGACAAACTCCAAAATTTACAAGGACCACACCTTTATTACCACTCCGTCCCACAGAAAATAAAGGCGCAAAAAAGGGGGGGGGGGCCTGTGAAATTGCTGAAAGGAGAACAGTATTTAAAAAGGATCTAAAAAAAAAGAAAAAACCCCACACAACTGAAGTCGTCTCCCTGCAAGTCCCAATCAGCTTCTGTTCACATGAACAGAAATTTTATTGAAGATTCAGTAGGAGTGTGACTGGGACATGTGACACTTCTACTTATGGATCAGGTGAGGCCTACCTTCAACTGAGAGAGATTAAAGAGTTAATTGGTTTTCAGTAAAACAAACAAGTAGTCCTTTGGCACCTAAAGAATAACAAATGTATCTATTGCACGAGTGTTTGTGGGAGAAAATCCTGCATTGGGATTTTATCCCAAGAAAGCTCATGTAATAAATACTTCACTAGTTTTAAGTGCCACAGGACTCCTTGTTTGTTTTATTGAACTAGACTAACATGGCTGCCCCTTTGGAAATTGGTTTTCAGTTTCTCCTTCAACCTACATATGCCTTTACACAATGACTTTCACTTTTACATAGTATCTACGCTGTTTGGGACAGTTTTTGCAGTCCCCCAACTAGGAGGCGGTGTTGTAGAGGAGCTATTTAGTTGGACTTCAGCAAGATAGCTATGCTGCCACCTAGAAAAGTACTTCAGAGTACCATGAACATGCAGGAAGAGCAAGGCTACTGTTATTATCCTTTTGGTTTTTACTCAACCAGTACCCACTAGTCCTGTGATACCTGAGAACAGGATAGAGTTGGCCCACCAGAATCCTCGATATAGCTGGCAGGAGGAGGAAATTTGGATCATAGATATGCAAAGTATTATTTCTGTATTAATTATTTCCTCCTCATAGATCATAGGTGGACAAAGGTGGTGGCTCATAACTAGGCACTAGCAATTTTACTTTTGGCCACCAGCGGGCATTCCTTCATTACATTTTTGCAGTGAAGCTAGGTAACAGACAACTAAAACTGGTTGGCATGATGACCAGAAACATAGATTCATTAAGGACTGTCATAGATTTTCAACTCTGACCAAAAAGCGATTTCCTAGTGTGCACTTACTGGGAGGTTCAGAAGAACCAATGTAAACCATGATCCTTATTTATACACTACAAAATACTCCGAGGTAGACAGAAATGAATATGCAGTCTACATACTCCCCCTTATAACAAACAACATTATCTCCTTGGCTGCCTTTAAGTCAGTGGAGCCCAGACTTTTCCAGTTGTGCCCTCCCTTAGCAGCAATGGAATCTGTCTGTTCCTTTCCCTTCATTATTGCACAGTTAGCTCAGCTGATGAGGTTTGGCTGAAGGGGAAGGCGAGGGCCAATTTTGAGATGAGAGTGGAAAGGGATTGAAGCCACAGCTAGCGTAAGAATGGAGCTGGGACTGGGAGTGGAGCTGGGCTCAGCCATGTGTCATGGCTAGAAGCCGAGCTGGACACAGAACGGGATAGGGTAGTGCTCCATCTCCACCCTGTATGGGACTGGCCCAAGCCCTGCCCCGTCCCTCTGAAAGTTTCTCCATGCCCCTCCTAGAGTGCGTGGGTACACCCCACAGTTTGAGAACCACTGCTTTAGACCAAGAAGCAGATGTCTGTCTCTAGCATAGTACACTGTACTGTGATTGAGCTTTTAAATCACCCACTATTTATTTTGCTGACTACAAAAATTTGTTTTTAAATTAAGAAATGTAGGGAAATAGAAACATTTTACACCTGAGGGGAAAAAAAAAGTCAGTATTTCTAACACGATGTATAGACTCAAGATCTAATGCCTGTTTTCAAAAGCAAATATGTTTTATGCTATTTACTGTAATCAAAATCAGACACCGGGATTCTGAAAGGGATGAGATCTGGACCAATTGCAGATCATTTTATAGTGACATTACGTTCCTTCACTAGACCTCAGCTAGGATGGTTATGCAAGACATGTGTCCATCCAACAGCCAGAATCAGTAATGAGGGAAGTTACACTGCCAAAAATGTATTATTATGCATTTAAGAGACAGAGAAGAAGCATCATATTATATTGTTTTATCCATTATTTCCTCCAAAAACATTTAAACTGATCAAAAAATCTTATTTATATGTTCTCTACAGACACAATGTCTAAAGTGAACCACATTATGGTACAAACATGCTACAGTAGATAGAAAATACATCTAAGTTGAACAAGAAGTTGACTATTTCTGTTACAGAAATGTTTACCTATAGAAATACTAGATAAAATCAATATTAAAAATGTCTTCCTCTTAGGTGGATTTCTGACCACAAGATTCCCTTTGGGAGTTGCAGAATTCCACACCACATTTGGAGTCTTTTCTGATGTCTCACTTTTACCTTTGCTCAGTTGAACTGGCATGCTTTCTGATTTCATCATTCTCTGCTGTTGCTGCTGTGCCTGGTGCTGGTGCTGGAGGGACTCCACTGTGCTCCTGATGGGCATTACAGCAGAAGGAAAGCTACTGGGGCTGGCACTAATAGCTGGGCCTGCAGGAGTACCTGAAGCCATGGCTGGGGCAATCAGCTTTCGACCAAAATTAAGCAAGCTGTTGGATACTTTATTAATGTTCAGTGGAGCAACCTTTGCACTGGCACTGAAAAATAAAATGGAAATGAAAATATCATAATCATTAGTACTTTACAGAGCATTATAAATCTATGCAGTGTTCCACAGAGAGAAAAATCTTCTATGGCAGAAAGACATTGCACATAGAGTATTTTACATGCACACATGAATTTGTGTGTAAATCATTATACATTGTTACAGTCACCATAAAGGGCAAATGCTAACAATGTTGTAAAGTGGGTAATTATAATGGAGTTTAATATGACTGAAAGCTTTATACTGAAAAGAGTATTTATACTCCGTCATATTCCCGTACTGAATGCTGTAATAAGTTGACAAAAACACTATTGCTGTATTATGATGCATTTTTATTGCATCCACTGTCTCTCAATAAAACCAGACCACATAGATATTGTGGTACAGACCATGTTTTTTTTTGGAATGGTACTTCAAAAAAGTTACTGTATGGCATGTGTATTTCTATTCTGGTTATTCTGTGTTCTCTGCTCCTTCCTCTGTGTTATGCAGCAGGGTATCATTCTAGATATTCCAGCTAAGCATTACTTCATATCAAGAATGTGGCATTAAGAGCTTTCTCTAAGGCTTGATTATTCCACTTTGTAAGCCACCCAGAAGAGAATACTGTAATAATGAAGTGGTGAGCCCTAAATTGCCTCTTTCTGTGAGGGAGAGAATGCTGTCCCTTGAAAATGCAAGGACCTTGTAAATGGCCCCTGTAAATGCAAACAAGGAAAGCCAAACTGTACTGCCAGCCAGTTTTCCACAACCCATGCAGTTTGAGAATTGCTGTTTTATCTATCTGAGGAAAGCTTCATTGCAACTACGAACAGAAAATTTGAAAATTCATTCAATGAAATCATTAGATTTTGGCAAATGCTGTGGAATTTGAATTTATTCCAAGTAGCTACAATTCTTGGAAATTAAGATACGTTAAGATATGTTGCCCTTTAGAATCACATTGACAACATTAGTTTTCTTTTGCTCCTGAGCCTATATTAAACTCAATCACACAACTTGCTTATTTGAGGTGTATATTAGGCTAAATATTTGCCTCAGAGGAGCCTGGCTGAATAATGATTTCACGATTGGTTCTATATGTCATAATGTGTTCTTTATTACTGTTACTTTTTGTTTTTAAATACAGTGGCTATTTTTAATATACTTTAGTTATATGCATCATTAAGAACAACAAAATTTGCAGAACAATTTAATCTCTTCAAAATAAAGAAGAAAAGCAGCTCATGATTTCCAGTGACTTGGCACAGATTATGACGTGCTAGAGGAGTAGTTTATGAAAACAGCAAAGGCACTGATGCTTTGACACCAGAATACAAAAATTAGATGGCAACACAAATATTTATTTAGAGTTTTGGGAGATGGAGGGGAGGAGAGGGACTAGTTGAATGCATCTTTAACTGATAAAAAATAATGACTTTCATACCTTAAATGTCTGCAATGTTGTTGGCAGGCAATTTTTTATTATAACTGTAAAAGACTGTTACATAGCATCTAAGAATTAGATGAGGATCATTTATTCAGCTTCAGACTGGTTATTCAGTCAGGATTCAAGTCACTTATGAACTGATGTTGCACTGGCAATAATCATCTCAGGACACGAACACAACATGCCAAAACATGATGCTGGCACTTTAATGGCTTGCCAAGAAAAACTGATCCTATTTTTTTCAACAGATCCCAAAATGGAGTTGTGCTGTGTTTTCCTTAAGTTGCTGTTGCAGGCAAGCAATTACAGGGCATTAGGTCTGCAAGAAGTGATGCTTTGACATCAGAGTGAAGTTTAGAAGCATAAGGGCAATGTATCTATTTCCTACCATCCAAGTATATTAAACTTATACACTAGTGCAAAGGATGATTACAGCCATTAAAAAAGAATCAATGTCTATACTTGGGCCATCAAAATGTACCAAACATGCACAACAATTACAAGAAAAATGAGGATTGATTATATTATAGAGTTATCAGCAGATGCATTTAAAAGTAAGACATCAGTTTAAAAACATGAATGTTAAGGAGACGTGAATCCCATCTACGAAGCAAACAATTTTGTTTCATCACAATAAGCATCATTGACCTTGACTATGAATGGTATATTTTTAAACAAGATGATTCAATCTCTGCAGTTTTCTGCTAAGATGAAAATGTTTTGTTTTAAGAAAGCCTTTTCTTGTCACTAAGTAGCCATTAGGAGAGAAAAATCTACATGAATATGACATTCAAAAGTTTTTAGAAAGCAATATATTGTAAATTTGAAAAAGATATTTTAAATGCATCGTACAATCAGAAAAATTAAAGATGAGACAAATCTATTACAATATCGAATCCATTCTTTCACTCACTGAAGAATCAATCCCTTATGGTATATTCTCCGGTGCTTTGTTCCGTATATTTTTGTAATGAGTCCATCACTTAGGGAAAGTCTTTCCAAGTACAACCCTGTTGAGGTGATCCAGCCTAAATATTCCTTTGTTAAAATCTGTTCCTCCTAGTTATTCTCTCCTTGAGCTATTCTGAACAATCCTCTTCTATACTGGTGTTTATCCTGTTCAAATACTTGCAAGGTTGCCACCAGCATTTTAGTTGTTTTGATTAGTAACTTTCATCAATGACCTTCCATCAAAAGCCATTCTGGTAACTCTATAATAATTTTTGCTTTTGTCAGTGAACTCCCTCCATATTATTTGTGATATAGTGTGGCAATAGGATCAGAATGCAGTATTCTAGGTGCATTTTACCATTACTCTATAGTGGTAAGACAGAACCTCACTCTATGAAATTAATTATAATCTTTGCCATCATCAGCATGGCATCAGGGGAATTCTTTGGTCACTTTGACTACTGGTGTGAAAGGTAGGAAATGGGGGTGGATAAACCCCTCACAGCTGTTCCCGAAATAATTTTAAAGCATTTAAACTACACATATCAACAAATGAACATAATTAAGAGCTCCATCCATACCATTTCCATGTGCCACCCACACACGTCAATACTTGGAGGAATCTGCCTGGGTTAGCTAAGAATGGGAACAGCCTCACCAGTGAGGGAGGCTCAGTGAAGGACAACAGGTAGTTTGTTCCCCCTGAGAGTTTCTGGCATCCACACTGACCAGCTGATGGTGGTGGGGGGGGAGCAGTGTGTGCTGCTGACTGGCCAGCATTCCCCAGCTGCTGGGATTTTACCCTAGAGCATGGGCCATGAAGATCCTCTTTTTCAACTTCATTCCAGGAGTCCCATGTGACCCACTCCCTAAACTCGAACTGGGAATACATCTTAGCAAGTGCTATAAGTCTTGCCTATATGGGGGTCATGAAGGTCTCTTTTTTTCTCTAACAGGGATAATGGGCAAAGGCCCGGGGAGGTCTTGGCTTCCGTTGCAGCACCTTCAGACCACAGTAGGTTAAGGAGGAATGTGCTTAGTGCTTAGCTGAGCTACTTGGTGGAATTGTTAATTTGTCATGACTTGTGGCCAGTTTCTGGTGCAGTTAAAAGACCAAGGATTTTGATGATGGGCTTTGGGGTCATATGATAGGGGGAGATCTTGTGGGCTGAGTTCAGATCTTGTGGCCCTCAGCCAGGGAAGGTCATCACCCCTCACCCTTCTGCACCATCTGTGCCTCTGGTGTGTGGGGTGCTAGGATTCAGACTGAGCTGATCTCTAGGGGTGGCTGTGGAGAATCAGAGAATTACAGGTTATATGGGTAGAAGCCCCATAACACCCAGATGATGAGCAGGGTTTGGTCATCCCATGTGTATAAATTTCGTAGACATTGTGGCCTGGCAATTAAAATCCATCCATGTGTCTGCCCTCATTTTGCTGCTGTGTCTGAAGCAAACACTCTGTCTTCCAGCACCACATGACATATCTAGAGTCCTCTCCTTCCAGGAAGCCTCAAGCAGCAAAGAAAGCACCCACGCTGGCTTTGCCAGCAGCTGCAATACAGCTATCATGCAAGTCCCATGATAGCTGCAAGGAGAGCCACTAGCTCATGAATCCCAGGATTATACTTTAATCTTTTAAGTAGCATGGCCCATCTGAGACATGACAGAAAACAGCTATGGCACACCACAAATGCCTGAAGGGCACAGCGCTCCTAAAGACCCTGTCTTTTCAGAAGAGACCAAGGGTTTCTAGAGAAGCAAACTTGTGAAGAGGTCTTGCTGTAAAATAATGCCTAGGTGTCCCACTAACGAACAATATGATAGGAATATGGGAAAGAGGGAGAGAATAAGAAACTGGAGTTGGGCCACCTAAAGCAGTTGTATGACAAATGCAGACTTGGAGGGTAGCAGCAGATTGTTGAATCCTCTACTAGGGAGCTCTAGTGGAGACCATATTTTGGGGCTTCTCTGTCCACCAGAAACAAAGTCCCTATCCTACAAGTCTGAAATGCAGAAGCAGCAAGAAGAAGGACACTACAGAACAAGGAATGAACTTGGGATAATATAAAAGGAAAACGGGTGATTCCAGGGGAGGACATCTTCCTTTGGGTAACCACCCTTCTAAGTTTCTTAACAGGACAAATAGCTAGAACTTTGTGAGATAGAGTAACAATGTAATATCACTGTACTCTTATATAGTCCAAATGCACACCTACAAAATGGGGAGTAACTGGCAAGGCAGCAGAACTACTGAAAAGGGTCATGAGGTTATACTGGATCATAAATTCAATGAGTCAATAATATGATTTTGCGAAAAAGACTAATATCGTTCTAGGTTGAATTAACAAGCGTTAAGTACGTCAGACACATAAGGTATAGTTCTATTTGGCATGCAGGAGTCTCCATATGCAGTACTTTCTGTAGCTCTTTAAGCCATACTTTCAGAAAGATGTGGGTAAATTTGACAGAGTGCAGAGAAGAGCAACAAAAATAATAAAAGGTTTAGAAAACATGACATGATAAGGAAAGGTTGAAAGAACCTGAGCCCATTCAGTCCTGAGAAGACTAAGGGGAGATGTGGTATTAGTCTTCAAATATGTTAAGGGCTGTTTTAAAGGGGACAGTGCTCAGTTGTTGTCCATGTTTATTGCAGGTAAAACAAGAAGTAAAGAGTTTACTCTGCAGCAAGGAAGATTTAGGTTAGATATTAAGAAAAGCCATTTAAGTATAAAAATAGGCTCTGGAATAGGCTTTCACAAGAGACTGTGGAATCTGTGTCACTGTAGGATTTTTAGGACAGGTTAGAGACACCTGTCAGGGATAGTTTAAGTGTACATGATCTTGCTGTAGCAGAGTCAGCTGTAACAGATGATGACTCAAGGTCACTTCTTGGTCTCCATTTCTAAGATACTATGATGCTATTCATTTGTGTTCCATATATTGTTCATATCATTTCTGTTTTGGATCAAAACAATCTATAAGATATTCACGATTGTCTGTGTAAAGGTATTAATTAAAATATAATATATAAGAAAGCATCTTACCGGGTTTTATTCATCAAATCGGCTCCACGTGCTTTGTAATAATCTAAATTTTGTTGGAATTGGTAAGTCACTGGTCTTGGATTTCTCTACAGAAAAGAGTGTTGAAATGTTTTAAATTAGAGAGTATTTAATAAAAAATAGGCATCAGTGTCTTAACAGAAAGTTCAGATGAAATTTAAATCAATAAGGAATATAAATTAAAAATTAATTTCTTTTTCCCCAGAAGCATAATTGATAAAGGTAAGAATAATATTTTTTAAAAAGGAAAGCCAGCTATGAAATATATTGGCTTCTGTTGTTATTATCTGACAACTTTAAGACTGTTCCACAAATAGTATAACTCAGCGTAGTATACCTCTTCATCTATGTAGAAAGGGGACTGAGCCTCAATGCTCCAGTTTGGATCTGAACTTTCCCAATGCTTGGGGAAGTTCTGTTCCAAGTTAGTTTTGTCCCTTCCCTAATTCTGAATACAGAAGTGTATCACCAAAATACCTGTCTTTAGAGAGATCATATTAATAGTAAAAACAAGCTATAATGTCTAATTTAAGATTAACAGAACAACTTGTTAGTGAGCATTTTAGTTAAACAAACATTGGTATCATGTTAGAATTATGTTTAGTTGATCAAATCAAATATATCCACTAGATGGCACACAGAACCTTCCCCCCTGCCCCCAACCTTCAGTATTCAGTATCAAGCCCTTGAATGCTGTACAAAATTAATACTGAAATTCAAGGTTGTCTGTTAGTCCCTATTATTACCACAGAGAAACTAATATATTGATATACACTGTCTTAAAGGAGAACTGAAATTATCTTTTTTTTTTTTTTTGGACTAAATAGTCTATCTACTACTGAAGATTTATACCACAGTATTATGTGCCAGAGTGCCGACTTATACTAATTTAACTCAAAGGGATAATGTTGGGTGGTGTGAAATGCTATCTAAATATTATTAAAAAATATTGCACATGAAACCAACAATCCAGAAGTACAGCATACTCCTGTTAAATAAATATCCATCAAAGGGATAAATTAGTTGAAGTAATACATTTCCATTACTCGAGAAATTTAAATACAGGAAAAAAGAAAAAGATGTGATCAAATATCCATTGAAGTGATCATTTTTCTATGTAACAATTTAAATATAGCACACAAAACAGCACTATTTTATACAGATAGGTACCCGCTGAATGATGTGTGTCACAAGTTTATTCTCCTGTAGAACTGTTTTCCATCTCTTGCTTTCATACATTTATTTGAAGTATACTGAGAAACTGAAAATACTTTTTTGGTCTTTAATACTTACAATTTACTAATTAATGCAATCCAATGTGCTTTCTGATTTTTAACATGGAAAAAGTACATTTTCGTCTTGGGATGAAGGGAATGGGAAACCTCCTTATACTCTTTCCAACCTCCATATGCAGGAAATTCACTTTCCTGGCTTATTATTGTATACACTGGGACAACTAATGCTCCATCCTTTCACTCTCCATGGAATTGCTAGTAACTCTTCCTTTCTGACCAGCCTTCTCATGTTTATAGTAGTAGGTGTGGTTTGCATTTCAAATAACAGAATATCATACAATGCTTAAGACACAGGAAGAAGAGTTAAAGTCAAGGCAATGGGTATCAGAGGGTCAGAAGGATTGCTGGGGTCAAAGCTAGAGCTGGTGATGGAACTTTTCAGTGAGAATTTCTTGACGTTTTCATACTGTCACACTGACGCTTAAATTACTTTTTACTCCTTATACGAAAACATTAAACACTTTAAATACATACTGCTTTGCAGCATTTGTAAAAAAGTAAGACTATCAGACAAGCATTAAAAATCCTCCCATCCCTTCTACCACTTGCATTGTATTTGTCACTGTACATTTTTCTTCTCATAACAACATTTGCATAACTCTTTCCCATCATAGGGCTTGTAAGTCGGTCCTTGCCAAATCACAGCAACAACAATGAATCAGCTTTAGATACTATTGCTCTGGTTTGGTAATTCAATGCATTTCTACGATAATCAAATCTGAACTGACATGATGAGAGTAACTAATGGCTCTAAAACTACTATACTACTGCAACTTTTCTCCTACAAATGTAATAAACTTCTATTTTTTGTATATAGGAGTTGATGACCCTTTGAACCAAGGTATAAGAAGAGAAGTAGAATAAAATTATTGGCATATTTATAGTTCCTTCAGATTCAATTGAAAAATTCACTTTAAGGCTAAACACATGTTCCATTTTGCAACTTGTTTCTAGTAATTGGATATACACTTTATTTTTTGCTAAAATAAAAAGGCTTTTCTTTCAACTTCCAACAAATCAAGAAAGGATTATGCTACTTTCTTTTCTGGAAAAAAATGAGGGACGAGATCATGTGGAGCAGTTTCTTGAAATACATATTTATGCAGAAATAACAAGCAATTCAAGACATGAAATGCTGATCTACTATCTAAGCACTTAAAGCCATTAATAGGAATAATGATCTATCTTGAACACATGAATGAGGCTCAAGTATTATTTTCAGTGGGGCCTATTTAAATTCCTGTGAGGCTTCCTGGTATCAAAGGGAGAGGCAGTCTAAAGTACTATTACATGGAAAGGGAGAAAGAAACCAATCCACAGAAAAAATGATGTTGAAAAAACAGCATTTAAAATGTAAGACAATAAAAACCAAGGGGATTAGGGTTGGAAATGCTTTTTAGCACTGCGAGGTATCCTTTAAAAAATCCCATTATTTTTAAAAACCTGACATGCATTTTAACATGCAGATATCTGAAAAATACTATTCTAAACATAGTTAATATTTCTGAAAGCTGCACTTCAGACAGAGACAGAAATTAAGATTATGAGATTTATAGCATTTTATTGGCAGCATCTTCTCTATTTTTCATTTTTTTAAAAATCCATTGCATACATTTCATAAGGAGAAATAGTCCTAGAAAAATGAAAGGTTTTTTTTATCCATTTCAGACTAACTTCTCTCGAAGATATACCCAGCTTTGGGTACCCCCGTACTAGATGTGCTATGTATTCATGACGCATGGAATTAAGGAATCTGACTCATTGGAAAAGATAGTCACTCAAACTGAACAGAGCATTCATAATCAAATTTTCCACCCAAATAGATCCAATTTATATTTACATGTTCAATTACTAATTCAGTAAAGTTTTCATACCTTTATTTCTCAACTAATGGAAGTACATTGATTAATACTTTATTTTAGGTTAAAACCTTTTCTTGTAGAACGTGGGACGTTAAAAGGTCAAGCCACACTCCAACCTTAGGATTATGTGCTGATTGCCCTTGATAGAGAGTGTAAAGGCATTAAGAAAAACCAACAAATTAACTCTTCCTCTTGCCTTTCTATAAATCTGTGAAATGCAGAACTACCACAGATTCCCCCTCCCCTTAGGGATGTCATGTTAGCCAAAAGAGCCTAGGAATTCATAGCCTGCCTAGAGAGGATGATAAATCCCATTTTTTGAACATCATTCTGTGGATTTTTAATTACTTATCAGTTCTCTCCTTTATAACTGGATGACCTATGTTAGGCAACCATAAGCTTTAATTTTGAATTAACAGATTTTAACAGAGGCATATGCTATGCACAGGCATGTAAAGTAGTATGGTATGTATGGGACTCTGAGAAGCACAGCATCAGAACTCAGACTATAGGAAGTGGGTGATGACTATGGCTTTAAGCCACCTTTGTGCCTTCTTGATTCTAAGCCGTTCTGAGGACTATAAAGGCCCTTCTATATAATAGGACAGTTCCGAGGGGCACTGTTGCCTCTGAGCTGTGCGTGTGCGCGCGCACACACAGGTCATGAAACCTGCACACACAACAAAATAAAGTGTGCACAAAAAAAATTCAATAGTGCTAATATTGGTGCTCACAAAGAAATTATTTGCGCACACAGTCTACGAGAAATTAGAGGGAACATTGCTGGGGGGCTGTTTAAAATTACAGTAATTTGGCCCTGGAAAAGCAACACTGTCCAGAATCTCCACAGCATTATGGGTTGGGTCCCTCCTGCTCCCATACACACCTCTCCCATGCCCAAACCCACTCCAGGAACGTATTAACTAATATCTGGGCTTGGAAGGGTGCCTTTAAGGATGAACTGTGCAGTCTCTCTCAGTTCCAGCCCAGAGCCAGGATTCTTTTTAGCACCTCTTCACTTTTCTTCAGCTGTTTTAACTGGCTAAGGAGCCAGAACAGGGGTAGATGCTCAGAAAGTGTAAACTGCACCAGCTGAGGTTCTCCTCCATGTCTTTAAGCTCTTTGTTATACCTTTCAATAGAATTTCAGGTAAAACTGAGTAATTCCATGTACTGATCAGTGGTTTCCAATCTTTTTGGCTGGAAGGCCACAGACATAGGCATTGCTGGTGATGGGTACTTGGGGCATGAGCCCCAAGTCCAGGTGGGGAACCCTGGCCCTCCAGCAGAGGCAGGTTCTGGACCCGACCTAACTGGGGCCCTGGGGCGCAAGAGCACCAGCCCTGACACCTGCTGAAGACCTAAGGCTGGGCTGCTGGCCAGAACTGGCAGGAGTCCGATCCAGCCCCTGGCTGGTGATCTGGGGCCAGACTGGAGCGTAGGGGTAGGGCTGGCATGGCAGGGCGTGGGCCTTGGCCTGGGCCGTGTCCCTTTCTTCGGGGCAGCAGCATCCCTGGCCACCAATATCATTTTTATAACCCTGAAGGGTGAACACACTCTGCAAACAGGTCCCCTCCTCCCTACAGCAGCCAGATGCAAGGTGTTCAACAAGGAGACTGCCTGCTCACTGATCTGCTTGGTTGCAGCAGGGAAACTGCTTGTGTCCTGAAGCCCTGCATGCTCCACTTGAGTTGGTAGTCAGTTGCTCCCCTCTACAGCCAGTGGGACAGAAAATCACTGCTCCTTCCCTCTGGCTCCAGCACAGACACCAGTGCTATGGATCTAGGCAGAGCGGTTTGCCCTGCTACAGCCAGGGAGAGGAGACTGGGAATCTTCCACTCCCTTGAGTGCAGCAAGGAGCCTCCACCAGTCTTTTAGCCTCTCAGAAATGTGCTCTCCTGGGTCAATAGTCAGTGGCTTCCTTCTGCAGCCTGCAGAAGGGGAGCTGTGGGCCACTTTGAAAGCCCCCGCAGGCCACTTCTGGCTCCTGAGCTATAGTTACATGCCCAGAAAATTTAACCTCTCCAGTTCTTTTGTTTGGTATCAAGAAGTTGTTTCTTTGCTATGTTCTTGGCAAATAACAGCTCAACACTTTCACCAAATTTTCATACACCCCCAAAATAAACCTATAGCTCAGGAGCCAGAAATCCATCAGTGATCACAGAAATACTAATATGCCTGCTTGGTTCCTTGAATTAGGTTTTACAAGTACATACAGTACTACATTACTGGTAGAGAAAAAAGCAGAGACATTGTGCTAATCCCAAATCATGTAATTGAAAAGTCGAACAAGAAAATTATACAGAATTATTTATGTCTTATAGTTATTATTTATATCTTATAGTGAGGCAGGCGTGAGTGATACAAGTCTAGGAAGATTGTTGTACCATACATCAAGGAATCTACTTCACCCCCACAATATATGCTTTAAATACTTCTTTCCAGGGAGTGTGTGCAGGTAGTGGTGATGAAATCTACAGCATACAATTTAAGATTATTTTTTATTCTCCTTTCTCTTTTTGTTTTAAATATTCCAGACAGTGAAGATTGAGAAGATAAAATAGCATTTTAAAAAGATGTCCGATGTGCCTCTCTGATGAAAAATGAGACTTATTTTAGTGAACATGTTATTGCCTCAATGCCAGGGGAAAAACACTTGTCATTAGAGAAATGAATTGCTCAGCTGTTCATAAGCAAAAAGCTCTGGGGGAGTTTCTGAAGGCCCAAAACGCAAAGCATTGTAGGGTTATGCAAACATATGTTGCAGGTGTTTTAGGCTAGACAGGTGGGAAAACCTCAACCACTGAAAAAGACTTAGCTTAATAGATTGCAACTGAAACTAGACAACTTAAATGCAACCAAGTGAGAAAGAAATGGCAATAGTGAACTGTAACGTATAACAAAACTCTCACCAAAGTAATTATCTCACAGAAAACAAAACTCTCACTAAAATAATTATCTCACAAACAAACTGGAATTCTTTTCCATCTAGTAGTTTTATAGCAAACAAATGCTGCCAATTACTTTTTTTTTTTTTTTTTTTTTTTTGGAAAACTAATGGTTTTTAAACCTGAAACAAAAAAACAGCCTGAAATAGCAATAATTATCCAAAAAAGATAAAGATGAAGTATTGTAGCCTCTATTTAAACAAATATTTCTAAGGAGACAGTTTGTTGGAATATCCCTTCTTTAGTTCTAGGCAACATTAGATTTATCATAATTCTCCAAAAGCCTGAGATATTTCTGTATTAAAATGCTAATTTTTCCCTTTTCATTTGCCTATAATTAAAGTTGGGAAAAATCTGAGATCCCATTTTCATCATGAAGGTTTTACTGTTTCCTTCTCCAACTCAATACAAGACTCTCTTTAATAAAACTTGATACAAACATAGTTAAAATGTAGACTGAGAACACAAGTGAAGTACAACTAAAATAACAGATAAGGAACACAGTTCAGTTTCACTACTGTCCTTTTATATTCCATACCAATAACTAATTTGACTGGGCATATTAACAACTACCTAATAGTTACATGCCCAGAAAATTTAACCTCTCCAGTTCTTTTGTTTTGTATCAAGAAGTTGTTTCTTTGCTATGTTCTTGGCAAATAACAGCTCAACACTTTCACCAAATTTTTATACACTCCCAAAATAAACTGTTTGCAAGAAATGCAGTTATAAGTGATGTCTCTTCATTGTGACATAAAATGCATTGCATCAGCCTGCAACAAGTTTTTAAAAATATGTATAAAATAATAGGGCATTATTCTTTTGCAGTATTACCAGATACCATACCCCACTGCTAACTGTAAATGAGTTCAGTGCCAATGGGTTTATATTATATATACACACACACACAAAAACGTGTGTGTGTGTGTGTGTGTGTGTGTGTGTGTGTGTGTGTGTGTGTGTATATATATATCACAGAGAGAGAGAGAGAGAAAGCTCTGTATCTATTTTGATAGTATTATCTATATTAACATATAACATTGTGTGAATAGAAGGGTAACATGGTTACTGATCACAGACTGACACCGGGAGTTAGGGGACTTGAACTCTATTAATGGTTTTGTCAGTGTTATGTTGTGTTATTCTAGTTAAGGTGACCAGATATCAAAGGTCAAAAATCAGGATGGGTAATAGGTAAACAGACGCCTGGATAGACCTGAAGGTAATTAGCCACCTATATAAGACAAAGTCCTGAATATCAGGACCGTCCCCATACAATCAGAGCAGCTGGTCACCTTACAGTTTGTTTCCTTAACTGTAAAGTACCTACTTATCATTCTTAGAGGATGCTGTCAGATTCAATTAACTAATGGTTGTCAAAAACAGAAAAACCTTTCAGACTCTCCTCTGGATAATGCTATACAAATGTAAAGAATTACTTTTCTATGTCAATTAATTGTATGGAAAAAATCAAGAAAATATATTTCAGAAAAAATAAAACGCCCCTGAAGAATTTAAGAATTCAGTTAACTGGGTAAAGACAAGGAAAACTCTTTAAACTCCAGTTAACTTGAAATAATTATCGACTCCAATTTCCTTAGATGGTGACTCTACCATTCCTAGGGCAAGTAGGAGCTTCAGATGCTAGAAATGTACTGTTTTTACATTAGTCTAATGTTATGTTCAATGATACACTATGGTCCTCTCTCTTTGGAGAAGAAATTGAAATGCTAAAAATATTAATTCAGATTTATAACAAAGTCTGTGATTTGAATTAAAGAAAATTTTAATTACACATATTTTGGCTCTTTATCCAAACCAGTTAAAGGCCCCCCCACTTCTGTTTTTACAATACATTTTGTATTTTAATAGGTAGATCATAGCATATTGAACTAGCCCTTATCAATATTCCAGACACAAAAAGTACCCTGGTAATGTTACAGTTTTTAACCTGTGTAAATTCAATATTTTGCATAATTAAAAATTTTAACCTCATGATTTCAAATGCCCGTTCAATCTACTCACCTATTTTCCTCTGAACCCTTATTTTAAGAAGCAAATTAATTAAATAGTGAGATGTAAATGTGGCAAAGTTCAGTCCTGCATGCATGACAGATTTATGACACCAAATCTCAAAACCTGACTATCCTTAAAATAATAGCTGGAAAGGATAACATGTATCTTGCAATTTCTTTTGATGTCTGAAGTGTGCTGCTAGTTAAAAATGCAATCACAAAAATATTCTATAATACAATCAAGTTATAAGTTGTACAGAATGTAATCATAAACACATTAATATTCACTATGCTGAATTTAGTAGTCAGTGTATCAATAGGGTATCAGAATTTAAAGAAAATAGCCTGCACTATAATTTAGCCATTCTTGCATTTATTACAAAGTTCAGAATCCATTTTATACAACTCAGTTTGTTTTGTAAATTTTAGTCAAATTAATTATGAGGAGAAGTTTTCATTAGAGAGAAACTATTTTAAGTGGTGCTTTTTGACAAACTGCTTCACAAAATAGAAGTGATTAATTGAATTGTCAGATTGCACACAAGAAGAAACATAATCACCTCATTCTAACATGATTAAATATGGTTTATTATATCATTTTATAGCTAATATCGTTACTCTTTAGGACAGGGTCAGTAGCTTTAGATGACTTTTCAAATATAACTAAACTAGTCATTTGAAAGAAACAGCCCCAATAAATTTATGTGCAGTAGGTTTTATTGGTACCTGAGGCAATTAAGAGCTACAAGGTGCTTCATTTTCTTTTTTCTATCACTTAAAAAAAATCAAACATTATCAGTTTGTTCTTGCCTGTATTACTGTTATTTTCTCCTTCAGAAAGAAGAAATAGATTCAGTATTTAAAAATCAATCTATTGGCTGTCATTAAAATACCTCAAAATTAATTTCACCTTCAGTCTTTTTACCCCTGATCCCTTATATTTCACCACAGGGAAACCTTGCTCAGTGAGAGACAGGGCTTCACTAGGGTAATGGATCCTCAACCAAAGTTACATAGAACGCCCCCAGTTCAGAAAAAAGTCTCCCCTACACATTTATACCTTCTCCAATTCTTGAGCAACAATCATATGTCTCCAAACTCCATGCCTCTACATTTAACACCCTCTCAGTGCTACTTTTTTTTTGGCCATGACATCTCAACATGGGTAGAATTAAGGTTGCTTGGGCACCTGACAGGCAGAAAAGTTAAGGACTTTTAAAAAAAGCTTGGGATCCTCAAAATGTGTAATTTTTTTTGACTAGCAATAAGCTCACAAAAATTTTTGAGTGACAATTGTATTATCTTGCTGTATAGAAATATAAGGAAAGGATAGATAAATTAGTTATGGTACAGTAATTGTATTGTTTAATTCCTTAATATTTGAACACTACTGTACTTTGACTACAAGCATACCACAGGTTGTACAGCAGTATCCAAATCATGGATGCCAAGATCAGAGGGGATGATGGTGATAATTTAATGTTGGGGCTTGTCCATACTAGTGCTTACTATGATATAACTTAAGTTGCTCGAGCGTGTAGAAAAGTTACTCTATTGAGTGATATAAGCTACACTGACCTAAGCGCTGGTGTGGACAGTACTATACCAGTGGGAGAGCATTTCCTGCAGATACAGCTACAGCTTGAAGAGAGGGAGTAATTATGCTGATGGGAGAGCTCTCTCCCTTCAGCATAGAGCATCTGCACTACAATGGCACCACTGTAGTGATTTCAGTATAGAGTACCCCTTAACTTCCTGTATCACACAAACCATGGAACTTCCTCCAAATGATACCTGAAGAATACCTTTCAGAAAAACATCCCTTCTTGATTTAAAAAATGTCAGGGATGGAGAATCCACCACAACTCTTTGTAAATTGTTCCAATAGCTAATTATTCTGACTTAAAAATACATGGGCTATTTAGAGTCTGAATTGGGCTAGCGTCAACTTCTAGCCACTGGCTCACACTATACTTTTCTCTGATTGAGGAGTCCATTATTATATATTTGTTCCCCAGGCAGATATTTATAGACTATAATCAACACACATCTTAACCATCACCTTGTTAAACTAAATAGATTGAACTCTTTCACTCGGTCACTATAAACCACGTTTTCTAATTCTTTAATTGTTCTCATTGCTCTTCTCTGAACCCAACACAATTTCACAGCTCACTTCAGGATTGTTCTGTGATACTCAGAGTCCCCTGTATTTCTATTTAAATACACTTGCCTATTTAACATGGGTTGTCATAATATTTGCATGCTATTATTTACTTAAGACATCAACTCACAGAGTGTTATGAAGAAACTGACAATATAAATGATAAAGTCAAAAATATATTCAACTACCTAAGAAACTGCTTATCCCCTTCCTATGTAACAGCCAGTGTCAGCACTGACACAGGTGGTCTAATTAACAGGCCACTGGCTTAACAGTAAGGGCACTGTGAAGGAACCATGGTCATGATAAACATGCATCAAGCACACTATTTTCCAAGACTTTTCCTGAAAATATTGGTTGAGATCTATACAATGGAAGACTAAATTATGATAGGTTGATTGAATTGTTGGTATATTTGTGTTAACGTCCTCTTCCCCATTTGGAGAGCTATCCACTTCTCAGGTTTTTTTTCCTCCTCTCTTCCTCCTCCTCCTCTCCCAATTACATGTACCTTTCTTACCCTCCTCAGAAGCCATCACCTCCTAACGGCATTAGTATTTTGCTTTCTTTCCCGTGTGCTACTGACCTCATACTACCCACCTGACTGTCTTTCCTACAAGTACAGCCATGGTGCCTACTTCATTCCTGTCTCACTTCTGGCTTGTACTGCTAGTGAGGAAAAGGAAAGCATAGGCTACTCTGTCAGGACGACTAGACAAGCAAGCTGACTTGAGCCACTGAAAATTCATGGTCATCTGCTCTACAAATGTCTAACAATGTTTCTTTCTTGCCTTGCTAACAACCCTGTGCACCTTAAGAAACTAGCCAATGCCCAATTGTCAGCTCTCTGGAAATGAGTCAGTTTATTGATGGTTGAATGGGCTACATTATTTAAAAATAAGTTAGAAGGATTCTAAAGAATTTGTTGCTGCTAACTATTATACACTAAATATCAAATTTCCATTTCATGAGTAGATATTAATGCACTATTAATGTCCAAATCCTGAAAGACACTAACTTCTGATTGGCTGCAATCTGGTCATTAAAGAGTGGTAATTAATGACAGACTGTACATACTGCTAACCAACAAAACAAACTAAAACCGGCTCTCCTTTCACAAAGACTGACACAAACAATACTGAAATAGTGGCAGCTTTCAAAGGATAGTTCCAGCTTCTCAGAAGCACCTCAGTTAATGAGTGTATAGAAAAGTATTTATCTGAAAAAGAAGAAAGAGAAGCTCAACAGCCTTTCAGGCACATGAAACCAGCTCAGAGAAAACTCTGAGATGTGGCAGCAGCTTCTTAAGAAGAAAATTCAACTGAAAATAATGTACAAACAGTTCAGTTCACATCTCAGTAATGCATTCCCCCCCCCCATTATTTACTGCTCAGATCATTTTGACTGTTCAAAGCTGAAATGAAAATTCCTCTAGCTGGTCAACATATGTATGGTGATGACTTTAAACCTCAAAACCATATATTATTGCTTAATTTCTATGTTAGTCACTGTAATATCAGTTATGATCAACTAAGCATATTTGAGATGCCATATGTACTTCAGCAGAAATTCAGATGTAATTAATTGCCATTAATACATTGAAAAGTTATTTTAAAATGTTACCAAATTTCAAAAAATATTAGGGTGGAAAAAAATGAGACTAACCAGAATTTTTAGTGTGATCTAAAAAATGTTAATTTTAAACAGCCAAATGTAACATATTATAAGTTATTTTAATAGACTGTTTATAAGCAGTAACACTTTAGAGTTGAAGGAATTATTTTATTTCTTATTACCTAACTTGCAAGTAATACAGGCATTCCTGTTAAAAGGTTTGTAAACAAACTTTTATTTCGCAAAAATATTTTGGATAAACACTATCGGCTCTCAAACAAAGGACGGTTATCCGGTTCTTAATATGTAATCTAAAATGGTAATGTTCTATGGAGTGCTTTAGTTTTGTAATAAGTCACTGTGATAAGGTTAACACTTCAACACACAACGACATACAAATAAGAACACCCAAAGATGAAAATTACTTTGCTTATGTTGCTGTATTAGAATTTTATTTGCTAAAGGGTAAAAACAGATTTGCAAAATTCACAGTTAACTTAAAACAATAGTTTTAAACCTTTTATTCCGAGCCCTGACTGCCTTCAGGAGGGAAAGAACATCTGGTTATTTAAGGAACACAATATGTTCACATTTCCTATGACTTTTATTTCTAATTGGGTTTTTTAATTTTTTTTTTTATTTGAACAGCTCTAGTTAGAACTATGTTTTTTAATCACTTTATATTCTTCTGACCACCCTCCCTCAGTATCTCTACTTCCTTCATCTAACAGCATTTGCTTTGAAAATTCACTACTCAACAGTGGTGATGTGGAAAAAAAATTATGCACTTTTGGAGTATTACATTCAGAAACACACCTACAATCAATTGTTTTAGGTATTTTACAAAAACAATTCCTTCTATTGCTTCACTTTCTCTGACACACAACCACCCCCCCCAGCCACCCCCTACACCTTCTTTTCATTCTGAAAAAGCATAGCCTAGAAATTCCTTTGAGATTATATATTTATTTGGAATAGGTGTTTTGCTAAGGGAGCTAACACTGTAGTGCTGAGTGGAGGCAATAACACAGATCTCTTATTTTAACTTTGAAATTCTCATTTTCCTAACAAGTGGGGATAACCTAATGCATTTTAGGTACTGTGTAGTCCCATGTGCAGCTCTGTAAATATGACCACCTCTGTCCTTCCCCACCAAAGGAGGTGCAACTTGTTGGCTATTACAGAGATGTGCATTCTATTTCTGACACTGAGGGTGTCTTCTACCAAGGACATTTTAAGTTTCATTCAATAAAACGTGAGCAATATATCCACAGGTGCCGCTGGTGCCTGAAACACGGGGCATGTGCTCTGAGTGCCCAGGGTGGCCCCTGCCTCTCCCGGCTCCATCCCCAACCAGGGATCCAGGCCGGGCTCCCTGCAGCAGCACCTGCCTCTCCCAGCAGGGGATTGAGGCTGGGCCGCCCGTGGCAGCGCTGGCCTCTCCCAGCCCTGTCCCCGGGTGGCTGTGAAAGGAGCCCGACACCGGATTGTGGCCTGGGAGCAGGGCCTGTGTCTGTGCCCCAGGTCTTTCCCTGGGGCAGTGACATTCCTGGGTATATCAGCCCAAAACCTGAGTCTTAACATTTATCTACAGAAAAATAAGGAACAGATAAAGGGAGTATATGTTCCCTCTCTGAGTTCAAAAGGTATCAGTTCTTAAAGGAAAAGTCCTTGAGAATGAGCTTGGACTCAATATTCTGGGAAGCATAACTTTCTTAATGCAGTCCTGAACCAAACAAGCCAATGTCATTTGAAAGACTGTTAAGTCTTTCTTGGAGCTCATTATCCTCTGGGGAGAGCTGGCTTTCTAACTACCGGAGTTCTGGTCAAGTAGACAAGCACAGCCATCTTTCCACACGTACTGTGGATATGAAGGCATTTTTCATTTGTTTGTGAGATTAGACAAAACGAGGAGGGATCTCTTCCTGACAAGTGGGAAGGGGAAATCATCTTATGTAGAAAACGGGGAATGGTCTTAATGATCCTTATTTGCATGACAGTATAATTATTATAATAATCTTCTCTCTGAACAGAAGGCTTCTTGCAAGTTAAGGTAAGAAATATTCCCAGGCCTCTCTTCAGCAATACCTACCCTTACAGTGGCATGGAGAGTACATGCGCTGCCTGCCCGCCCAGCACAGATATAAAGAGCAGTATAGACAATGAGGCACTGCTTGGAGGAGTGAAGATGATGCCAGAATCTTAGGGTATATACCTTACATGGCTCTCTACACACTCTGGCAGCGCCTCCCGCATCTACACTGCTGTTTTTATCCATGTAGGGTCCTGCTGCCTCCCCATTGCAGAGAAAGATTCCAGTAGAGCGGAAAGACTGTCATCTCCCTTATGTTAAAGCCCTTCCATGCTGCTTCATCTTGCCAGATGCTTTCACTGTGGCATGTAGCTACACACTGCAGCAGTGCTTTTCACTGTAATGTGTAGCTACATGTCCCCTATATGCCACTGTTATGTGGACAAAACCTCAGGAGCTCAAAGAGCACCTGTAAGGAGGTGTGGCATGAAACTGAATGTCTCAGGAGGCTGACAATGGGTGGACGTGGCCCTTTCATTTCCAGCTTCCATCTCCTGCAGGCAGGAAAACAACTGAGCAGGAAATTGGGGTGTGGGCGGCTGGTTCCATTCTCTGGTAGGAAGATCCATACACTCTGCTTGGGTTGGCACAGAGGGCAGCTAGATAATTTTTAATTATTATTAGAGTAGCCTCATGTACCAAAATATCCTTATACTGAATTAAACAATATGTGCCAAATTCAGTTTGATAGCTTAGTGAAATTTCTTCCCTTCCCACCAACACCTTTCTTTTAAAAAATATTTCTGCTTTATTTTGCAAAGAGAATGGAAGAATGTAAATGCTGAATTGTTTGATTTCAGCCTGCAGCCTAACAAACTTAATACAACAAACTTTCTTAAGCATGAGAGAAAACATGGATTTTACTTCTCATCTTGAAAGAAATCTACACACAAGAGGAATGAGGTAAGCAGTTCTGAGGACACAGATTTCTGCAGAAAACTGACACAGAAACAAGACGACAATTTTTCCTAGCCTATAAAAGAATAAATGTCACAATCTAATGACATTTTGCAGGAGACCACCACAACTGATAGAAGTGCATTCTCCTAGTCAAAGATGACTCAAAGGGTGGTGGTATCTGAAACTGTCCATTGACATCCCAGCAGTGTGCCATGCTCAAGACAGTTCTAAAGCATGCAGTACAACTTCTGAGAACTGCTATGGATCCACACCCTGAGAAGATACTCATCCATGGCATTATCTCAGACACTTTATCCACTGTACATTAAATATAAGATTAGCTCTAAAACTGCAGAAGATTCTCTTTTTTCAAAACTGTAGATCACTAAATTTACTTGTGTCAGAAACATTACATTAGTAATACAAGAACACACTTTAATAAGCGCAAAGAAACCTATGCCAAACTTTGTAGAGTATGAGTGGATCTCATTTTTATTAAAAAATTATGACATACATTTGGATGCCACTGACCCTCAAAGGCTCAGTTATGGGTAGCTAGCTGAACCAATAAAAATAAATAATATGAATAAAAGTACAATAGGAAGTTGTGCTATGGCTTCTAGTTTACGATAGATAGATGCATAGCCAGACAGACATTACTGTAGCTGTTTATTCTTCTGTCTGAAGGATACCAAACATGAACTACTGACGAATGGGGAAACATTTGCTAAGTAGTTTCTTGTTACTGGAGCTCTTTGCTTAGCACAGTGGCAAAGGACTATCATTTAAGTACCAGGGGAACCATATTCTAATTTCAACTGATAATTCACCCGATGATTAATTGTGTGTATTCTGGAGTCAAAAAGGAAGAGTGTGGCAGCTTCCATAAGTAGATCCTTGATAAGGGTCCACAAAAACGTAGGATGCAGTTTCTCATTAACATTTTGTAGCCCTTGGAATGTGTTACATTCAGGATGTCTATTTTCTGTATTGGTAGTATTTGGCAATGTGTACCTTACCTTTGGATCTCTGAGAAACAGTGCTCTTAGGATGAGTGAGTGTACATCTCCCATAGGTGGATAATGCATCAGAAGTCCCAAACAGGTCTGATAATTACTTGAGATCACTTAAAAAAAGAAGGGGGGGGTGTTATATATAAACACATATTTGGGTCTTAAAAGAAAACATTTATTTCAACATACCCATCTTGGAACAGGTTCAGCAGCCCTTCACCATGATGAGTACCAACCAACCCATACAGCTTAAGCTTTGCTGATCACATGGAAGAGGTTACAGAATCAAACTGTATGCACTGTGTGGGCTGAATCCTGTGTCCATGTAAGCTAATGCTAAAGTTTCCACTGACTTCAGTGGGGTGCTCTGGGATTCACTCTATGATTAGCTAAGCTTACTTTCATGAAGAAACTCTTCCCCCTACAACTATTCCGTACTAAAATGCCTTGTATGCTCATCAACTGTGTTCTGTTAAGCAGATGTCTATAACTTCTTATTCTCTTTAGATAAATCAGAATCTTAAAATTATTTTGGTTATTTTATTTTCATATAGCATTAGTCTGTGAAATACCTGAATATCTGCCGTTCCTGCTCCTACCCTTACCTGTTGGAGAATCCCACAGAAATGCCTGAAAATACTCTGGCACTTTAAGACTAACATTTGTTTTTTGCATGAGCTTTCGTGGGAGAAGATCCCACTTCCTCAGATGCTTCGAAGATGGGTGAACTTACAGAAGGGAATGAAACTAAATGCAAGGGGGTGTAAAACATAGGATCAGGTCATAAAGTAACAGCAAATCAGAGCAGTTTACAGGCTCAAACCATGGGAAGCCTGAAGTCAAATTACCCTTTGTAATGGGAAAAGAACCCATAGTCTCGATTGAGTCCAGCTTTCACAGAATATAGCTTGCATATTAATTCGAGTTCAGCTGTTTCTCTTTGAAGTCTTGATGTCCCAGGTACATCTCTAATGACAGTCGTTAACAAATCCATCATCGAGTGATTAGGAAGATGGAAGTGCTCAGCAACTGGTTTCTTTGTTCTTTGATTTCTGATATCAGCTCTGTGCTCATTCAGTCTCTTACCGAGGGATCGTCCTGTTTGTCCAATATATAAGGTGTTGGGGCATTTCTTGCACATGATGGCATAGACCACATTAGTAGATGAGCAGGTAAATGAGCCTTCGATGGAGTAGCAGGCTTGATTAGGACCTATGATGGTGTCTGTTGTGTAGATAAGTGGGCAGACTTGGCAGCGTGGTTTTTTTGCAGGGGTGTGTGCCTGCTTCAGTGTTCTTGTTGTTAGATCTGCAGTTGCTGGTGAGTATCTGTTTAAGATTAGGGGGCTGCCTATAAGCAAGGAGTGGTCTGTCTCCTAATGCTTGAGAGAGAGAGGGATCATCTTTTAGAATAGGCTGTAGGTCCTTAATGATCTTTTGCAGAGGTCTGACTTGAGGATTGTACGTGGTGACTAGTGGTGTTCTGTTGCTTTCTTTCTTGGGTCTCTCCTGTAGGAGATGACTTCGGGGAACCCGTCTAGCTCTGTCAATTTGTTTTCTTACTTCCCGAGGTGGGTACTGTAGTTTCAAGAATGCTTGATAGAGATCCTCAAGATGTCTGTCTCTGTCTGAGGGATCAGAGCAGATGTGGTTATATCTTAGGGCTTGGCTGTAGACAATGGATCGTGTGGTGTGTTTAGGATGGAAGCTCGAAGGATGTAGGTAACTATACCGATCAGTAGGTTTTCGGTATAGGGTGGTGGTGATGCGTCTATCCCTGATTTGTACTGTAGTGTCAAGAAAGTGGATCTCCTGTGTGGAGTGTTCCAGGCTCAACTTGATCGTGTCGTGGAAATTATTGAAATCTCTGTGAAAATCTTCAAGAGCATCCCTGCTGTGTGTCCAGATGATAAAGATGTCATCGATGTAGCGCAGGTAAAGAAGAGGTGTCTTGGGATGAGACTTGAGGAAACGTTGTTTTAAGTCGCCCATAAAGATGTTGGCATATTGTGGGGCCATGCGGGTACCCATAGCAGTGCCACTGATTTGGAGATATAAATGATCCTCAAATCTGAAGTGGCTGTGGGTGAGTACAAAGTCGCAAAGTTCAGTCACGAGCTGCGCTGTGTCATCATCTGGGATGGTTCTTCTAATAGCTTGTAATCCATCCTTGTGTGGGATGTTGGTGTAAAGAGCTTCTACATCCATAGTGGCCAGAATGGTGTTTTCTGGAAGTTCTCCAATGGACTGTATTTTCCTCAGGAAGTCTGTGGTGTCTTGAAGATAGCTGGGGATGTTGATAACATAGGGTCTGAGGAAGGAGTCCACATAGCCAGATAGGCCGGCAGTAAGAGTGCCAATGCCTGAGATGATGGGGCGTCCAGGGTTTCCTTTTTTATGGATTTTGGGTAGTAGATAGAACATCCCTGGCCGTGGCTCTGGTGGTGTTTCTGTCTCTATACGTTCTTGTGCTGTCTTAGGGAGTTTCTTGAGTAGGTGTTGTAATTCCTTTTGGTATTCCTCAGTGGGGTCAGAGGAAAGTGGTCTGTAGACGGTTGTGTTGGAGAGTTGTTTATAAGCCTCCTGGTCATAATCTGATTTATTCATGATGGCAACTGCACCTCCTTTGTCAGCCTCCTTAATGATAATGTCAGAGTTGTTTTTGAGGCTGTGGATGGCATTGCATTCTGCAGGGCTGAGATTATGATGTAAAGGATGTTGTTTGTCCACGATTTCAGCCTTGGTACGGTGGCGGAAGCAATCAATATAGAAGTCAAGTCTCTCATTTCGGCCTTCTGGAGGAGTCCATGAAGAATATTTCTTCTTGTAGCATTTGGAGGAAGGCATCTGTGTGTCTAACAACAAGAACATTGAAGCAGGCACACACCCCTGCAAAAAACCACGCTGCCAAGTCTGCCCACTTATCTACACAACAGACACCATCATAGGTCCTAATCAAGCCTGCTACTCCATCGAAGGCTCATTTACCTGCTCATCTACTAATGTGGTCTATGCCATCATGTGCAAGAAATGCCCCAACACCTTATATATTGGACAAACAGGACGATCCCTCGGTAAGAGACTGAATGAGCACAGAGCTGATATCAGAAATCAAAGAACAAAGAAACCAGTTGCTGAGCACTTCCATCTTCCTAATCACTCGATGATGGATTTGTTAACAACTGTCATTAGAGATGTACCTGGGACATCAAGACTTCAAAAAGAAACAGCTGAACTCGAATTAATATGCAAGCTAAATTCTGTGAAAGCAGGACTCAATCGAGACTATGGGTTCTTTTCCCATTACAAAGGGTAATTTGACTTCAGGCTTCCCATGGTTTGAGCCTGTAAACTGCTCTGATTTGCTGTTACTTTATGACCTGATCCTATGTTTTACACCCCCTTGCATTTAGTTTCATTCCTTTCTGTAAGTTCACCCATCTTCGAAGCATCTGAGGAAGTGGGATCTTCTCCCACGAAAGCTCATGCAAAAAATAAATCTGTTAGTCTTAAAGTGCCACACAACTGCTTGTTGTTTTTTTACTGTACTAGACTAACATGGCTATCCCTTTTGAAACTGAAAATACCGAGCAACATCTGTGATTCTACATTTTGCCTTTATTTTTACAATTTTGTGTCTTGTGCAGGAGACTTCACTACTCTCTGTCTGAAGTTCATCTCCCATTGTTAATAGCTGTGTACAGTTCCATTCTAACTTAAGTATATTGTATAGTTCTTTGCTCTCTCTCTCTCTTTTTGTGTGCAAATCAACCTAATTATGAGTGCAATTATTAAACACATCTTTTCAGGAAGGTCTATGTAAACTACTTCATTTCTTTTGCATCATCTAAATTCAGGCAATCCATCTGCTACAGCTGTCAAAGCAGTGCCTATTAATGATGCATATACAGCATACCATACAGACTACATCCAACAACAACAATTCTGAATTAATTGTAAAGAAACTTTACTATTTTGACAACTTTAGCTGTAGGAACTAAATACTTCTTATCAATCAGAACCCTAAGTGGGAAAATATCCTTGAAGAACAAGACAAAGTTATTGTGATATAATAAAAAGCAAAAATAAATGATTGTTTTGAGGCAATGTAGGTTTACCAGTTTGATTTTTTGTCTTTCATGTGAATAAACCTCATTTCTTCCAGTACACCTCTTCTCCCCCCCCGAGGATTATGGGGAAAAGATGCAGGACTGGGCAAAATGAATAATTATATCTGTGTGGGGAACCACTTTATCATCTTCATTTCCGTTGTTGATCCGACAGCTTGTAATTTCATACATCTGCTTTCATTTGTAAAGCACTCACTTATCCTACTCATTGTTTATCTGTTCTGCTTGCTCTTTTTCTATCCTTTTGTTTTTCTTGTTCACATTCAGATACCTGCTTTTTTCTTCTTGAAGTCACAAAGCCAGCATAATGAACACAGTACAATAGTCTCAGTCACAGTTCTATCAGCTGAGTATAATGCAACTATCACATATTATATAACCGATCAAATTCTCCATCTTTA
Source organism: Podocnemis expansa (assembly GCA_007922195.1). Lineage (NCBI taxonomy): Eukaryota > Metazoa > Chordata > Testudines > Podocnemididae > Podocnemis > Podocnemis expansa. The sequence continues at coordinate 11,135,659 of ML681964.1, read as the reverse complement.
AATCAGATTTAAACACATTGTACAGCAGTTATGATTAGGATAATACTTACTTTATTAATGCAAATAAAAATGCTGAAAATGGATAGTAAATTCTAAATACTTCTATAAAGTATAGCTATTTAAAGTAAAGGATCTCCCTTTTGAACACACCAACCTGACTTCTATTTTGCAATTTAAAATGGATTTAAAAACTTTTTTTTTTAATCTGTTGGGAACTTGAAGGGGGATTCTTTCTCCTCCCCCACCCTCTTCTAGGTACTGGAGAAAATGGAAAACCAAACAAAACAAAAGCAAATTTATTTCAATGATGAAGAGTCAAACATTTATAACTCAGGTATTTCTAAGCTATCCAAGAATTATAGTAAAGCTTTAAATGATGTTGTTAGCATTACATAATAAAGCTGAATTCTAGAATCAAACCTTATGTCAAGGGAAGAGTAAAGCTCAATTCTGAGGGAGACAGAAATTTCTCAAGTGGCAGCCTGAGGCTGTGAAATAAAATCCCTCAAGGAACTAAGTACCAGGGTTGGTCCTTCCATAGAGGCACCCTAGGCAGTCGCCTAGGGCGCCAAAAATTAGATGGCACCAAGGGCTGTGCTGGGGCTGCTCTGCTTCACCTGTGGCACCGCTCCCCTGCAGGGGCTGGAGCCCTGCCCGCAGCTGGATCCCAGCAGTGGTGCTGTGCTGCCGAGGGGGATAGGGAGGACACTAAAATCCCTGTATACCTAGAGTGGCAAAAAACCTTGGCTGGCCCTGCTAAGTACCATACCTATTTTTCCTGCAACTGAGACTCTAAGTAAAGAGTCAGGCTACTGAAATTCCCTTTATCTCCTCACTTTAGAGACTGGGGTTCATATCTGTCTGGGGCCAAGTGTGTGGGTTACTGCATACAACTGTGACCTTCTTAAAAACAAGATTTATTAAAAATAGAGAGAAAGTCATATAAAAATAAAATAAATGGTTTGCCTAGCAAAATATAGCAGGGAACCTGGCGAAGCCCCACGATGTAGCGTTCCCTTAACATACAGGTAGGAAAAAAGAACCCCTTCTATACTTAAAAATTTAGTCCTTCATGTTAATTCCTTGGTCAATCCGAGGGCCTTTCTACTGTCCAGAGAGGTTTCACCATATTTCTCTCTTGCTCTGCTTACCAAGATCAAGCTGTTAAAGTTCACTATCTTTTCAGGGCAGACTACAGTAACATTTCACAAAAGAGAGTTTAAGTAAGAAGGAAATACCAAAAGTCTGTGTCCTCATTACAAGAACTATCCTATTTCCATCTTGGCAGATCACTGAAGTAGCATGGATTTACCTATTTTCAAAATCCTCATGAATTTGCCTTTGCCTTGAAATATAAATTATCCACAGACCTCAGACCACCTGTAATATCGACTAAGATATGCCTTTAAGGCACAGTAAAATGAAGCAAAACAAAACAAAACACTGTAATACACATTTAAAAGGAGGGTAAACCAAGAATTAGATGACTTCCTTGAGGACACACAAGCCACTGGGATGGTCAAGAACAAAATCTTGGAGTCCTGGCTCACAGTGCTCTTGTTCAGTAACTAAATAACACCATCTCCTATGAAGAAATTCTTGGAAAACTGGACTAGTAGTCAAGTAACAACATTCCAAAGACAAAAGGGAGAAAGGTAAAAAGATAAAAAAAATTATAAAGTGAAACACTGCAAAATACGGGACAGGTTAGAAACAAAACTTAACAGGAGAAATGCACTATACTTTTGTCTGGATGTTGACCATAAACTTTCCTTGGGGGGGGGGGGGGAATTCAGTATATAGGGGAAAAAACCCCAAAGCAAGAATTCATGCTGTTTTCTTTTGTGAAAGAATAAATTGAAAGAGTTTCTAATGAAACTTGCAAAGTTTTGGATTGCCTCCAAGGCAGGCCAAAAAGTAACAGAAATAAACTGTGTTGTGAAAAACTAAATTTTGATGAGGAAAAAAAATAAGTAAAGGAAAAAAGGTCTCCCTGCCATGGAGGAAAGTATATGGCAGGGGCAGCCAAACTGCAGGTCATGAGTCGTATGTGGGTCTTTTTAAAGTGTGGCCTGCATGACTGCCTATGCTGCTCCCCCCTTCATTTTCTTCCTAACAGACTGGTGTGGGGAGCTCAGAGCTTCTACTCTGTAGCCAGGTGGTGGGGCTAAAGATCTTTCTCCAGCAGGCAGAATAATGAAGGGTGGGGAGTGGTTAAGTAAGTTTGACCACTCCTGGTATATAATGTATTTATCATAACACAGAAACTTTGCTCCAAAAAGGAAACACACCTAACTCATAGAAAATCTGGCTACTGGATTCCTCTAATTCTGTGTTACTACAAATCAGAGACCAGCATACCCCAGATAAGGGGAAAAGTCTAGAAATGTTTGTGGGAAGTAGCAGGAAGGGCAATCTTAGTGATAACCAAGCACAACAGCATGCAGTGGCAACTTGTGTAGTCTTTTAAAATGTATGAAAGACATCCAGCAAGGTGGTTTGGCAGATGTTTGCCACAGGCTCTTTATTGGCTGTTTTGCCTAGGAGGGAGCTAACCTTCTAGTTGTGAAGGCTGCTATAAGGGTGAGAGAGATGAGGAAAAAGAAAAAGGAAAGCTTTATTTCTTACGGTAACTATGTCTCTAATGCATAAAATAGCCCATCATGTCAATCTTTGGAGACTAGGAAATCCAGTGTTGGCATTTTGAATGGGCACAGTTTGTTTGTTTGCCTTTCTAAAATGTTCGGTCCTCCTAATCATTTAACAATAAATTTTCATTATATGATAGAATTTATGACCAAAGCTCCAACTGTGCATAATGTTAAAGTTATAAAGCGTCTCTAACTTTTACCAAGTTCCAAAGGGGGTAGCCGTGTTAGTATAGTTCAGCAAAACAAACAAGGAGTCCTGTGGTACCTTTAAAGACTAACATTTATTTATCACATGAGCGTTCATAGGAGAAAATCCCATTTCATCAGATGCTTTGCAGTTCCCCATCTTCAAACCATCTCACAAAGTGGGATTTTCTCCCATGAACGCTCATGTGATAAATAAATGTGTTAGTCTTCAAAAGTGCCACAGGACTCCTCGTTTGTTTACTTTTACTACTTCCAGTCGAATTTATACAAACTTGGGAATAGCTTTATTTTATTTTACAATCCAATTTAACTCCCCTTGACTTCAAGAAAGTCACCTGAAAAGTTGGTATAAAAAGCCAAGAAAGAGTTCTTTGGAGGAGAGTTAAACATCATTGAAAAGATTCGGGGAGGCAGATTAAGAATTTAATGCATTGAAGCTGATCATGTTAAACTGTTGCTATAAATGGTGGTAAGATTTTTATCATCTGTATTTTCTGAATATCAGCACTGCTTTGATTAGTAAAAGACTTTAATATAAGGCTTGCACGTTTTAAATTCATTTGTTCTTCTATTCAGCTCATCTTAAAGGACAATGTACATTTGAAAGCAGTGTACTGGGTCAAAGAGCATAAGTTTCTTCAGATCATCATTATTCGGAGAGGGACAAGAATTCTCTAATCCACTAACTGGAAATACTTTTATACTTTTTATGACTGCTTGCAAAATACATTTGAATTTTCCTGAAAGGGCAAACATACTCATTTTTACATACTTCACAGCCTTCCCATGCATGCTGAATAGGAGCTGCAAAATTACATACAGTTAGATAAGTGGTCACTGCAGCCTGTATGCCAAAGACTAAGCAAGGAAAGAAAGGGGCTACTCTTCACTGACAGAGACAAATTTGCTGCTATCAGTTTGAAGCTGCTGATTGACTACTCAGGTATGTAAAGCCCTGCTCAGCCAGTCACGAAGCCAGTCCCTGGAAATCATCCTGGCAACTAGGGTAGTGATGAACTGAAAGAAGGTCCTTCCCCTTGAGTCAGTGCAGTGGACGTGCTAGGCACAGGGAATCTGAGCGCAGATATGCAAGTTATTTTAACAAATTTATTTATCACATGAACTTGTGTGGGAGAAAAATCCCACTTTGTCAGATGCTCTGAAGATGGGGGAACCTACAGAATGGGAGGAAAATAAATGCAGGAAGTGTAAGTCATAGGATCAGGTCACACTATAAAACCAAATCAAAGCACTTGTTCAGATTCAAACACTGGGAAACAGCACACAGAGGAAGGTGAGGTCAAATCACCTGTTGTAATGGGAAAAGAATCCATAGTTGCAATTTAATCCTGCTTTCACACAGTCAAATTTCCCATTATAACAGGAGATTTGACCTCACCCTCCTCTTATGAGCTATTTTGCAGTGTTTGAATCTTAACACACGCTTTGATTTGCTGCTACAGTGTGATCTGATCCCATACTTACACTTCCATGCATTTATCTTCCTCCAATTCTGTAAGTTCCCCCATCTTAAAAACATCTGACAAAGTGGGATCTTCTCCCACGAAAGCTCATGCAATAAATAAATCTGTTCATCTTTAAGTGCCACAGGACTCCTTGTTTGTTTTACTGAACTAGACTAACACAGCTATCCTTTTGTAAGTAACTTGTGCTTTTCAGGCCAACTGCCACCAAAAAAGGCAGGCAGTGTGTAGATCTGTCTGAAGTTTCCCTCTCATCAGTACTTGAAAAAAGCAGAAAGAGAAGACTGCCAGAAGTTGAGCATCCCTCAGCATGAGAAAATATACATAATACTAAACTGTCAGAGGTTGTTTCAGTTGTGTAGATTCTGGTTTCTGAAACTGGACTAAGGAATGCAGCATCCTGTATCTCTCTCTATGGAAATTTCCTTCTTAAACTGACAGTGATGTGTGTCAATGGCTCCACAGGAAAGCTGATACCCCTTGCCTCTAAATATTTAGATGGTTTCTGTCATGCCCTTTATCTCTTCAGCAGCCTTTCTGCAGAACCAGCTAGAACCTTCAGAAAGGCATATTAAAGCTCATCTTCAAGAAAGGAGAGCCTTAATGAATTCAACTTGGCAGATCTGCTGTAGGTTTTGCATCAGAAGGAATACAGGTTAACAATTCTGATTTGTCTGGACACACTATAAGTTGTTGGTTGAATGCACATAGGTCTTCCTCACAAAGAAGGTTTGAATGCACATATTGCCCTTTCTCAACTAACGCTTCTTCAAAGGATTAATGGGTGGAAGGCACTAGCTGCGATTAATACTGAGTTGCTGGGGGTGGGGGGGAATTGAGCTGCAGTTCGAAACCCAAGATGAGTGCAAACAAAAGTTTTAAAAACCCTAAAATTTTCCAAAAGCAGCGAGAGTCCTTTGGCACCTTATAGACTAACAGATTTCTTCGAGTATAAGCTTTTGTGGGCTTCAACCCACTTCATCAGATGCAGATGCATCTGATGAAGTGGGCTGAAACCCACGAAAGTTTATGCTCAAAGAAATCTGTTAGACTAAGGTGCCATAGGACTCTCACTGCTTTTGCTATATACAGACTAACACAGCTACCCCTCTGGAAATTCCTAAAATTTTGATTTGAAATGATTTTTTTTTAAACAAGGGAAGGGACTGTATCTCAGGAATTGCTGGATTAAACAATCTCAGATTTGGTCAACTAACCCTATCCCAGATTCCCAGGAGAACAGCAAAATTCAAGACAATCCAAGTCAGCATGTGGATTTTAGTGCATTTAGACTAATCATCTGCTAAATTCTCAATCTTAACTATGGTGAACTATATAATTAGGGACAGCGCATATCTTTCAGTGCTATTGTTTCAATCAGTAGCCAATCTCAGGCAATTTATACTCAGCTAACATTCTGAAGGTTTTCTTAGCAACCATAGGGGCTAGAGACCCACATTGGAGGAAAAACATCTTAAAATACTGGAGAACAAAATGGCAAGATGCAGAAAAATTGAATGAACCAGCCCAGTCCAACTGACTATATCAAGAAATCAGTTAAAGGGTTGTCCTTTGAATTCAGTTGTTTTAAACTATATGAAATGTTCAACTCATGTAACATGACTGCATACTAAAAATCTCTATAAACATTGCAGAGGAAAAACTGATGTGAATGCACACAAATGGTTTAATTTTCCAACATTTCAATGTTTGTAGAATTTTCAAGATCAGCTTCTGAATAGTCAGAAATAAATAAGCAGTTGACGGAAGAGTGACTCTTCTCTATTAGGGCTTGATGAATTAAAAACCTTGTTAAAATATGAAATTTGGGGAATAAGACACTCCAAAACAAGAACAAAGTGTGATGAAATTTGAAGATAAATAAAATAATATAAAGAGAAGGACAGATAGTTGGATATATTCTGGCTCTTAACATATGCAAGATTAGTGAATCACTGGGGGGAGGTGGCAATATTTTGTGACAAGAAGATGAAAAAACTGAAATAGTTATATTCTGCAGATCTCTTGAAGTGGAAGTAGTCTGAAAAGGACCAAATGTGCCTACATTACAATTTTGGAGTTTCAGACCTGTTTAGCAGTATCAATGAGAGTTACCAACAGAAGTCCCCATTTATGGAATCCCTCAGATACAGGATAATACATTGACTTTGGCTCTAAAGAAACAAGCATTTGATAGATGTTTCAAGGGCATAGTCCACCCCACATAATGAGAGATTAAAGGTTTTTTTTTTTTTTTTTTTAATATCAATCATATGGAAACTACATCATAGGGTTGGCTAAATGAACATAGGAAAAATATTGGTGGACTTGTAACATTACTTTTGGAAGTAAATTTAGGTATTTATACTACTAATTAATCTCCACTAATTTAGCACAGGGTGAAATATTTACTCAGGCATACAGCTCACTGCTCTGTGAGCTGGTCACTACCACCCTTTTCCACATTGTTTGAATCAAAACAGCTTGTTTACTTTGTAGAGAGAGGCTAGCAGTCTATCCCTCTGGATCTGTTTGAATTAACCTTGTGACACACCCCTTCTCTGTATCTATACATTTAGAGCTACAAGTTATATTTTCCATTTCATGAATCTGATGAAGTGCGACAGTGCACAAGAAAGCTCATGAGATAAATAAATTTGTTAGTCTTTAAAAGTGCCACAGGAGTCCTTATTTGCTTTTCTGAAATAGACTAACATGGCTACCCTTCTGGAACTTGCCATCAGGAAAGTTATCTTTCATGTAAGAAACCTTGACACACATCATTTTGCAGCTTTGTAAAAACTGCATTAATAGAACATAAGACAACATGTATTTTTCAATGCTCAAATTCATTTATGCACCAGAGATGACTTCACTCTGGAGTGACTATAGTTAATGTTACTTTTCATTTGTTTTGGGAAATAGTGAAATTGCAGTGAAGTGAACTCTAAGGGGAAATATTTAAAGGCCAGAGGTTGGCAGAGAATTACAGAATCATGATATTGTTATTTGGGGGTACATAAGGGAATCCACATGAGTCTTTCTGCATGAGAGAAAACCCTTTTGCTATACACACGTATGACTCTTCTGGTGGGCTCTTTCCAAGCTGCTAAGAACTTCAGACACCAGTGTGGAGACAACAAAACACTCAATTTCAGGAGCCAGCCTGACAGAAAAGAATAATAGCTCAGGATAAAGGAAAGCCAGATTCAGACTCATCAGATGTGATACAATTTTCATGATCAACACCGACTCCAAATGAAACGTTTATCTTCCCAAAACTTGATCAGAATCTTTCCTATTGCTGGTAATAGAGATGTAGCGTAAATAAATTTCCCTCCAGATTGAATGGACAAAGGATCTAGTGAAGTCTTGATGGACACTGGTCATTTGGTACACACAGAAATAGGAAACAGATTTTCCCCTGGTGCTCATCCATCAAAAAAAGATCAAGTTTATGCTGATCCACTAACCATTCATGGCCAGAGGAAGGGGGTCTGTGGATTAGTCATGCCTGTTCTTGATTGAGTTTTCATTTCTCGTCATCTTAGTGGTGCCTAGGAGAGCATTGTTTGACATCACCACGTCCTCATAGACATTAAACCCAGAAAGGGCCATCATGATCATCTAGTCTGACCTCCTGCATCAACAATTACATAATCATTTTTCTTACTGAGTATCATTTAGTTGAAGTAAATATAAATTCCTGAATATCTTGCAGTATAACAGAAATCACAAAAAAAAATAAGTAAACTTTTTAGACCTCGGACTGTGGCTCATTTACTTCTGCAAAGCATCCAGCACACTTTTGAGCATGCGATAATAATGGACATAGCTAGTTTTAAAGTGGAAAGCAACAGTAAAAATGGGAAAGCAGCCATTTTATCCATTCAGTCACCGTCAAATCCTGACGTATTGACAATGGCCTCTCATCAGAGAAACATGAAAAAAATTAGCAGCCTCTCTATCCATTTTTTCCTTGAAAGAAAGATTTTCAAGACTGGTATATTTTCTGATTTGTTTTTTCCAAAGTACAAAAATATGCAGCAGTATTTATAGTTGCACTTTTCTACAGTGAAAAAACCCCCACAAAATAAATATCCTCAAACCTCATTTCTGACCTCACCCGCTATTGCCCATAGAGATAATACATTTCCATGCCTTAACAGTGGTTCTCAACCTTTTGCAGGTCGCGACACACTTGGTGGAATATCGTGACCCTATAGGACAGACCAGATCCCCCCCACCCCCGGGCTAAATCCAGCCATTTCCACACCTACCACTGTGTGGCAACACAGTAATGTGTCCCGACACATTGGTTGAGAATCACTAAGAAAGGAGCATGTGCATACTTCAGATCCAAGTTTTAACACACAGGATAATACCTCTGATGTTCTGCATGAATTTTTTCACAAAAACGGCAAATAATTTTTAATCACCACAAAAATACCTTGATCATGAAATTAGTACGTTAGCTGAGGGCTCGTTGAGCTTGTGAAGACTTCCATTGATTCATGGGGTTTTGCATGTATAGAGAAGTGCATCTATATAGAGCAGCTTGCAGAATCGGGACTTCATGAACATGCTTAAATATCTGTAATCTTCTGAATGATCATGACATTACCACCACATTTTTCATAAGGACAATATGTAACTTTTTTTTAACCTTTTCACTAATATCTAATATCCATTCTATTTTTAAAGTAAGAACAAAAGTCAAATAAGAAATATTTTTTAAAAATCTAACATGCAAAATATTAAAGAGCTAACTTAAACCTTACATTTTATTATAGATTTATTATAGGTTGTGGTTGGCACAGCACTAATTCAGTTTGTTTTAAAACTTTTAATATTAACTTTCATTGTTTAAAATCTGTAGAGTTTTAAATTTCAGACCTTCCTGTCCCTTTTATTTAAAGGATGGGTTATTCTTATTAGGTTCTAAAGGGATAGCCATATTAGTCTAGTTCAGCAAAACAAGCAAGGAGTCCTGTGGCACCTAAAGACTAGTCTTTAAGTGCCACAGGACTCCTTGCTTGTTATTCTTATTAGGTGTCTTTAATTAAAGCAAAAGAGAACCCTTACAAATTAATTCTATAAATGGACTTTTTTCCCCACAAATATTTGCTTTAAACCATTTCAGACCAGAACTTGGTCCTCACAAAACCCCTAAAACTGTTTATTTTCTGCTCAAAGCTCAGTTACTAGCAATGATAAAAATATTGCTGAGAACTGTAAAAGCAGCCTGAGTGTTGATCCACAAACACTCTTTCTCCCCAAGTCAAGGAATGTGAAAAGCCTCCATACTGGGTTTGAAAAGGTATCCTGTACTTATGATTGACTACACTGATGTACCAGCCTAGTAAATTTTAAAAGAATTAAAATTTTTTACGTAAGTGCAAGTTATTTATTTTTATATTTATGTTTACTGAAGTGTCAGAGGTGTCCTGCCATCAATTATAAATATATGTGGCTTTGGTAAATTAGCTCCATTTGTAAAAGCTACTTACAATGACTGTTCTCGGCATGGGAATTGAAAAGTAAAAAAGGAGCCTGATATGCTGATTCCAGACTGATATTCAGAACACTATTTCAGTTCATACCAGTTCTTGTATCTAAATTTGCAAGAAACCTAAGATTAGGGAATACGTGTACATGCACAAAACACATTCTCAAACCATCCTTTTTAGAACGGAACAATAATAAATGAAATATTGATTTTTTTTAAAAAAACCTATTATACATTTACACTATTTCCAACAAATTTTTCAAGACTACTTCTGCTTGATGCATCTGAACAACAGTGAGAGTTACTTTCATAATGACTTTGAATAAGATCATTCTCAAAGAGATGCAGTCATTTTAAAACAGATTCAGTGGCAGCGTCTTCACAAGGAAGGTAAGGTCCCTAGCCTGATAAAGCTTATGCACAATTACCTGTATGTACATAAGTTGTCCCACTGTAGTCAGTGCACAACTGGTGCACATGTAAAGCACATGTGTAAGAATTTGCGGAATTGGAGCCTTGCAGGCACAGATGTGTTTGGAACTTCTTGCCTACAATGCAAGATCTTATTGGACCTAAAGTATTGTTTAAAACTAACAGCAATGGACTTATGCAAAATTCTGATGAGCGCTCTATAAAAATGCATATAGGTATGTAGTGGTGGTCCCCAGATCTGAGAGAGAAAAAGGGAGTGAGATAAAACCTTTTAGTGGACCAATAAAGTTCAATAAAGTGGAAGCTGAGAGAGAGAGATGCTGTTGAGCCACCCAGAGCTTGAAAGCATCTTCCTAACCCACATTGTCTCTATAATAAAAGGTTATACATACTTTACCAGACAAATACATTTCATTGGGGAAAGCTATGGTTTATGTTATCTTTTTAAAAAACAAAATCCCATGTTTTTATGAAATAACTAGAAATATGTTCTGGTCTAAAAATAAGAGATTCTTAATTAATCATTCAGTGTTTTTTTCTCTTTATTCTCAGTGATACAATTTAAGGATAGACTGTTGGCTTTAATTTTTGTTGTTCTTATTTGTCCCAGCATAACTGGCATATATATTTATTGCACATCATTTCTCCATAGAGCTCTCACCATTTGCAAATGTCAGAAATGTACATTAAAATAAATTTTTGAAGTCATTTGTTATGTAAATAATATATCTTAACAGAATAAATGTAACATATAAGTGACGTATCTCCATATGTAAATATCCTTAAAATACGTTAGAAAATTATGAGTTGCTGTCTTAAATGATCTTTGTTTTTAATGTTCTCTATTCCTCACGTCAGAACAGAACAGAACAGAACAGCATATATTTATTTCCACGGAGACTGTTTCAATACGACAGCTTTGTCAGAAGGTGGAGCTCCACACATATCTGTGTAAAACTGCTTTCTAAATGCAATTTACATCTCCATATAAAAAGATCATCCTATTCAGAAAACAAACCTTGATTTTAATGCCAACATTCCAATGTCTTTCTTTAAACATATCCAACCACATTTGATAACAAGGGGCTCCCCTACTGTAGTTAAGATTTTTAATAATTTCAGCTACACAAAACACTTTCAAAACTGAGTTCAGTAGCTCTCCACCTCGTTTCTTTTTGCTCCCCACACATTCTTTTAAAAAAAACGGGATTGCACTTTTTAAAAAAGATCATAAGATAACTGATACTTACAGGCATCTCTGATATACAACAACATGGCTACGAAAATGTAGTCAACTAAATCCAGGGTGATGCTGTCAGCAAATAAAGCATCCCAGATAACAAGAAGGTCCTGAAGTGGAAATTCTCGTCCAAACAGAAGTCTTACCCATCGCCTAGAAAAAAAATTACATAGGTATATATTCAGTAGAAATAATTAGTAATATCACTAAGTCAACTTATTTATCAGAAAATCAGGATGAGCTAGAACAATTTATGGAAAATTTAAAAAGCATTAAGTTATTTGACGATCTTTTTATTAAGAGCTTATTTTTGGGAAGTGCTATTATCTATCCTAACATAGTTAGGAAGAAATAAATTAGTGACTTTAAAAGCTTCAGTTGTCTCAAATATTACTGTGTAGGTGGGGCAGAGCGGATAACTCATACACCAGTCTGTACTATCATCTTCTTATATGTTTAACATCGAACTAAAAAGGGGGTGAGAAAGCATCATTCAAGCAGGCCTGAAAGAGCTGAGCACAGGCTAAAGCCAGAGGTTCATTTAAACCTAAAAAATTCAGACAAATGAAACAGAGTTGTGAAGTAGCAATCACAAGGGACTGGATGGCAGAAAGGGACCTTTATGTAACTACACTATTAGCAGGCATGTAAAACATGTTATACAGACCAATTTGATTAGATATTTTCAATTTTAGTCAAATTAGAGACAATTCTACAAGCAGTCTCATGTTCCATGCTGCTTATGTGTATATTTCCATAATTATCAAAATGTGGAGATCTATTTAGATTACATATTATTTGGTCAACACTGACAGTCTGACATGCAGTCTAACAATAGCATGGTTAGCTAAGCACTCCTAAATTTTAATTCCACCGCTGCTACTGACTGACCCTGTGGTTCCAGGCAGGTCACTGAGCCTCTGTATGTCTTAGTTTTCACATCATAAAGTAGGATTTACTAGCAACCTACCTAACAGGTCTGTAGCAGGATTAACATTTTACAGCTCTTTGAAAAATATATAAAAAATTACACAAATGAAACATGTAGTAGTTGTATTGAACATAAAGTGGTTACATAATAAGCTTATAAGGAAATAATTACATTCTTAACTGGTATATACACTTTATTTACCATAAAATCTTTTCGTCAATGAGAAGTGAAAAGGGAGATTTATTGTAATTTTCCCCAAAGTAAATTAAGCCACTTTTTAAAGCCAGCAGTTTTTGTAATAAAAATAGCTCTAAAAGGCAGCTAGAATTCACAGCTAGACTCAACACACTTCCAAGAGTTGACATTTCACAATGTTTGTACTATGTCTCCTTGGGGTTGTAAGGCAACAATTTTTGGGGGGTCCCTTTTAACAGAAGTTTATTTCTGCTCACAAGTGAGCCAACAAATGTCAATCAATTACAAATTTAGGAAAACAATTATTTAATTGCTGCATGAATCTGTGCCTATTAAAAGAAGCTCACAAAAGGCTCATGTTATGATTCAGATTTCATTCACCTCTCAAAACTTCCATTACAGTTTTTTCCCTTTAGTGGAATTGTATGTAAGAAATGAGTGAGCATTCACTGTGCAGTAAAAAGCCCTTACTGCAGCCATAGAACTTACAGAACCTAAACAGATTTTTTTTCACAACTATTAGTTTTAAAACAAAAATATTTAAACTTTGCACATAAAATCATCTTACATCTATGCTTTTCTGTCAGTCTGTTATTTGTTAATGTTAAAATTACTGTAACTTTTCACTTAATAATATTCCATTATAAAGGTAAGTATTACATTAGACGTGGCAAAGTATAAACTCTACATGGGCATAAAAGACAAGAATGCAAAGTTGTACTGAGCTTTTTGTCTGCACTAAAATAAAACGTGTACTGCCTCCCCGACTCCTATCACTTTCTATAAATCATCTTTTTAGGGCTTGGTGCTCCAACAAACCAGGGGTCACAGGTACTGTATCAATTCAAAGCAAGGCTAATCTAGCACATTTAATGTTCTGTATAAGGATTTTTACCGTACAGTGGCACATTATCCTACAGTGCCTATCCTACAGGAAACTATTATCCAATGGTGACACAAACATTACCCAAACTCTGCATGAAGCCTATTACTTGCAGTAACAACTCCTCTCACTCTTAAACCCACAACTTTCATGTTACACAAACTGTTAGGAGCAAAAGCTCGGCTACGCTTGAAGCATTTGAGCTGACTTTGCTCACAACTACTAAAATCTAATTCAGGAGGTAGATAATACTCTAATACACTTCAGTGGAAAAAATATACCATGGTGTAATGGGATTTGTTATTAGGCTTTTATTAGAAATCTCTTCTGCTTCTCTACTACTTCATTATGCAGTGTTAATCGTTTGTGGATGCAGGTTTATTCTGTTCAAGCAGAAGTCACTGCTTTTATATTTTCCCAGGGGAAAGTTAAATCTCAGTCTCCAGAGATATCAAGTTTCACAGATACAGAGTGCAGAAGAACAACTGGACGTCTTTAGCAACCAGGATGCTACATAATTGTTTGAACCTTGTGGTCCCAACGGTAGCAAGCAATTCACACAGTCAAGGTATACATACAAACCATTATTTTTCTTCTTCTTCTTCTTCTTCTGTAATTTGTGTCTCATAGTGAAGTTTAAGATTCTCGCATGGGTACTTTCAGTAAAAGTCACAGGCAGGTTGTGGACAATAAACAAAAATTCACAGAAGCCTGAAACCTGTCCCTGACTTTTACTAAAAATACCCTGGTGGACGGGGGAAAACAGAGCTGCAGGATCTTGAAGCTGCTCCAGCCTCAGAGGGGCAGACCCAATGTGGGCTGCAGCTCTGGATGGAGGGCTGCCAGTCAGCCTGGGTGGCTTGGGGCTGGCCCCAGTCATCTGTTAGGCAGCTTTGGGGGGCTGACCACCCATCAACTTCAGTGCCTTGGGCGAGCTGGCAATCAGCTGTTTGGCAGCTGCTGCTCCATGGTCCCAGGGCTGGCCACTGATCAGTCTATCAGCAATAGCCCAAGAGCTGACAGCTGATCCAGACTAACTCCAGAAGTCCTGGAAATTCCTGGAACCAGTGATACCTCTGACCAAACTGTATTCTCACAATGCCTTCACGTCTCAAGAACCCTATTATCCATCAAGAGTGCTGCAATATGGCATGACTTTAGATAGTCTTATTAATTAATTATATTAATAAAAAGGGGTCTTTAATGAATCAAGTTCTACATCTAATTTCTTAAAAATTAACATTTTTTTGATCTTATGGATACTGACAGAATTTAAGTTGCACTTAACACCATTGGACAAGATAGCCCTTTTTGATGACTGGCTGGGGTTTAATTGTTGCTCTGCCTTGCTTTCCATCTGTTACACCTACAGACTGCAATTCTCACAACAGCGTAGCTTTTATCCCATGTAATAACACAATTCATATTTTACCAGACCCACTTAGCAATCAAATCCGGCAAAAGCAAAAAGTCCAGAATTTTTAAAGCACCAATAAGCCATTCAAGAGTAGTACTATTTACCTTTGGAATACATAACCTAGCCTCTACTTAAGATTCCTGTATAATTAAACCACAACTCTCCAGAGATCAGTAATTAGCAGCAAGACATAGCAATTCATTAATGGCCTTACAGAATAGAGAAACCAAAAGAAAGCAATGTGTAGGTCTTTGTTCAGCTCACTGGAAGAAAAGGGGCTGTTGCTCCACACCTCCATAACTAGTTGCAGAGAGAGAGAAAGGAGGAAAGTTTACTTGTACAGAGTGGAAAAAGAAGGAAATGATGAAGCTGGACAAACTCAAAATAGAAATCAAGTACACATGTTTAATAGTGAAGGTAATTAACCACTGGAATAATCTACTTAGGGATGTTGTTGATTCTCTCCCCATCACTTGAGGTCTTTAAATCAAGAATGGATATTTTCTAAAATGTATGCTAGCTTCCCAAAAGAAGATATAGATCTGATGAAGAAATTACTTGGTAAGATTCTAGTCTGTGTTATGCAAGAAATCAGACAGATGGTCCCTTTTTGGTCTAAAAAAATCTATGAATTCCACTCTGATTTTGCAACCTTTTCATTGGCATTTTGTAATTTAAAACCCCAAAATATGACTGAAACAAACCATTAATGAACGTGTTACTGTTGGTCTAGGTTTTCTTTACTTAATGGATTGGCTTTCTTTATACTTCTTTTCCCTGATATATAGAGATTTTATTTTATTCCATTTCTACATCCTATTTAAAGACTGATGACTACTTTTTATTGCTTTAGTTTCCGGATTTGACACTCATTTCCACATCTAGTTAGGAACATATTTTTAGTAGACTTAATTCTAAAATTATTCTTAGCACTATTAGAGATTCATAGACTTTAAGGCCAGATGGAACCATTATCATCTGATCAAGGTCAGTTTCAGTTTGCTGTGCTGGACCAAGATAACTGGAAGACACCTCTTTTTCTCCCCACCCCACTCCCCTCAAAATAAAAATTGTCAGCCTATAGGACAAAGCTCATGAAAGTACAAGACAAAGCTTTCTCAGCAGGTGGCTCAATACAGTGGAACTCAATTCTGGCAGTAGTAGGAATGACCACATCTCACCATTTTCAGAGAAAAGTCTAAAACTCACTTCAATTTTTCATTTGCACAGTTTTCACAAAAAATAACAGAGCACAACACTTAAAACTAGAAGGGGCAATTAAAAGAACATCTCCCAGCTGTCCTTGAAGAAAGGAATGAGGAAATTAGAACCTTATTGATATTGTGATGGTGATAATTCTATTAAGCAGTCAGATTTGATAGGGATGACTATGGCTAAAAGTTCAGGTACACTGAGTAGAACAGTGCTAATTAAATTACAGCACTCGCTCATGGATTGTGTAGAGAATGCTGTTCCTTAGGCATCACAGGTACATTCTGCATTGCTGGACTGATGCCTCTTGCTGGTTGTGCTGGGGATTAGTTTGTGGCTGTATCTGCAGTCTGCACACTGGCCCACTGTCTCTCCCCTCACCTATGGCTATTCTTTCAGCTCCCAGGATCGCAGCAGCTTCTTCTGAACTCAGTCCTCTGGCTAGATCATAATCTGTGTTCCCCCTTCTGGGTGAATATATCTCTGTCCAACTGATCAGCTACTTTCCCATGATAAGCAGAGAGGGGGATCTGGGCATCAACATTGGGACTCTGTAAATAGCTGCTGCCTGCTACTCCTGGGTAACCTTAGTCCCAAAGGGTGCTCTCCTTCCTTGGACCACTTTCATATGGCTCTAACCACTTATTCACCCTTATTCCAGGGCCCCAATGCCTTGCCCCAGAAGTCAGCCATTGTTCTGTCCAAGGAGCTTACAGTTCTCTCAGCACTTTGCGGACACAGTCCTTAGTTCCTGGGCTCCTAACAGCAACAGACCCACTCTTCCCTGAAGCTTATCTTTATATGAACCCACACGGTGCTGACTGGCTGTTCCTCTCAGCCCTGCTCCTGTTGGCTGCTTCCCATGCAGCCTCCCCTGCGCGCAATTAACCCCTTCTCTGCCAGCATGGGGTAGACATCCCATAACATTACATGTAACTGCTTTTTCACCTACTAAATACTTTCATATTAATATTTCAAGCGAACAATAATTTATAAAAAGAGTGAGTATATAATAGATCTTATAAATACGTTACAGACATGAGTAGCATGCATTGGTGATGTGGAATTATTATATCAGTGAAGTTGAAAGCCAGGCTGATGGAATAGACCAATTCATCGACTGACCACTTATTAAAACATGTATTAGTAATTTATTGTAATTCCATAAAGTATTAAAAAGAGCCTCAACATAAAGCATGAATAAAAATCAATTAAAATAATCGCTAATTTAGCTAATTATCTACACCAAGAATTATAAAATCAATTGCTGAAATTTCAGTCCTTACAGGTTTGTTAAGGATGGAAGTACTGGAGGACCAGGTCAATATTTTCAAAAACAGGTGGCTAACTTAGCACTGGGCTTCTGAGTCTCACTCAAGGCATCAATTTTTGCAAATTGTGGTTCCAGTTCTGGGGATAGTGCAGAGGAATGAAAATTATGGAAAAGTGGTCAAATTTTTAGCTGTCTTGGCAAAAAGAACGATTCACTGAGAAGCAGTCTCACTTGTAATGCATTTTTTCCCAGGAGCAAAGACTGAGAAATACTACTATATATCTGCAGAATAATTGAGATGGAAGAGCTGGGACAACAGCCAACTTTAAAAAGCAGGGTAACTTTGTCCATTTAATGATGCTCAGAAGTAAATTGGGTAGCACAGAATGGTGCTGGAAACAAAGTAGAAATGTATAAAGCACTGCTGTACTTCTCTGGTGAAATCTTGGCCTCACTGCAGGGTCAAAACTCCCATTGAATTTAGTGGGTTCTAGATTTCACCCCTTGTTTCTATAAAATACTATATCTCAATGACAAAAAAATTCCACATTCAGAAGGGAGAAAACACAAGAATGTCAGGGTATGGCAACTGGATTTGAACTGTTCATTATCCACACTCGTTCCAAAATTACCATCTTAACAAGTCATGATACATATACATTTTCTTTTTGAAAAACACAGTAATGGGAACATTGTGTGTTATAACAAAAATAATTATATGACTGCATGATTTTAAATACTGTATGTAGCAATAAACCTACTGAAACAAAGAAGCCACTGCTAAATTAGTGGAATTTTCAGCATTATCAGCTATTAGCAATTATAAACTCCTCCCTCCTGATTTTTATTCTCCAAAAAATGGGAAGGCATTGATTAAAATTTGCTTTGGCAGTTTCACAGCCTACATAAATTTGAAAGTAAAAAACAAAATTAGAAAGCCATCATTTGTCATTTGTTTACAAGGGCTAATTTTTTTTTTTTTTTTTTTAAAAAGCATTAGAATATATTTGCTAGTATCTTTGCACCTAATGCTCTGGAGGTCCAGACAGTAGGGCTTAGTAACGCTGCAGTCTTCTTTTATATAATTTATCTCTGAAGTAGAAATCCCATTATAGTTTCAGTGGCCCTAGGCATTAAATTCCGCTAGAGTTACTGTATTTCATGTAAGAATAATCCCACCCAGTGAAGACAGTCAACTTTATTTGCAGAATCATTTATTATATTTTACCATAAAAAGGACACATTTGCTTTTATTACCAGTGTTTTAAATGACCAAATATTTACTGAAGTGTTTTATCAAAGTTTTACCATTCATATTCAATTTAGGAGACTTCCCCATCACAAGCATTAAAGCAGCAGACTTTTCTATTTGTATAATTTGCAATCCATAATTCACAAATTTGTAATCCAAAACACCATTACCTTATTCTTATACTGTTGCATTATAGTAAATAAATTTCTTGTGTTACACTGAAGGAAGATGAAGATGCCATCAAGTCACCAGGGCCTGATGAAATACATCCTAGAATACTTAAGGAGCTAACTGAAGAGATATCCGAGGCTTCCATGATCAATTGTCTTTGAAAAGTTCTGGAAGATGGGAGAGATTCCAGAGGACTGGAGACAGGCAAATACAGGGCCAATCCATAAAAAGAGCAATAAGGACAACCTGGGGAATTACAGACCAGCCAACTTAACTTCAATATTTGGAAAGATAATGGAGTGAATAATGAAATAATCTGTTTGCAAACACCTAAAAGATAACAAGGGAGTGGTGGCCAGGTGACATACAACAATCTTCAAAAGTTCAAAAACTGGGATGCACTGGTCAGGCTTTGGGGCTTCTGCTCCATGTGGCATGTCTGCCGGGGCTTCAGCCCTGCTCAGGCCAAAACCACGAGCACTGGCAAGCACCTTCCAGAGGGCAGAAGCCCCAAGAAGCCCTTATTCACTAGGCAGAAGCCTCTAGCCCCACCACAGGGTAGAAGCCCCAAGCTCCACATCCTAGTCTGGTAGACAGAGAATGGGGAAGGTATAGGGTTTCAATGAGACACACTTCAACTGTGGTTACAGGGATCCCTGAGCTCAGATACATGCCTAATAGTTCACCAAGGGGTGTAATGTGAGGTCTCTACTGAGAGCCAGTAGCTCACTGGTGGTCATGATCATTGTGAAATGTATGCATGGATGATAATATTTAAGGAGTTATGTATCCACACTAAAAATTATATTCTTAAGAGAAGGTGACATACTTCAGACATTTCTTTGCAGGGAGGAGATAACTGTCACCTATCTCCTGTCTGGCCAGTTGTGTACTGTATGCCTCACACTGTATGCCTATTGGCATTCAGAGTTAGGTGTGAATTCAGAAATTTCAAAACCTATTAAGTGAGGAAATCTACAGGATGAAACATATATCAGGAGATTGTCCTGTTTATGAATGACAACAAAGGATTGGTCTGGCATATCTTGGAGTGCAAGAAGATACAATTAATCCTTCATCTAGAAGGCAAACGGACAGGCTGTATGTCTTATGAACAATGGGTCACAGCCAGCCTGGCTGTAAAGAGCTGCCAGATATTTGGGTAAGCAATAATCTATTAGATATGAGAGTATCTTATTGATTAAGTCAAGGTTCTAGAATGTATGTTACAACTTCATTTTGTATGTAGCCACTTGTTTCCAATAGTTCTACTTGTTATACTGTGAATTGCTATGATTTGCTATATAAACTTACATTTGATTTCACTATAAACCTATCTTAAGTACTGTGTGATCTGAGGTGGAACTGGTAAACTGTGATGAACTTTTCTTATGAAAGCAGAGATTCGATGAATAGCGTGAGTGTCCAGGGAACCAGTGCCTGGATACTCTAGGAAGATGTTCAGAGTGCTTGAAGGCTAGAGTGTGCCTACTTCTAACCCGGGTTACGTCTACACTGGAGGCTTACGTCGACTTAAGTAACTCCCTGGCCACAGTTGGAGTTCATTAAATTGAATTAGTCACTTGCTTAAGTTAACTTAACTCCTGGCCTTAAAGTCAACTTTAAGGGTTAAGTTGACTTTATTAAGACGACTTAACACAGTGTGCCCATTAAAGTTGACTTACTAAAGTCGACTTAGTGCATTAGAGCCATTTAAGTTGACTTTATAATGTCAACTTAAACACATAGGGCCTCACTATGTTCACTTAATAAAGTCGACTTTAAATCAAATCGACCTTATTAAGTCAACTTACCTGAGCCTGTAGTGTAGACATAGCCATGTAGAATGGCAGCAGGGCCTGCAAGGCCAATAGTAGAGTGCTTGAGTTGTGAGTAACCAATAGATTTGTGGAGTTGACCTATGACAGGTGTGGACAAGGCTTCCTCAAGCTAAAAGCAGGTGGTAGCAAAATGCCTTACAACTCCAGGGAAGCAGCTTACTTAAAACACAATGTCCCATTACTGTGAGAAACAACACACGCCTGAAAATTTCATCATCCTGCCCTTACTTCTTAACATTTATGTAAGTTATTCCTTTTAGATGTCATCAAGAATTGATTTAATAAGAGAGACAATTTTAGATTTCAGCAAAAGGAAGATTCACCAATTTTCCACAGTGATATTAAGTATGGCAGGATGACCAGTGATACATGCTACATATTAAAAAGAAAATAGTACTGCACAGAAGTTGTGAGAATACATCTTAGATATATGTAATGTACCAAGCCACATCACTTACAGATGAAAATTTTATAGTTATAGTTAAATCACAGGTAATGCTGAAACTTACATGAGGTTTCCCAGCCACAGCAGAAAGTTAACTTATCAGTACATTAAGTAATACATCAGAAGAAATCATGTTCATGATACAAAAATATATTACTAACACTAGTGAGAGAGATTCAACTCTTGTTAACCTCATAGGAATCGATCTGTGTTGACGACTTCTTTTTCTAGAGCCATAATTATTTTATTATTTGGATGGATAAATCTTGCTAATTAAATTTAAGTATCAAGGTATGCAAAATCAACTTCAGGCACCATGCTACCTCATGCTTGCCAAGTGGGGAGGGAGGAAAAAGAGAATTAATGATGATAAGAAGCTGAATCTGAGATAAGAATTTAGAAAGAAATAAGCTTTATATTGTATTCATTTGATCTTTTTTCATCTACCTAGCAGCCAAGATTCATAACTATTGTGAAATACATGGAACGCCCAGTTACGTACCAACTCAATGAAAGTAACTTTTATGGGAGTTCCACACTCAGAGCTGTTGTGAAGTCAGATCACTATTTTCTACCAGAGAATCTTTGTGGGCAGTCCTCAGAAAGTTGGTGAATCCTGACTAATTGCAGAAACATGCTTCTATCCTAGTGTAGTGTGCTCTCCTTAAGAGTCAAAACTAAAAATCAGGCTGGTTTCAAAGCAACAGAATGCCCTCCAGCTTTGGCCATTGGATTTTAATTTTTGCAGGCCCATATATTTAAATATATAACATTAGAAAATCTTCTTGTGGGGTACTCTTAAATCAGGAAAGTTTTTTTAACAGGGAGAGGGAAGATTTATATTCTCTTTGACTTCAATATGATATCTATTGTAAGCTCTAAAACTAAATTAAGAAGCTGTTCAGAGGCGATACACCAGCAGTCCATTGCAATCCATTAGTTTGGATAAATGCCTTCATACATCCAGTGAAGAAAGTCATTATCATCAATCTGCCAGTTTTACTGACCAGTCAAGTAAATGTTGATATGTGTACCTAAGTTTCCTCATTGATACCACAATTCCAGACATCAGTGTCCAGTGAATAACTATTCTAGTAGGAAAGACACAAAGATGATCGTTCAGCTACATAGCGTAAATAAAAATGCTACAAACACTGTTTTATTTATATCCTTACTTCAGGAGTAGACTATAGTTATTCAGATCTATTCCATTACCAGACAGCATAAGGAAGAACAGGTTTCGTTAAGTTATATTTGGCAATTTATTGTTTGTATTGAACAGTACTGATAGCTCACAAATAGTTACAACTTAAAGAAATTTTAGCTTCTATAACAAGAAAATGTGGACAACAGAAGCACTCTTTTTTGTACACCTAAGTCACTCTTATTCAGCCATTGTTGCTCTCTAATTTAATTTAATCACTTCCTTCTGGGGAGCTGGTTGCTTTTATTAAACATGTTACGTGGCAAAGAATTTTTTATATTTTGAGGTCCTTTTGTTTGTTCACACATACTTAGACATGTTTTTACAAAATTAGCATAAAAATAAGAACTTTCAACCTCATAATCTATAGTATCTCTGAGTGGCAGAGTTCTGTGCTGTGTTGATCCTGCCTTATGGGCATACTGCATCCTTACAGACGGACACAAGAAGCTTACTGATCTTATTTAGCTACCTATGCGCCCCCAACAGAAGCCCTGCTAGGAACAAAAGCAAACAGCTAATTCATTAATTAACCACGGTATTTGCTGGAAAGCAAAGCACTAAACAATGCAGTGCAGAAAGTGCAACTGCGGTTAATTCCAGATCCCTGTCTGCAGTATGTGTAGCAGAGGTAAGCAATGCCTATGCTGTTTCTAATTATTCCAATTATCATGGCACACTATGAAAACTTGATTAATAACACTGAAGATATTGTTGTGGCAATTAGCCATATGGTTGTGGGACTTTATTCTGTCACGATTTAGCCATTAGCATCTACTTATGTTTGTCAGAACAGTGCATCCGTGACAAGTTGAAGTTCCGCTCACCTTGCTGAGTCCCCTGTGAGCAACACTAGAGAACTGTTTATTCCTGGGAGCCCCTTGCCAGAGTAAATTTTTCATGTGACATCCGGTCTGATTGGGGACAAATGTCAAACAGCGTATGTGACAACCCATCAAGGCAGGTTCTCCCTGCAAAGGGATGTACTAAAGTGCTTGTTAAGACAGACTTCTTTCAAAAAGGATTTGACCAGAAAAATTAATGTCAAATGCCTTGTATAGAATGTTTTCAATGGCTAGCCATTCAGATGGTATGCACCCACTCCTTATATAGTCAAGATATAATGTTCCACTATGATTTTAAATACTTTGGAGGTATGTACTACAATGTACTTGAAATGTACAGCTACAAGCACAGGGGGCCTCGGACAGCAACACTGTCACTTTGGCCCGCAGAAATGATGGGTACGAAAGCTGACTTTAGAGATAGTCATCCTTTTAAATGCAACCCAGTTTCAAAAATGTAATTTTTTTCTTTTTAGTTAAAATAAAATCCTTATGAAAATTATCCCAAAGATACAATATAAAGAAGAACTTTTAAAACAAAGTTCCACAGTTAATCACTGGAAGTTTTTTTTCAACTGTTTAAAAATACTGCAATAACTACAATACTTATCACTTCTGTAATCTCTCTTGTACCCCATTAAGACACAAATGTATGTAAAACAGCATGCCAATCAAAATGAAATTTTTTTTTAGAAATTAATCAAAGAGAACCTTGAATTTGATGTACACAGTATCTACATTTGGGATCCAGTATGTTAGTGATTTAGTCCCTTCAAAAAGAGCTAGGAACATAACCGTGCAACATCTTGTTAGAGAGAGAGGATCTGCATAACCTACTGATGAAGTAGAGTTTATCTCCTTTGGGGAAATGGTATGGGTTAGACATATTTTAAAAGAACATTAAAAATTCTTTCTGGAAATTACCTATTACTTTTACAAAAGACTATTGTAAGTGAATGAGATCAAGGGAAAATACTCTTCTATTTCCCCAGCTCATTTACACTGTACATTTGACAGAACTTTATATAGAATTCCACAAATCTGTGGATATCTGCTTTATATCCACGGACCATTTTTTTGCAGATCATGGATCAGATGGTCACAGAGGCAGGACTTCTGAGGCAAGACTAGTGCAGCCATCAGCTCCCTGACCAGCTGATAGGTTGCAGGTGTGGCTGAACATCTGATCAGCTGTTGGGGCAGCAGAGGATCAATAGTCGATGGGGGAAAGCTGGCTACAAACAGCTGATTGGCAGTGCGTATATGGATACATCTAAAAGAGGGAGGCCGGATTGTGGGTGGCATAGAAGTTTATGCTTGTACATGCAGAGCCACATAGCTGCACCCACGCAGGGTTATAACTAAATATAACTAATGGCACAATTTTTCTTGAGCAGGAAGTTTCTCCTCGTTGTGTGGGTCTTTCATACAGTATTAGGAGAGAAATATATTTTTAAAGCTAGCTAAATGATAAAAAATAGTAATAGTCAGGGGATTCTGGGCAGTTTATCAAATGATTTTTAACTCATTTTTAAACTGACTAGATTGCTAATTGACAATGTCTCCAATACACAACTTGCTGACATATTTTTTGACTTTCCATTAAGAAAACAAACAAGACATGCAGTACGTAAAGGGGATGCTACTTTCGTAACTCACTAATACCTCAGAAATATCAATGAAGTAACATTACTTCATGGTTGGAGGTCGAGGAATTGTTGCAGTCTAAGCTCAGAAATAGGTTAACATTTGAAGTAAAGTGGGGAAAATAGTTGGAAAAATGATAGTAGAAGGATAAGACACTGACTTCTGACTCACCACATTCACATCCCTTCAGCATTAGTTTTCCATGAATGTCTGAGCAAGTTAAATGTTTTTCCACAGAAACATTAGTGGAAAATGAATTGTGGGTGCACAGTTCAAATTAGTTTAAAGTGTAAACAAAGAGCACTTACACATCTGTTACTGGGGTTCTTCATGACTGCTATAGTCAGCGTGGATCCCCGTATCTGTGCACATGCTCCTCACATGCTTGAGATTTATTTTAAATGGCGCTGTCAGGGCTGTCCTTGTACCCTATACTTCCTAAAGCTCCCTTCTTAGGGCATAAAAGATGGGAGTGGCTGAGATTCTCCCTTAATTCCCTTGCAGTTCAAAGCCCATGATTGCTGAGCATTCCAAAAAGCCTGGATAGAGAATGGGGTTATGGGATCTATATGGACTACATCATCCCGGAGAGATGTATGGTGGTCATGCTTTTTTTTTTTTTTTGGTTTTTGTGCTAGTATGTGTGCCACTGTGACTCCACCTGTAGGTGACCAGCAAGCAGTATCCTCTCAGCTTGTTGGAAATGAGGAATATTAACTGCATCAGTGAAATACAGATTGGAGTACTGCTCGCCCCAATATGGTATCTAATCTTACAGCTAAATCCAATTAATAGTTAGGGCTACACAAATAATCAGTTTGCTGGCCAAATTAAAAAAAATCATTTTAAATCAACCCAGAACTAAACTTTTTAATTCCAGAAATGTTTAACTACTTTTTTTTTTTTTTTTAAGCAAAGGAAATTTGGAAACATCTTTCACACAAAATCATTGGATAACATAGTACCCAGCAGCCCCATGATTAGAGCATGCATCTGAAAGGCGGGGGACCTGGATTCAAATCCCCCGATGCAGAGCAGGAATTTGAACTTGACTCTCCCGCAATGTGGGACAGTGCCTTAAACACTCAACTTAAGGGTACTCTGGGACGAGCCCCTTGGTCTCTTCAAGTTCCAAAGGGGCAGCCGTGTCAGTCTTGTTCAGCAAAACAAACAAGGAGTCCTATGGCACTTTTAAAGACTAACAAATAAATACATTTGTTGGTCTTTAAAAGTGCCAAGGGACTCCTTGTGTGTTTTAGTCTCTTCACTTAAAGTTGTCCCACTTAACAGAAAATACTTGAAGAGTCACTGAGCCAGAGAGAGAGTGAGAGAGAGAATGACTCCAAAGCCCAGTGGTTATGGCACTCAATTAGTAGGGAGAAAATCCATATTTCAGTCCCTGTGCTAACAAATTTTAATTATTTATACTAAGTGGAACAGCATCTAACTCTATTTTTGAACCTAGCTCCCCTAATTTTGGGGGATGGGGTGAGTTGAAACTATGCGGACTTACTGAATAGTTTAGATTGACCCAAAAATGCAATTTTCAGAGAATAAAGTTTTGGTTCAAAAATTTCCCAGTTCTGTGCATAATGCTTGACAGATGTGACTTGAACTGCTTCATACAGTAGCCTTGTTGTTTTCAGTACATTTTGGAAACAGCCCAAAGAGGCTGCTTAGGGCTCTGGTGTAATAAGTCTTGATAGCCAGTGAAAAAGGAATATTAGTCAGCTGGTAGCACAATGAGATGCAATGGGTTATCTATTTTGAAAGCCCCAGTGAAGAAAATGGAACTGAACTTTGGAAGCAGCCATCTCCAGCCACAAACAGATGTGAGGACAATTTGAAAGATTCAGTCCTGTACATGTGGTAAGAAAGAGCTCTAGCTATGTCCAAGGTCTGGAGCCGCTTTTTCCTGTGGTTTTTGGAAAGAACATGGTAAACTGACTGGTTTAAATGGAACTCAGAAATCACCTGTTTGATGAATTATTCATTAGGCCTCAGTCACTTTGCCTTGATAAAATAAGGCATATGGGTTTTGCCACAAGTATCTAAAGCACACTTGCTTGCACTCTTATTCTTTTGACCGAGGTGATATCCACCAGAAAGACATTTTGAGAATCAGATTGTAAAAGGAGCAATCAGAAATGGGCTCAAATGGGGGAACGCCATAAGTTTGACAGATAATGTTGCGGTCTCATGATGCTGTAAGTTCTCTGACCATTAGATCCTTAAAGAAATCTAGATACTGTAGTTTGAAGAGATGAGCAAGAGTGACTGCAGTGTGATTATCTACTTAGGAAATCTACCAAGTCACTGCTGTCTCCCAGAAGGTGTAGTGCTAACTGGAGAAATCCCATACAGGTAGCATTAATTCCATAGCTGGATAGCCTCCTTGTAAAGCAGAAGAAAAAGTGGGTACACCCTTGTTTGTTTATATACAAACTTGGAAATATTTGATTTCTATCTGTAAATGTTGTTAAATGTTGATTTCACCATACACAAAACCTAACAAAAATATTTCAATCAATAACAAACTAAATTTACAGATAGGCAAAGTAAGAGAAGTTTGGTTTGAGAACCTGAGTTTCATGTAAGGATATTTACTTTTTATATTTTGACATGTGAGGTAGACAATTGGTATTTTACTCATTACAAAGTTTTAACATTTTGAATCTTAACATCTGTTGTCATTACATAATTATTGCCTGTCCTTCCTCCCCAATTTCATGCAGCGGTGAAGATGTAAATCAATAAAAAATTGAAAACATGCTTAAAATAAACATTAATATTATCTGTCAAAGCTATAAAAATAAAAATTGAATACTACCAAAATGATCTACATAGTACTTTGCAGACATATTGTGCATCAGTACTGGCACTACACAGAATTGTAAGGGTAGGAGGAACATCACACGTGCCAGTCTAATAACGCGGAGCTTTAAGATATTTAGGTATAGTTTCAGGTCCTCTGTAGGTCTGGTACCTGGTATCTCTAGCTGGTTGAGGTGGCTCCTCAACCTGCTTCAGATGCAGCAACAGCATGCATAGCACAGGAATCACAAATCGTATTCCTTTGACATTGTCTGAATGCAGTCATCAAATTAGTGCCACCAGGACCTAAAGGCAGAATTAAAATAATCTTGCTCACCTGACTCTGCATGGGACTGTAGGCTTGCTTGAGCCAGACCTGTAGTGGACATTTAGTAAATGTGGCAAGTGGCATTACATACATGTGTATGGAGTATGACATAAGAATGCGAGGCAAATTTGTACTAATGTAGTCAGGTGTGATACCACCATGTTAAGCAATGACTGAAATGCATCAAATCTGTCCTGAAGTAAGAATGCCCTTGCTGTTGCAGAATTTATCTTGGTGTCTGAACTCCATTGGCAGTGATGGGATAATAGCTGATTTCTCACAGTTCCCAAAGATGCCCAGCTGGGCAAAAAGAAACCACACACAATAGAGGCTCCGCAGTTTCCTGCGGTGATCTGCCTCTGATCAGCCAGTCTTGTAGATACAGGTATGCCATCACCACAGTGAGGCATTTCATAAAAAAACAACAAGCAGTTGTGTGGCACTTTAAGACTAACAGATTTATTTTTTGCATGAGCTTTCGTGGGAGAAGATCCCACTTCCTCAGATGCTTAAATCTGTTAGTCTTAAAGTGCCACACACCTGCTTGTTGTTTTTTTACTGGACTAGACTAACACGGCTATCCCTTTGGAAGCATTTCATAAAGACACTCAGTGCCATGGAGTATGTGAAGGACAGTATTTTGTACAAGTAGTGTTTGGAATCCACTAAAATATCTCAGGTATTTCCTGTGCATAAGGCATTGGGATTTGGCAATGTGGAAATATGCTTCCTGCAAGATAAAAAGCCACAAACCAATCCTGAGCCAGAAGCCGAGGAATGATGAAGTCAGGTATTACTATTCTGAATCTGAGGTGCTGTAAACACTTCTTCAGTCTTCTAAGGTCTAGGAGAGGAGTAAGACACTCAACTCCCTTCCCTTTTCTGCTCAGGGATAAGGAAATACTGGATGGAGGAGCTTGTTCTCTTGCAGTACCCAGAACCTCTTCTATGGCTTCTACATGAAGCACGGAGACTGCTTCTTATTTTAACAGGTTGTTGTGAGAAGGGTCTCTCAAGAGGGATGGGGAAGTAGAGTGAAGGGAAATGAATTAGATAGCATAGCTATAGGTAACCATGTCCTGCGCTCATTTGCCTGTTACAATACCTGCCCACATCTGATGAAAGGAGGTTAGATCATTTCTAAATGACAGAGCTAGTGTCAATTTTGGCATGGCTCTCGATCAGATCAGAGTAAGGGCAGAATTTGAGCCCAGTAGGTTTAGAGCCTGACATTAGTAACTGTGGGTTTGAAACAGTTTTTATTTATTTATTTAGTCCTCTGCTAAAGAATATCCCAAAGGAAGTGAAGAAGTTTCTGCACAAGTTAGAATTCTGGATGTTCAGAAGAGCAGAAACTGGTGTCAGACAGTCCAGGTTTCATCTTGCCACTTCTGGCTGTCAGAGGGATCTTAGGGAGGACTGAGGCAGCTCTGCATGGGAGCACAATGCAGTACAGGGTGAAGCATGGCCCTGAGGGGCACTGCTCTTCAAAAGAAATAGTTACTTACCTGTAACTGGTGTTTTCCTTAGGTGTGCGCACACCGCATGAACGGATTGCTGGAAAGTTTTCCTTTAGGCTATCCACAGGGTTGGCTGTGGCCACTGGAGGTGCCCCATGACCCTCTACATACATAACCCTGCGGACCCTCTCCTTGTCCAGGTCCTTCTGGCTGGAGGTTCCAGCGACAGGGAGGAGGGTGAGTGTTAGAATGTACATGAGCAACACATCTCGAAGAACACCAGTTACAGCTAAGTAACCGTTTCTTCTTTGAGTGATTGGTTATGTCAATTCCAGCTCAGGTGATTCCCAAGCCTCACCCTGAAGGAGGGATGGAATTATGCAGCTTGCCCCTAGGCAGCACAGCCCTGCCAACTGCTCCACCGTCCCTTGCTTGATGGGTAATCGCGTACTGGGTAGCCAAAGTGTTCACTGATGACCACGTTGCCACCTTGCATATGTCTGTGACAGGAACATTGGCCAGGAATGCTCCTGAAGAAGCTTGGAGGCTGGACCTGGGCCAGTAGGTAACACTGCCTGATACAGGTTGTCATCCAGGATGATAAATGCTGGGAAGATACAGGCTGTCCTTTCATTCTGTCCGTAACTGCCACAAACAGCTGGGAGGATTTCCGAAAAGGCTTTGTGCAGTCTATATAGAAGGCTAATGTCCTTCAGACATCCAGAATGTGAAGGTGTCATTCTCTGTCTGAGGCTTGAGGTTTTGGACAGAAAACCAGAAGGAAAATGTCCTGGGAGATGTAGAAATGGGACACCACCTTGGGCAAGAAGGTTGGGTGTAGACAGAGCTGCATTTTGTCTTTGAAGAACAGTGTGTATGGATGCTCTGACATGAGTACACATAGCTCAGATACCCTTCTGGCCAAGGTGACTGCCACCACAAAGGCTGTCTTCCATGATAAGTAAAAGAGGGAGCAAGAAGCCAGTGGCTTGAATGGGGGACTGGTGAGTTTAGAGAGGACTAAGTTCAGGTCCCATTGGGAGCATAGGAACAACCTATCTAGGCCCTTCAGAAAACACCTGATTATGAGGTCTGAAAACAGGGATCCCTTAGGAGAACCGTCATGGAACACTGAAATGGCTGCTGGGTGGACCTTCACCGAATATCCCGACAGACCTTGCTGCTTCAAATCTAGGAGGTAATCCAAGACCAGTGCAACCGGTGCTGAACACGCCTGAACACATCCTCCGCTGTCCAAGTAGAAAATCTCTTCCACTTTGCCTGGTAAGTGAACCTTGTTGAGGGCTTCTGACTATTGAGCAAGACCTTCTGTACCTGTGCCGAGAATTGTCTTTCCTCTTGAGGAACCATGCCTTGAGATGTAGAGTCCCAGAAATTGGGATGTCTAAATGCTCCCTGGTCCTGTGTGAGCAGGTCTGTGTATAAGTATAGTAAGAACGGAGTCTTGGCCGATAGGTACAGCAATATTGTAAACCAATGCTGGTGAGGCCACACTGGAGCAATCAGAATGACCTTTGCCCTGTCCTGCTTCACCTTGAGAAGCGCCCTTTGAATAAGGGGTGTTGGCGGGAATATGTAGTAAAGATGATACAACCATGGAATTAAAAAGGTGTCCGCTAGCAACCCAGGGCTGTGGTTTCAAAACAAGCAGAAAATATCACATTTCTTCTTGGTCTCAGATGCAAACAAGACTATTTGGGGAAACCCCCACCTATACAAAATGCCTCTCATAACGTCTGCTCAAAGGGACCATTCGCGCATCAGAAAATGCCTGCTGAGGTTGTCTGCAAGGGTATTCTGGCAGCCCAGAAGGCACATCTCCATCAGGTGGGTGGACTGCAAATGCAAAAGTTCCACAGCCTGAGTCTTGTTGACAGAGGGGAGAAGAGCAAACACCACCCTGTTTGTTTATACAGTGCATGGCTGTGGTATTATCTATCTGCACCAGTACTGTCTTGCCTGTCAGCCTGTCCTGAAATATTAAGCAAGCTAAGTGAACTGCTCTCAGTTCTTTCAGATTGATGTGCAAAGGAACTTCATACTGGGACCACCAGCCCTGTGTTCTGATGCTGCCCAAATGGGCTCTCCACCCCAGATCTGAGGCATCTGTTACTAAAGTTATTGATGGTGCAGGATCCTGGAACGGGCACCCTGTGCAAATATTGCTGCAGACCCCCCACTACTGCAGGGACTCTGTACGTGCTGAGGAATGGACACCAGGCCATTCAATGGGTCCCTCCCCCGGCAGTGCACTATGGCCAGCCATGCTTGCAGGGGTCTGAGATGTAGGCAGGCATGCTCCATCACATACGTGCATGAAGCCATAGGGCCTAGCAATCTCAGACTATTTTACTCTGATGTCAGGGGGTGTTCACTCAGGTCATTGATTGTGCTTCTCATGGAAACGAACCTGGCCTGCAGCAGGAAGGCTTGCGTTTCCTTCAAGTCTAGGACAGCCCCAATGAATTCTATATGCCATGTGGGAACCAGCATAGATTTGCTGTTGCTGACAATCAGGCCAAGCCTGGCAAAGACAGAACAGACTACTTGAAGATGGGCCTGAACCTCTTGGTGGCAGGGGTGTAACTAAGGAAGGGCAAATGGGGCAAACCTTGAGTGCCGAATTTTAGAGGGTGCCAGACCATATCTTTGCTGAAGGCACATTCCTCTGGGTTCCAGGCTGGGACTGGGGCTGGGGGAGTTCAAAATCTTCTGCCCTGCCCCTGAGCATGCTCAGGGGCAGGGCGGTGGGTGGGGAGAAGTCCCTGGCCACTCCACACAGCCAGGTAGAGCAGCTCCAGCCTCCTGGGACCCATGGCCAGGCGAGGTAAGGGGGAAGGTGCAGGTTCCCTCTGGGGAGCCAGGATGAGAGAGCCAATGGCTGGTCAGGCAGGTGGGAGGGGACTGGGCTTGGCTGGCGGAAAAGGCACCTGCTGGCCCACGGGACCCAGTTTGGCCAGTGGGGAAGGTGCCCCTTTGGGGAACAGGGGTCTCCCAGCCACAGCAAGGTGTGGATCAGGACTCCCGCCGACGGCTGGGGCTGGATCGGGTCCCGGGGGCGGGGAGGGCGTCTGGGGCTGCTTGCTCCGGGTGCCAACTTTTCTTGTTACGGCCTTTCATGGTGGGAGTGACCTCTTACCAGCCAGTCATTGAGATAGGGGAACACCCAAATCCACTGCCTTTGCAGAAATGTGGCTAAGACTACTAAGCACTTTGTGAAAACCTGGGTGTTGCCGCGAGACCTAAGGAAAGGACTGTGAACTGAAGGTGATGCTCCCTGACCACAAAGTGAAGAGAACATCTGTGGAGTGGAAGAACGGCAATATGAAAATAGGTGTCCCTTAATTCAAGGTCAGCATACCAGTCTCCTGGATCCACAGACCGGATGATGGAAGCTAGGGAAACCATATGGAATCTTATCTTGCAGAGAAATTTGTTCAGACCCTAAAGGTCCAAGATGGGTGACAGACCTCCCTTTGCTTCTGAAATTAGGAAGCAGCAGGAGTAGAATGCTTTCCATCTCTGATCTTGCACCTCCAGAACCACTCCCATGGCAGGAAGAGTCTGCACCTCTCCATTGAGGAGATGTTTGTGAGAGAGGTCCCTGAACATGGACAAGGAAGGGCAGGGCGGGTGGGATGGGGGCACAGAAGAGAATTGGAGTGAGTACCTCCACTTCACCATGTGGAGGACCCAGTGGTCTAAGATTATATTGGACCACGCCTGGTAAAATTGGGATAGTCTGTTTCCGAAGGGGGGAAGAAGTGGATCACCAGTCGAGCCTGGTATGTTGTCCTTGGGCGCACCCTCAAAAATTCTTCTTGGAGCCATGCTAGCCACTTGATTGGCCCTTAGAGCATCCAGACAATCTCAGGCTTGAACAATGTCGATTACAGTTTCCCTGGTGTCTATTCTGGGCTGATAAGGATGAGTCAGTGGTTGGGGCTGGAATAGGCATCTCTGAGGAGCCGGGATACGTAGGCCGAGTGATTTCAGCATAGTCCAGGAGTCCTTCAAGGTCTGAATTCAGACAAGAACAGGCCCTGCCCTTCAAAGGATAGGTCCTGGATTGTCACCTGGACATCATGCAGCAGGCCTTGACGCCTGAAACCAGGATCTTTGTCTCATTGTGATGCCTGAAGCCATGGCCCTAGTAGCAGCATCCGCTGTGTCCAATTCTGATTGCAACAGGGCTCTCGACATGACCTTGCCTTCTTTGACAACTGATGAGAGTTTGGCTCTCAAGTCCTGTGGTACCATTGATGCGAACTTTTCCATGGACACCTAGGAATTGAACACCTAAACGACTGGGAATGGCCTGCTGATTCACTATTCTCAGTTGCAAGCCCCTAGCTGAATAAATCTTGGGAGTGGGGTTCTGGTGGTCTTGCCACTCTCTCTCATTGGCTGCCGCCATCACCAATGAGCCCGGGGAGGGGCGTGTATAAAAGTGTTCATGGCCCTTGGCCAAGACGAAGTATTTTTGCTCCATTCTCTTGTCACTGGGTGGGATAGAGGCTGGGGTATGCCAATGTGTCTTCGTGGTGTCCCTTACGGTCTTAATCAGAGGCAGTACTACCCTTGATGGCCCTTTGGGTGTCAAAATGTCTACCATGGGATCATCATTCTCTGTCATCTTTTCCGCCTGTGGCCCCATGTTTCTCGCCACCCTCCTGAGTAACTCCTGGCGGGCCATGCTATATTTAGGGCAGGGGGCAGGGGCATCACTCCCCGGGGAATGACCCAGAGCACAGGCCCCGGCCATGCCCCCTGCCTGTAGGCCATGCCCCCAGCTGGGGACAGGGTGGGGAGCAGCAGCTGCGGCTGCAGGGTCGCCCGGCCTTTGAAGGGGCCAGAAGGGGCCGCCGCTGCCGCGAGTGGCTGGGCCCCAGATCCTCGGCTGGGGACAGGGTCAGGAGCGGCAGCTGCGGCCGCGGGTGGCTGGGCCCCGGATCTCTGGCCTGATCCTGCCGGAGACCGGGAGAGGCGGGGCCTCGCCAGGACCCAGGGCACTGGCGCCGGCATTCGGGGCACAGGTCCTGCGTGCCAGGCACCAGCGATGCTCCTGGCAGTGGCGCTAGATCCTGCCACAGCTTCGTCAGGTGGGGATGATGAGGACTCCTCTTGGTTATCCTCAGGATTTGGAGGGGCCACTGGGTGGGATGCAGAGGAAGTAGGGGCTCTCCACATACACCAATTCCAGATCCGAGTCCCCAGCTTCATCTGGGTGGGGGGAAACACTAGTACTTTGCAATGGTAGCAGTCTAGGTCCTGTAGATAGGGAGTAACCTGCCAATGAACCCTGAAACTGACAGTAGGCCCAGGGAGTCCAAAAGGGCCATTGTGGGAGTATTTACGCCTGGGGCCACTGTGGATGAGAAGGGCAGTTACCTTTTCCATATTTACTGCCCCTGCTCGTTTGTGAAATAGTTGAGCCTTCCTCAGAGCCCTATGAAAAATGGCTGCAAGTAGACAAGGGAGGAGAGGTGCCATGGAGTGTTGGAGATGGATTCCAAGCACTTTCCAAGGCAGACTCCCTAGAGGCCAGCACGAGAGGCTCTTGGTGTTGGGGTGAGCGGTACCATGGTGCTCCTGCCACCACCACCACCACCACTGGCAGTAGGGGGCAGCAGTGCTGAGATGTTTCAGATGGGGCCAGACACATCACAGAGTGTGACCTTGCCTTGTGTGCCGGCAGTACCAGAGACAGCTGCTATGGAGATGGTGGTTTCAGAGGTGTAAGTCTGCCTCTAGAGTGTACTTGAGACCTTGGTGTTGGAGCAAGAGCTGTTACTGAAGTGCTCTAACGGGCAGGCGGAACTGTCTGAGATATTAGCGCTCTCACTGCCTCAAAGGTTTCAGGGGTGGAGGGCAACTGCAACTTTTCCTCCAAGATACCAAGTCAGGGAAGGCACTGATACTGAACTCAATGGATCCCCATCCTGTGCCAGAGTTGACAGTCATGCAAGATGTAGTGCCGGGGTTGAGTTGCCCATCTTGGGTTGCACTTCTGACCCATCCTTGGCTGACTTGGCCATAGGAGTGCAACCTCTCTCTGCCTTCCTCTTCTTCGGTACTGGGGAATGTGACCAGTGCCTGTAGGGGCCTCCTTCTGCTGGTACCAGAAAGTGCTGGTACTAGGTCTCTTTCCCAGAGTCTTTACTTTTCCCTGCTACTGGTGTACTTTGGACTGATCTGGTCCTACCAGAGCTGGAGTCCTTGGCTTCAATAGGGTGCAGCACTTCTTCCATCATCAGGAGTCTTATCCTCTGCTCCCTGTCTTTCTGGGTATGTGGCTTGAAATTCCAGCAGATCTTGCACTTGCCCCACAAATATGATTCACCCAGGCACCTCAGGCAAGATGTGTGCGGATCCTCTCGGCATAAACTTGTTGCAGAAGTAGCAGGCTTTGAAGCCCCTGGGCATGGGGAGGTGGAGAGGCCCCAAGAGTAAACACCTAACTATTGTTCACTTAACTACCACTATGAATAACTAAGAACTCCCCTCTAACTAAAATAACTTGAACAAAGGGGAATAGCTGGCTGCATGAGCAAGCAACTGTTCCAGCAATCCTCAGGGCCATAAGAAGGAAGTGGAGAAGGAGAGGGTCACGGGGGCGCCTCCAGTGACCACAGCCGACCCTGCAGGTAGTCTAAGGGAAAACTTTCTGGTGATCTGTGCATGTGGCACGTGCACACCTAAGTTGGAGCTGACATGAACAAATCACTGAAAAAGAATAAATGAGATACTGAACAGGCACATGTGCACCTACACTGGGTTCCACATGGAATATGTGGGTCCCTT
Organism: Podocnemis expansa; assembly: GCA_007922195.1. Lineage (NCBI taxonomy): Eukaryota > Metazoa > Chordata > Testudines > Podocnemididae > Podocnemis > Podocnemis expansa. Next base: position 11,099,393 of record ML681964.1, on the reverse strand, counting down.
TCACAGGCCCTAACAAGCACAAGGTCTGAGAGCGACAGATGAGCTGAACTACACAGCATGATATATCAGCAATACTGTCATTGGGCTCAGCTCCAGTCAACAGTGAAGCAGCTTCTTGTTATCTGTGGTATGTGTAGTGTCTGGCCATTAGATGGGGGTACCAGTACATACTCCATGAGAAGAGCAGCCAAGAGTAAACATCCATTGGTTCACATCTTCAAAGTGGAACTGCCTGTTCTATTCCAGGAAAACTTCAGGACTCCACCCACAACCTGACTGTTCAGAAGGATGGATAGGCTCTGGAAGAGGAAGTCCACTGAATCAGCCTTTTACAGGTAGATGTCTTGTCTCAGGCAATCCCAATCTCCACGGTCGCAGAAACCCACTTTCCATTGTGCAGGGCCTTGTAAGAACAGAATGTTGTCTGCCCTGAGATGAAGACATTGTGCTGTACACTAGTTTTTATTTCTGAGTCTGCTAGTGACCTGTTGTTGTGTGAACCCTGGCCACAGCCCCTCTCTGTGCCTCATTTTACGCTCTCACTCTAATCTGCCTTACTTAGATCATAAATTCTGCTGAGCCAAGACCATCTTTTTCTATGTGTATGTGTAATGCCTAGCACAATGTGATCCCTATGGAGGCTGGAGCTTTCAGACTCTAATGTAATACAGGTAAAACTATGTGGAACATACTTTTGTCTGCTAATTCAGTGTTTCTCAAGCTTTTGCAGGTCGTGACACATCTGGCAGAATATCACAACCCTACAGGACACACCAGCCTACCCCGTGAAGCTGAATCCAGCTATCTCCCTGGCTCTCTATGACACACTTAACATTGTGTGGTGACACAGTATTGTGTCCTGAACACAGTGGTTGTGAACCACTGTGTTAATTCACTGTTTTAAGAGTATTATTTTCATGGACAGAAGTAGCAACATAATATTTAAGATATTTATCACATATTTAAACCTTTTAGTCATGACAGAAATTCAAAGCCTTTTTGTTGCTCAGTTTCAAAAACCAGAAAAAGTACTTATTTTTAGTTGTTTAAATTTTGCAGGTTTCTGGCCAGTAAGAAGTGTTTCTTCAGAAAGAAAGGTAGAAAAACTGTTACTATTTCTCAGAAATTTTGGCTGAGGGGCCACTTTTTTGGCACCTCTTTGGCAGGAAAAATGCAGCATGCTCACCTGTTTGAAATTATGCATATTTCAAGATAACATATTTGAATTGTACTACCCTTTCTTTTTGAATTTTGATCCATTTCAAATTAAAGAAGTATTTGAACTTAAATCTAAGGAGAAATGCCAAATAAAGCAGATGCTTTTCTGAAATGACTACATTCCAATCCTATTGCAGAAACAGTAGGAGTTGAAAATGATTTATGGTTCTCCATCTTCTGCTCCTGCTCATTATTGAAAGATGCCTCCATTTTTTTTCTTTGAAGAGCACTGGTGATGTCCTATCTTCCTGGTACCTCCTCTGATGGGGAAACAACTATTCACAGACAAGGAAACTGCAGTTTAATGAGGTGGCTACCTCCTTGTGCTGGAACTGAATTTTTCTTTCCTGCCAACTAGTGTGACTCTGCTCCTTCTCGCAAGATTGAAATACCAAGTATCTAAGGACTCTATATGCATTCAGAACTGTTTCCAGAATGTGTGGACAGGAACTTCCTGAAGAGACAAGGCGGCTTGGTCTGGAAGCACTTTCTGTGGACTCCGGGTTCCAAACAATGTTCCCTCTAAGGTCCTGGGGCAGCTGAGCAACTCACGTTGCCCAATCCTGCCACTCCACCCGTTCTCCCAGTAAGCCCCCCCCCCCCGCCAAACCCGCTCCCTTCCTCCCACCCCAGCCCGCTCCCCCTGTAGTTCCCCAGCCAGCCCTCCCTCCCCCACACTCTTACCCAGCTGCCGGAGCGGTATAGTGGCTGACCATTACAGCATTTGCTGCTGGAAACATTGTAATATGGGTAGTGGGCACCGTTAAAATCTCTGAAACTGTTACTGCAGTAAACCCTGTACTGAGGGAATTAGGCACCAGATAAAGTTAAGATTTTAACTTCTGTAGAGTACGTGAATTACATACATTATCTTTGTTATGTACACAGTGCCCCAGAGCGTTCTACATAGTGTATAGACATGATTAAGATAGGTCAACACCTGGAAGAGCATATAACAAATAAGAAACAGGCAGAGGAATAGGATTTTTTGGGGTGGGAACGGCACAAGAATAAAGCTGTTATAGTCACAATGTCTGGAAACTATGTAGGCAGGAAACATTATTTTCACTTCCCAGAATCTAGGCCTCCACATGGTATGAGAAGGTACAGTGCAGCAGCAGATTGGCTAGTCTGAAGGCACAGTTGAACTGTCAGGTGCAAGAGCAAAAATCATTTTGCAACAGATGATTCTTCTCTTTAGGTGAATGGAGAGTCTTCTGTCCATGTGTCTTTGGCAAAAAAGCTATACCAAAAAAATCCATAACTTCAGTTTACATATGCATATCTTAGATTAGTTCAAAACTGGAAGTGGATATGAAAGAGCTGTTAAAGCATCTCAATAACCTGCCACTTCTAGTTTTCCTTTAGAAATCTCTCTTCAATTATGCTTATGTCTGATATCTATTAAATTATCTTGTCTAATCTCTTGCCAGTGCTGGATTTCCAGTTACAGTGTCCTCTTCAGTGGACTGTGTCATTTTCACATGTACATATATATATATATTTATCATCAATTCAGCACCATTATAAGTGTAACTGAACATAATTTTCTTGCAATTTCCTTTTAGTCACGATCCCCCTTGTTTTATATCAGTCCAAATACAGCTATTATATTTACAGCACTGCCCATATTTCCTCTATAGCCATAATCCACCTCCCCACCCCCAGCTGAAATGCTAACCATGTCTTTAACAATCTACCCTTGACTATTGCTACTGCAACTCTACTGTATGGCCTCCCTAAGACACGGCATTCCAGATCATTGTAGTCTGTCTTCACCGAAGCAAGTACAACATTACCTTCAACCAACTGAACTGGCTAACTACTCATTTAAGTAAAACAAGCAGGGAGTCCTGTGACACTTTAACAAATTTACTTATCGCATGAGCTTTCATAGGAGAAAATCCCACTTTGTTTCATGCTTTGAAGATGGGGGAACTTAAGGAATGGGAGTAAATAAATCAGGGAAGTATAAGTCGTGTAAGTCTGATCCTATGACTTACACTTCCCTGGATTTATTTCCTCCCATTCTGTAAATTCCCCCGCCTTCAAAGCATCTGATGAAAAGGGATTTTCTCCCATAAAAGCTCATACAATAAATAAATTTGTTAGTCTTTAAGTGCCACTGGACTCCTCGTTTGTTTTCCTGAACTAGACTAACATGGCTACCCATTTGGAACTATACATTGAAGTATTCAGCATTTAAGTATTTATTTTAAACTGTCAAAAAATATCTTTGGACTTATTCCAGATTAATTCAGTGACTTTGCCTCTCTTTACTCTCTTAGACGGTCTCTCTTGTTATCCAGCACTATATTCTATTCCTTTCATTACCAGTGGGAGAATTTTCTCTCCATTTTCTGCCATACAGAATGGCTTATATCTCTTTACCCTGACGATTCACTCTTTTCAAATGATATCTGAAAGTGTGTTCACTGTCCTTGTCTGGCTGGCCAGAAGAAAAGATGTTATTGACACATTAAGTGAACCTTATGCAACTGTCAGCAGAAGGGGAAGATGGAGTAAGTATGAGCAGGAAGAAGTTGAACCAGGACAAGGAGGGGGGCCTTGTCCTTTTAGCTGATGGTGTGGCAATATAGGTCAGTCAATGTATACAGGGGACAGGTGGGTGAAGGAGAATAATTGGGACGCAATATTTATTCCCAGTAAAAGACTGTGTAGGCACAAGGTTTTTAAAATGATTTGTCACATTTTCTATCACCACTGCACCTGTACTACCGATAGCTACACATGGAGGCCTGATGGTTAAAGCTCTTGCGGTTGGTCATCTAACTCTGCTCGGAGCAGATCTAGAGGAGACCCTAGTTAAAATTCTGGCAGCTTGTCTACACCTGTTCCCCTCCCACTAACAGTAGAGCTGCAACAGTGATGCCAATGGTGATAAATTTTAAGAAAAGAAGCCTAATGTTGACGAAGCCGAAGAGAAAAGGAAGAGAAATGTCCCCCAAATGAATGTGATTTACTGTGTCCTTCCCCAGCAAATTCTCAATATCTTCAGCTGCAGAACGTGGACCCCTAGCATTTCTCGGGTTCTTTTTGGCTTTATGAGTTGATCACATCAGGAATCATTTTAGCTTACTTGCCTTTAGGAGTAATTATACCTTTCAATGATTAAACAAATCAGGGGGGAAACCATATCTACCACATAACAAAAGGAATTGGCATTGAAACCTTTTTTAATATTGGTATCACCGGTCGTTTGTAAACAACAGGTTCATTTTAGATACGTAAAGGGTTCTGTCATGCCCTATGAAATAAATGATATTTTATTGGTGCCTGGGTGTTTCATAACTTCTATTTATTTGCTGCAAGAGTGGAGAATTAAGACAGAGTAGTTTATTTCACCAAAAGACTGACAAATGGCTCATTAGACACTTATGGAGCTGAAGCTAATTGTACAATTTTTTTGTTGGTGTATTAATTGTCACTGACTGCTTAACTGGCTAATATTGGTCATCAGTACAAAGCTCCCCTGCTTCTCCTAAAGAAAATCTTAAAAACAAACAGAATGTTTATTTTCTAACATTGAACAAACAAAAAATTCTATGTGCACTGGAGGATGTGGGAGGAGTAACAGAGGATTAATGTGCTAGCTGTTCTTCACTGGAGGTATCAGTAACAATCAGTCCCAAATAGCAGTTACCTCGCATCTTCTAACAGCTTGAACTACAGATATTCAAAGATTCTCTCCCTGCCCGCTTTTTTTTTTTTGTGGTTCAGATTAAATATCATTTACATCACATACTTTTTTTTTTATTTCGTTGAAGACATAAGGTCAGAATTGATTGAATATGTACTACCTGCATATAATGAGTTCCAGTTTTTTACAATCATGGGCTAATGCTGCACAGTAATGGCCTATGGATGAAGAGACAGCTGTACTACCAGTCATTCGCTACACATTTGCATTAACAAATCATCATTTAATTGAAGCCCATCCAACAAGTTTATGCTACTTAAATAAAGTTCCTCTCAATAAAAGATGCCACAGTGACACATGGTTGTTAACTGCAAGGAAAATAAAATTAAGAAGTATTATTTTCATTTGATGGGTTTAGGTGTGTATTAAAACATTCTTGTATTAATTGGTATTTTGCTCAGAAATAAACCACCTGACTTTCTAACACAGCAATCCAAACTAGTTCTATTATAGAATGAGATAATTCTCTTTTAGAAATAATCATTTTGTAACACTACAATTTCATGCTTTACAGATTTTATTTCCCCCCAAAATATACAGTAGAACATAGTTTATAAAAGGCTATACATGAATTGTGTGCTAATACTTGTAAGCAAGCTCTAATAATAGAAATCTTAAATCCTGCTGTTATCAGTACAGGCTAGAATTTTTTTTTTAAATCTTTTAATGTCTCATTGTTGACTACAAACATTGGCACCACATTTAGAAATCTAGTTGCCCCCTCTACAATGTCGATATTACTGCTTTCTTTTTAACACTGTTTAGGGGACAATTCAGGTAGGTTTTGATGCCCCTACATGTTTCAGATAATGCTTTTTCTCTATTTGCTCATTTCTTCTTGTAGAATGTGTTGCAAAATATTAAATATGAGAAGAAAGCATGTAATAAAATAAGGAACCTGTAAAACAAATGTTCTCATCTTCTAAAGAGGGTTTACAGTACTCCCAGTGTATTAATTTCATGATACTTTTTGCAACACAAAAATGGGAGAGAGATTTTTTGTCATTGCCTGTGAAGCTGACAAAGAGCACTTCGAAGCTAAAATGCAGCGACAAAGAGATGTATTTTAATTGTGTTTTTGGCTTAAAATCTACATTTTCTAGAAAGCAGCATTTTTTTCCTGCCCAAAAAGCACTATAGAAATGAAAGATATTAGCAATAGTAGTTTGACATCCTCTTACAAAGCAGATATAGGCTTGAATCTGAAGCTATCATTGCAGTCTTTTACTTACCAAAACACAAAAATGATAAACTATTTCATCTTTCATGATGAACAGAGAAAAAAGGAAATCTTTTCTAAATGAAAAGTATCCTTGGAAAATTAGTATATGCATTCTGACAAGAGGGTATAGCAGTGCTTTTCTAACAAAAGAAATCAGACTCAGAAAGGATGAACACGGTAATAATTTCTTGCCCGCAGTATATCAAGGTTCTCTAGGTTCCTTTTGTTGACTGAATAAACTGGGTATTGGGATTCAGAACAGTGTCACAAAGCACATCATACTGTTCGACAACAGGAAAACACCCCAAGATTTATTTTCTGCCACGAGGAACAGTATATAAATGCAACACAATGCAAAATAAACATATACAAAGATCCTGCTGTGCTTCACTCGTATGTTCTCCAGGTTCTTTTTATATGCTCGCTCAGAATAGTAATTACAGATGTTGCAAGTTGAGTTCTGTTTTCCAGAACTATGAGTTGTACGTAAAACATGCCTTTTCATCAAAACAATTACCATTAATCAAAACACTGAGAGCTAATACCACTCAAGTCCAACCTACCGCTGTGCCCAGCAATATATCAAACTGTCTGTTGTCAAACACACTAAACAAACTTAAACAGACTCTTTTCACTACAAATACGAGAAATGTGCTTGCTAAGTATATTTTTTAGTTGAATTGCAACCTCATTAATCCATTCCACTGTTGGATTTTAATTTTAAGTATTCATTCATAGTCTCAAAGCAATGGATCCCTGTTTGGGTACAGAGAGGCTGCTCACTCTCAATAATGAATGCAAGTACCTCATACAAACTAATTTTACTATGAATTTGGTTCATCTTCAAAGAATATGTACTCAAGTTTTAACTCTCCATTCATACTTCTTTTGGCTTTAAAATACCAAGCTTAGAAGGAAAAGATTGGCACAAGAAAAGTATTATAAGGGTAAATTGATGCCTTTAAGACATTTACTACTACCGTATTTTAAATTGGATAACCCCCTTTAAATTATCCTGTGCATCTTTATAGGTCTTCATTATGAAGGAGATGTTATATTAGACACTGCACTCTCACATACAAAATGGAAACTGGAAACTATTTCCAACAAGTAAATTCATATTGAGCATTAGAGTCATCAGCTATACCACATCATTCATGCAGAATCCAAGAAAATGCTTCTGTTTACTTATTTTTTCCTCCTTTTAACTGTACCTTCCCTTCCCCGCTTAAGAGCCTGATTCCTTAATAGAGAAATATGAAGATCTGTATCTAGAAGAATGCAATCAGTAATACAATCAGTACTTTTAGCAAATGGTGCTCAGAAGTTGAAGTTTTATATAAAAGAGGTACAGAAGGATAGGAATATCGGAATTTAACAAACAGATCAGGCCTTTATTACACGCAAGCTCCATTATGGATTTGTGAGCTATGTAAGCCAAGCTCCCCCAAGTGTAATTAAATTTTTATTTATAATGTGTTTGTGACTGTTAACTTCATGTTGCTTCTGCTTGTTTTCCCCTACTCCCCCATCAGAAATGGTATTCCATGTTTACTACTATGTAATGCACAATGCTGAATTTATTTCTGCCTTACAGAGAAGATGAGAAGTACAAAGGCATAAACAAACTATATTTATACTTACACACTTCAGTACATATACACAATACATATCTCTATATAGACTCCCTGAAACAAATGGAACAAAAAAGATGGTATGTATCTGCTACAACTGAACACATATGAAGAAGCATCATTCTTTCTAGAAAGAACACTATCACATATTTATACTACAAAAAGACAGGAAAGCTTCTATAATACAGAAAGACACAGTATTTCAGAATGTACTTTGTGCTGCAAGCGACGTCTGAGATTAGTGTAAATGTACCAGGAAAAAGGTCTTGATGTCAACAAAGCCAACATGTATTTTTGCTTGTCTATGGAGAAAACTTCATGCAAAAACGCCTCTCTGACTCCAAGAATATATTACTTCCTTTTTTTGTATTAAGCCTTCTCCCCACCCCCAGTCAGGTAAAGCCTTCTCGTACCCAGTACTTCTTTTTTTTTGGTTTTTGTTTTTAATGGTTAATATAAGTAACCACAGGAGGATCTCTTCTCCCCTTGAAAAACTGCAAATAAAGATGTCAGCTATTGAGTATATTTGTGGCATCTCCAGCAGCTGCTGTTAAATACCAGCTGGTCTAGCTGATTAAAATTACCTCTGAGTTGGTATTATAAAGATGCCTGGGCAGCGTTGCTGTATTAATGGATTATTGAGTGAGCGATGAAAACCTTGGCCAGCTGATGCGTTTTATTACAGTTAGGCTTTATGATGTGTAATCACTATAATTTTTACAACTGGAGGAAACAGGGAAAAAAGAATAAAACCCCACAGAAACCAGTTTAACTAGATATTTTTGCCATTCTGTTATTTAGGAGTTAGCTAAACAATATAATTTTCATTTTTAAAATAAAATTTGTGTATATGAGAAACTATCCATATCTCCAAACATACTGCCTATGGAAACCTATAAAATGGGCACTGTACATATTATACTTGCACACATGCCTACAACCCTCTCTCCATTCAGGTAAATGCAGCAGACATTTATTTCATCTTTGCATTATCAGACATTCCAGCTGACTGTGACTGGTCATGTGACATAAACCCTTTTGCATTATTCACTAACTGAAATAAAAGGGAGAAAAAACTGCTATCAGCCAGGTGGACTATTTTTAATAATCTAGAGGGTGAGGTCTTATTGCCCTTCCTCCCCATGCCATACCTTACATTCCTGTCATACTACTAAGTTATTGCAGTATGCTGCCATTTTGCACGCTTCACCTTATCTCATCATCTACATATTCAGTGGGTTAACTTCTTTTCTGATAATGATTTGGTTTCTTCCTGTGACTGATATTTACTAATAGTTTTGGAGATAATGTGTCTGCTGCCAGATGCCACAGCAGTTTAAAAAAGAAAAAAAGGTACCAGGTGAACTGACATCTTGTAGACTCAGAAGCATCTCAGGAACATTTTCAGTACAAAGGACGTTTCCTCTGAAATAAATCACACAGAGAATCCCAGGGGCACCATCTGAGTCCTGAAGACATACATTAAAAGTTAGTTGAGAGGAAATGCCAAAATTACTTCAGAATGTGGTGCAGAGGGACAGAGAAGTAGTGAGTCAAACCAAACCCAAAACAGGGTTTAAAACTACAGTATTTAATAAAGCTGATGCTTTAAATCATTATCTTTTTATATTTTTGGTCCAGTTATGAGTTAAGTAATCTTTTAATCCTTCTTTCTTTCCAAAATCTGAAGATCAACAAGCTCTCTCAATATAAATAGGTATATCGAATCCTGAGAAACCCAATACATCAATATCTACAAATAAATAATTTGCCTCTGGTGGGAAATGATCTGACTTACTATCCTGAAACATTTTTTTGTAAGAAGAAATGATGGTAGGCTTCTATGAACCAGAGATGAGAAAACCTGAGGAGGAAAGATGGAAACGGGAGAAATTACATCAAAAGAGAAAATGTGGCTAAACCAATGTTTTCCCATCCCACCTATCCACAGCAGCAACCTCTATGAAGCACCTGCTGAAAAAGGGTTATGGATGAAGTGGGTAAGAGGAGAAAATGGTAGAGTATCCAGGGTGAAGCCACATTAAGCAGCAGAGTCTTATGTTCCATCTGCACTACGGATTAAAATCATAATAAACGCACAGCTCTAAACCCATTGCTTATTTGGCTCCTAAGACCCTCCTGCACAGCATCCTGAGCCTTGAACTCAGAGTCCCCTTAGAGGAAGCACAAACCACACCCAACAACCTAATCACTAGCAGAAGCCTGCCATGCTTCCATTCTCCACGGAGCCTAAGTGACGCATGGAGGATGAAACTCACTTTTTTATATTTGCTCCCACCTGCTTAGTACATTTTTGTGCCATATAAAGTAAATGATGAGTGGAGGAAATTCATAAAAATCTTAGAATTTTCCAATTATTTTGTTTTCTTGTGAATTGCTTATGTTAGAGTCACACCTTGGACAATGGGCACTAACAGGAATTTTGACTGGGAAGGAAAAATGTCATACAAGGAGATATCATCTTCATACCAACAGCTTCTCATTACAGAGATTCTACATATGTACACTTAACAGAAGTATAGTAAGTGGCAGAGTTGGCTACTACATTTAAAAACTATTTTTAGAGTCAATCAAGGGACTCTATTTTGCAATAATGTGTTATATAATATCCCCTGTCTATGGGTACTGATATAGGCAAGATGTCACAAACAACTATTTCCTGTTTTTATAGTACTTTAAATACACTAATTTTAAATATTTATCTTTTGATAATTTAGAATTCAAATGTATAGGAAACCTGGAAATAGTGCCATTTGTTTTTTCTAATGTGTGGTAGTCCTCTTACTGTGACAGTGTGTTGGTTACCTAGGAAACTGCTTGGAAGTAATTTAATTGGATGAGTTTTTAAAGTTATAGAATTGTGGGCAGAGTTTCAGGTGGTGGCTACAGACGCACTATGACCTAAGTTCAGATATGCTTCGTAAAAGTCTGTGGTACAAACAAAAACCCCTTCTAGACACCTGTGATAAGATCAGTAAACAGCAACTTAAAATCACTATTCTAGCAGGACTGTGCATTCCCAATATGCCTGCAAAATTAATACACTATTTAATTATATGTTGTAGTGAGAGTTATTGAAGAAGTCATAGAAAACACTACCTAGTCTTCCAAAAGCATTTAAAATCAACAAATATTTGCATAAAAGGGACAATAATTTAACATTATTGTATTTTCCATAACATACTCTTTGTTTTATACCTCTAAATGATATTAACTAACTTTGCATTTTATCCATCTTGACAATAAAAACAGATCTGATAGTTTAACTTTTGTTTATAGACAGTTTCACTTTTTGATTCTCATACTTTAGCTGGATTATTGTAATCTATGGCAGTAATACAATAAACAATTGTCATTTAAATGAAAATAAACTTAATTTCTGCTGATAAAATGGACTCTGCAGAAGCTTGTTTTCTAGCAAAACAAAAATGTGGGGACTTAACTGACATTGATAAAGTCCTTTTAAGATTTTTTCCATCACTGCTGTGTAGGTCTTGTTTCTTCTGAATTTGCTGGCTTATTATCTCAAGTAATGATGAGTCAGTTAAATGAATGGTCACTGCTTTCCCTAAACCTGCACAGAAGTCAATCAAAGGCAATCAAGTTCAAAATTCTTAATAGCTGTGTACTTTTGCAACTGTTCCTTTACTCAGACTTGCTTAAGACTGTATTCCAGCAAAGTTGTTGACTATGGATTGGCTAACAAGCACTAAGGAATAAAGCACAGCATGTATCTGGAAAACATCCTAAAGCCTTATTAGGTGTAGCATAGATACAATGAATGTATCCATCATGCAAGCTTACCAGAAGAGCTGCTTTCTGTAGGCAGCCCCCGCTTTCTGGCTGGGCCCCTTAGTCTCCAGGGTTGGTCCAGCCAGCCCTGCTTCATATGACTGGAAGCCTTCTGCCCACGCTCAAGTTGCCTAGCAACTGGAGCATCAGAAGGAAGAGGGAGGAAGAGCAGCAGTCCGGCACCTGGTGCTTCAAGGCCGGAGCTGCCCAGGTGGAAAGCAGCCCAATCTTGCCCATCTGCATGCAGCAACACCGCTGAAGCCACAGCTGCCCACTGCTGGCTGGTCTGCAGTTGCAGCAGTGAAACTCATGCTGCTGGGTGGGCCTACTTGCCAACTGGGTAGACATGTGCCCACTTGGGCCCATGCGTACCTATGTTCCTGTGTAATATGCAAGTCTAGATCACAGTGGAGTTTCTTTTATATTTTATGAAGACAGTCACATTTAGTCACTGATATACAGATATAAGATTAGCAGACAAATGGTGAGAAATTTTAACACTTACGGTTGCATCTCTTTCCCTGTCTTCCTTGTATAAAATGTTATCCAATGAGAACAAGTTATGAGGTTCAACCTTAAGGGCTAAAATTTTCTCACCTTCAGTCTGCTAATCAAATATCTGTATGTAACACACATACACACCTATACAGATATGCTCTGAATTAATGATTGATTTAATATGCACACTATATTTTGCACAAAACAAGAATCTTCATTTACTTGAGTTAAATGTAACATTCTGATAATTACAGATACAATAATGTCACATGAGCACTTTTACACACATGTTGAGGGAATTTAATTCTGACTATTCCCAGCCCTAAGGACCAATTTTTAATCTTCAATGCATGGATGTGTGGTAATGGATTTTATTAGTTGACTTTTTAAAATTTGATGATCAGGTTAATGAAACTGATAATGGTATTTTTCATACCAAGTTCAAAAGAATAGTTAATTCCTTGGCACTGGAATTCATATTGGACATGTAATGGATGAACCAGCATCTGCTGGTGTGACAGAATTAATCATAATTTTAGACTTTTATTAAATTCGATAAAATATAATAGGCATGAATCAGAATATATAAAAATTAATCACAGAGCTTTATTGAGTCCTGTTACAACCTTATTTGCTCTTGAGCTGGCAATTAATATGTGACATTTTGTACAAATCTGACAAGCCCTTTTGACAACGACTGTGGCAAGAACAGTAATAACACTTAAAGAACAAAGACTGAAGATTCTTTTCTGTGTGGTTTAAGATAGTCATACATATATCCTTTCTCCTTTGGCATTCAGAAATAAAATCTGTGCACTCCAGCTCATGTTCTTCCTATTTAGATACTTTGCTTTTTCTTAAAAAACAAATATTCAACTATTATGTAATGGACAGGCACTGATATACTCTGACAATGAGAGCCATGATGCACCAATTTTAACTATTTTATCATTTTCAAATATGAATTTTTCCTCTCAAAGAATTCTCATCAGAAGGACTATATTTAATCACTGCAGGCTTTAATTCATTTTCACATTACACATTTAGCTTTTCATATCGCTGAGCAGCTTCCCCCCCCCATACATAGGGCAAAAGAAAAAAAACAAAAACAACTCCCCCAAAATACATATGACCAAAGGTTTCCTGTCATTGCACATGTTGGGAGCCAACAGACTACAATCACTGGACTTTTAAAGTTTATTTATTGATCACAGAGAACTATCCCAGTTAAATTACCATAAACCTCAACATCACAACAACTGCTAATCCAGCTAATAGGAATTAAGGGACATAGAAGACACATAATAAGCATCGGGGGGATATGGAATTTATCCCATGAGTGTAGTAAAGAGCTCGTAATTTAAGAGTGCCAAAGCCCAAGTGCATCATGAAGGTCTTTCCTCACAAGTGACATTAATTGCATATCCCACAGATGCTTATTATGTATTCTATTTATATCACAGAAAAGAAAAATATTCATTTCAAATATAAAGGTTTAATACCACTTAAGTGCAATGCAACACAGCTGCTCTGTGACATCACAGAGGATGCTGAAAACTGCAGGCCAGACCTAGCATGTAAAAGTTTTATTTTAAACCCAAAATACATTATGGCATATGTTTCAGTGGGACAAGCAGCACACCTCTGACGTATAGTGAAGCATCATGCACAACTAAATGCTTTGACATGGTGGATGTAACACTGCATCAAAATGACTCACTAGTGAAACTACAATAATACATATGACAATTAAAACTATTTTTAAAATAATTTATTGCTAAATAAATGACTCCATGAATTAAATATGCTGAGTAATGTCTAGAATTGAAAAGTCATAAAATGTGCCATTATCCTTTCTTGTTTTCAGTGTATATTACACACTCCACTTGGATGTGACATTGTAACTGACATTTCTAGAAATTAACAGTATTGTATGCCTGAAAAATTTCTGTTGGAATCATCCACCTCTTCTGCTGTCTGACTACATCGTCTGTTAATGTTACAGTGAATGACTAATAAGTCATCAAAGGTCAGGAAAATATCTGGATACTAAGTCCCTCCAAAACAAACAAGGAGTCCTGTGGCATGACAAAGTGAAAGCTCATGAGAGAGATAAATTTGTTAGTCTTTAAAGTGCCACAGGACTCTCTGTTTTGGCTGAACTAGACTAACACAGCTACCCCTTTGGAATATGTCCCTCCAGATAGCTTCAAAACAGATGATTCAACTACACAGTGACTGTAAACTAGTGCTTTTCAAACCCACAGGTCAGGACTCAGTACCGGGCCACAGCGCCCCTCCTGTTGCCACCAAGAGACTGGAATTCATTCTTCAACGATGCAATTGCTGTGTTGCAGTCATAAATGACTTTTTTTTCAACTTGGTTTCAAGAAAAAAGTGTTTGAAAACCACTGCTGTAAACAATTAGTATCACCATCTTTTCAAGTTATTCCCCGGGCACCATGTCTTTGGAATTTGTGTCTCTAACATCAGCCAATTACTTTTAAACTACAAATACCGTTTAGGACACTTTCATACAGAAAGGAAAACTATGTAGCAGCAGTGTTGAACTTCAGTGCAGAGAACAAATACTGAAATGACTCTCACACTGGCCTCTAAACACGGTTGTTTGGAATTAGCTACCATTTTGCCCAGTCATGTTGGGTAATTCCTAGTCATTAGGTTGTTAATAAGAGATAATCTGATACTCTCTTTTGTTCATTTTGATTAAGCAAGTTTGTTCCGCAGAGTTGTGTGAAGATATTATATCCTCACTAAATGTTAGTGGGGCACTAGTGTCGAACTGTAATAATTTGCCTTTTATTTTCTGTTGTGCATGTTATAATACAGATGACCAAGTCAAACTGGCATAATAATTTATTCAGCAAAATCTCCTAATGTTTTAGAAACACCTATTCAAGTATTTCTTCCTGCTGCTGTTCTCCTAGATTTGTACATTGGCCCACTTCACTTATCCACATTCCCCTAGAGTGATCTGTTTCTTTGAAGTATGCTTGTGGCTTTTGCTCTGAGCTCATGACTCCCCTCCGGTAACATTTCCAAGGAATCTTGAAAATTCTTAATCTAGCATACATCAGCACCAGAAGAGATATTCAAGGTGTAAGCTCTTAGCCTCGGCTTTGCAAGTACAAAAGATTTTTCTCTGAAGTTTGTTCAACTTCAGTGGATGTTGAAAAAGGGGTCTTGCATTAACTTTAATTAAACTTGTGAAACTAACCCATTCTATACGTTAGTGCAAGTGTATGGTGCTGATTTTGAATATGGAATTTCCTCTTACACTGTTTTTGTTTACAGTGATGTGTGGTTAATCCAGTCAATAATATGCAATGAAAAAAACCCAAAACAAACAAACAAAAGCCTGCCACCATAAAACACTTCGTCCTATCTAGCGCTATATTATGGAATTATAATTTGCCAATTCATTAGATGTTATGACTATAACACTCACTCACATTATTTATTGGCTTATGCTTTTAATAAGGCTAAAGTATTATTTACAGCAAAACAAACATGGAGTCTTGTGGCACTTTTAAAGACCAACACATTTATTTATTGCATGAGATTTTGTGTGTACAATCCAACTTCATCAGACGCATGACAAAGATAATGTAGCATGTTAGTCTTTAAAAGTGCCACAGGAATCCTTGTTTGCTTTGCTGTAATATGCTACCATGGCTATCCTTCTGGTGCTTTATTCTTTACTAATTTTCAATTTTTTAATTTATCTAGAGTTCTGCAAGTTAGAAATGAAATAGATCTATTAAGTGATCTAGTCCAGGCAACCACCAGTGTAACATGTTTCCCTCTGCATTTACCTGTCTACTCTTAAATGCTTTGAATGATAGTTTTTTTATCACTTCCCTTGGGAGACAGTGCCACAGTTTAAAAGATATAGAGTAGGTGTGGCCAAACTGCAGCTTGGGAGGCACATGTGGCTCTTGAATGAAAAAGTGTGGCTTGTAAAAGAAAGTCAGTAAAGTGATTAGGTAGGTAAAAGTATATGGTTCTATGCCTCAGTGCGGCTCTTGAAGGTTTAATAATCAACTTCTGTGGCTCTTGAGTTCGATCAGTTTGGTCACCCCGATATAGAGTAACAAAGGTTTTTCTGACACTGACCTGAACTTTTTTCCCCATTTTCTAATTTAATACCATTACTCCTGTTTATGGGTCTGATGCTGTAGTGAGTGAATCTCTTTTTGGCAGTGAGCACATTTAACTCCTAGTTCAGTTAATGTGCTAACCTGAATATTAATTCTTCTTCTTTGATGTTCATATTCTTCAAACATTCGTACTCCCTCAGGGTTACCATACTATTTTTCGAGCCCAGTCAATGCCATGAGCTCCTAGCCATTTTTATTCTCTTTGTGGAACGTCTTCCACTTCTCCAGTCTTTCTTCTCCTCCCCCTTCCCCCCCCCGCCTGTCCCAGACATCTTAGCAGGGCAGGCATATGCATTTGGTTCAACCACAGAGAGAATACATTGTCAATGAAATGGAGGTATGTCCTGGAGGTAGGAAGCCCATTCCTGAGAAGTATAACTTGCACATGTCAACAAGCTGGGGGATGTTGCTGATTAGACCAGAGAAGAGGAATGAACTGCTCATATTGGCAGAGGAGAGAACATATCCAAAAATGCTGGAGTGGGGCCATTCCTCATCCTTGGTTTTGCAGCATTCCATTGGCTGGCTGTGGGTAAAGTGGAAACTGACTGACCTCTGTGTTGTCCATCCTAACCATTTATTCTTTTCCTGAGAGGGCAGAAGCTCTCTCCTTCTTCATCTGCCTGGTCCTCCCTCTGAGTGGTTCTAGATGGTGAGCTGCATTTCCAAGATGTTGTAGGCATGAATAATTTTCTATTTGGAGGATTAGGACAGAATTTTTTCACATTGCATCAAACTGGCTAAGGACCAAAGATCTGCACCCTCCCTGTAGCATTGTAAAAGCATAGTTGGGGGTAAAGAAGGCTATGATTTGGAAATCTAATACTATGAGTTAATACGGGAATCCATAGTTTGTCATGACTGGTGACTGGAGTCCAATGAGGATAAAAGTTAAAAAGACCAGCTCCCAGAGGTAAAGGAGATCTGCCATTTTCATTGTTGGACCCTATGTTTGTAAGGAGAAGGGAAACCTGAAGTCTTCACAGGTCAAAGTCCCCTTTGATATACCTTACTAACATCACTAGAGTGGGAGAGTCAGAGGACTGAGATATGAGCTTAGGCTTGTGATGCAGGCCAGGTTATTGATTATGTGGAGGGGGGTTCTGTAATATGTTACGGGACCCAGTTGAATGCCTGTTAATTGAGAAGGGTGAGCACACACTTTGCCTCCTCAGTGTTATGTTATTGAAGTTGCAACCTGCCACCTAAAATCCATCCCAGAATCTGTTTTTCATTTTTTGCATGTCCTTTTTGGTAATGAATTGCCCATAACTGAAAGAAATACCTCAGGTGTGTTTGCACCAGAAACATGATTCTGAAGCTGTGAGGCTTCCACATACGTAGCCTAAAACTGGTTTGACCTTTTCTGTTTTTACTGAAGAGCAAACTCATTAGAGAAACAAGATGATGAGGTAGTATAGCTACCTTGTCTTTATAACATCCAGGGACTAATACAGCTACAACAACACAGCATAGAGGAAACTCGTGTCTTATTTGCTGTCCACTGACTTCCAGAGTTCAGATAATCACCTTGCAAAAATAATATCTATATGGAAAGCTTACTTCACTGATAGGAAGTTTAATGACAAAAAGAAAAAATCCACATGTGCGTTCTAAACTCTTGTATGATAGTACAAGATTCAAATTCCAGACAATGTAGCTAACCACATAATAGGTATCACATAATTTCTGCTCCGGGAAGAAGTGTAACAGTTACATACAAGGAGAAAATAGTCTCTGTTAAGTGGACCATTAAGAATTTACAGGTCAGAACCAACAGTGTAAACTTTTCCTGAAAACCAACAGAAAGCTCATAGACCACTGGTGTCATCACTGTGAGAAACTCCACTGACATAGGCCATCACATTCTGTATTAGCTTGAGCTTCTGAATGGACTTACAGCTCAGCCCCATGAACAATGCATTATAGTTAATCTGTCCTAAAACTAAAGATAGGCACAAATCAACTAAGCAAAAAAGAAAATACTGAAATTATTTGGACAGATTGACTCAGATGGAAAAATCAGAGACTAACAGAACTTTACTTAATCATTTAAAAACAGTAGAGTATCTAAGTAGACCTCCATCTGTAAACTGTATTATAAATGGTGGGCATGAGCATTAATCAAGAGAGCTATATAATAATCTCAGCTATATCTTCTGATTGCTTTGCCAAAGTCACTGTCATAACATAGTGTTATCAGTATTAAAACATTGATATCTCCATTGAACAACAACGTATGAAAGCTCACCAGGTACTACACAAATGCTTTGATATCTGTTCCAACTACATTCTTTGAATTGTGTGTACCCTCATGCTCGCTTCAGACACTTGTCTGTTATACTTTCTCTGGATGGTGTCTTAGTGGGATTCACTGCATTATGGGCTTCCTGACTCTACTACTCCATGGAGAAAAGGTGATAGGAAGATTCTTTCAAATCCCCATGTCAGATCCCAATGGAGGACTTCCACCCATATTATTTTTAATAGCTGATAGAGATCATCATTCCCAGAAGCTGAAGACGGTATCAGATGTTGGAAATTATTCATTTCAGTCTCATTTTGTGGGAGAACTCCAGGAAAGAATTAAGATGAAGAGTATTTTGTTGAATAGGCCTTCAGGGTGCATCTCAGCACCTCAATATGATATAACCTCTCTCTTTTCCTTTTTAGTGCTTGTTTCCTCAGGAATGACTAAGACTGATTGTTCTGGGTGACTTAAATTTCCTCCCACACAAAAGATTCTGAGCTACTTCCTGATTTCATAGCCACCACAGCAGGTATGTGTACATCTTAGGGAACTTCTGGCCCTGCATGCAGCAGGCTTTCTGGGTATGGTTTCAAGAATTTCACCATGAACCATTCTCCACACTGATGTTCGGGACTCTTATCTATCTTGGGACAAAAACTAGTCAACTCCATTGGCTGGCCTCAGTTTGATTTTTAAATGGCTCTGAAGATGAGTACTATTCCTCTCACAGATCACTCTGTCAACGGTCTTTGAAAAAGGTGATAGTTTGCTGCCATCGATCAATACAACTGTCTCTTCAGGCCCTCTGCCTCAGAGCAGGGGAGTAATATGCTCCTTGCAAGAAATACTGGGTAACAAGTGGGTAGTCAAATTCTGTACCAGGTGAAGTTTCCGCTTGGTCCTACAAGTTTCAAGGTTAATGGATAGCTTTGGACAAGTGAACTGCAAAGGAAAACTTAGCATGTTAGTGGCAGATATTTCATTTGAAACACATCTATTGTAACTTTTAACACTTTGTTGTCTTGTGGAAATGCATAAAGGGAAGAATATTTTCTTTGCTTCACTCATAACACACACGAAGTTCTGGGTCTGTTCAGTATGTTACATAATCTGGTTAACTGGATGTCTCCACCAAGTTACAGATTTATGTATTTCAAATAGTTTTCTATGGATCTTGTAAATAAAATTACTCTTATCTGAGCCAAACTGTTTGTCTATGCTCCATTGGTACAGAGTTGTATGGTGAGAATACATCCTTTTTAATTCTTCAATCTCTAATCTGTGTTGGTATTTTATTGCCATAATGACAGTATACTACCATCCTGGCTCCCCCTTGTGCAGTTCTGCTTCTACATTTACCAGAACTGGTTCTGTATAACTCCATATTTTATTAGAATGAATAAAGGATTCTCAGATATTTTAGTCTCCAAATGACATAATTCATGGGAATTGGTCTTTATCTAAGGATTGATAGCAGGATGCAAAAGTGATCATCCATTCCCCTGTAGTATACACAGTCTTACGAGAATTTGGAGCCCTAAACGTATTTGAGAATTATATTCCCAAAAGTCATTCAAACCACCTTCTAGTGGCTTTTTTACTATTCATTTTCATCCTACATTTTCTAGGCTATAATTCCCTCTTTTCTTGAAAGAAAGAAAAACTGAGTCAGAACAAGCAGCAATAGTTGATCTAAGCAGTTTAAATGCACCAATATACAGTAAGGTTAACAAAGGACAATGTATATTTGACTCATGACACTCCGAATAAACACTGTAAGGAATGATTCATGAATTTACTGTAGCAGATACTCTCACTTTTCTGTTCAGCCTTTATAACTGTTGGTCAGCTTAAATTTTTGCTTGACTATAAATTGAATGTATTGCAGCTTTTCATAGCTCTCCGGATATGCTCCTATTAAATACATCCAACAAGCAGAAGCTATTTGTTCACCTTAATCTACTGGATACAAGGTTTAGACATGTTTCATATTGCCAAATGTGATGGTGGTGGTTTTTATTTATTTATCTTATTTATTTATTTATTTCTGCACATTGTGACAAAAGCCAAAATGGAAGCTTTCTTGCTATGCTTCTTCCTCAAATATAGACTTATCCCTGTACTTCAAACAGGAAACACACCACCTGCATCAAGGAACAATATAATGACAAATCTGCATTCTATCCTCACAGCCACCCAGTACTACTCATTATCATCTCAGCACATAATTATGTGGCAAGAGAATAAGAGACAGATGAACACTTTCCAATCCTCACCCAATCTTTCATTCTCTTTATAATGTGGGCTTCTAACATCACTGACGCTACAGTAAAAAATCTGAAGTCTACATGCATATAATTTGTGAAGGTAGAGAAAGGAGAGTACAAGTTAAAATGTGTCAGATTATCATTTGCAGTCTAATACACAATAGCAAAAGAAAAAGTAAAAGAACAGAAGACAATGTTTCGATCAAAAGAATTGTAAACTTCTGGAGAAGCCCAAAAAGTGTTGATGGACATCAATCATTTAAGAAAATTAAAGACATGTAGTTTCATCTTAGAAACAAAGAAATTAATCTTATAAAACTAAAAGGCTTTAATTTGTTGCCCCCTTAAGGTATTTATCTGTGATGCTTTATGAATTACCCACATTAATTTACATAACACAAACATTAATTACATTCACTGATTGTGAGACACAGTGTATAACACAACTTAAGGTATAGCTAAACAACCACTGTTTCAAGTACTGAATACCTAAGACAGTCCCTCCTACACTGAAATAAGATATAGCTTTCCAAATAACCCTCAGATGTATTTCTTCTCACCTTGATATTTACTTCTGCATTTGTAGCTTTCTTGCTACAATTACCATTTTGCTATTCAAAATATGGTTGATAGAACAAGTCCATAAACTCTCAGGCATCAATGTTAAATATCTGAACCAGTCCCAAAAAACTATATTAGGTCCCTGTACACTCTGTAAATTAAATTTATACATGGTTTAATTTATGGAACTGATAGTAGATTATAAATTTTCCCCAGAAAGATATGCAAGTCTAATTAGAAAAAACTCATTATACAGGTAGGACAGACTAGGCATTATATAGTACTGAATATGCTTTCTTAAAGAGTCCCTTTTACGTACAATGTTCTGCCTAAATCAAACAGTAAAATATTACTGGACAAATTTAACTCTAGAAATTGGTGAAAGCATACTCTTAACCTATGACAAAGTTTGGTCCCAAATACTTAGACTTGTGATTTTTCCTTTGCTTAAAAAAAAGTCTGCATTTATTTAGTTTTTAGTGTATCATCACTTACTTCAGTACCAATATTCAGACTAGATGGGTCCTCTATTAACTGCAAAATGGATCAAATTTATTTTTGACTGTAATTGCTGTCCAGGTAATTGAACACTGTGGACTAAAACTATACGAGCAAACCTCACCATAGACTATTTCTCTTCTTTTTGGAGGGGAAGTATGAAGGGCATAGGTAAAAAACTGAAGTGCTCTGAATTTTCCTTAGGAGGACTGATGCCTATGATTATTTTTCATGACACCATCAAGGTTATCAACTAATATGATGACTAGCCCTTCCAGTATTGCACACTACTAATTATTTTCCTGGATCCAGTAAGTAATACAGATATTCCTTTACTATATTCATGAAATCTTCTAATTTCATTTCTCCCTCCTGAGAGTGTTACAGTTAGGGGAAAGAATTCTGGCTTGTACTGAGATGGAATAGTAGTGAAAGAGAAACAGGTGAATGCCCTACAGCAGAGCTCATAGCAAAGTAGCTAATAAAAATAGTTGTGGAGCTGAGCAGCTGTGATTGGCTTTTCTATAACACAACCTTTCTAATACTGCCTACTGATCCATGCTTGCGATTGGTATCAAAAGTTACCCTATAAACTTGCCACTAAACTGCTCCACCAAAAATATATTTTGCTGCCATACTGTTAGATATAAAATAACTTTTTTTTTTTAACTGGACTATAATTCTAATATCAGCCTACATTGCTTGAATCTGAGCCTCACACTGCAGTGCAGACAACAAGCTATTTTAGCTATCCGATCTTCATAAAGTGGAACCATGGGGAGCAAAATCATTGGCACACAGCTTTTTCTGTGCTTAGACTAAACTGTCATGAAATATTTATACACAAGCTTTCTATCTGTATGGATAGACAGAATGTTTAACCAATATAATATTGATCTATAATCTGCCTTCAGTGTTACAATTAAAAAGCTTCCATGATCAAGCCACTGGTTTGATTCCCCCCCCCCCCAAAGAGAGCTTTTACAGAGGACATACAGCACTGTGTTTGTGTATCTATATGATACACATTAATATCACCTGGCTGTGGTTATCACATGCAGCTTCTTGAGAATATCACTCAGCTTGATATTAATATACACAATTCACTCTGAAACTCAATACATAAAAATGAACTACTTATAAAAATATTATGAGGAAATCTCTTTTCAAATTTATTCATCATCTTTTAAATGAAATGTAAAATAATCCTCTATTACAAATGACTTTACTTGGAAGAAAATGCCCCCAAACCTTGTCTTTTTAACCACTGCCCTTTCTCAAGTTGAGATTACAGCCTGGCTTTAAGCTGACACTTGAAACACTGCTTGTACTAGAAGCAACAGAATGATTTTGCAATAATTATTTTGCACTTCAACATGAATTTGATGTAAGGGTCAGAGAAATTAACATTTAAATACCATTTAATCTAGGACATTAATCATCGTTAACCCATCTAATTCTACAATTAAACTGAATATTCAATGTGTCAACCTCTCAAAATATCTAATCCTTTTATTCAGATTTAACAATTTAAAAAAAGTTACTGGAAGTTTATTATCTAGAAACCTGACACTGAACTATGAATATAATCAACTTTCAGTCTTATTTTAAAAGTTTTTTTGTACCTTTTACTTTTTCAGCTAAAAAGAGCCAAATGAGACATAACCAAGACAGATTTGTTTTTTCTTTATTGTTCATGAAATTTGTAGAGTCACCATGAACATTAAACAGCCTTATCCTGACGCATACTCTTTAAAGCATTAAAAGCCCCAGAGAGCCTTTCATTTCTATTTTTTCTCATTCAAATCCAGTCCATATTGGTAGCAGCTGTAAAATTATCTGAAGAATACTCAATGGAGTACTGTATATGAAACAAATTGGTGGTCAGATTCCATATATTTGACATGTCCATGCTAAAACTCCCTCATATGGCACCCATTTTGGGCATCTGAGAGATAAATGACTAAGTGGACATGAAAAGAAAACAATGATGTTTCCTTTCTGGTTGGCATAATGGCAGGATATGGTAGCGTGGGACTGTCCATTGCTGGCACCAATTATTGGATAAAAAAATTTCAGTCTTCAGGGCTGAAGAATTTTTTCATAAGCACTAAAATTAATGGTGGTGGCAGTGGGGGAGAGTGGCAGATTTTTTTTGGTCAGCGATGCTCCTCAGTGTTCAGTCCAGCACATGAGGTATAATAGAACAGAAAAAGGTTTACAGAGGATTTAATTAAAGGAAGAGAGATTATTTTGTATAAATACAAGTGAACAAACCAGTTGTTCCCAACTTTTTTTTGAATGAGAGCCCTCCTAGTTAATGCTAGGTAAAACATGCACCTGCCAATTCTCCCCCACCCCCTCACTGGCAATAAACATACAGAACCTCTACAAACACATACAAGGATGATTATAATACTAAATTACATAGTAATAAATTACTCTTACCTGAGTAAAAAATTAAGTTTTCCCTGACACATCTGCCCTCACCTCTTTCCATCCCTCATGGTCTGGTGGTAGCAGAGGCAGGCTTTGACTGATAGGCTGGGCTGCGCCAGGCCTCCACGGGTGCAGTGCTTCTCCTCTCTGGCCTGATCAGGGTGGAGCTGGGCAGGAGCGGTCTGGTCTGCCCCTCTGCTCTGGCTGGCATGGATCTCAAGGCTCTTTTGTCCAGCATGGAGCGCAGGTAACTAAATGACCTCAATACTACTGAAGCTGCATGGCCCCCTCTGGGAATCTTTGGTGTGTCCTCTCTCCCTCCTCCCTCTCCCCATTCCCCCCCGGGTCTGGGAACTGACAGATAAAACTACAGCACAGGATAAATTTAATACATCTCCTGCAAATCAAGCAGTTACCAGATATTTGTCCCTTTCCACTTTTGGCCAAATTCTCTGTACATTTATCAAAATCAAAAGAAATGCCACCCTTCTGGCTACAAGACGAATACACTGAATGGTAAATGTTTCCATTTTTCTGCTTTTGCCCCTTCAGCTGAATGAGACAACATGCATACACAGCCCTGTAACAAACCTTCACTCCTATAAATTACTTTCACCGCTATGATATAATTTGTCCTAAAGATATTGATAAAAAATATCAAGGAGCTTGTAATGGAAGGTCAGATAGTCCTGGTTCCTTATTCTACCCAGCCACATGGTCTGAGTAAACTTAGGTTTTGCTGATTGCTGTTTAGAATAAAACAACCACTAAAGAGAAATTAACCAGCAGAACATTCAGATATTTGATCTGAAGAAACAAAAACATTAGTCATACCACAAGTATGACTAGGTGCTCATAAAAGCAATTAAACAATTATTTTAAGGATGTAACTGAACCATACTGCAGGGGTGGTCAAACTTACTGAGTCCACTGAGCAGAATTCCCTAGCACCATGAGCCTGCTGCATGGCAGAAGCTCCATGCTCCCTGCTCTACTCTGTCAGGCAAAGAAGAGCGGGGGGTGAGGGGAGAGTAGAGAGAGCTCTGTGATCTGCACTTTAATTGTAAAAGTTGCATGCAGCTCACAAGCCGCTGTTTGGCCACCCTGTTGTACTTAATGGGACAATTTATGAACATTAAAACATACAAGGCACTTTTGAAAATTAGCATTAAAGCACATATAAAATCCTGACCCAGTGACTGGACACTGAACAGAATAAGTTTATCTATCATTACAAATAGAAAAATGAGTGATGCTAACTGTCAAATGTTAAAAGCAAGCAAATGAAGTTACATAAGTTATAAACAAATATTTGTCACTTCACCTCCCACTGAAAGTATGAAAAGTTCAAGACATATTTGTAAAGAGACTTACAACTGCCAGACTCAGGCTAACTGGCTATTAGTTCTTGAATCCACTACTTACTAAAAACCTTTCCTTTTGGTATATCTTTTATCTCCTCTTGCTCCTGTGCTATTTTAGTGTAACACTCCCAGGACTGTGCACTGAGAGACAACAATTTAAATTATGCTTAAATACTAAGCCAAACCAAAATCCCTTTACTGTTAAACACTTTTTGCAACTAATTCGTAGAGCCCTGCACAGATACAAAAATGTGGAACCGCAAGTGATCCGCATCAGCTCAGTAACAACATTAACCCGATCTGAAATCCGCATGCCAGGGTTTAGCTGCATCTGTAACCGTAGCTGCAACCAAGCTTGGGCTCACATAGAGCTATTCAGCCTTCGATTGGTTCATTCCCCACATGGGTCCCACCCACTTTTTCCTTCCTTGTTTGTGGTTTGCATGCTGTACTATCAATCTGATTTCTTTGCCCACCTAGGAAATCTCTGATTGACAGCAATGGCTTGCCAATTGGAAGCAAGAAAAGGAAGACGTGGACAGGGGAATGAGCCAATCAAAGGCCAGCAGTGAGTCTCCAAGTTCCACTTTGAGACTCTGATTGGCT
This sequence comes from Podocnemis expansa, assembly GCA_007922195.1. NCBI lineage: Eukaryota > Metazoa > Chordata > Testudines > Podocnemididae > Podocnemis > Podocnemis expansa. Next base: position 11,073,120 of record ML681964.1, on the reverse strand, counting down.
GGCAGATCACAATCTAGGATCGGCCAGAGAGCTTCCTGGTTCCCCTGCATGCTGCCGACACAGACCAGTGCAGCAGCTTCAGCAATGGATCACAGTGTGATTAAGTAACAATAGAAGCTGCATCCATGAGTCAATCCGCAGCAATGGGTCTGCGGTTATCCGCACTTGCACCCGCGGATCTGCAGCAGATACCCGCGGATTGGCAGGGCTCTACTAATTCGATCAAAGTGTTCTCATGAGCCCTTGAAGTCGTTACCTTACTTCAGTTGGAAATGGAAAGTAATTGTTACTAAGAGTTAAAATAACTAGAAATGTCTACTTCTAGCTTAAAAAACATTAAACACACACAAGATTTGCTGTTTGAGACAGTCAACTTATTCACAACTGGAAATCATTATTTAGAAAACTAGAGGCAAGAATAGACTCACATTATTTTCTCTCACTTTTTTCAAGTACTTCACATTGAATCAGAAACTGGAGACAGAAATGATCTACTAAGAAACCTACCCCACTTCACTGTCAGTGGTCAATTCTTTACAATGCATTTTTAGAGCTTTGCCAAGTCTAGTTTAAAAGTGATGGGAGTTTCATTGCTTCTACTGATAATTTTACAACCTAACACCTCCCTGTCAGGAAAGTTTTCTTGATAATTTACCTGAAGCTTTTTTCTGCTTTTTCTTTATGCTTTCTCCCACAAACATAGAGAGTCTCTGTTCGCTGGACCTCTGTGCATGTAACCCAAGAATATATTGCTCTTTTATTGTTGCCCTATCACACCACAAACTCATGTCTATTTTGCTTACCATAGTCATTTCTCACCATTAGTGAGTTTCAGGTTTTGTCTTCCCAGTGCATATCTGTGTTATGGATTAAATTTGTTCCAGCATTTTAGTTTGTATTCTCCCAAGCGGTTTCTTATTTTCTTTCCTATCCATATTCCCAAACTCTCAGGGTACATGAGCATTACTTTTCTGTCCTCATTGGTATTTATGCTACTTTTCAACTTAATATGATTTATACTGTTTAGTAAAGTACTGTCTACCTCCTCTTCCAGATCATTAACAAAATTATTAAATAAAATGGGACTTGTACAGCATCCCAACTAGACAATCTTCTCTGTCCCCAATTTCAACACTTCGTCTTTTATCTCTGCCATTCTGCAGCCCCTTCAGCCAATTTTCAATTCACTTGACAGGGTCATATCACAACCAATTTAACTTATCTTTGCAAGGTTATGTGAGAGATTTATCAAATGCTTTACTAAGATCTAAATGCATATACATATTATAAAACTAGAAGATGAATGTAATTTTATAAAAGAAGCTATCATGTTTGCATTATAGACTTGTTCTTTATAAACCATGGCTACTTATTGCTCTCAATTCCATTATCTTCTAGATGCTAAATGATTACGTCTCTCAATATTTCTTCTACTTTACTATTGAGTCAAGTTAGACTTCATCTTTAAAGATCAAAATAAAGCCTCGACATTTGCTTAAGGTATATACATGTTATTAAGCTTGATAAATCTGTAATATTCATACCCAAGGAAACATAACAGAACCCAACTATGTAAAACTGCTAGTCAGTATTACTTATAAAAAGTTTAAACCCAAAGTAAAATAATATATTCTCTTAGGTTAACAGCATATGTGGGTTCCCAACAGTCCCATGTCTATGGGAATAATCAAACTGAATTAAACTTCTACACTTTAGAATGGCTGATGTTAGAGGTGACTTTCTCCAGAAATTCCAACTAAGAATACTTCAAGTAAATAATTCAGAAAAAAGCCCCACTCTCTTAATGCTTTTGATATTTCTTTTCCTAAGATATTTCAAGCCTTTTTATTAATCAGGGAAGATACATATAGTAAAGCTGCTTCAGAAGCATCCTTTCAAGCTCTGTGTTAAGACATTTAGCTATGTGCTAATAAAAGCTAGCTACTGGATGATAACCAAGTCCTCAGTGCACTTGGAGGGGCTCTTCCCAAAATATAATAAAACATTTTCATTTTTGAAGTGTGGTTAGCAGAATAAGCACATGCACACAAAGGTACATAGTGCTTTTTCTTAACCACATTTCTTTTTATTCCCAAAGACATTAGCATTTTAAAAGAAAAGGAATTTAGAAAAAACACTGTAAGCAATTATGTAAACAAGGCATTGCAAATACTTACAGTCCATAAATTTGTGGAGCAATCTCTAGCCTGTTCAGATGCATGTACAGTTCAATATCATGTTTCTTTAGCAGGTGATCCTGAATCTGGTTTACTTTAGTTACAATCGCAATAGATGGACCTAAATCCTGGGGCCTTGCAAATGGTACAGGTGTCATCATTGCATCTTTCTCCTAAAGAGTAAAAAAAAAACAAAAAACAAAAAAAACCCCACAAATGGGAAGTGAATTATTAAAATACATGATATAAAGATGTTTCATACAAGTGCATGAGAGATCATTACTTACCTGTAATCTTTGACTTTTGAAGTAAACACATTGCAACAAATCACCTTACTCAAGCTTAGAGTTACAGTTCTAGAAGAAGGGGCACCTGAAACCTCCAATACAGGGAAACCTGTTTTAGGTACCTTTCTGCACCTCTAGTTAACTTTGTTCTATTGGTCAATATGCTCCCATGCTTCTAAAGAGTAAAAATGTAGTCGGATTGACAGAATCTCAAATCTATGCAGAACAAGGTGGATGTAACTTGTTGGGATGCACATCCGTCAAGGGCAACTATATACAAGTATATATCTCTTTTCTAACATTCCCTGTCTCAGCAGGTTTCCTAGTCTGAGGCACGGAAAAAGTCCAGAGAAGTATCTTAAAATAAATAAAAAAAGTAATAAAGCAACAGACTTTAACAAGTGTTTTTTTAAAAATTTAACCAATAAAGTGAATGTGCTAGGAAGAGTGTTTTTATAAAGGTATGTTTTTTTAAAAAGAAAAAAGCCAGGAGAATAACATACCTACTGAAACTGTTAAACTATTAAATTATCAGACAGGATGGATAAGATACCACGATTAAGAAAAAAAAAAAAAAAAGGGAAAATATAAAAATAAGAGATACTGTAAAAACAATAAAAGGGATTGAGCAAGTTTGACCACGTGACTCCAAAGGCATTACAGATTGATACCAAATCTTCATTCTGGTAAAGCACAGCACAAACCGAAGCCCTAGAGTTTAATGAAAGTATATAGAACCCCCTCCCTCTCCACGACAAAGCAGTGTACTGTGAACACCTTACTCATCATATATGTACAATTGTAATAATTCATATGAAGCATGCCATGTAAAATATCTAATCTGCTACAGGCTATTGTACTGTCAAAATATGCATATCACTGGTATGTATCAAGTTATAAGATTTTCCTGTTATTACAATATGTCATAACCTGGCTAGCAACAGCAGAGGAGACACTCTCAGCCACGAAGGGCTCAGCAGCCATCAATCAGCAAAGGAGTGAAAGCAATGGGAACAGTGCCTCACTCCCTGCCTCCAATACTCCCCCCCAGGGCAAGCGAGGCTGCCCCCACACACACTAGAGGCAGTGCAGCTGGGGGGGGGGCGAGTTGGCCCCAGTTCTGAGTGCCAGCATGGCTGGGCCAGAGGCAGCAGGCCCCAGATTGGGGCAGGACCTGGAAGGGGAGGGGTTTGGGGCGGGGTTTGAGCCCCCCAGCAACACCCTTGGCCCCTGCCCCCTCCCCTGCCTGCCAGAAAGTGACGGAACACTGCTTTGGGGCCTGCTACTTTTAGGGGCCCAGTGTTTGGGCCCCTGAAAACAGAATGTGGAACCAGAATGCTGCATTCCAGGGCTTGCTATTTTCAAATGGTGGGCCCCAAAATGCAGCATTCCAGCTCCATGTTCTATTTTTAGAGGCCCCGAAACGCTGAGCCCCTAAAAATAGTGAGCCCTGGAACAGCGTTCCGGCTTACTTTTACCCCTGGTTGAGAACCACTGTAATAGGCAGTCTGATCACAAGAGCAGAAAGGCATGAAAGAGGGAGCCACTGTTAACAGAACTGATGGTATTTCCTCTTCTGTCTGGTGGCAAACAGATCCACCTGGGGAGACCCACATATCTGGAAGCTGACACTAATGACTTCCAGGGGAAGAGACTGCTCATGAGGAGAGAAAAAGGATCCAATGAGGTGATCCACCAAGGTGTTCTGGGATCTGGAAAGATGTGATATCTTGGAGTGAAAGGTATGTTTCATGAAGAAATGCCAAAGTCAGAGGGCATCCCAGCACAGTGCTGAAGATTGTATACCTCCTTGCCGTTGCTGTAAAACACAATGTGGTTTTGTCTATCAACACCTTCACCATCTTCCCTGAGATCTGGGCAAAGAACACTTGTCAAACCAAGTGTACCTCCCTAAGTTCCCTGATGTTTATATGAAGGGAGAGCTCTTCCTGGGATCAGAGGCCCTGAGTCCAGAGACTGTTGAGGTGGTTTCCCCCCTCCAGGTCTGATTCATTCGAAAGTAAGGTTACAGATGGATTCAGGTGGCAAAGGGTACCCTTTTCACCCTTACAGAACCTGGGTCTCTCCACCAAGTCAACAAAGCAAGAATAAGTGGTAGAATCACAAGTACTGAGTCCAAGTGATATCTGCTCAGGGAGTAGACTGACATTAGCCAAATCTATAGGGGCCTGATGTACAGCCTTGCATACTGTACCGCATAAGTTCATGCTGCCATGTGACCCAACAATTTGAGGCAAGCCTAAGCAGTCATCAGTGGGTGGGTTATGACTTTGGAGATCAGATCCAATACAGCTTAAAATTTGGCCTCCAGTAAGTAGGTCTTGGCTTGGTTGAGTCAAACACTGCCCATTAACTCTGTTCTCTGAACTGGGACCAGAGTAGACTTCTGTTCATTTATCAACAGACCCAGCACCTAAAAGGGGTCTGTATTGCATCAATGCTGTGCTGGACCTGAGCCTGTGAGCAGCCATTGATCAGTCAGTCATTAAGGTATGGGTAGACATGCACGCCTTGACGCCTAAAGAAAGGCTCTACCACCACCATATGCTGTGTAAATACCCGTGGGACTGCTGACAAATCAAAAGGAAGTGCAGTAAATTAGAAGTGGCATTAACCCACCAGAAACCTAAAGTACAGTATTTCCTCTATCAGTGGATGATGGAGATGTGGAAATAAGTATCCTTTAAATGAAGGGTGACCTACCAGTCTCTGGGATTTGTGGGCGGGGTGGGGTGGGGTGATGGATGGAGGCAAAGTAGACCATGAGGAACCTTAGCTTCTTGAGTTATTTGTTGAGGCAATGCTAGTACATAATGGACTGTAGACCTCCCTTGGTCATCAGGATGAGAAAATATCAGGAATAAAATCCTTTGCCTGTCAAGTCTCCAGGAACCCTCTCTACAGCTCCACACATAGGAAGGCATGCACCTCCTGGAGAAGAAGCTTCTCATGAGAAGGGTCCTGAAGAGGAATGGGGTGGGGTAGTGAACAAAAATTGGAGGGTGTAACAGACTGTTATAGTTCTAAGTACTCAACTACTTGATGCTATAACTTACCACAGCTGGCTGAAGGGTGACAGATGGTCCGAAAACAAAAGGAGGAGTGAATCTGGAGTTGAAACTGGTATGCCATTCACAGACACCCTTTCAAAAGGCATCTCTGGGCCCTCCAGGGTATTTACATGAGCCAAACTAGGAGACTGAAGCAGAAGGCAGGGGCTAGCATTGTTTATAATGTGTCATTTTCTTTTGCAGGGCACCTGCCTAGGAGATGCCATGAAAGTTGAAGTGCTTCCTGGAGGCAGGAGATATGTAAAGGCCCAGTAAAACAAGTGCCTTTCTCAAGGCAGTGAAGCTTAGAGACCATCTGTTCAGAGAAGTAGGTGGGAAGTCCTAGATGGATTGTTGTACTTCATGAGGGAGGATTAAGGACTGGAGCCATGAACAGTGCCTTGTAGTGACTGCTGATGCTATTGTTCTGACTGCAGAGTCAGCCACATCTAGAGCTGCCTGGAGGGAGGACATGGACATTGTCTTTCTCTCCTCCAACATGGCTATGAACTTCTGCAGCAGAAAAATCTTTAAAACTGGCCAGTGAGCCCCATACGTTAATACCATATCTCACCAGCAGAGCCTGCTGGTTAGAGGAGGTAGCACTTGACTCCTCACCTGTTCTGTTCATTTGCTGCCCAACAACCAGGGATCCCAGGTGTGTGCACACAAGCACAGGTACTCAAACCCACTGCTCAGGGCATAGCACTTCTTTTCTGCCCTTTCTGAGATTAGGGCAGAGACAAAGGAGTCTGAAATGTGCCCTCACAGGTCTCAGCTTCACCTCATTAATTGGCAAGCCCACTCTGAAGGGAATTGCTGCAACTATACCCTTTGCAGATTCCTTTAGCTTCTCCACTTCCAGTTCTAGATTTTTAGTGACCCTCTTCGGGAGCTCTTGATGGGCTCTGAAGTCATTCAGCAGGAGTGGGTTACTCAGTCCTGTAACTGCCTTATCTAAGAATGATGAGGGAGAGGCCTTCACTGAAGGAATGGCTGCCTTCTTTTTCTCCACCTGTATACATCCACCGACCATTTCTGAGATGTCAGTACTGGAATCAGCGTCTGGAGACAGACAGGAAGGAATGGTAGCTCATTTCTTGAATACTGCTGAAAGTGAAGAGAGGGAAGGGGACCCAGATACCAGAGGAAATCCCCAGGGATTCCAATATTGCCACTGCATTGGTCAGTGGCCTGGTGACCATGAGCTGGCTGGGGGGGGGTGGTTCCCGGTACTGAAATCTGGTACATAGGTTGGGTATGGTATATCTTTGGTGAAGCGAAGGATTCCCCTTCAGACTCTGACAAGGGTTCTTCTCTTGAAGACCATCCTGGCATATTACTTGATTCCATTTCTAGGTGGTGCTGGGGAACTGGGGACTAACAATAGAGTTTAGATCACTGTGCTGCATGACAGGATTTCCTCTGGATGGTTCTGCTGTGTTCAATGATGTGATGGAGCTCACACCCCGTCCCCAAACCTTCAATCCCCGGTAACCTAGGTTGGCAGGGGGCCTCAATGTGTCAGCAGGATTGGGAAGACATCAGATCCTTTGTAGCCTGGAAAGCATCCAGAGTGGAAGTGATGCACGGTCCCATGACAACTCCCAGGAGTCAAAGACAGGCCCCAGGTCAGAACTGGCACTTGGCAGAGTCATGAGGGCTGGCAGTAGTTCTGGAGAGGATGAGTGACCTGGCATGGGGCTCATTACATCGTCCACTCTCTGTTCGGTCCTCTCTGGCAACAAAATGTGTTCTCTATCAGTGCACTGTTTCTTATGCTTCTTCCTCAGCACTGCAGAATGGACAACAGTGCTGGGAAGGGCACAGTGTTGGGTGCACCCTTGGCATGCAATCTGAAGTGTTCTGCACAGATTCGAAACACTTTGGCTCCAAGAATGTTCCATATGTAAAGTCTTCAGACAAATGTCTTTGTCCTTTTAAGTGTATGGTCTGAAGCCTCCACAGATCTGTGGGTCATTCACAGGTATCAGCTTGCTTCTGCTCCCACTGGCTTGAGTCTCAAGCTGGCTGCTCTCACATTTTAGGAGATACTACCTATCTGTCAACCTATACAGGAAATGGTGGGTGACAATGCCACATTATTTACAAAGGGAGCCATTACCACCTTTGACTGCCTGTCACAGATGGTCTTCTGTATACAGGAGATTAATTACTTTAGTCACATTTTTTCTAAGTAATGGGAATGCCAGACCACTGTAGTATTTGTTGCCCTTCTCTTCATCCCCAGTGGAGATGTATGTGATCGCAAGAGAGTTTTCTGCTTTGTGCCTAAGTAGCAACACAGACTGCTGAGTAGTCTGTTCTTACAACAAGTGAAGCCTGGAGCTTCAATGGAGGCAATATTTGAGCTGCCAGTATTAAGTACCTCTAGGGTGGCAACCTGAAGTGCCAATGGAATCAAAAGTTTCAGTGTAACCAGATGATAATAATGGGTTACATCTGTCTGCGAATTTTGAAGATGTCAAAGTGTAGGGCTCATCTTGTGTATCAATGTGCCTCACAGTCCTCCTTGTTCCACCTGACACAGAAGTCATGCTTTTCTATCATACGTCTAATCTGACTACAGACAGTATAGTTTCTAAAGCTGATTGGCAGCTTCTCCATTCTGGAAGACATAAGGGTTCTAAAATGCCCCCAAAACCATTCAATTCAAAGGTGATCCGCAACACAGGGAAGTAGCTAGGGGCTGTGGATACTGACAACTCTATTGCCTATCAACATAAACAGGATTGACCAAACATGGAGGGAAAAGATCACAAACTCTGGAATTGGCTTCTCATTTTAAGTTCTTAATTTTAGATATCTATTTTTTTAAGAGAAAGAAAGATTTGAAACACTCAGATAAATAATACTATGAAGAGCCTTAAAAAAAACCCAACCAACCAAACCAAAAAAACCAGAACAGGAACACTGGGGAAGCCTGAACTTCAAATACTTTGAAATGTTTCACCTCATTGGACCCAACAACTTACAACTTTTAATTATAAAATTTCTATCCTGTCTAAATGCAGGAGCACTGACCTATGAATGGAAAATTTCCTCAGATGAGTATTTTTGAAGAAATGGAGCTGATATCAGAAATGTAGTGTGAGGCACATCTACTGTACTAATTTGCTATGTGCATGCATGTGTGCATGATGTGAAGCGTAATGTGCACATGTGCAGGACAGGCTCTTCTCCATTCTGTCAATAGTGCTGCCTGCCCTCTGCATGCACACATTACTGGCTCCTGCTGTGCTATGCGGGTGGTGAAGGGCAAGGAGATTTGGGGGTTCAGGGAGCGGCCCTGAGGGGGAAGGACTGAGCCTAGGTTCACCGCACTCCAGACGTGGCATAAGGTAGGTGGGTCCCACAGTGGAGGCGCCCCTCCTCTCCTCTCCCCTGTCCTGTCCAGAGCCCCAGGAACACACCGCTGTCAGAGCCAGAGGGTCCAGCCTAGACATTGAGTGTGCAGCCCTGTAGCTCTGTCCCTGCCTGGTAAGGGGGAGGGAAAGTCCTTTTCCCCCATCATTTTTGATAAATTACAGTTAGTTCATTAACAAATTGTGCTATGGTTTATGTTGTTGTATTACAGTGTGACCTAAAATTGACTCCTTACCGAAAGAAGTATAAACCTTGTATGAGTTACTAATTCTACATGTTATACAATACATTTACAACTGTTTTTATGCCAAATAAAAGTGTCATCTGGTTTTGCTTTATACCGTGAGTACAACAGATAAATCAGCTAATAACAGGACAATCCAAGATTCACTTTTTTTTTTTAACCAAACAAAACAATATGTGCATTGCTGAATGTAAACCAACTAGTATATTTAGTGATGGGGGTGGGTGGGTTACCCACTTATTCAAAGCTGCTGTGTGCTTGAAGCCTAATGCTTTTGATAGGGCCCAATATACATCTAAGACGAAGTTGATATACTTCACTGGTAGGGCAAGATGAAAATATTTGACTCTTCAGGTTTAATGTACAAACACTGAATTTTCTTGGGTTTTTCTTTTAATAATTTTTAAAAATTTTTTTTGAGGGGGGAGCTGAAGTCTAGAAGTGGCTTTTTTACCCATAGAGGCCATGTTAGAAGCTAGACATATATGGTGTGTTATATTATAAATACTCTGATTTGAAAACAAGCTAACTATTGAAAATTGTACAAGTTTAAAAACTGATGTATAGTACAGTCATGAAAATGAGGCAGAGTATCTGCAGAATTGTATCTTTAGAAACTTGCAATTATTCTCCTTTTCCTTAGAATAGATATTCTTGTTTGGAGACTAGAAGTAGAATGATGTCTTTATTTAGTAGATTAAAGTCTGTTTATAATATTAGGAAGAAATTATTGAAAATCAGAATAGAATACCTTTTATATATCACCAAATGTTTATAATTAGCATTTAACATTACTAAAGGAGAGTGAGACTGAAAAAAAGAAGGTTTAATTCCCAAAGGAATTATACTAACAGGAGACTAGTATAATTAGACACTTTATTCAAGAAGAAAGGGATAAAAATATTTTAAATATAAATTTCAAGATGAAAAATGGTCTTGTGGCTAAGCACAGAACAGATGGGAGTCAGAACATCTGGGATTTATTCCAATCTGTGCCACAGACTTCCAGTAACATGCTGGAGCCAAATGTGCCTCAATCTGCCCATCCATAAAATGCACCTTCTTCACTGGGTATACTGAAGCCAAATTGATTAATATTTTTAAATCACTCTGAGATCCTTTGATAGATGGCAATATAACACTTCAGAAATGTGTTATGACTTGTCAATCAGCCACACAATCAGGGCTTGAAGTAGGCCAATAGGGCTGACTGGTAGGAATTTTAGTCCTCACTGTAATTAAGTGTACATGGCTGCCCCATAAAGACACTGCATTGATATGCAGCATCAGAATGGCACTGTGGTATTTGTTTCCAAAGAGGACAAGTGACTGTAGGATTGGGAGCTCCCACGCAGAAGATTGTCTAGGCCAGTGGTTCTCAACCTTTTGCAGCTCATGACACATTTGGTGGCATATCGCGACCCTACAGGACACACCAGCCCTGCCCCCAGGTCAACCATTTCCCAATTTCTTCATGACATACTTACCACTGTGTGGCAACACAGTAAGGTGTCCTGACCCAGTGGTTGAGAACAGCAGTCCTCTTGTTTGTTTGAATGAAGAGCCATTAGAATGAAGACAGTAAACTAAATGCCAAGGAAAGGGACATGTACTTGTGCAGATCTGGGGTTGTAAGAACAGCACAATAAACTGCAAACATTTTATGTACAGGAGTGGGGTAAGGAAAAGTGACCAGTGAATTTATAAGAAATCTGGAGAGTTCACTACTGGCTGCAAGCTTGAGATGCCTTAGAATTTACTCTGTAATTTAAAAAAGGCTCTTGCTTGGAGAAATAAAATGTTTAAGAAACAGAGAAACATGCTTGGAATGTGGCCAGATGATTTGGTGACCAATCTAATATAGAGATTAATCCACTGATGGTAATTAGTTCAAACAAATGATTCCAATAATTACAAAAACAATTTTATAAACATAGTTACTGGTTCTCTGGCAGTTCAGAAAGAAGAAAGGATGGGGATATGTGTAAAGGAATCTATTTGCTACAAATATTTCACCACAATAGCTTGTATTATTAATAATGTAGTTTTATTTGATATTTGGTTCTTTTTTATAAGAGTTTAATTCACAGGGCAGGGGTGTGCCTAGACACACAAAACTCAGGCTCATCTTTTCCCACCTGCCAGGGAACAAACTGATTCATGATGAAAGAACAAAAAGCTCACTCCTCCTTCCATTGTGCACTCTTTTTGCTGATGCTTCCCCCACCTCAAGGCTGTCAGTTAGATCCCCAATCCTCTGACTCCTGCTCCTGCCTTCACTGAGAGAAAAACTGCTGTTCCACCCTGATTAAAGAAGGTGGTGGACTACCAAGTAGTCTTAACTGAATTCCAGAGATCAACAACACCCTAATCACTAGCAGAAAGCATTCTTTCCTCCACTGCATAAAGACAAAAGGTGAACAGCATGTATTGCTGTTTGGAAGATAAGGTGGACTTCCTCTTGGACTGATAGGGAACAAGCGAATGAGCCACAGAAGCAGAGAGAGGAAATAAGACAAACAGAAGATTTGGTAAAGGTATTTGGCTGCTCCTGAAAAGCTACAAGTTATGGCTTGAAAGGAGAAAGGTGGAGAGGTATAAATGTCCTCACAACACAGCTAATCATAGGAAGCATCCTTCTTTACTCACCCCTCTCACTAGTCTTTCAGAAACAGGTCACTAGGCTGGCTACCTTTCCTCCTGCCCACATTACACAGCTTATTGTTTCTCCACCGCTCACTTCCTCTTCCTCTTTATGACCATGTCTATGATTTCATTGGCTAGGTGTTAAAATTAAAATGACCAAAAAAAAAAAAAAAAAAATCAGCCTCCTCCAAACCAAACCAAACAATCCTCATAATCCTGCAAAAGGAGTGTTTATTTTCTCTCTATATGGAACGCAAGAAAAACCAGAAAATAAGAAAAAAACATTCACTTTCACTCAATACAATACAATAACAGTTTTGCACTTGCAAAACTGGTACAAGTTAGTTAACAAAATGAGAGCAAGTGTGTCCATGATTAACTGCACAAACAAAACTGCTTTTGTGATGTCAAAATCCAGATCAAGGCACCCTACAAGTTTGACTCCAAGTACATTAAAATCTAGTTTATAACAATGTTCTGAGTATCAAAAGTCTATTTCAAATAATCAAGGATATTAAGAGAGAGTGTGCCAAAATAGTCATTCTTCACTTGCACTTTCTATGGGCCTCTACATAATATAACATTGACATATTCCTGACTGTGTACTTCATCACTGAGGCTAAGTACATCAAATGGCGTAAGCTGACCATGTCATTTTTCAAGGGATGGGTAAGTACAGAGTATGCATCTAATTCCGTTACATCAGTATGCAAGAAACTAACCATGAATGTTGGGTAACAATTAATTTCTAATACCAAAGACATTAACCACACTAACAGAAATGCAGCATTTCTCTTAATCTGAAGAGCATGACAAAAATCTGTGGTATGACAGAACTTACATTTGACCATGCAGCAATACATTAACCACGCAAACTTCCAGATCTGATATACGTTCCAAACTCAATGCTTACAATACTTTTGGTTTGCTTTCTCTTCCAATCCAGTTAAGAAAATGACTATACACATAGTTAACTCAAATTGTTCCAACATATTTATGACCATGAGTAAATCATGTCAAACTGAAGCAAAAGATTTGATTCCAATAGAAAGATACTGAAATTTAAAGCAGCACCTTAGATTTTTTTCCATCTGGGTAACTTGGGAATAATTTCAAATTAATAAAGGAATTTATATACTGAGAATGGCATAAGGCAATCTGACAAAATTTTCAATAGAAATTAGCTAGATGATGCAAAATAAAGGACTGGCCCTTTAAATGAAAGAAGCAATATATGAAATAAGGAATGGAAATAATTGCTGGCCCTTTAAGTGAACTCACTCTCATCAAGTGAATCCAAGGCAAGCGTGGTCATGTAGATCGTGGACAGACCTTATTTTTCTCCAAGAGATATCACTAAGCAGATGGTTCCAGTATATATAACTTTTCTTATTTTCTTTTCTTTTTGACTCAAGCTGAGGTTCTTTAGAGATATATCTATACTAAAGAAATTAGGTCAAGATGGAGGAAGATTTTAAACTTTTGACCCCCCACCCCCAGGTAGCTGACCAAGACTGGTCAAAACTAGGTAGAAAGCACCACTTAGGTAACAAGTGATCAGTCTAAATAAGGCTAAAAGGATGAAAGCACACTTTTTGATGATTGGTTCAGGGGACGTGAGTGGGCGTTCTGAGTTGTATAAAAGGGGCAGTATTTGCAGCTAGACTTTGGAGATCTCTCCCACTCCAAACTGGTACCAAAGGGCCTTCTGGCCGTGGTTCCTATTGCACTAGGAGTCATTGCTCTCAGCCACTTCCAGAGAGTGTAACAATGTCTCTGGTGGAACATAAGGGTACCCCAGCATCAGGCTCAACTGACGGCCTTGAGCTCTGCTCGGAAGTCCTGGGTAACATTCACGCATGCACAGAAAGAGCACTTGCGAGAAGCGCACCCTAGCATCAGTCTTAATTGACAGCCTTGAGCTTTGCTCAGAAGTCCTGGGTAACATATCACATGCAACTAGGATTCTCCTAGTGGTTGCGTGAAGGTTCTGTGTCCGAAAGAGTTTAGGCCATGCAGCCAACTGAGTCCTGCCGAAAGGTCTGATACTCTTACATCTCGCACCAGCGAGATACTCCAACCCAGAGGGTACAGCAGAGTGAAATCTCTGCTGGGGGACTTTTGGGTCTCATGGTCTCTGGAAGGAGTTTCCAGAGGGTACAACTGGGACCTCATCCCAGTTGGAGGACTTTGTGTCTCACCGTCTCTAGTACAGGTTGCATGAAGGTTTCGTTCCAAGGAGGCTGCACCACTCGGCCAACTAAGTCCCGACTCCAGATGCATGGTTCTAAGGAAACCCAAATTGGTTGCATGAAAGTATTAGTCCAAACAGAACTCCTGACTGAATCCAGCCGCAGGACTCAGGGTTCTGAAACACCAGCATTCTAAAAAGCTCTAGTAAGCACAACAAAGACCTCTGCTGATGCAAAGTAGCAACTGTGAGACCAGCAGGAGCAACCACCTAAAGAGGCAGCATACTAGCCAAAGGAACAACAGAGACAGCAGAAGCCAGGGTCCTGAAACTAGGACTGCCAGACAGAGTTCCATCCAGACTGCTGTAACCATCAAAAGAACAAAAGTGTTGTGAGTAAGCTCCCCACCTTCCACAAGTGACTGGCCCCTACTTGTGGAATGTCATAGTTTGTTAGATGTTTAGGTAATTGTTAAGAAGTTTTAATGATTTAATGTGTTTATTTAGTGTGTGTGTGTGTGTGTGTGTGTGTGCGTGTGCGTGTGCGTGTGCGTGTGCGCGCACGCAATCATGCGTAGGTAACTTTAAGCAGTAGAACCTTGTAAAGCAGGCATCTATTGTAACTGTCAGCATTCTATTTTTAACTGTCATTCCATGAGGTACTTACTGTGCCATCATTTTAGGTTGTGAACCTAGAATATAACTGGTAAGATTCATCATTTTCCATCAATTTTTTTTTTAGCTTGTGAATCTCATCATAATTCTGTTAAGATTCAAATAAATTTCAATGCCTGGGATTCATTGCTCTAAGTCTTGTTATTGCTCTAGGTCTGTTCTTGATCGGCAGGCTGTAGCCATATTTTCCAGTAAGGGTTCTTACCCATTTAGGTAGCACTGATCCCACCCTCCTATCTCAGAGCTAAGAGACTGGATTGCTACCAGAAGTAAAGAAATCTGAGTTCTGAGGTAACACCACCAGCTGTAATGTTCACTGGCAATGAATGTATATCTCAGAAGTAGACAATACAGGTTGAAGTAGAAGTGAATTGCAACCTGGGCAGCAGTGACCATGAGATGGTAGAGTTCAGTCTCCTGATCAAAGGAAGAAAGGAAAGAAGCAGAGCACAGGTACTGGACATTAGAAAAGCAGATTTTGGTTCCCTCAGGGAACTGATAGGCAGGATCCCTTGGGAGGCTACTCTGAAGGGGAAAGGCGTCCAAGAGATCTGGCTGTATTTTAAAGAAACCCTACTAAGGGCACAGGAAGATATTCCAATATACAGAAAGAACAGCAAATATGGGAAGTCCCAAAGTGTCTTAGCAGAGAACTCTACGGTGAGCTAAAACACAAAAGGAAAGTTTAAAAGAAGTGGAAGCTCAGACAGATGACTAGGGAGGTGTATAAAGATATTGCTCGGGCCTGCAGGGATAAAATGAGAAAGGCCAAAGGGCAATGGGAGTTGCAGTTAGCAAGGGATGTGAAGAATGGGTTCTACAAGTATGTCAGTAACAAGAAGAGGATCAGGGACAGTGTACGTCCCTCACTGAATGGGGAAGGTATTGCCATGGTGGATGATATGGAAAAGACTGAAGTACTCAATCCTTTTTTTTTTTAAACTCGGTCTTCACAGGCAGGATCATCCCAGGTTACTACACTAGGTAACACAGAATGGAGAGAAGAGGAGAAGCCGTTGGTGATGGAAGATCAGGTTAGGGACTACCTAGAGAAGTTGGATGTGCACAAGTCTATGGGGCTTGATGATCTGTATCTGAGGATGCTGAGGGAGCTGGCCAATATGATTGCAGAGCCGCTAGCCATTATCTTTGAAAACTCATGGCAAATGGGGGGAGGTCCTGGATGATTGGAAAAAAGCACAAACAGTAACTATTTTCAAGAAAGGGAAAACAGAGGACCCAGGGAGCTACAAACTAATCAGCCTCACCTAATCCATTCTGAAACACTTGGAGAAAAATAAGAGTGATCAGGAAGAGTCAGCATGGATTCATCAAAGGCAAAGCATGCCTGATCAACCTGATTGCCTTCTGTGATGAGAAGGCTGGACATGTGGATGTGGGAATAGCCATCAGTGTGATATACCAGAACTTCAGCAAAGCTTTTAATAAAGTTTCCCAGAGCTTTCTTGTCTGCCAGTTAAGGAACTATGGTATGGATGAACAAACCAGAAGGTGGACAGAAAGCTGGCTAGATCATCAGCCTCAGTGAGTAAGGATCAATGGCTCAGCATCTAGTTGGCAACCACTAACTAGTGGAGTGCCCCTGGGGTCAGTCCTGGGGCCAGTTGTGTTCAGCACCTTCATCAAAGATCTGGATGATAACAATGAGAGTCCTGCAGCACCTTATAGACTAACAGATTTCTTCAGGCATAAGCTTTCATGGGCTCCAACCCACTTAGTCAGCTGCATCTGACAGAGTGGGCTGGAGCCCATGACAGCTTATGCGTGAAGAAATTTGTTAGTCTATAAGATGCCACAGGACTATCATTATTTTTGCTGCACACACACTAATACGGTTACCCCTCTGGAAAGATCTGGATGATGGGACAGATTGCACGATCAGTAAATTAGCAGATGACACCAAGCTGGGGGCGGGGGTGGTAAACACTAGAAGGCAGTGATAGGATTCAGGGAAACCTAGACAAATTGGAACATTGGGCCAAATGAAATCTCATGAAGTTCAACAAGGACAAGTGCAAAGTCCTGCACTTAGGATGGAAAAACCCGATGCACTGCTACAGGTTGGGGACCGATCAGCTAAGTAGCAGCATTGTAGAAAAGGACTTGGGGCTTATGGTGGATGGGAAACTGGATATGAGTCAACAGTGTGCTCTTTTTGCCAAAAAGGCCAATGGCATATTGGAATGCATCAGTAGGAGTGTTGCCAGTAGATAAGGGATGTGATTATTCCCCTCTATTCAGCACTGGTGAGGCCACATCTAGAATACTGTGTCCAGTGTAGGGTACCACCCTACAGAAAAGATGTTGACAAATTAGAAAGAGTCCAGCAGAGGGCAATGAAAATGATTAGGGGGTTGGGGGATATGACTTATGCCAGGAGACTGAAGGAACTAGGCTTAGTCAGTCTGCAGAAGAGAAGACTAAGTGGAGATATGATAGGAACCTTCAACTATTTGAAGGGGTGCTCCAAAGTGGAGGGAGCTAGGCTGTTCTCAGTAGCAACAGAAGACAGAACAAGGAGAAATGGTTTCAAGTTGCAGGTGGGGTGGTCGAGGTTGAATATTAGGAAAAATTCTCTCACTAGGATGGTGGTGAAGCACTGGAATGGGTTACCTAGGGAGGTGGTGGAATCCCCATCTTTGGAAACATTTACGGCTGGTTAGACAAAACCCTGGTTGGGATGATTTAGTGGGAGTGGTCCTGCTGTTAGCAGGGGGTTGGACTGGATGATTTCATGAGGTCCCTTGCAACCGTATGATTCTATGACAGCATGGAGTTGCATAGAACTCCATGTTCATAATTTTGCTAGCTTGCTACCCCCAACAAATAAGCTCCATGAAACAAAAACTGATGTAACGAACATCTAATACTTGGAAAACATTTCATGCTTCCCAGGATTCAGCCATCCTCCATTACCTGAAACACTAACACTAACTCCCAAACAGAGAGTGGGTATATTATAAAAGACAAATAGACAAGACAGTACAGGGAGTCCAGAAATGTGCTATATGCCATATAGATGATACAAGAACAAATATGAATATCTGTATTAGCTGAATACAATGGCAAAATTTTAGATCTAGCATGAGGAAGAACATCTCCAACTCTTGCCACACAAACAAACATGCCCTTAAAGTGAGATGTTTGGCATAAATGTATAATTACATGTCAGTATAGTTAATGTATATCTATATAAAGAAAAATAATACAGCAGTAGACAGTCTAGGACAATGTACAAATACACAAATGCAGACAGATTTCACTCATTAACCACTAGGGAATGCAGTAGCTGAAGAAGCTCCTCTAATGGCAATTGGGAGTAATGGAACCAACTGTTAGTGGCTATAAAATTTAACATACATCTCATAGCACATGTTTCTCCTACTTCATTTGTGAAGTTTCAAACTTTATTGCATAGCCAACCCTCAAAGTCATTATTGTAAAAGACAGGTTGTTGGTGGTTTTTTGGTTTTTTTGTTTTTTTGGTTTTTTTTAAGATTATACATGTTCTATAAGGAACAAAACCACACACAACTAGATATTCTCTGTATTGCTAATTATTTATATTAACATCCTGGAAAAGGCAATGCAAACCTTTACCTTCAATCCAAGCCTGGTAAATCCCTAGATTGATTTAGTTAGTTTCAATGTAAAAGCCAACCTCAAACATCACTAGCTTTATTCAGAAATTAGAACAATTAAATGTTCAATAAGCTGAGCTCTGAACAGTTGGTGAAAGAGAGAGAGATGTCTCCGTATTACTTAGAATAAAAATGACTATGTAAAGAGTTCATAACATGTATAGCAAGTGTTCTACCTGAACTGCAAGCAGTTATTTACAATTCCAGATTTTAAGTAAGTAACTTACTGTCCACAGCTAACTGAAGCCAAAATGTTTATACTGGGTACCTAAAGATATGCACCTAAAGCTATACTGAAGCATCTAATAAAAATAGAAGCTTTCATGGGAGCTGTGGGTGAACCATCTTTTGGAATATCACCCTTTTATTTACATGTATACAATAAGGAACACTGACAAAGCCAGTTTGATCTGACAAATTCATGAACTTCTGATCTTTCTTTAGAGGTCTGGAAAAAAATTGAAGCGCAGCAAATGAACCCATATCTGAAGAACAGGTATCTAAAGGAACTGATTTAGTAAAGGGATTGTATTTTGTGTTGAGTCTTTCATACTAACTGTCCAAAAACACTACAAGGTGTTCAACACGTAATCCGGTAAGAAAGAAATTAAAAGACAAACGTAAAGGGGAAAAAGCTTAAATTTGAAAAGAGAGTCTATGAGGTAGGAAGACAGAATTTTTGTTGTATAATGGGAAGCAGGAAGAGGCCTGTGCTGCATGACTAAAGGGTACTTGGAAAAGTATAAGAAGCCAAAATACAATAAGCAGACTGAAGAAAATTTATCACGGCCCTGGCATTTTTAAATCTGATTTTGAAGTGAGTAAGAAACTAAGTGGAGATAAGCAATGAAGGACTATAGCCTGACTTTATATGCATGATTAGAATATGCAGAAAACTGAAGTCTGAGCCCTAGTCTAAGTCTGGGGCTTTTTTGGTGGCAGTTGACCATCAGCAGTTATGCAAGGAATGTAAAATTCCTTGTGTAACTAGCGGTGACTTTCTTAGCTGCTGTTAAACATTAGGGGAGAGCCAACCACAAACTGCTTGCAGTCAGCTTTCCCCTGCACCCCTTGCCCGCAGGATTTCCAGAGCCAACTTCTGGGACCAGTGCGGTGAGTTCATACTTGCCACGAACCACGCCTGGAAGACTAAGCTGATTTTGCTGCCATTAGTGAAGACATACTCTAAGTCGGAAGAGCAGAGACCAGGGAAGAAGAGAGGTATTGGAAGGAATTCAAATTGTTAAGAAGGGAGAAGATGAAGGCACAGATCATGGATTTAGCAAAGGTGGAATCCAGGCAATGGTACACACACAGTGTGGGTGAAGTGGAGATAAGCAGTTGAGAGGAGAGGGTGTGGAGAATGAAAGGTTTTCAAGTTACTGAGAGTAAAGGTTAATAGAAAAGCTGAGTTGAGGAGGGGAAAAGAGAAGAGACAGTTTGCTTGAAGATGATCTTACTGTTCAAGAGTAGCATTTCAGCTTTGGAAACATTTATCAGCAGGGTATTTTCATGAAACCATGAGAACTCTTAGTCAAACTGGACAGGAAAGAGTTATTAAAGGTTCTGTAAATAGTGAACAATTTAATACCAAGTGGCAAGATGAGGATGATGTAATACAGGAAAGAGCCAAGAATTTAATGCTTCAGAAATCAATACACAGGAGGAACTTGTGCCTAAGAGGAGAAGTTGCCAGAGAAAAAGTTTTACACAGGCATGAAACATCTGACAACTACACAAGTCTGTATAGCTATGGAGGTGGTCCAGGCACATGGACACTCACATCACTGAGTAGGCAAGGTTTTTGATAGATTCATTCACAGATTCCAAAGGCAGAAGGGACCACTGTGATCATTTAGTCTGACTTCCTGTACAACACAGGACACACAGGTTCCCCAAAATAATTTCTAGAGCATGAATATCAGAAAAAAACCTACCTTGTTTTAAAGGTTGCCAGTGATGGAGAATCTACTGTGACCCTTGATAAATTGTAATTGATTAATCACTCTCACCATTAAAAATTTACACCTTATTTACAGACTGAATTTTGCTAGCTTTAATTTCCAGCCATTGAATCAGGTTATACCTTTTCACCAGAAGAGCCCACTGTTGTTCATCAGATAGGTACTTACAAACTAATCAAGTTACCCCTTAACTTTCCTCTTTGTTAAGTGAAATAGATTGAGTTTCTGGGTTTTCTCACCATAAGACGTATTTTTGTTTAATCCTCTAATCATTTTTTGTTGCTCTTCGCTATACCCTTGCTGAATTATCAACATCTTTCCCGAATTCTACACACCAGAACCGGACACATTATTCTACCAACAGTCTACCAAAGACATGTTTAGAGGTTAAAAAATTCCTCCTCTTTTAGAATCTCCTGTTTACACATCCCAGGATCATATTAGCTTTTCTGGCAATAGCTTCACATTGGGGAGTTCATGTTCAGTTGACTGCTATTCTCAAAAAGAGTCACTGCTTCCCAGGACAGATTATCCCATCCTGTCATTATGGCCTACGTTCTTGGCTCATAGGTTTCATTTAGCCACATTAAAACGCACATTATTTGCTTGTAACCAGTTTACCAAGCAGTCCTGACGGTTCTCAATCAGTGACCTGTCCTCTTCATCATTTACCATTCTCCCAGTTTTTGTGTCATCTGTAAACTTTAACAATGATGACTATGTTTCCTTTAAGATCACTGTTAAAATTGTTAAATAGTATAAGGCCAAGAACTGATCCCAGTGGAATCCCACTGGAAACACACTGGTTCAATGATGATTTTCCATTCACAGTTACATGTTGAGGCCTATCAGTTAGTAAAATTCTAATCCATTTACTGTGGGTCATATTAATTTTATTATGGTTCTAGTGTTTTAACTAAACTGTCATGCAGTTCTAAACCAAATACCTCACAGGAGTCTTACTATATCAACATCATTACTTTGATGATCTAAATCTGTAAACCCAACAAAAAAGATATTAAGTTAGTCTGAAAGAATTGATTTCCCACAAACCCATTTTGATCTGCATTAACTATACCACCTTCCTTTAGTTCTTTAGTGATTGAGTCCTGTACCAGTCACACCACTAACTTGCCAGGGACTGGTGTCAGGCTGACATCCCAATAATATCCTCTTGTTCTGTTTATCCTTTTAAAAATGTGTAATAATATTAGCTTTCTTCCAGTCTTTTGGAACTTCCCCAGTGCTTTGAGACTTACTGAAAATCAACACTAATGGTTAGGTCAACACTTAAAACTCTTGTATGCAAGTTATCTGGACCTGCTTATTTTAAAATGTCTAACTTTACTAGTTGCTACACTTCTAGCAGCACGAGTGGAATGGAATCAATGTTACCACTATCATCCATCCCCTCCCCATACTGTCTTTTCTGCATTATTATTCATAATTCTACCACTTTCATCTAGTAATGGACCAATACCATTATCAAGATTCTTTAGTTCTTGATGTGTTTAAAAAAAAACCCCTCCTTTTTATTATTCTTAACTCTGCTGGCCATAAAGTTCTCTTTGTGGTCCTTGGCTTTCCTTATCAATGTTCTACAATTCCTAATTTCTGATTAATATTCCTTATCATTAACTTTTTCCATTTTGCATATTATTTTCGGATTCTTACAGCTACCTTCACTTCCCACCTAAACCGGGATAGTTTTTTTTAACCAGAACGACTTTCATCCTTGATTGTGGCTTTTTGGGAATCTAGTGTAGTATTTTTAAATGATTCTCAATGATCATTCACATTCTTCTGATCAAAGGGAAGGGTCTGACAAAATGGGATTTTCTCCCACGAAAGCTCAGGCAATAAATGAATCTGTTAGTCTTTAAAAATGCCACAGGACTCCTTGTTCATTCTTCTGATTAAATTCTTCCTCTCAACTGATTTGTGTCCTAATGGTTTTCAGTTTTGTGAAATTGGATCTATTAAAGCACCAATACAGAGATTACTGGTCTGCACTTTATTCTGCTTGCATATTATTAATGTGATCAAGTCATGATCTCTTATACCTACACAACCATTAATTTTTAGTTCTGTGATCAATTCCTATTTATCTGTTAACCACCATATTTCACCTTTAAGCAGTGGGGATGTTATCTGCCCAAGGAAAAGGGAACAGTTCTCTACATGTGGTAAGAGAAATCAGAAGCTACTGTAAAAGTAGGGAATGAATGAGTCAGCATTTCAACTCTGATTCATCCCCTGGAAACAGAAGGGCAGAAGGATTAAAAAGGGGGCAAGTCTGGGCAGAAGAATCCCTTTTCCATAGAGCAGGAGAGGCATCACTACTCTCCCTCCTCTTTGGGTAGCAAAATACTAGGTTTCAGCAGGACCTTCTGTAGGCATTGCACTAACTTGCCCTTTTTAGAAGGCATGGGAGGGAGATTTTCCTTCACCAACATATTGGCTTAGATGGAGTGTTCTGTTTTATTCTTTTCGCCAACTTCCCCACAGCGGCTTCAGGGAGGTCTTTGTTGATATAAGGTATGAAGACAGTTTTAGCTAATATCTTGAAACTCATTATGTGAGTGTGGGGCAGATGTCCAGTGAAGGTACTCTATTGGAAAGATACACAATAACCAGATAAATGGCCTGAGAAAGGACTTAAAAATAAGATGTTGAGTGAAAAAGCCCTCCTTCTCCCTAGGTAGGAATGATTCAAACCTACATTATACAGTTGTATCTACCAGGTAGTTCCAGACATCTAATGGTAAAGTTGCAGTCTGATTAAAACTGGATCAAGTATCTTCCGTCCTTCTTTCAGTATAGCTGGACAATAAAGAATTCACTCATGTTGACTGTAATGCTTTTCAAGTTAGGAAACTGTCACATTTAGAAACTGCGAGGATGTTTTAGTACTGACAGCAGGAGACCTCCAGCATATGTCACTCAAATTGAAGTCTCCAATGATCACACAGCTCTCCCCCACCCCCAACATTGTAGATAGGTGTGTAAGGAGGCATTTATGTGGTTCTTTAATGTTTTACTGATCTGTTATGACATTGATCCATAAACATTCAATTTTCTTCTGAGTTATCAGTAATTTCCCAGAGAGGGCCATGCCCTGTCCCCTTTTGCATGCTCAATCCTTTCTATATAGGTGAACACGCTGACATCTATTTAGGGAGGTCAAGGTAACAACTGTACACATAGACCCATATACTCTAAGATCAGAATGGAACAATCTGATCATCTAGTCTGACCTCCTGCACAATGCAGGCTTCAAAACCTCACTCACTCACTTCAGCAATAAGCTTCTAACCTATTCCTGAGTTATTTAAGTCCTCAAATAATGATTTAAAGACTTTAGATACAGAGAATTCACTGGCAGGTGAGCTACAAAGAAAGCCAACAAGTCTCTGCCTAGGACTAACTCAACACAAATATCTGCTTATTCTACATAATGATTAACACAATTATACATCAAATTGTAAACTGAATTACAGTTACAATATTATCCTTCAATCCACATAAGCAATAAAAGTTAACAACTTTCTGCCAGGCAGCCCAGATATTCAGGACACCTACAAGGGATTTATTTTCAACTTAGTTGAGAAGATTAGTGGCATTTTCCACTTATTTCATTTCACTGTGTTAGAGCACGTTCACTTGTAAATACTGTAAATATATATTTTTACCTTTTGACTGTCATGTTCAAAAGCTGAAAACCAGTGTTCTGCAGTTTCCATAAGGTGTGTGAACATTGCACTGAGGGGGGAAAAAGACAGAAATTTGATATTAAATCATACATTGCCAGAAAAAGCAAAGGAAATTTAAAGACAAAAAGAAGTTTGTTAAAACTTACTAGGCATCATGTTCCAGATATTCAGGGTTCAAAAGAACTTTCATTTCCTCACTGAAACAACCAAGAGTGAAGAATCAAAATTTGATTATTTATTTTTGGTCAATGTTCACCATATACTGTTATGTATTTATAAGTCAACTTTTGTATAAAGTACAAATGAGAAAAACTAGTCTTTTTTTAATTAAAAAGAGTAACTCCATTGAATAAATGAAGTCTTTCCTTTCTATAAAGATCAAAAACAAATTAGCTGCTTTGTCTGTCCTACAATGAAGTAACCATCTAATTATTCCAAATAACAAATTACTGAATGTCACAATGTATTATTCGAATATGCTTGATCTAGAATAATTGATTACTGCACAATCTATCACTGTTTGTCCAAAAGAAAAAAATATGGTTACTGGTCAAATATGCAATATGAAAACATTAATTTAGTTTGTTTTAATAGCTTCTATTTTTATTGTATTTTAACAGCAATTAATCAGTGACAGCAGCTCTTATCCATCTACTTTGCTGCCTAGCTCCTTTTCAGAGGGAATGTTATTTGATGCTATGCATATTGCTTGATTATTCTGAGTAACCTACAAGCTTACTTTCCACTGAAGAGCATCTTGCAATGCAACTTCAGGATTTCTAAAGACAGACATTGAATGAAAACAAGTACATGTAAGCACACTCCATCCACATGCTAACACTGACCCTAGATTATCTCGCTGAGTGCTGCTAAGAGAGGTTATGTTATAACAGGGATAATTAAATTATATTAATGCAGCTGGGATCCAAAAGCAAATGTAGTAAGAAAAGTGTAAATACTGTTGCACAACACTAAGTGATTTGCACAGGCAACTTGTTAAAAAACGAGAAAAAGCTTTAATCATGTAGTGAGAGAATAAAAATCATGTGAATTTAGTTGAGGGACAATCAAGTCTGTTGTGATATCTATGTATATGCTATTTCCAAGAAACAGAAAAGCAATGTCTAAATTTAAAATTACTTTAAAGTTAGATTACAAATCTTGTATGGGATGAAAGAATTATCGATCAATGCAATTTTTCCTCTAGTGATTACTTAAAGGTATGAGAAGAAAATATTGATAAACAACTTATCTGTTCCCAGACTGGGCTTCTCTAATCTGCCTCCTCGCTACACGACAGAGATTAAGCAGTTCTGGGGCTTGTATAGTGCAGTGAAAATAGTAAATGTACAAGTGTTAAGTTGAATACTTTTCCTGTGGGAGCTCCCTCTCTTTTTACCAATGACTAAAGAAAGAATTACTTCTTCTCCTAAAAATATTCATTTTGGAGTTACTTTTGATGTTCATATATGATGGAGACACTGGGGCATGTAATACATCACAATGATCAATCCGTTAATAAATTATAAAACAATAAGAAACCAAGGAAAGAAAATTTATCTACAAGTTCTATATGGATAGACTTCAAAGCCATTATGTCAGTTCTAGAAAAGATACAGATTAATTATTAACTTTACAATAAAATGGAAAAATGTGACAATTTCTATATTACATGGATAAACATATGACACTTGCCTTGGCTGCGCAGCTTCACTTGCATGCAAAAAAGCTTGGTGGTCACAATGCAGGATAAAAACTATAGGTGCTAAAAGTTCGTGCATACCCTAAAAATTAAAAGGAAACAGAATCACAGTAAGATGTTTCATTCAGTCACCAGTAGAGTAATGCTCCAACTCAGCATCCAAGAGCCAATAATATTAGGAGCAGAAGCAGAATGAAAAGCAAGAAAATTTATATTCTTAGACTTGATTCACAATCAATGGGTTTTGTTTTATATTCTGATTAAATCTAAGTGTTTATTCTCCTATAAAATATGGGAAGCAAGTTATTCTCCCTTTCCTAACATAACAGATAACAATTTGGCAACAGTAGACAAACGTGCACCTGGCAGTTACTCCAAGATCTGTGTTCATAAATATGAATTTTATTTATGATAATTACAATCATGAGCTACAGTATCAAGATCTGCGATAAGAACAAATTATGAAATCTAAACTGATTTTTATTTGATAATGTTCCAAAACTGGGATCTCACTAGACTTTGGAAAAGAGAAAGGCAGCCATTTGTGGAATTAGAAAATGAAATAGCCATGCCTATGGAGACTACAACTAAAGATTTTTTAAAGTATCTTCATTATGTTTATATTGAAAGATTTACATGAAGTATAAAAACCTTTGCAAACCAATACATAGCAAAACCTTAATATTGTTCTATTTCAGATGTTTGGCATCTACACTGCAAAACAATCAAACAAAAAAACAAAACAAAACAAAAAAAATCCTGAGTCAAGAATGTGCAGGGGCATACCAGGAAAATGTAGTAATAGTATACAATCCTTCCACAATCTCAGATCAGATGAATATTCTGGATAGAATGATCAGCAGTGACATTTTAAATTGTCATCACAGGGTTGAAGAGATTAAACCCCACGGAGATGAAAAAGGCAGAGCACCTCTCTCCCAAATTACTTCTTCCACTCCTAGTTTGCAGACTTAGGGCAGATCTACACCACCTGCCATTTTCAGTGGAAGTTGAACAGGGATATAGAAATTACTTAAAGTAACTTGTGTATCTGCCCTCATTCCCAGCATGCCTACTACGGGGCCTCCCTTCAACTCAGTGCTACCCAGTTGCCAGGGTGATGTTTAGGAGCTGAACTTCCTGATTGGCTGATTGGGTCCTTCACAGATCCAGTCAGTCTATCAGGAAGTTCAAACTGACAGCGGTGAATTTGCTGCCTCCAGTGAAGTCAAGCCTTTAAGTCAGAACTTACTGTATTGAGGTTAAATTTGAAAGGCTCCCCACTCCCCTCCAGCCAGTGGTGCTAAGGTATCTGGCTGGCTCTCCAAAAGAGCATGAACTTCCTTTGGTCCCTTTGAAGATCCAGCCTTAATTTTTAAAATGGACCCCCCCCCCACCAACTGACCAACCAAGGGGGGAAAAAACTCCAATACTCCACCCCTCTGCAGAAACTGATGCAGCGCAGGAGAAAAATATTATGCAGTAGTAGTTCAGTCAGATATTTTAGCACACATGAAAATGTATTTTCAAAGGTACAATTCCATAAATATGTTTATTACTGTATTTCTCATGCAGCTCACTTAGCCAGTTAAACCATTGTTTTTTTCAGGGACAAATGGGTGTTCAGTGCCAAGTTCCCTAAAATACCTGGAGTGCATTTGGATTTTCTGCATGCCAGTCAGGGGAATATCTAAAACTATTTGAATCACAAATCACCTTCTTGAGTGCTTCACTAAACTGCTATTCCAACTTCCTGCCACAAGATGATGCAATTCATGTGGGTGGGTGTGCTACTGGCAGTTAAACCATATGGTGCCCAGAACCACATGCTGGGTCCTTTCAGCGGCAGAAAAAAGCTTCATACAGGGAAAGAGATGCTCATCTCTGAGTGTGAGGATGCCAGAAAAGAATAGCAATAGTGTGCTGTGAAGAATTTCTTTCTTATACCCGCTTCTAGACCACAAGTCTGCAGAATATGGTAGGGAGAGGGATGGCCCTTGAGGGAGACAGAGATATTTGGGGGACAAACCTTATAAGAAAGCTTGCCATATCATCAATCCCATGTTAAAAAATTCATGAGACAGCCAGCTATAATAAGATTTGTAAACAACACATTGTTTTGTTTTTCTTTGCATTCCAATTTCTTAGTTTTTAGGGTCCATTTGGGTCATGTTTTCAAGCTTTTCTATTCAACACTCAGGAACAGAAATTTATATTTTTCTTTTTAAATGCAAGCATTTGAATATTCCAGGAACTGTTGTCTTAAAAAAAAAAAAATTCAAATATAGCAAGACTTGGGATAAGACAGCTAGTTAGCACCACCATGTTTGGGAGAGTGAGAATGGCAGAATCATTTGCAGCATGGAAGTGGGGAGGGGAAAGGAGAGTTTGGAAGGTCCAGGAAGAGGAAGATAGATGAAACTGCCAAAAATACTGAAATAAACTGCAGGCTGCATAGGCTGTAATTTTATTTCCTACTTTCCCACCCCTCAAAGTTAAGTGTAAATATAAAGCCTACAATTGTCTAGATCCTCTATCTATTAAAACTGTGTAAAAGAAATTAAGCTGTCAAGAATATGGTTGTCTAACATGAACTGACTATCAAAATTTTAAACATACACACTACAGAGTAAGAACATAAAAGGTCATAAGGTAGGATTACTTATAGAAGATAAGAGCCCAGTATAGCACACTATTTCCCAATATTAAAGTATGCTTACTTGCAAATAGAACAGAATCATAAAGTGACTATTCGCATAAAAGAGTAACAAAGCAAATGGATGACAAAATACCAGGATTTCAAAAAGACACCTCTGATCCTTCAGTTAAAAGAGCACTTTAAATGTTTAGAGCTTTTTGGCTTGGCAACAGAAGCCACTAGTGTATTATATACACATATTTTTCTACAATACATCAACAGTTTACTAGAATTCTTTAGTGCTAATAAAAGGGTTGACAGAATTGAGATAATTATATGACACTTGCCAACAACAGCAAAACACTGATTTCACAATATAGTCTCTGGTTTTAAAAGACAACTAGAAAAACAGCATTGCTACAAATTGATACATTTTGACATTATACTGACAAAGACAACAAAATAATGAGTGAACAATAAGCTAAGCCATTAGGTCAGCCAATCATCACTTCAATTAACTAGAACCAGAGTTTTGGCACCCAAATTTATAGGCCTTTTGAAGACCATGTTAATGATAATTTTTACAAAAAATTAATATGCTTACTTAATATATCTATATATACAGATGCTTTTCTAGAGATTCAGAAATGCCCTGTGGTTTAAATCTTAAAAGTCTCTAAAACCTTTTACAACATTCTATTTATCCATATATCTGACCGGAGAGAGTAATATATTTTACTAGTCAAATAAAATTTTATTTTACATTGGTCCAAAGCACAATGAAACTTACTACAACAATAAGACTCATCTATATTACGTTTACTTACACACACACACACACACACACACACACACACACACACACACACACTGATATTGAATGAATCTATGAATTGCTTATTGTAAGAAAGCACTATAATATGTTGTAAAACTTTGCCGATGTTGTGCATTAAATATTTTTAAGTGTAGTGACAGTTTCAATTAAATGCATGAATTTGACCACATTTATAACTGATGAGATATAACATTGTTCCAGACCTCGGAAAGCGAAAAGCTAAGTTTATAGGGATACTAGTCACTGTAGACTCATGGTCCCTGCCAAATATTTAAACCTTAAACAAAAAATAACTAGCTCGCTCTTTCCCCCATGCTAACTTTTAGGAAAAACAGCTTAAGCAAACTGAAAGGTATACATTTATGTTTGTGTAGAAGCAGGTGTTGGTGTATAGAAAATGAGAGAAAGATAAGTCATTTGTATTTAGTTCTAAAAGTTAATATTAGACTGATTTTTTAAAGGACTGACTTCCAAAATTTAGGTTTAGTTCCTGTAAAAACATTAATCTACTGAATGCATGAATCTCTTCCTACTAATTATTGGTTGTATTGTACCAAGGAATGTAGCTGTCATGGGAGATCACAAAGAGAGAGGGGAATCTCACAGGCAGCTTGGGCCAGTCCCATACAGGGCTCTGAATATCAGGGCTAATACACTGTGCCAGACTTTGTGTTCAACTGGAAGCCAGCATGAAACAAATGGGTGATGGGTTAATGGCAACCCTTAATGCCAAGCAGACCTCTATTATGGTTTGTATCACCTGCAGCTATGTTGGCATCTCTGTTCCCGTGAAGCTCTGTGCGTGTGCACACAGGACATGAACCCCCCACCCCCCAAAATAAAGTACGCACAAAAAAATTCAACAGTGCTAATATTAGCACCCACAAAGAAATTTTTTGCACATCCAAAGAAATTTTGTGTGTTTACAGCCTACAAAAAATTAGATGGAATACTGATTGGGATTTACGGCTTCTTTCCTACATACAAATTGAAATAAGCAAGGCTAAAGTCCATGAATGAATGGCTGACCGTGAATGGTATTTGGCAGGATTAAGAGACACCAAAATTGATATGCTTACTTCATCAGACATGCAGCACTTCTTGTTAGCTAATCCTGGACAGAATATTGACAGGGGTTTCGAAAAAGAGATAGGCTATGTCTACATTTGGAATTTAGCTCAAAATAATGAGGATTAATTTGAACTAAATTAGTGCATGGCTACATTGACTTTTATTACTTCAAACTAAGGAAGTTCTTAGTTCGAAGTAATGAACGCTTACTTTGAAGTTACAAAACCTCCCTTAACTTCCAAGTAATGGTTAGTCTGAACTAACAGAATAGAGCCGCATTAATTAGAACTCACCATTAGTTGAATTAATGCAGTTTGCCCTTCCTCCTCCTAGGGTATATTTTCCTCTTGCTACGTATTGGGTGGGAGCATGGCCCTTCTTGGGTGTCATGTTGCCATACTTCCCATGGTGCTCCCATCCTAAATCAAACTAGCAGGTCCTGTTCATGGACATGCTAGTTCAATTTGGGTTTCTAGTAGGGCCATGTTAGCTTGAATTAACTTAGTTTGAATTAACCATTATTAGTTCATATTAATTAATTTGAACTAAGTCAATTCAGTCTAACCTCCCTAAGTGTAGACATAGCCACAGTTAACAAGCAAGAGGGCAAAGAATACAGAGAAAAGGCAGTTACTACTGATGATAGTTTTGTGATTGTTGACTCAAGAATGGAGATCCTGGAAACACAGTATGGTGCTGGGAATAGAAAAAGATCTCTCAGTGAAGAAAAGGAGGAAGAAGAAGAGAAAGATTAGTTGCTGTTCTCTGATTTGGCACAGCACCACAATTTTTGGTAATGGTAATAAACACTTGTCATAGATATTAGCCATTTTTCTTTTATCATTCCCATTCTTTTCTTTTCTTCCCTTCTGCCCTCCATTTGCTCTTGTAGCAATCTTCTTCAAAATCACTGTACTGTTGGAGTGACACTAGCCAAAAACAGAGGTAAAAAAAGTTTTCTTTGTCAACAGCCTGTAGGCTCGCAAAATTGAACCTGTTCTTTTATCTGCCTATGTTCATTTAGCTCACCAAGCAGTCTTTATTAAAGCTGAGGCATCAGGCAGTCAAAGTTCATTAATACCATTTATATAATCTCTGCAGTTTCAATTAACTCAGCAAGACACTCTACTACATGATAACAGTCTCATTAATTCAATAAAATCCCATAACTATTAACAATATGGTCTATGTTAAACGGGGTGTCACCTAGTACAAAATAATAGCTTTAACAGCTTGTGATGAAACTCAGGGTGATTTTTTTTTTTTTAATTTGATCTGACTAAATATTCAAGCCTTACGTAGCAAGGTATTATTTCTCTACAAGGAATCTACAGGCTTTTAAACAAAACTAGGGGATAATTAAGTCCTTTTAAGTCATATCAAAGACTAAAGCTACTGTATACTTCTTGTTCAATAAATGATAGAATAAATTAACTAGAATGTGATCTTCCATCTCCATCATTACCTCCTCATCACGAATACTCTGGGTTCTTTTCACTAGAAATGAGAAAGGCTCAGTATTGTTGAAGTGTTTTCCACAACAGTGCCCTGAAAAATATGGCTTGCTGATCTAATTTTTCTCTCTCCATGAGACAAGGTAGCTCTCTAGTCATAGTCAATCAAAAATAAAAAAATAAGAGGTGATAGAGATATGTTGCCTCTGATAAACCATATGTTTGATTTTTGATACCATCTAAAAGACAGTTCTTGATAAGTTACTGCTGTTTCAACTCAAACATGTTGGTCTTTTCCTGAAACTCAAATAATTCCCTAGCATAAAGATGCAGTAGTTGCAGAATATGTGAAAGGCTACACTAAGTTATATTTTTTTTAATATATAAACAAACTTACAGCAGATCTGCATTTTAGTCATATGTCATGTTCTATAGTCTAGTCCAGGGGTCTTCAACTCAAATCACCACAAGGGCTGCCTAAGAACAGTACTGGGCCACATGAGGACTAGTATGTTAGCCTGAAGGCCACACAACTGAAACCTTTTCATACAACAATATTGCAAATATCAGTAACAATAGTGTCATTGCGGGCCACAGAAAATAGCATTAGGGGCTGCGAGAGGCCCATGGACCACGTGTTTGAGACCCCTGGTCTAGTCTGTGTCCATCATAGTTCTGTTGTGAGTCTTAGCACAGTATGTTAAGTTACTGTGAAACATAATATATTCTGATTTCTATTATCCTCTTTCAGTACCATACATGAATCTTGTTAAAGCAAATTAAACATTGTGCTCTTAAAATCTTAAGAGCAAATGGTGAATTTAACTTTTATCCTAAAATGAATGCACCATTTGTGCAGTTGTAATGCTATCTTTTAACAACAAGACACTGCTGGTTTGAGTAGTCATTCTGCCTAGTAATCCAATGAAATTAGCATCAATATTAGACATATATTGATAAAAAGATTAAAAACTTTTCAGCTGAAACCACTATATTGAATCATATTTTGATGCTGTGATGTAGGGTCAAAAGCCAAACAGTGAACATATAATATCTCTGTATCATGTTGTAGAAACAGAAAAAATTTTCAAATGTTATGTATGTTGTAAAACTGCTTGACTATCCTTAAGTTTTACATATCACTCTTCAACTTCTTTATGCTGTTATTCAGTATCACGTATTTATAACTGTGGTGTATATAGTCAGCATTTCTCCATCTAAGCATAGAAAACTTTTGGTTTAAAAGATGCTGTTAATAAACATTCAGAAAAATTGGAAGCTAAGATTTAGCAATTCATGGAAGACAATTTGAGGGAGTGCCTCATCAGGAAAAGGAAGCATATGTGCTTAAACAAGGTTAGTTTTCTTACCATACAGCTGATAAGCAACGCTTTGATTGCTTTAGCATTATGATACAACTTTGGATACAATAAAACCAATAATATTGTTCAGTCATTTGTCAAGCTCTACAGAAAACGTTGAAACAATGGATACCACCTGTATGATATTTTCATTACCTGTTTATAAAGCAACTGCTCATTCTCTCTAGCATAACAGAACAGAACATCTGTAAGAATTTTTCTCACACTTTCTTGCTGGAAATACTGCATTTCTGGAAATCTGAAAAAAGAAAAACGTTTGATTAATGTAAACTATATAGCCCACAAAAACTACCTCAGACACTTAATTTAGATATGCACTTGAGCATCTATAAACAGTTTTAGGTATGCTATTGTATCTGTTCTGCATTATCCATTCTCTGGGTATTGAGGTTCTGCTGTAAAAACAATTAAAGGAAGAAGTTACCATGTTTATTTTGGAAAAAACAAAAACAAAAACAAAACCTTTATGGACCTTATAATTTAGAATATATCAAACCACTAAGTATATATCACATTCAGCGCGTAATACCCTGTCAAATGATTAAAGAACAAAGATATACAAGAATGAAATTAAATGGCAAGTAGAATTTTCTAATTATCAATTTTTTTGTAAGTAACTGATCTACTGAAAATGTGACTGATGCAGAGAATCTAATCCATATAAGACAGTGTGCCATATGATATCCACTGCCAGAATTCTAAGGTATGGCAATCCCCTGGCTTTTCTTTGATGAGATCCTTGCTCTGCCTTTCTCAAATAGAGTATGAAGATGGAATGAGTTGGACAGCAGAGCGAGGAAGTAGGTGTCAGAGCAGAGGTAACAGGTTCCTTACTTCCTGTACTCAGACTCCTGATACAAGGTCCAGCAAATGAGGGACTGGGCTGTTCTCAGGCAGTGGTATGTGACCTACCACCACATCCCCAATTGCAACCTACTTCCAGTTTGCGTCTACTGGTTGATAGGTTCTACATTAAAAGACTCAAAAATAGCTCAGAATGTACTTCATACTTCAGAAAGTAAGGAGGGATGACAGAAGAGAATACTCATCATTAAAACATCTGATTTCAATGATCAGGAAACCAAAACCATGGAAGAAACACTAGGTCTCAAATAATTAAAACATACTGTATATGCCATATTTGCTAGAATTCTTGGAGTATGATTGAGGTTGCCAACTGGCAATGAAGTATCAGACCTATCCTGCTATTTCAAGATCAGTACTCAGCCCTGATCTCCATTTTGTAAGATTAAAAATCTGGCAAAAGAAGCCATTAAAAATAGCATAATTGTAAAGTACATTAATTGAATTGTAAATTGTGAAAATGGTATACAGGGAATACAAGTCTGGAGATTAATATTATACATCGAAATTCAACAATGTGGATGTATTTTTGTGGATTGTTTTAAGGAACTTTATATACAAATGGATGGTGTAGGGTTTCTTTTTTTTTTTTTTTTTTACACTAGCTTATGAAGATGACTAGGAAATAGTACATAGAAATAGTAAGTAACACAAAAACCGCTGAGAGTCAATTAATGGGAATTGAAGTCACAGTTGAAGCTATGCTGTGGTTCCTGCAGTTTTTTAGGTATAGTCAGCACCCATTTATTTCAGTTGTTAAAACTTTCCGTAAGTCATTTTGTATTGTACTTCAGAAAAGGAAGTCTCAGGCATCACCTTTATTTCAGGAAATCACTTGTGAAAATAAAATTCACTATAGGAGAGAAAGAGCTATGAACAAACGTTAAAAAACGTAGACGCACGAAACAGATATCAGAAGGCTGGGGAAAATCCTATTGCAGAGCAATCCAGGACAATGCACATAAAGATGAAACTAGTGGCAAGCAATGTACTCCTATTCAAACTGTTACTTGGACATTCAAAGGAGAAGCAGACCGAAGGATGAAAATTATACTGGATGTTCCTAAAAAACTGAGCCTATATCGAAGCAGCCCGTATTTGAGAAGGCACTTCACTTGTGAGAAATTGTGACTGTATACAACAGTAATAAACAAAACTAGAGGCTGTGGTGTAGAGAACTGAACCAAAGGAACAGAAGAACACTTCAAGAGATAACTCAATACAATTGCAGTGTCTATTGGGCAGAAGAATGACTGTTGATTCTTATTTCTGAAAGTCTTACTTTTTGTAGTAATTAAAATAAA
Source organism: Podocnemis expansa (assembly GCA_007922195.1). NCBI lineage: Eukaryota > Metazoa > Chordata > Testudines > Podocnemididae > Podocnemis > Podocnemis expansa. Next base: position 11,037,853 of record ML681964.1, on the reverse strand, counting down.
CACACAGCAGTGGCTGACAACTCTCAAAGAGTGCCTTGTGTTTAAGTTTTCACTTTCCACGCTGTGAATAGGTGCATATGCAAAACCTCGTTGTGTGGGCACAAGCAAGTATTTTTGTATATTTTGCACAGGAACAATGAACACAAAACAGTCATTCATATGTCTCTACTGTCCACCTCTAAAAGAAAGTGAAAATACAAACACAAGCTGCTATTTTGGTGTGATCACTCAAATATGGCAGGTTTTTCTTTTTTTAACATAATACTGGGCAGATTATCAAGATTAACACGCCAGGATCAATTCTATTCAATTACTCATAGAAAGCTTTTGCTTCAGTTAGATTAAAAATGGGATACTGAAGTAGAGATGCAAGGGCGTGAAGTTCTTCCTTTAAAATAGGCAAAAATCTGTGCAAAAATACATTTTTACTAGAAGACTGAACTATGTTTTATATGCGCATTGGGACAGTTTCTTCTAATCTTTTCTGTTATTATAGAGTATTGGGCCCAGACCACAACATTAAACTGCACCCTTCCCTGGCTTGTTGACACTTCTTGGTAGAAGGAAGGCTGAGGCACCTCACCTCGACAAAAAAGGCACTCACGCTGAAGCGACGGGCAGCTAGTTGCTTTATTTAGGTTGTTGCTTGGCAAAAGGTACAACCTGTGAATCACTGAACATCCAGACTTGCTCTGGACTTTGGATTCTGGCTCAATGGACTCTTGAAAGAGGCGGATCACTAAACAGATTTTGGGATGATTGCAAAGATAACTTAGTATCCTCTGAAATCTCCATAGAAAGAAAAGGAGGGCAGAATGCTGTTCTGGCTGATAGAGTCACTTTGTAGATGAAGCAAGGCGTTTTGAGCAGACTGGATCAAGCTTTGCAATGACAAGCGCCAGAGGAGGAATGAATCTGTTGCTCAGATTCAGACCATGGGCAATGTGTAGGTGTGCCCCACCTGTGGACTGGACTGTCACTTTTGCATCGGACTCAGCAGCTATCAAATAACTCATCAGTGCATATATAATACTCTGTAAAGAGTGATGGTGCCATTGACTGGTTAAGATAACAATGAAAGAAGGCTGCAGCAGAATGGCTGAGGAAGAAGATAAAATAAGTGAAATATTGAGCACAAGGCTCATTATTAGCACTTATTTTGTAAAGAGAATAATTCTGTTAACCTTTTAATTTGCTGATCAAAGAAATGTATGAAATTTGCAAATATACAATAGAAAAGCAAGACATATAGGTATGGCTCAGATGGTGCTCAAGAGCTGGAATGGTTTAATCACCTCAGGTCTTCAGTGTCAGTTCCTGTATCAGAAACTAACACCTAAAAAGAAGTGTAACATGAACTGTTGGCTTGAAGAAAGGTATGTGAGCGACTGTGGATCAAACTATACAGGGCCAAGCGCAGAATGGGGCCTCTAGTTGCTACCACACTACAAATTATCCATAACTAAAAGCTTATATTGTGTAGAATGTGAACAGTAAAAATGTATAGGGCATATGGTACTGTGAAGAGAGCAGGACTTCTGCCTTCTATTTCTGGCTTTACCACCATCTTGTTGTGCCTTGCTGTGTAAGCCATTAATTCTGTGGCTTAGTTTAAGCAGCTGCAACATGCCTGCAATGCTGCCAACCCCAATATTAAAAAATAATGAGAATGATTTGGAAATCATTTTAAAGACAAATTTGGGATTCTTTGAGCTTATCTGCTTTTTGAGCTGTTAGACTACAGTGGTACCACAGTCATACTTTTCAACTCAACTATGAGGGCTAGAACCATTAAAAAAAAAAAAAAAAGAAAACAGATTCTCACATTCATTGGACTTCAGCAGCTGAGATTAAGGAAAACATCATTTATCATGAGACTTGAGAGAAAAGTGTGAGTTAGCAATACTGTGAGCACTTCACAAAAATGATGGAGGCTTAATTATTTAATGTTGGAAAAGTGCTTTGAAATCCTCAGATGTGAACCACTAAAGAAGTGCCAAATACTGAGGCACAGTTAAGCAACTTGAAAACAGTGGTATTGAAGATATCAAGTAAGGTATTTGGCAGTGCTGTGAAAAGGCAATTTTAGAATCCATGACGAGCAAGAATATTTGGACCCCCAGTAGAGACACTATTTCTTTTATCCTGCTCCTATTCTGCCCTGTAAATATGCACTCCCACCACCTCCAATACTGTTTTCTGGTTTACTGAATTTTTATCCAAGTCTGCTATTATGGCAGGAGATCCGAGCCCTGGAGGGCAGTGGCACTGGGATCTTGCAGGTCCAACTGCCATAATAAACATGAGCTAAAAATTCAACAATGTGAGAGCAGGTGGGAGCGGGTACTATGGGGCAGGACTAAAAAAATACCCCCCTTGCACTGCACCCACCATGAACACTCAGCGGTTGCCACCCTCCAGCTGCCCAGTTTGGAAGACAACACCACTGCCCACAGCAGCATAGTGGTATGATATAGCCACCCCTCTCTACAGGGCTCTACTCTGCTTCCATGTTTTTCATCCACTTCATTTTTCTGCCATCTCCCCATCATTCTGGTTTTGCACCCTGGGTTGCTGCTTGCTCATTGCACTCCAGTTACAGCCCTGGTATTTGACTGAAGAATATAAAATTTTCCTGGCATTCGATGGGAATAATGGTAGACCAACAGTTGGAAACTTGTATGCATTTGTAATAATCACATTACTGTAAAGGAAGGACACATCAGAGACTTCAAAGGTACAGTACAGCAGATGGCAATCAGCATAATTTAGGATTTGAACAGATTATTTATGAAAGGCTGTTATTCAGCCCTGCCCTATGGATTTAGGAAGGAAAGAAATGAGGAAAACTCAAAAAATACACAGAGATATCTGTGAGTATCTAGCAGTATCAGAGATTCTGGTAGGAATGATAATAATCAACTCATGGAAAAGCTGGCTGAAATGTTAATTATAGTAAATGCAAACACAAGAGACTATATTGCTTGAGAGGGAACAATCCGTTAAGGAAGAATTTTACAGAGGATGTTAGTGTACAGTTAGAACCTGTTTTAACAGTACAGTACCTTCAGATCAAATGAGTGAAGAAACATTTTAGAAAATATTACGATATTACATCTAACTCCAGCTCAGAGAGAGGATTATATTAAAAATAGGTATTTTAGCATCATGCTTTACTGCAGCTACTGGGAACAAATGAATGAGCACCGAAGTCTACTTTGAAAAAAATACCGTCACTTCATGAAAGATGAAGTCAGGATGAGTAAATGGCCAATTGTTTTTTCAAAAGTATATTTAGTGGTCTCTGAAGGACATTTTTCTTTCTTTTCTCAGATAGACGCCCCACGCTCTGCTTAACTGGGCTGAACTTTATCAGCATGGGTAGGGAAAGCCCTCTAAGGACTGCAAAAGCTGCTTGAAGAGGAGAAGCTACTGCTGTTATTTCAACAAATTGGGTATAAGAGAGGGGAAGAAAAGAAATTGTCCCTTTTCCCAGGAATATCAGATGACTGAAAGACAAATGGGGACTATGAAGAAACGAGCTTCTAGGCACCCACAAAGAATTATGCCAAATAATAGACAACAGCAGGTCAGGGAAGTGGGGGGGGGGGATACCTCCCTCCAAAATAAGATTGTATGAAGCTACATTAAAGAACTGAATTATCAGACACACAGACAAGCATGCTTTGTTAGGGAAGAGTCAACATGGCTTTTGCAAAGGGAAATCATGCCTCAGCCAGACATAGAGAAGGACAATAAGAATGATTAGGGATATGGAAGAGCTTCCATATGAGGAAAAATTAAAAAGACTGGTCAGTTCAGCCTGGAAAAGAAAAAACTAAGGGGGGATATGATAAAGGTCTACAAGATGTGGAAAAAGTGAATAAGGAAGAGTTATTTACTCTTTCACATAACACAAGAACTGGGGGTGGGGAATGTCATCCAATGAAATTAATAAGCAGCAAGTTTAAAACAAGCCAAAAGAAGTACTCCTTCACACAACACAGCCAATTTGCAGAAATCATCAGGTGATGCTATGAAGGTCAAAAGTACAAGTGCGATTCAGAAAGCAATGAGATAAGTTTATGGTGGAAAGGTCCATCAATTGCATAGATGTTCCTTTCTTTTCAGCTCTCTCATAACCTTGGAAAGAAGGACAAAGTTGTTCTACTCCATCTCCCCCAACTTATGCTCCTTTTCTTTGAAGCAGTAGCAGCTGCCACTGCTTCTCTTCAGACAGAGAAATCTTGATGTACAAACCCATTTTAGCAGCAGGCAGAGGTTCTATCGTGAAAGGAAAACGATATGGGAGATGAGATGATCCAATGGGAATCATTACAAACTATTTTAACTTGGAATGTCTGAGAGGTTCAAGACTGGATATTCAAATGCTAACTTAAAAGTAAAGAAGGTGATGCCTGCGAATGGACTGGTATTTTAATTTTAGTATACAGATGTATCTTCACAGAACAAAATAATTTGGACATATAATAAATTTTTGCATGTTGGTTTCTGAGGCAGAGCTAAGAAGAACTTTTAAAAGCTGCGGTTTAGCTTCTACATGTTTTATTAATAGAAGATACACAAACATTGTTCTTTAGTGCATTTGCTGAATGACAGTAATTAATCATGACTTTCCTACATCTAATACAAGTAACTATTGTGATGCTCAGATAGGAATTTCTTTTTTACTGGAATAATAGAATACAATATTGCAATGAGAGCCTGCTAGTGACTGCTATATATAATTAAGGTTAGGCTAGGACTTTCGTTATAATCCCCTCTTTTCATTTGTTCATAGCTTTTTGAGAAGCTTCTCATTTGAGACAAACTATCGATGCTTGGCTAAAGCTCAGAAGTGAATATTTCAACGAAGCTGAAGAAAAATCCTTCTGCTACCTCGCAGCTCTTGGATAATGGAACAAGAAACTTTATTATTTAGATTTTCATGACTAATAAATTAAAATGGGCTTAAAAGAAACCTTCAATACTTTACTTGTAAATAGTTCTTATTAAGGAATAGGCCCCATTGCCAGATTTAACATGAAAAATATTTAAACATTATGATTACTATAAGTGAAAGATTGAAGAAAATGATATTTTACCGTTTTTTCTACTGTGGTTACTTTCTGCTTTTGTGTGCAGTTAGCTTCTAAAGTTAAGATGGATAGGAAGCTAATCCATTTACTTTGTTGATTGTGAGAGCATTTTATGCAGTAAGAAGGTATATGAGAACACTTGAAAAACACGTGAAATCATAAAAATGAAAGATTTAGGATGCAAGCTCTCTTGTAAAAGATAAAAAAAGAAAACTGACTAGATATAAAATAAATGGAGTTCCATTTAATGCTAACTATGGCAGTTTAGCCTATCCTCTCCACCTCTTTTTAAATAAAAAGTTAAATGGAAAATAATAAATTGAAAACAATTTTAAAACATAAAAGTCAAGATATGTAAATTATAATGTCTTTAGTAAAATTAACTCATCTACTTTACATACAACATGTTTCATGATTAATTAGACAATTAAATTTGTACATAAGTATATACAATATATGCAATGTAGGCAAATTAATGTTATGAGAATTTTAATTTTCACATTTCCTGACTTCTGATACTGATGACTTGAGATATAGCCCTTTTTTTGGGAAGCAGACAATATTTTGGATAAATGGTTATGCAGACTATTAGTTATTCACATTTATTTAGATAAATGGACAATAAAGATCTTCATTGTTCTCTACTGCCAATGTGAGAGCTGCATGGACTTTATATGCTTTTTAACAATGGTCCTTTAATTACCATATCTATTATTATACTAACATCTACTCTCCAATTGTAGTTTAGATATGTATATATTTTTATCTTAGAACATCCTGGACTGTTCCCATTTACAAACAAAAAAATCACCATCTGTGAAAACTCACATTAAAGCATATTTAGATTTTAATTACATTACAGACAAAAATGCATTTAAAATATGTCTAGGGATGGACATACAAAATATTTCAAAAACAGATATCACCCTCACCCTTCCTCATTTTTTTCTTCTTACGTATTCTTATGTATTTCTACTTTTAAAAAAATGTGTTCAAGTTAAGTTTTTTTTTTTAAAGACTATCTTATTTCAAATTATAAGTAAAATGTATGCAATATAGTGTAGTAACATGTCACATATTTTAAAAACTATAACTGAATTGAATTAGATTTACATGTTACAGTCAGTAATTTAACCCTGATGAAATATTTGCAAGACCTGAGTATTCTAACTCAGAAAAGTTTCTAAACAGGAATGACCTAAGGGACAAGAATGTGAAAGGATCATCACAGTGATGGTAGGACAAATTTTAAAAGGCATCTGTGACAAACAACACTAGAAAAATGATACACAAAAATAGAAATGCTAAACTTCTCTCGATGAATGACATTTCTCACTAATTACATACTGGTTTTTTATTATTGATTGAATAAGTGTTAAGAATTACAGGAAAATCATCTGTTCAGTCTTTTATTATGAACATAATGTAGTCAAAAGACATGTCAGTTACTCTTCCTCAATTTCTGTTTCATACATAAAAATGTATTTTATATTAATAAAATGTTTCCTAATATCTTAATTTAGGAGCGCTTTGCTTCAATACCACCTACACTCTCTAGCATTTAAAGTTCATCTGGATATGCTTCCTCCTCAAAGGAAACCTCTGTAAATGTAGGAGAACAATCCGTGTACTGTACTAAAATTTTGAGCAAAAACCACAAAGCAGTGTATACAGTGCAAAAAACACCCCAAAATTTCAAGTTTATTAAGAAATTTCCTTATAGATTTACATACGTTCTAGTCACATCTTGTTCAATCATTGCCCGAAGCTCTTTATCCTGGAAAAACTTGTTCCAAAGACTCTGAAATAAGGCAAAATAATTGTATGAAAGGAAGAACACGACAATATTTTAGTTTTACAGAAAGGTCTACCTGCAAAGAAGTGCTGTACCACTTTAACTAATTCATCCTCAGCATCGCTAGGAGGCAGGTATTATCATTATTTTACAGATGGAGAAACAGACAACTAGGTTAGTGCCTTTTCCCAGGTCCTCAGAGTAAGTCAGTATTGAGCAGGGATTAAAACTGGCCTTCTGACTTTACCAATTCACTAATCTTGCAGATTGGCCAATTATTTGCACGAGCTATTGTGCCTCGGCAGAAGTAAATCAAATAATGGAATGCATAACAATAAACTAAGTGCCATATGAAGGCTCTGTCTGCAGTCCCTCAATCACACGATGCAAAGGAGGGTCTCACATGGGCAGCAGAAGGAGATAGCAATGTAAATAATGCTAAATTGAAATATAGTGTAAATTAACTTGAATGACTTCTGCATGTCTACCTGTGCATCTCCTTTACTTCTGCTGTCCAGGTCTTGTTCACCGATGCTTCTCAAAAGCTAACCTAAATGAAGACTGCTCATTTTACTCTTTCAATGCTCCAAGTGATGCCACCAACTGTTCTTGTTGAAGAAAGTGGTGCGTACAGCAGAACCAGCTCCCAACATGGCAGCGTTGTGATTTGACAGTACTGAGAAGAGCACAGGATGTGCAAAAAAATGGACAGACACTTCACTTAGGTGAGCTTTGAGAATATGGAGGCAGGAAGTGAATCAAATACCATAAATAAAGAATGGTTCAAATAATAAATAAATTTTGTACACACATTAAAAACCAGTAGTTGATTTATTTTACTATATTACTGGGTTCCCTATATTGGGTAGTAAGAGCAAAAGCCAGGAAATGAAAATAAGGACATCTACAGCCTTAAAACATTTATTTTCCGTAAACAATTCATAACCATGGTGGTTCATGCTCCACAAGGAAGAAGAGGGGAAGTTAATCAATGTTTGCCAATTTCAGGAGCATAAGACTAGTACAGACTTTTTTTTTTTTTTAAATTATCTTCTACAAACAACAAAAAATAAAACAGACATTAAGGTAAGTAAATGTTTATCTGAGTCTGTCATACTAACACCTATACCCTCCTTTCTGCTAATTTAATCTTTGTTATGCCTGCTTATGTAAGGCTCTGGTTACCATTTGAGTAAGGCCCTTGTAAAAAGTCTTTACTGACAGGACAGTGTGAGAGAGTATGAAAATAGAATCCCCACTGCTTAAAAGACACAGGGCACCACAAAAGGTGTGTCGCATCTGGCTATCATGATAGAAGGGGATACACAAAGGTGGACAGCTGTTTTATTCCTATGTCTGACTGTGCACAGCAAATTTGTGGTGTGTATGAACTCACTTGTTACGTGACCTGATAAACTTTGTCCATCTGTACAGACCACCGAAACTGCAGAAGTGTGAAGACTCCAAGGCTTTGATATAAGAGACCTACATTTGTGTGTATGGTATGTAAAGTAACCCAGCTTTTTATTACCTGGCTTTTGAAGTTCAGCTTTATAATTGAATTGTCCTATCAAATCTCTCTCTATATAAACACAGGGCAAAATACTAAATTTATTAAAATAAATCAGTTATTGTTATTAATTTGAGAACAAAACGGAAATGCACATAACACTGCTTCATAAATCCAAGCAAATAACTGTATTTCTCCTGTGAATGGTCATGACTTGTTTAGAAAATCTTAAAATCAAAATTTTCTAAAGGTGTAACAAGCTGGAAAATGGTGATAAGCATCATAGCTTACTGATATACTCTTGACTGCGCTACTAAAAAACAACAGCTAAGATCTTCAAAAATGGGTGTAAAAAAGTTAGACTCCTAAATCTGAATGTTCATGTGTAAGTGGCTTTATTTCAAAATTGTAGCACTCTCAGGGCCTCCCGTATGCTTCAATAAGAGTATAAGCTACTCAGAACTTTTGAAAATTGGGCTGACTCTGTTTTTCATGTTCTTGGTATTAATTTAAATTCTAGGTCTTGCATTTTGCAGGCTCTCTTTGAAAAAAGACTTAATGTTTCCTTGTTTGTTATGACCTATAGAAAACAACCCCCTACCAAGAGAAAGTACTCAAGAGTCTAGAACAGTGGTTCTTGTCTGTACCAGACATTACTTCCATCCAGCAACACAAGAAGGGTAGGGTGGCTGCTGGCTTTTGACACCTGTTTGGCGCTACAGCACCAAGGCTGAACCCATATCTTAAAATTATGAGATCATGCAAGCCAGTGTTGTGATATCAAGTCTTTAAAGTACCTTAAAGGAGTGAGGGGTTGATGATAATGATTTTCACCACAGTTCTACCTCATGATACCAACTATTTAACTATTAAATGGCAAGGAGAGAACATAATTGTTGATATGTATTGATAATAGACTACTACAGCAAATCAACCCACAATTTGACTGAGAATCTTCATGCATGATAAAACAAACAAGAAGTCGTTTGGCACTTTTAAAGACTAACACATTTATTTATTGCACAAATTTTGTGGGAGAAAATTCCACCTCATCAAGCGTCTGACAAAGTGGGATTTTAACTTCCACAAAAGCTCATGTGACACATAAATGTGTTATTCTTTAGAAGAGCTGCCAAGACTCCTTGGTTTTGCTGAACTAGACCACTGGTTCTCAACCACTGTGTCAGGACACATAACTATGTCACAACATAGTGGAAAGTGTGTTGTGGAGAGCCAGGGAGATGGCTGAATTTGGCCTGCGGGGGATGGGGTGGGCTCAAGTGCCCTGTAGAGTCACGATATGCCACCAAGTGTGTCACAACTTGAAAAAGGTTAAGAACTACTGAACTACACTAATATGGCCAGCCCTTTGGAACTTGTCTTCATGCATGATAAAACCACCAACCAACCAACAAGCATTTTTCTGCATACGCTATCCAGTCAACTTAACTGATATTCATATACAGCATTTTTCATTTATTTTGAAAAAAACAATTATTTTAACAGGCAATATTTCAAAATATGCAGAAAATCACTGTTAGTTTCAGTTAGCAATAAGTCATTTGGTTTTAAAAGTGAAGAAATGTTTCAATAAGAGAGTAGATGAATACCAGTCATATTAAATGGCTGAACTGGTGGCTACAATTCATGAACATGGAATCAAATCCAAATTTGATCTCTTGTTCATTAACGTGTCATCAACTCAGAGTGTTGAATAGGCAGCATACTCAGCTCCTAAAGAAGGAGTACCTCTAACTGCTGAACAGCAGCTCACTTTTAGGAGTCACACTAGAATACTCCGATGCAGTCTTCCTCCTCTAGATGCTCTGTTATTGCTAATCTGCTCATTAGCACCTTTTTTCCTTTTTAATTTTGTGGTACACACAATATATGATGGATGTGAGGCTCAGCTTACCCCCTCATCCTGTGAAAGTGGATTGTTGATAATCAGATCCTGCTGTCCAGCTTTCCGAGGGTTTGTTATGTGCTGTGAAAAAAAAAAACAAGGTTCTACTTTTAGACTTTGCTCTTATCTGTAGTACTGCCACGATTTTCAAGCACAGTTGAGTAGGATGCATTTTATATTCTACTTACTATTTCTTTAATCTTGTTATACGATATCCTTAATTTTGAAGTTTTATTTATCCACTGGTTTCTGTCTTCTGGTAGAACATTTAGAAACAGCTGGCAATGAAGCAAAAGATGTAATTATTAGAAACAGAAGAAGTTTAGTCAACTTAATTTAATTTTCCAGATGAGTCCTATAGGACAGTATAAATCAGCTCAGAGATGAGTAGCAGTATTAAAAACACAGAGATTCTACACATTGAGAATAATACAGTAAAAAAACCTAGATGTAATACACAGGCCTTGGAACTTAAGTTCCAAATGCAACAGATGATAAGTTCTGAGACAAAACATAAAGGTCCAGGAACAATCTATGGGGTAGAACTTCAAGTGGTATGAACTATCAAAGCTCCATCAAAATAACTGAAGCTATGACAATTTACAACAGCTGAGGATTTATCTTCACAGATTTAAGTTCCAAAACCACATTAAAAATATAGGAAGAGCTCCAAGTAGAAAAATGGAAGCTCAGAATTGCAAGCAGAGCATGTATGGAGATGATGTGTCATATTTACAACCAGTGAGATTGCAGAACAGAAATTAACTATTCAAAAGTATACTCTACCTGAGATAATCTGGAAGGACATCTGTGGATCAAAACCCTGCCCTCCACCCCCGTCCTCCACAGTTCTTGGAGGTAGTTTAAAGTCTTGATTTTGAAAGATGAGGTACAGAAAATATCTAGCTCAAGTTCTGAATTTTATAAGATAAATATTTTCACATTTCTGTGCGGAGGATCAGAATTGCATCCGGGACTGAAATTTTCCCCTTGAGACCAGGAAGAATTATGTGAACTGAATGTAGATGTGAACAAACAGATATTCTTTGCTTATTTTAAAAAAAAAAAAATGGCACTCTTTTTTAAACTTTCTAAATGATTATTAAAACTGTTAGGAGACACCGTCAAGAACACATATGCCTCCAAACAATTCTTTCTAGAACAATCAGTATTAAGAATTTAATGAAAACTTTGGCCAACATTTTAAAACAGGTATCTAAAAATTAGGCACCTAACTCCACATGTAGTCAATCCACATTACAATGGCTTGATTTTCAGAGGTGATAATCCCTTCTTAATTTAATTTCAGTGGAAGTTGTGGGTGCCCAGTATCTCCATGATCAGGCCATATTTATTTAGGGATTTAGGCAATTATTTTAGGACACCGAAAGGAATAGACTGGTTGAAAAATGTCTGTCACAAATTTTGCGGCAGCCATTTTCCAGCCCTATCTGACAAAAAGTATTTTTGATCAGTCACAAAACTGTTTAGAATTGTATATATTCATTTTCTTACTGCCCTCTCTTTTGTTACTTACTTATTCAATGTATTGCAAGTTTATTTTTGTATGTCTCTGTGCTAATGCCAAGTTCAAAAACTCCCATCTCAAGTGAAACAAACAAGGAATCTTGTGGCACTTTTAAGGACTAAAAAATGTATTTATCACATGAGCTTTTGTGGGAGAAAATCCCACTTTATCAGACACTTGAAGATAGAGAACTTACAAAGTGGGAGGAAAATAAATGCAGGGAGGTGTAAGTCATAGGATCAGGTCAGACTTATTGCAAAATCAAAGCAGTTGTCTGGATTCAAACAGTGGGAGTTGAGCAAAAATTACCTGTTGCAGTAAGAAAAGAACCTCAAATCCTTATTTAACTCTAAAGCAAGGGTGTCAAATCTGCACATGAATCCCAATTCTGCAGTTTCTCTTTGAAGCTTTGAATCCATTTGCCTGAGTACAGCTATCAACAGATCATTAATGGAGTTGATCAGGAAGACTGAAGTGTTCCCCTACTGTTTTTTAAATGTTATTTCTGATATCAGATTTGTTTTCATTTATTCTTTTGCACATAGCCTGTCCTGTCTGTCCAATGTATAAAGAGGGGGGTGGGGGTAGGGGAGACATTTCTGCCACGTGGTGACATAAATCACATTGGTGGATGAGCAGCTGAATGAGCCCTTGATGGAGTACCTGGGCAAAGCTGGCAGAGGGGTTTGTTGCAGGGATAGGTACCTGCTTCATTGGTTCTGTTATTTGTTCTGTAGTTGCTGGTAAGTATCTGCTTCAGGTTGCGGGGTTGTCTATGAGCAAGGAGAGGTCTGCCTCTCAAGGCTTGAGAGAGTGAGGAACTGTCTTGTAGAAAAGGCTGTAGATCCCTGATGAATGCCTCAGATGAAGTAACAAGTTATCACTCACCACATGCATGAAATATATTGGGGAAGATGTTCTCATCTATTAGAGAAAGCAAGCCCTAACCTCTTTGCCACACATTACTTTAGCTCACCATCCTGTGTAGCACCTCAATGTTATTTATTTTGCCCAAAGGGGAATAAAAAAAGCATATGATGGCCCTTATTGTTTGGCATCCTACTTTAAGTTGTAGCTACAAAAAGACGCTGAGTTTCTTAATTTTCTTGTTCCTATTAGGAAAGATTCTCTGGTTGCTGTTTATGGAGAGGCAGTACGTAGGTTGCAAAAAAGTCAAAGTTAGTCTTTAACATAATAAATTACAGGCCAAAGTTCCCCTTTTCATTTAATGTGTAGTTTCAGTGTAAAAATATCGTGCAGAAACATAGATGTGTCACACAGAATCAGCACACTAAAAATAAAATGCTATTTAACACAAAGTTTTTTATCTAACTCCTTGCGTTCCACCAGCAATTCAGCTTTAAGGTGGCACAATATGATTAGCAAATGTCCTATGAATTATAAAATGGATAGGAAAACACTGGAATGAAGTCTCTTGGAAAAGTCAGTGATTCTTTGCATCAATAATCTTCCAGTGCATCAAGTAATGTGTTCATATATTGCAACCACAAACTGTAAATAAATATTTTCTTCTTACCTTCCAGCAAACACTACGGAACCTGCTGCTTCTCAGCTGCCCATTAATCCCCTTCAGCCGTATTGTTGCCAAGTAATTGTTGTTTACAAATAGTTCTTCCCATTCTTTACTACATGAAAGAAAAAAAGAATGAACATATTAAAAAGCCTCAGCTGACTTAACAGCTATATCACACCAAGTAATTTTGGATAAGCAGAAGAAAAGGAACTTTTTAAATGTATATATTTTGTTGTGTACCGTTTCTAAACGCATGGCTGTCTTTTTGGACACATTTCTCCTCTAGATTTAATGAATATGTAGATCGCTATAATTATGCCAGCCACTGAAATTCATAATGTCTATGGAGGCTATTCCATTTCCTCTAAAATGTTGGTAATGCAGTTCAGTGAATAAACAAGAAAAATGAATATTAATATAAGCACATTCATGTTTCAGGCAAAGACAAAGATGTACCTATTTCCAAAAATATGCAACAGAAAAGTATACTGTTGACTGTATTAGTTCCGCCCATGACATATTTGCTTAAATGAACCTTCTTTTCTTCTTAGTGTCAAGCTGGGCAGTTAAGCATTATACAAGATGACTAACATTTAGTGCTATTTACTATTGAAATTACTTCAACTTCTTTCTACATGATCAGTTTTAAAATTTTAACAGGTGCTAGCAAATTTTAAAAAAACATCAAAAAATTAAAAAGCATCACTGTATAAACTGTTAAAGGCAAGCCTGAGTACCTTGCAGTACCTATGGCTGACTAGATAAACAACCTAGATATGCCTCCCAGGCATGCAGACACCAGGGGCCTAACACCTGTGCCTCATTAATATACAAGTAAATCTGCTCTACTGGGAAACAATTGGAAATTAATTGTCCCAAACCATTTACTGAGTCTGAATAAAAGAATTAGACCTATTTTAGAATTAGACTGTATTTCCTATACCTTCCCCTGAATTTAATCTCAAGAACAATGCTAACCACTTGATGATCTAGCCAAAGACTCAAGAAGCCCAGACCTCCTCAGAAAGACTTTCTGAAGTCAATCACAAATTCAAATAGTAATTTTTCTGTAAATCATCAGGGGCACATTCCAGGGCATAAGTGCCTCAGCAACATGTTGTGCTTGCTGTGAAAGTTACATCCTTAAGGTGAAATCTTCTTTTTCCATTTTTCTCTTGGGAGATTCACTTGGTTTTCTAGGAAGAAACTGTAAACTAGAAATGGAGAACTCCCGCTTCTAATTTCAAGGTGTGATCATATCAGATTTCATTGCTTAAACAAAGTCAGGCTAGGTTGCACAGATGCTGTAAAAACTCTCTCTCTAAAAGTGACACAGGATTCCTTTTTAGTTTGTTTAACTAGACTAACATGGCTACCCCTTTGGAATTCTGCAATTCTTCTTGGACAGTACTGTACAAGCAATCACAAACATGATTGTTGGGCACTATTCAGGTAAAGCTGTCATCTTTCAAATAAGATGTGGTGTTTTCATATAGCACTCTTTCCTAGATTAAGGATTTACTTCTAGGCCCTGTTTCTTGGCTGCAACTGAGGAGCTGATCAAAAATGTGGTAGTATGTTAAAGCTCCTTTAAGAAATCTTTATACTCTTCCAATTTTGGTCCGTCTAGACAAAAGACTTATTTAAACTTGTGCCAATTGCTAATAGCCCCAAGGGCAACAGACTGCCAGGATGCATGGAAGTGGCAACTTGGACCCCTACAATGTCAGCCAGAAGGGGGTATGACAGGATGGAAGTCACTGTACTCTCTC
Source organism: Podocnemis expansa (assembly GCA_007922195.1). Taxonomy (NCBI): domain Eukaryota; kingdom Metazoa; phylum Chordata; order Testudines; family Podocnemididae; genus Podocnemis; species Podocnemis expansa. The sequence continues at coordinate 11,022,709 of ML681964.1, read as the reverse complement.
CATACAAGAGAATCTTGTTTCTGTGTTGACTATTCTGGTGCAAGGGCTGCTTTGTGTATACGTGATGTGCAAAGCAGACAGAACTTATGAGAAAATCTGGTTCCTATTGTCCAGCCAAAAGTAAACATGGGTAACTACAGCATTTTGCCTTCCTAAATTCCCCCTATGGTTTGTAACAGCTATAGTATTCTTCATTTCCTATCCTAACCAGTTTTGCAGCATCACTCATTATTACATCTGCCAAGTGAGTGTAGCTATGTCTGATTGTGTACACAACAGGTCAGATTCCGGCAGTATTCACAGTTCTAAAAGTGAATTACAATCATTGAATTACTTTGCACTTACACAGAATCATAGAATCATAGGGTTGGAAGGGACCTCATTAGCTCATCTAGTCCAACCCCCTGCTAAAAGCAGGGCTACTCCCACTAACACATCCCAGACAGGGTTTTATCTAACTGGGCCTTAAAAGTTTCCAAAGATTGAGATTCAATAGCCTTCTTAGATAATCACTTCCAGAGTTTCACAACCCTCCTAGTGGGTTGCCCTTGGTGAATCCATGCTGACTGTTCCTGATCACCCTGTTTACCTCCAAGTGTTTCAGAATGGATTCTTTGAGGACCTGCTCCACGATTTTTCCAGGGATTGAGGTGAGACTGATTGGTCTGCAGGTCCCCAGATCATCCTTTTTCCCTTTCTTAAAGATAGGCATTATATTTGCCTTTTTTCAGTCATCTAACACCTCACCTATCCACTATGAGTTTCCAAAGATAATGGCCAGTGGCTCTTCAATCACATCAGCCAGCTCCTTCAACGTCCTTACATGCAGTTCATTAGCCTCACAGACTTGTGCATGTTCAACTTCTCTAAGTCGTCCCTAACGCAACCTTCTATCACCAAGGGCTGCTCGCCTTCTCCCCATTCTGTGGTGCCCAGTGCAGTAGGGTCAGCTCCCAGCTTCCAACCTATCTGTGAAGACTGACATAAAAAAAAGCATCAAGTACTTCAGCCTTTTCCTCATCATCTGCCAAATGGTGGTGTCAACTGCCTTAATGCAGATGTAAATATGTGTAACCAAGAATGGAACCTGTCCAAAGCAGCTAAAATTAAAAAGTCTCACTATAACTTAGTAAAACAAACAAGGAGTCCTGTGACACTTAAAGACTAACAAATTTACTGCATGAGCTTTCACGGGAGACAATCCCACTTTGTCAGTTGATGAAGTAGGATTTTCTCCTATGAAAGCTCATGCAATAAATAAATTTGTTAGTCTAAGTGCCACAGGACTCTGTTTGTTTTATTGAACTAAACTAACATGGCTGCCCCTTTGGAACTATATCTTAGATTTAACATACTAGTAAGTTCCAAAGGGGTAGCCATGTTAGTCTTGTCCAGCAAAACCAAACCAAACCAAAAACAAAAACAAAAAAGGAGTCCTGTGGCACTGAAAATAATTGCAAGGGAATGTAAAACATGGGATCAGTTCATACAGTAACAGCAAATCAGTGCAGTTGTTAAGGTTCAAACCCTGGGAAGGCTGAAGTCAAGTTATTTGTAATGGGAAAAGAACCCATAGTCTCGATTTAATCCTGCTTCCACATAATCTGATTTGAATATTAATTCCAATTCAGCTGTTTCTCTTTGAAATCTTGATGTCCCACTGACATCCCTGAATATGGTCGTTAACAAATCATCTGCAGAGTGATTAGAAAGATGGAAGTACACTGCGCTACTGGTTTTTCTTTTTTGTGATTTCTGATGTCAGTTTTGTGTTCATTTATTCTTTTGCACAGGGATTGTCCTGTTTGTCCAATGTATAAGGTATTGGGGCATTTCTGGCACATGATGGGCATAGATCACATTAGTAGATGAGCAGGCAAATGAGCTTTTGATGGAGTAGCTGGCTTGATTAAGACCTATGATGGTATCTACTGTGCAGATATGTGGGCCAAGCTGGCAACACCATTTGTTGCTGGGATGTCTGCCTGTTTTAATGTTTCTGTTGTTAGATCTGTAGTTGCTGGTGAGTATCTGTTTAAGGTTGGGTGGTTGTCTGTAGGCGAAGAGACGTCTTTCTCCCCCAAGGCTTGAGAGAGTGAGGGATCACCTTTTAGAATAGGCTGTAGATCCTTAATGATCTTTTGTAGTGGTCTGACTTGAGGATTGTATGTGGTGACTAGTGGCTTTCTATTGTTTTCTTTCTTGGGCCTCTCCTGCAGTAGATGACTTCAGGGTACCCATCTGGCTCTGTCAATTTGTTTTTTTACTTCCCCAGGAGGGTGTGGTAGTTTTAAGAATGCTTGATAGAAATCCTCAAGATGTCTGTCTCTGTCTATGGAATCAGAACAAATGCAGTTACATCTTAGGGCTTGGCTGTAGACAATGGATTCTCTGGTGTGTTTTGAATGGAAGCTCCAGGGATGTAGGTAACTATACAGATCAGTAGGTTTCAGTATAGGGTGGTGTTGATGTGTCCATCCCTAATTTGTACTGTAGTGTCCAGAAAGTGGATCTCCTGTGTGGAGTGTTCCATGCTGAGTTTAACTGTGGAGTGGACATTTTTGAAATGTCTGTGGAAATCTTCAAGAGCATCCCTGCCATGGGTTCAGATGATGAAGATGTCATACTGTAGCATAGGTAGAGGAGAGGTGCTTTGGGAGGAGACTTGAGGAAATGTTCTTCTAAGTTGTTCTCTTTTTTTTTTTTTCCCTCCCCAACAGGCTAGTAAAACTTCCAAAACATTCCCTTGCTTTAGTGCTGAAAATTTCTAGGCTTGGTATGTGTCTGGGGATAAGTTATTTTGGAAAATTTGAGCAAAATGATTTAAGTTAGTACAGTGGAAATGACACGTTTTTCCTCAGTGCAACTCAGTTCTAAAGACACTTTTCCACAGACCTACAGTAAAACAGGCAAAGCGGAAATCTGAGGAGTACATCATTTACACCCCATTTGGATTTGTGGAAAAACTAAAGAAGGAAGTTATGAGCAATTGAAAAAAAAATTATCCTGAGGGCACTCAATAGAAATTCATTATGATAGTAGCAAAGATTAACAAACTCATGCCCCTGTATGACATCATTCAGCAGTGCTCTTCACCCAGCAAGTCATGCACATGGATTACTGCTCAGACATTTCACATAATAGAAACTAAATATTTATTTGAAATTTAGTACAAAATAAGTCAAGAAAACTAGCTTTATATTGGAGACAAAAAGTTAAGGTGTTTTAAAAAACCCATAAATCCTACAATTTTACAGGTTGTTTACAATACTGGCAGTTTTCTACAACATTCAATAAATATTTAGCTTTACATTTTTTAATATGGCCCAACAATGTGATGCAGCTGTGAAAAAGGCTAATATTCTGGGGAGTAACAGGCATGTCCTATGTAAGATGCAAGAAAGAATTATCCCACTCTGCTCAGCGATAGTGGTGCCTCAGTTAGAGTACAGTATCCAATTCTGAGTACCACACTTCAGGAAAGATGTGGATAAACAGGAAAAAAAAATAAAAAGCAACAAAAATTATCATCTGTTCAGCAAATCTGAGCTATGCAGAAAGGTTTAAAAAAATACGGCATATTTAGTCTTTAGAAAAGAAGACTGAAATGGGACCCAGTAAGTCTTCAAATATGTTAATAATTTACAAAGAGGACAGTGATCCATTTGTTCTCTGTGTCTGCTGATTGTAGGACAAGAAGTAACGGGTTTAATCTGCAGCAAGGGAGACTTAGGTTAGATAGTAGGATAAACTTTCCACTATAAAAGACAGTAAGTTATGAAATAGGATTTTCAGTGAGGTGATGCAACCCCAGCACCAGAGGTGTTTTAGAACATTGCAACTGAGGCAGTGACCCTGGCATCCTTGCAGGGAAAAAAAGGTGGTGTGTGCCTTGCTTGTGCTTACTGCGGCTTAGCTGGAGATTACCCAAGAAAGGGTCTTTAAGAAAAAATACCTTCTGTTCTTCATTGTGTTCCTTTTCCCTGACTGCTGTTCAGATCTTTTAAATATTTTTAAGTGCATTCCTGAATTTCCCTCTCATTATCCAATAATTTGGAAAGTAATGTGAGCATCATCTTTCACATACTTTTCAAGTGCTGTTTATTTGCTGATCATCTGAGCCAGATAGGAACTGGGAAATGTTCGGCTGCCTGAGAGAACTCCAAATGGATTGACTGGGGGACTGCTCTAAAATCACTGTTCAAGGGTTTCCTCTGCCTATCTCTTTAAGATTATTTATTATCCTGCTGGAGATTATCTTACTTCTTGGAGGAGAACCAGCATGGGGTCCATGTCATGACCTGAAATTTGAGTGCAAGGGTCTTGACCCAAAAAGAAAAGCCTTTGTTAAAGACCGCTGTGACCCACAGAAGAAGGTGCTGTCCACTGTGAAAACCATTCAAGCATGAGTTTCCTGTCCGGTCTCACTGCTTGACTGTTGAGCTTGGAAGGCAGAATGTGTAGGCCCCTAAAGAATAAAAAGATGGCTTCCCCTTTTGGTAATTAAGGATCACAAGTCATTAGGACCTAGCCTGCTCTGCTGAGCCCAACACAGCAGTGACACCATCTTCTCACTGCCTGTGGGGCAGCTGGAAGGGGAGCAGACACATAAAAAGTACTCTCGTCAGCAGCACTGATTGCTACAATGAAACTGAACAGCCCAGCAGCTGAAACTACATAGCTCATCCTAGGAGATGGAGTCCACACTGGAAAAAGGTGGAGTCCACTATGACAGTAGGAGGAGCTCCTTTCATCCATGGCTGCTGAGCTACAGGGACACTCTGCCATACCTGCCCTAATGGGCAGAATTTTGCCCTAGGCATTCTGGTTAAAATTTTCAGATGTGCTGGCCAATGTGACTTATACCTCTAAAACCCACTTTCACTTGGTATCTGGGAGCTTAGATCTTATTGAAAGTTAAGGGTAATTAGTTTCTACATTACATAGGCACTTTTAAAAAAATCCAGAGGGGTAGCTGTGTTAGTCTATTTCCATAAAACAAACAAACAAGGAGTCCTGTGGCACTTAAATGTTATTCTCTTCACCTATTCTACACCCCCCGGGGACTGCAGAGTATGATAGTGTAAAGTCTCAGACAGGAACTGCTTCTCTGACTCCAAATGATGTAATTAGGAGCCAAAATAGAGAGGGATAAGAATATTTTGTGCTGGTAAGTAATTCTGGTGTTTATTGAATAAGGATTTTCTAATATGCTGAAGAGGATGCAGTCCAGCTGTTGTAGCTCTGGAATGGGAACTGAAAGAGAGATTTCCCATGGATTGAGCTTACAGTAGCTCCTATGCCAGCAGCTCACAGGTCTGCTGCTGATTCCAGATCTACAACATAAGGGAAAACCTGCAGTAAAATATATGGATGTGGATATGCTAAATAATGTGGTTTGAGTCTACCCAAAACTACCATGAAACAATTCTATTCAGAGTAAACAAAGGCAGAAAGAGGAAGGAATAGACAAAATCTTACTAATCAACATTAGTTAACTGCTGTTGGATACCACATATAACATTTTACACCCAAAGAGAACCGTTTTATAATCCTATTGATTTACATGAATGCATGTTTTAGGAAGTCTACTAGCTAAAACAGGAAGCCTTTACACGGTATAAGATTCAAACATGATAGGAATTCATATTGGACACCAGGCATTAAAATCAGTAGAAGTGTAAGAGGTGGAAATTAGGAACATCAGCAAAATGAGAAAAGCTTGAGCATTAGGACTGCAGGTGCCAAGATCAACCAGATAAACACTGTTATCTATAATTACTTCATTTTTTGCTTAAATCATAGGTAATGAGGGAACTCATACTATCTAAAAGGCAATTAGGAACTGTACATGTCTCTTCTGCTTCCTGTATCTGGAAATATTTTAAACTTATTTTTATTTAAAGATTTTTTCCATAATGAAGCAGAAACAGTTTAATCTTTAAAACAGTATTCAGGTAACAAACAATGCTGCATACAGTACTGTAGCAGAGGAGAGGACATCATAACACTACTGTTGGGTCTCAAGCATTTACGCTTATATTGCAGATCACAGTCCATAGATCCCAAGCTGGTCCCCTGTTCTGGGCCACACTACAAGCAGAGGGAAAAAAAAGTGTCTCCAGCAGGAACTAGATAAAAAGAACATTTGAGCAATGCTGTCACTGCTAGAGAAAAAAGATGTGAAGTAGCACAATGCACACAGGCCCAGTAAAACTGATCTGACATCTTTTTAATTCAGTCTACTTATTTGAAATGTTTTTATTTAAACGTGTTTAGACCCCAACCCAACCTCCATAAACACCCAATGAAACAACACGTTATTGATGCTATACGCTGTCAGACACTAAATGATTTCCCTAATTATTGTGCCTTATGCTCTGCAATTTGAGGTCATTATTGATGAGAAAATCTGAATATCTAAATGTAATATTTACATTTAAATGAAAGCAACAGCTCGTGTCAAACATACAGCTCCTGTGTGCATCCAAAAAACACAGAGCTTGTTCATTTATCACAGTGTAAAGACAGCACTTTAGAAAGCAGAAAGTAACAATTAAAACACAGAGGTATACTGCACAAAAATGGGAACATATAAAGCATTATACTTTGAGGACCACTCAACAAATATGCAAAGCCAAGCCAAGCTAAAACAAAGAAGTTTTATCCACCACCAAGTGCTACCTTCCATACCTGGACTAGAGGCTTTGTTTGTTTGTTTGGAAAAGAATTGATTTTTCTGTTCTGCCCAGAATAATGAACAGATATAGCACGTGGAGAAAATCTTGGGCCCACTGTGAGGTCATACTAATCCTCTTGGCTCCAAGGCTCAAGATTAAGGGCCAGGTGTACAGAAGAATTCAGATCTCATATCTGCTTAAGGTATTCAATGTGATCCCCATTTAGGCACTTAAATGAAGTGATTTTCTGACCGCTGAGCACTCAGAAGATCCCATTGTTCCAAGAAAGAGATGCAGAGATCATGGATGAAGAGAGGTGAAAGGCGCCTAATTCCCTAGTTCCTGCCTGGAAAAGAGAGAGAGATGCTTTTTAGAACTGTGGTGAGGAAGGACCTTGGAGGGAAGAACCCTCAGAATTCCAAACAAGGAATTGCTGAACTAGACTAACATGGTTACCCCTCTGGAACTTGAGAATTCCAGTTCCTAATTAGAAAGCTGTACTTTTCACCACCGTGATTTAGCATTGCCCGTTCTCCAAATTTAAGAACCCACTGCAAGTCCACTGCTCGAAGACAGTTGAGTGCTTTATTTTTTGTAAAGGTTTTTCTACAGCACTCACTGTGAGATCAGAAATCTTCATAAGCATCACTATATTAAGCCTATGAGGTACAGAAATGTCTTCATTTTTACAGATGGGAAAACTGTGGCAAAGAAACAGAACAATCTGTCCAAGGTCAGGCAGGAAGTCTGTGGGTGGTGGTATGTTTCAAGCTATATTTAACTGTTCTGCAAATCTTAGATAACATGACAAAAGCAGACAGAAGCAATAATGACCAAATAAGATCCAGGGAGGATGCTATCTTTTTTCCCATTAAGATCTAAGCTCATTCTACTAAGGCCACCTAGTCAGGATACGAGAATTTATCAATTAATGAGTACAGGAACTCAGACACCTGAAGTTCATCTACTCCCATGTCTTTCATGATGGCCAACACCAGACGGAAGGCATAAGAACCTGAAGGAGGTGGATGTGAGGTAATCTGTTGCCCTCGGCCCAAACAGGTCTCATTCAGATCTCTAAAGGTTGGCTTAAGCCCTGAAGCCTGAGGCTTAATAGCTCTTAGAAAATCTGTTTGCATTAACTATAAGAGCTTAGGATATTCTTGTGATTTAGATAAGTGTCCAATCTACTTTTGAATCTTCCTAAATTGTTGGCCTTGGTAATATATGGCAATGAAAGAAGGAAGAGGGCCATGAGTTTCACAGTCTAATTATTCACCGTGAAAAAATATATTTCCTTTAATAAAGTTTGAATTTGCCACCTTTTTTATTTACTCAAATGTCATCTTCTTTTGTTATTAGACAAGGGGAACAGAAACTCCTCTACATCATTCATTATTTAATGCACTTTAATCATAACCCCTCTTAGTAATCTCTTTTTTATGTAAGTAATCAGAACCTTTTCCAATTTGTTTTCTTAGGAGGGTTTCTCCACACCCCATATTAAACACTTTGCCTTCCTCTGAACCAGCAGCAGAATATCCTTTTGAAGCCTGGGTGTTAGTGTTACAAAGAATATTCCAGACAAGGCCACATCACTGACTTCTATAAAGGCATAATCAAATTTTCTGTGTTACTCTTTATCCCATTCTCTGTAAAGCCTAACATCGTGTCTATTTTTTTGACTGAAGTTGCACATTGAGCAGAGGTCTTCACTGAGGCATCTATAATGATGCTTAAATAGCAGTGTCCTCTCAGAAAGTTATTTAGATCTCTGTAAGGAATACAAGTAGCTTAACCTCCTCCACCTTTATTATTTTATTGGTTTTTTTTTTTTTTAATCAACATTCAATTTCACTGTTTTGCCTATTCAACAGTTTGGTTAGGTTCCTCTGAAGTTACTCAATCCTCTGTGGTCCTGACTGATCTTAATAACTTCTTTAAAGCTGTAAATTTTGCTACCTCACTGTGCTTTCCAGATCATTAATATAACTGGCAGCACTGAAACTAGTAGGGATCCTTGAGAAACCTTTTGTCAAGAAGAAAATGTACCATTTAATCCTACTTTTTGTTTTCTGCCTCCCAGCCAGTCTTTGATCCATGACAATGCTTTGTCTTTCACCTCATGACTACAGCCGCTAAAGAGGACTCTGTTGATGAATTTTGTCAAATGAATTTGAATGCAAATAATTTATATCAACTGATCAAAGAATTCAAAGTGACTAGATAGCCACAGTTTTGACTGGCACAAATTGAGCTAGCTAGACACTATCATATGGTAATCCATGGGATTAAATTTTTGTTTCAACCAATTTGCCATTTACAGATATATATGACTTTCTCCTCTAATTCCCCAGATCCCCCTTTGTAAATAAAAGTACCATATTTGCTACCCTCTAGTCCTCTGGAACAGAAAATGTTTTAGTAAGTTGGAGAGCCTCACGTACTTTTTTTTTTTTTTTTTTTTAAGCATTTTACAGTCACATTTTAAATTGGTGCATCCTCCAGATACCATAAATTCTCCCTAGTTAATATTCAGGCAGCAAAGGAACTAGACAAGACGCATAATTCTGCCTGATAGATCTAACATTAGATTTGTTTTCTCACACTTCTAGTATTTATCTCCACTAGCAAACTGCTGGCCAGGCCCCTAGTAATTCCCTTATGTGTTCTTCTTACACCAGGAGTGTCAAACTCATTTGCTATAGTGGACCAGATTTGACTTAAATGAACGTTAAATGGGTCTTAGATACCATAAATCAAAATACTATGGCACTCTCAAGGCATTGCAGAGTGCTGTGTATGCAAAACTGCACTCTACAATACCACTCTCTCTGTTAGGGAGAGTGTGGCCTTGCAGAACGCAGTTTCACATATCCAGCTCTTCATGATGTCATGAGACCTGACATTCTCGCAGCACTGCAGAGTACTGGGTATGTGAGACCACACTCTCTCTGTTAGGGAGAGAATGTGGTTCCATTGAGTGCAATCATGCTCTGGATGGAAGAGGTTTACAGGCTGCATGTTTGACACCCCTGTCTTACACCAATACATACACCTGTTCCTCAAGACAGACTGGAGTGTTTTGTAGATGTTAATAATGAAAGTTAAAAGGTTACAGCTCTGAAAATTATCAAGCTAAAGAGAGAGGTATGCAGGAAAAGGGAGATACAACTGTGCTGCTAAAGGGTATGAGAACATGCAGGGTGACAATCAATTACAACTTGTTTTACTCCATGTGCATATTGCAGTCTTATTGGTCAGCAGGACATATAAAAATATCCCCTCTCTCTGTATATCCATTCATTTTGAAGTAATCATCATATTCAAGCATCTTAGTGATTTCATGAAATAAATGCTTTATCTTTTCCCTATTAGTTTGGATCGATTTTATTCAGTAGGTTATATTAAAGGAACTCTTACATTGCAAAGAAGTTGCTCACTGCTCTTCTGAATTATTTCAGTCTTCCACTATTCAAACTTTTTGCACAAAAATAAATTAGTCCTCAGCTCTTTTATATTTAACTTTATATTCAAATTCAGCATTGCAGTTTCTTCAGTAAAATGAAATTACTCATCATATTTACTTTCGGTAAAGTCTATACGAAAAACCAAATTCTTAGGTAAGCTTCAGTAGTTCTGTTGCAACATGTAGTACAATATGCTTCCACATAAAATCCACTGGCTGCAATGACACCTAGTGCTGAGAAAGGAATTGATCATCTGCAGGGTCCCTTGCTGCTAAACTCAGCCAACAACTCACTGATGGTTCTGCAGCAGATGTTCCTGCTTTTAGGTCACTAAGAACCTTATGGACTGGTTTTCCTCTCCAAGGAGCAAATGCCAGTATGATTAAGATCTGAAAATGTGCAACTCAACACCAAGAAGAATGTGGTGGCATTTATATGTCAATTTCAGTCACATTGGCACACAGATGATTTGAGCTTTGAGTTTTAACGGAATCCTGATACAGTATTACTTAGACCTGCTGTGCTTAAGAGGTTTTAATAAATATTTCAGTTCAGGCTCCTCTTTAGTAATGAGTAGTTGTCAGATTGAGCAGGATATGGGGGGATTTAGACAAAGTTTTAAAGCTCAAGACAATGACATTAATGTACATGGCTTTATTTATTTATTTAAAGATTATTAAAGGACTGTTGGTGCTTATTGTAAATGAGAACATAAAATTGTATTGAAATTCTGCAAATAGGACAAGACTGACCCCAAATGCTGTGCAGCTTATTTACAAGTTTTGTTCTTCATTGAAACTCTTTCATTAAACTTTGTTTTAAAAGACAATGTTTATCATTTAATTACATTTTCAGTCTCTGCTTCTCACCATAGGTGTCTCCTCCTGAGATTTCAGAACAAACAATAAGTCTATTATTTTGGTTTTCAATATTGCTGGGGTATAGTAACATTCTAGTAAACAGTATACTGTTTTGCACTCACCTAAAGTACATATAACTACTCTGGTTACTGTGCACATACAGCAGATAACAACTGGAGTATATTTTGCCAGCTAAGAAAGCCATTAGTATCTGATTACCAAAAGACATTTTTGCAATATGTTCTATTGTACACCTACACCGTGCCTGTACACCTACTAACTATAGTATTTATATCTTAAAAATCATCAGTAAGTCAAATTGTTTCCAAACAATGTTATATTGGACTCATTACATTGCATGCTGACAAATTCCAAAGGCGTAGCTGTGTTAGTCTAGTTCAGCAAAACAAGTAAGGAGTCCAGTGGCACATTTAAAGATTAACAAATTTATTTTTTGTCTGAGCTTTCGTGGGTAAAGTCACACTTCATCAGATGCTATAAAATGGAAAACTTTAGGGAGGGAAAGATAAATCCTGTGATTACACTGCATGTATCAGTCAAACTGAGTGCTATCTCCTGAGTCGCTCATCTCAGTGGATTGCCTGCTACAATTTTTGACAAAACATTTATTGATACCTACTACAATCTATTTCTATATTAAGACATTTATTATAGAATTTAGCTTCAACTTGATTCTTGTAAGGAAAATATTCTCTATTCCACCCTTTGATGTTGTGTGTGTGACACCATCTGGGACCATGATAAGGCTGATGGAAAGAGAAGTCTTGAAATGCTTATCAGAGAGGGGAAGACCTAACTTTGTTCTGACTTGTTGTGGCAGACTTCCACTGCTGAGCACCTCTCTTATTTACTTACATTACACTTGCACTTATGGTCACAGCACTGAGTCATCTGCAGCTGACCCAGACCATCTGACTCAGGTGATGGATAGAGCCCTGCAAATCCACAGCTATCCACAGTATATCCCCAGATAGCCACAGAATATATCTTGTGGATACAGATCAGATGTAGGTCTGCATATTTGCATCTGTGCAGGGCTCTACAGATGGGTAGAGCTCTGCAAATCCTAAAATACCTACAGCTGCAGATGCAATGCAGATATCTGTGGACCATTTCTTGCATATGCAGATCAGATGCAGATCCACGTACTTATCTCCACCTAAGGCTTTAGCTATGGGGCTGTTTAATTGCCATGTACATGTTTTGGGGTTGGCTGCAGCCTGAGTTCTGGGAAATTCCTACCTTACAGAGTCCAAAAGCAGTTGTCCAGCCACAGCTGTAATGTCTACACCACAATTAAATAGCCCTGTAGCTCAAGCCACATGAACCTTAGTCAGACAGCACAGGCCAGCTGTGGATTTTTAACTGCAGCATAGACATACTCTTAGAGGCTTCACCAAGGCATGTTTCAGCAAGCATGCCTAATTGATGGCTTTTGTATGGGTACAAATTGCTACAGCCAATTTCACTAAAAAGTGTTGAATTGGTGTTTCATGGACAGACCCTTAATTGAAAAAATAACGTAATAATTTAATCAATATGGGGAAATGAATGACTGGGAAAGAAGTTCCTTTTCCAGATGGTTATGAACGAACCAGAAAAAAATCTAAATGCAAAACTGCTTTCTGAGAATGTGGGAAAGGCAATGCCAGTCCCTGGATTCTCTCTTTTTACCATCAATTTGTCAAGGAGTTCCTCTGGTTAAAAAAGATTTTTTTTGCCCACAATTCTTCTCCTAGGCTCTAATCTCCAGTCAAGAATTTCTAAAGCTATAAGCAAACATGTTAGTCTGTGCTCATCCTTCTATTTCTAACCCCTCACTCATGTCCTGTACCCAAAGAGGGAACCAAGTGGAGACCTGCATAAATTTCTCCACTTTCTGGAAAATAAAGAGGTCACCACCACTTAAGAAGCACATAAAGCACTTGTTGTGAGCATTTGTGGAAGTAGGTATAGCCACATAGTGTTGAGAAAAGATGTCTCAACTGAGGCTTCTTCTTTCTTAGTTCAAAAAAGTGGAAACTGCTCTAGTGACATGGCCAAGAAGAGGTTTGTACAGAGGAGATTAACTGTGGAATAAAGAAACTGGATTAAAAAAAATATGACAAGACATATCTGACAGCTTTATACAGGCCCCAAACAGGAAGAGAAAGAAAGGGAATTTCTGAAAGGATTTTTAGAGAAGAACGAAAATCTTCAAAGCGCTCTGCTTGTCCAGAAAACATCACAGGGTTTTTTTTTGGCACTCTTGGCATTCAAAGAAATATCCCAAAAGGAGAAAACAAGGATGGGTATTCCCCTCACAGACAATGAAAACTGGAGTGCCCACATATGGAAGTGAAGTGACAGCAACCACAAAGGTGACCACAGTTAAGGGAAGGTTAAAGGCAATCAAATCTAATGGTTCAAAAGGGTCAGAAGAGAGGATTGCCAGGAGAGATTGAGGCTCAACAGGCAAAATCAAGTCTTAGTTTGGAGGCCCTGTGATCAGCTGGGAACCCAACTGAGAAACCATCTACTTCAAATTTTTTCTAAAGTAAAAGCTTCCTGGGGTTGAGATAGTCTGACTCCTCAATCATGGAAACAAAGTGGTAGACAAGGAAGTCAAGCGGTGAGAGGAACTTCCTTACAGAGAGAGATGAGTCCAGTTGGCCTTCTGCTCTAATTTATAATGTCTGAGCTATGTGAAAAACCATATAGGAACAAACACTTGATGGGCCTTACAGAGCATATAAGGAGATATGAGGAGAAAAGAGGCTGCAGTGTCAGAGGTGTCCAGATCTGCCTCCATTTTCCTCTTCCCTAGGAGAGCTTTGCCTACTTGAGAAAGACAAGTCATATTCTTGCCTGAAGGTGGTTAAAAAAAAAAAAAAAAAAGTGATGACAACTGCAGTGAGACAGGAAACAACTGAGAAGCAGAGCCTGTCAAGGAGAGGAAGACTGTGCGCCAACATCCTTTCATACCCAAATAATCTCTCTGCCTGAATTACAGCAGAGAGAGGAACAAGATGGGTGAGATAATACCTTTTATTAGACAGGCAGACAAGCTTTCAATGTGGTAGCTGTGTGGGTCTCAGGATGTTAGAGAGAGATGATGGGTGAAATATATCTTTCAGTGAACCAAGTTCCAGTAAAAGGTATTACCCAATGTTCCCCCTAATTTTTCATAGTTTGTGTGCGCAAAAAATTTCTTTTGTGCAAATTTTCAGGACCAGTATCCAAATTTGTGCGCACTCCAGTGAGTGTTTTCAAACTTGTGACCTCAACGAAGCATATGATGCAAATAATATCTAAATTTTATTTTGATATGGTGATGGAAATGATTTTATAAATTACAAAACCTTATTTGAAACATGCTCTTTGAACCTGCCTTCTTAAAGTAGCACAGAAATATTAGCACTGTTGAATTTTTTTGTTCATGCTTTATTTTGTTGTGTGCATGGGCTTCACAACCTGTGTGCGTGCGCACATGTGCACAATTTAGAGGGAACATAGTACCTCACCCACCTTGTCTCTCTAACATTCAAGGACTGACACAGCTACGACAACACTGCATATAACAGGAAGAGGAACATGCAGTGTTTTCACATCCCAGAACTTTGAATGATTCCTTGTTGTCATGGAAAATTAGACTCCCTTGAAGAAAGGGTTTGTTGTGATACACTGGGAATCTAGAAATTAAAGTCAAATATGATGCAAAAAATGTATTAAGAAATTATCAAACATATCGCTCATAAATCTCAGAATCATAAAATATGTTGACAAAAAGTATGAAAAGTTACTTTTTTCAGTCTGTATCTTTATTATTAGTAGTATTAATGTACAAAAACACCTTTGTAGAAAATAAGTGTCCTTGATATGTTGATTCTATGCAGCCAAAATAAATGTCTGAATCTATAGCTCTCCCTAAAAGTAATAATTAGGTCATTAAAACAATTTTAGAAAAACAGCCTGTAAAATAAAAAGTTAAGAAATACTCACCTTCATTTTATTTCATAGGTCACTGTCATACTATCTAACAAGATAATTAAAAACATGCAAGCAGCTGGTACTGCAGCTAAACAGATTAATGTAATAGTCTATAGTCACATGTGCTGGCAAAAGGTTCACCTCTTTGGCGAAGACGAGGTCAGCTGCCCTTGGAAAGTATAGAAAGACAGTACTACTACTTTCCAGTGGCATTGTCTTGCAGATAGTGAGGGTAGAATCCAGCCTGATTTGCTGGCCAAGTGAGCCATTTGCACACCTAGCAAGGGCTTCCCTTTTCGTGGTATAACACCACAGCAGCGCTGAGTTCAAACATACATTTAAAGGAAAAAAACAAGTTCTTCTGAAGTAAAAAAATGCAGGTTTCATTAATCATAAAAGTACTTGTATACCAAAAAATTGACAAACTATACACACTTCAAATTTTACTATTAGTGAACTTCAAGCTCACAATTCTAGCTTACAAAGATGAATATTTAACTAAATCTTACCCCACTAAACCTTCTTTTCAAATACACACAGAATAATCTGAGTTAGAAGCTGATCTAGCATATTTTCTGCTACCTAAAGAAGACGCATCCATAACTTCCCAGAATAGTTAGAAGCGTACCAGTCATATAAGCCATTTCCATTGCTTAATGAGCTAGGAGAAAACACCCGCTTATCTATATTCAAGCAGAATTAACTACATCATTTGTAACAAATGCAAACACTGGAAAGATACAAACTATATATAAAACATTTTAAGTCACAAATATTATTGCAGCACCATAAGTGTAGTTAACAACCCACGCACATGAACTTTTAATTGACGATGGATATTAATTCAAGGCTTAAAATCCTGTCCTACCAGTTTTTGTACTATAGTAAGGAAACCATTTATTTTCATATTTTGATCAAAAAAACATGCTCCTGGCATTACAATAACAAAAAAGTTACTATGCACTTTCAAATGATCTTGAGTACCTATAACTGTATTTTTTTAAACAAGGAATTTTTTTTCCTCTGGGGAAGAATTTCAGCAGGAATTAGACCATGACATCTACACCTAACCCTACATATGACGCTGACCCTTAAGACTATTGTCTATTAGATCAGTAAACTATTAACAAAAGGTATGCCTACACATACACTTTAAATCAAAATCATGATGAATATTTCAATTTCAAGTAGTGCATCTTTACACCAGGTTTCTTAATTTTGAAATGAGGAGCTCCTTCATTTCTAAATAAGGAAGGGTCATTTTGAAATACTAAAACCTGGTTTTATATCGAAATGACAGTTAAATCAAAACGATTATATCAAAATACTGCAGTGTAGACGCGTTATTTCAATTTAAAGCAGTTTGACCTTGTTTCTCCCAGAGTGCCTTCCTCTTTCTATATATTGAGGCCATCTTACCACACCTCCAATAGTCCCCCTCTCCTAAATCAAACTAGCAAGTCCTGTCCATGGTTATGCTAGTTCAAATTGGGTTTCTAGTATGGCCATATTATTTCAGTTTAACTTATTTCAATTTAATGATTTTTATTTTGATTTTGTTAGATCAATTTAAGTTAAACTGATTTAACAATCTAAGTGTAGATATAGTCCAAGTCTCTAAGCATGGTGAATTATAATAGAATAGATAGGATCTGCTATACACTATCAAATTAGTGTATTGATGTAAAAAATTTCTCTCAAAATTATATTCATTTTAAAATATTCTCAGACAGACATCCTTGAAGAATACTTTAACAGCACCAAAACAGATTAGTAAACAAGTAGCAGTACATACAGGTAAAATATTTACCACCATTATGTTTCAATGTAGTTTAAAGAGACGTGGATGATGTAATATCTTTTACTGGACCAACTTCTGTTGGTGAGAGAGATAAGCTTTCTAAGTCTCTGTAACCCACCTTGTCTTTCTAATATCTTGGGACCAAAACTACTATGACAACATTGCATACAATTAATGTAGTTCAACATTCATGCTTTCTTGCTCACCAAGTTTTTGTCTGTTCATCTTAACATAACATGCAGCACAGGGGACTCTCAACGGTGCATTCAATCCCATCAGCAAATTTACTGCCAGTCTCATGTCAAAGGAGCCACTTGCCAATGATCAGAACACATTAATCGCACAACTTAAATCCTATAATGCTGCTTAATAACTGTGCTGATTTGCCAACTAAACCAAAGACTTTTTTTAAAAAATATACTGTAGTAGCTTGCTTTATCACCTTGCCTCTAATTACATCAATCAATAAATACTCTGACTGCAGTAAAGCCAGGCAAGGATTTTAAAATACTGTGAACTTCAATTGTAGTTTTATGAAGTTGTGGTTGAAATTTCTCTTTCAGAACACACTTACTGTACAGTGATGGCGTGATTAAGATACTATTATGTTTCCTCTTAGGATGAGTGGAGAATGACTAACAAACGGAGGTTACTCACCTTGTGCAGTAGCCGTGCTTCTTCGAGATGCATGTCCCCCCCTCGAAGAAGAACCTGTGCTTCCCTGATTCCCAGGACAACCTGGCACTGGTTTGGACCCTGGCATAGTTTATTTTAGAGCAATCTCAGAGCTTCTCTGTTACATTGGCTTGCAACAATCCCAAGGAGCTGATAGGTTTTAACAGAACTGCTTTGTGTGCCAGAGTCATCAAGCCCTTCCTCTCACAGCTCACCTCTGCACCCTGAGGTTAGATTGTAGTGATGCAGCTCAGTCTCTATACCTGGCAAAACAAGCAAGGAGTCCTGCAGTACTTTTAAAGACTAGCAAATTTATTTATTGCATGAGCTTTCATGGGAGAAAATCTCACTCTCTACACCAGGAAAGAATTCTTGACATTGGAGGAATCACCTGCTATCCCTTTAGGGCAGCTTTATGGCTTCTTCATGCCTCAGGCAGTGCAAAGCATCCTAAGTATGGGCCAGAATCTGGCCTGCAGGACTTGATGATTTCAACTGGGCCATACCCTGCACAGTGCAGGGTATTCTCCACTCTCAAATGAAATAGAATCTCTCTTCATGTCCTAATTTGGCAGCTGGGATCAGTTTAGGTGCTTGAGATAACAGCTTCCAGACTTAAGTGTCCTGTAGATAATGGCAGTATATTTTTAACGAAGAGCTCTCAGTTTAGGAGTTCATTCTCCTTGCTGATCTGAATGACTGACCTTCAGGGATTGCTGTTAGGTCTGGCCATTTATGTAGGGATTTTTTACCTGAGAGGTCTGAAGTTCTTTTTGGGGCAGGTATTTTGAGCCCTCTAGTTAACATTGACTAAGTTAGCTACCAATTATTTTTGCCATTCTTTGATATTTTGTATTTGTTAATTAACACATTGTATAAATGAATCTGACTCTGTTGATTAGCATGGCTTTACTTACTGAGCATTTAAGAATCAGATATTGTTATGTCAGCATAAGAAAATAATAATGTAACTAAATGGTAAAGTAATTTAAACTATTTGTACCAAAACTATTGGATTTTCGCTGTCATGGAGGTAAGTGTTTCGGGCTCTCAAATATTAATTTAATAATGGAAATAGCTGTTTAATAATGGAATATTATTTATTTAATAATTTAAAAATAGAAATAGCTACATAAAGTGTTAAACTACATTTCTACCACTTTCATCCATCATCTGAGTTATCAATTAACACAGGGAGCAACAACTGAATTTTCTTCGTATCAGCCTTCTCCGCATTCGAGTACAAACATCCTCAAACATTTACTCAAGCAAGACAAGTTCTGATGATAATGCTAACAAAAAAGTTAACTTTGCACTCCATTTCCTT
Organism: Podocnemis expansa; assembly: GCA_007922195.1. Lineage (NCBI taxonomy): Eukaryota > Metazoa > Chordata > Testudines > Podocnemididae > Podocnemis > Podocnemis expansa. The sequence continues at coordinate 11,003,906 of ML681964.1, read as the reverse complement.
AAATGGTATTTCTGATGTTTATTACTAATTGAGATGTAATAGTGTTGTTTTGCAGATGATAGATCAAAATTAAATATTAACAAACAAGATTTAGTACTCTTGTGAATTACTGCTCAAGTACTCTGAGGTATGTCTACTCTGAGGGTGCTGAGCCAGACTCCATGGATCAATGCAAGAAGAGTAACTCTCAATCAACTGAAGATGTTTTCGGTCAAGGCAGTGCAGTGAAGATGCTGCAGTAAATGAAAGTTAGTAAGTTGACAGGAGAGATGCAAATTTCAGTATGTAACTCGTTTATCTTCTGTCAATGCTGCCAGCAATGTACACTAGGCCCTTTGCTCTCATATGATCAGTAGATTTAGTATTTTGCAGAAGATCACAAAGATGGTTCAGGTGAATTAAAATATTTTATTAGTACATACCTGAGCATAACTGACACATTTAGAGATGAAAATGTGGTACCAATACATTCATGAGAAACACACTTCATGAACGAGCCCTTTGTTGTTGAACTGTTTAATCAGCTTTCTTTCTCTAATAAGATATGCTCCACAAATCACTCTGTTTTTTCACAGCATTCATTATTTCATCAGAAAAGACATATCAAAACAATCTATTGAAAAGAGCATGCTTCAGTTTAAGTTGTATAATATTCTTAAATAATCTAGGAGCGTTCTGTGGCTTTTAGTAGGTCATGATTCCTCCTCCAGTCAAACAAAAAAATATTTTTAAAAATAGCACGAGTACTTACCTGTAAGAAATAAATGTTCCATCAGACTCAAAGGCATGATGTGTTCTTCCGTTCTCATGGGATTCTCCTAATAAGCAAAAATGAAAGAAGCGGATGATAGTCATGAGACAAGAACACACTGATTTGAGTGCAACAATATATAGGGGTAATGTATAAGTGCTCTTAAGCTATATGGCAAAAGTGTTTCATAGCTAAGAAACAGACCTTACTTGAACGCTCATCTTTCCATCCTAAAGACTATTATTGATAGAGCTAGGAAAGACCTCAAGTCACAAATTTTTGTTCTGGATATACATTTTTTCCAAGCTGTAGAAGCGTTTGTATCTGGGGTTTTTAGTGAGTTTAACAACTAGAGACAAGCTAAGTGAATAAGATGTTTTAAAAAGATAATACCTAATAAAAATGAAAGGAAAAAAAGTTTGTGTTATCTGAAGTCAATTTATTTATTGTGAATGATTTTTAACTAGTGAATGGTAAAATGAAGTTGTCTTTCCACAGAAGGCGGCCAGAGCAATTCAAGTTTCTCTTCACATTATCTCAGTAACATGTTTACCTACAAAGGCGGAAAGGGTGGTGCACCAACCCTACGCACTGAATCCTTGGTCTTTTCCCATCAAGACTGAGTTATGATGCTTATTCAAAATAAAACACTTGTCCAAGAGGTATACTGATTTGGCCCAGTGAACAGAATTCTACACAGGGATTGAAAAGCTTTCAGTTCTAGTGACTCTGCTGCCTGCCTGCTCTGTGACCTATTTTTCAGTTACTCCTACACAAAAATAAATTAAAACCAGTAACCTAGGCATAAAAGATTGTCTTCTGAGCAATCCAATCCCTTATCCCTCAACATACTGGCATTTTATTGAATAATCAAAATATGGTACAGGACTAGTTGTTGAAAAGGAATGGTATGTGATCTGAAGAAGCTAATAATCTATCAGTACAGAATTCTGAAAAGTTCCAAAGGGGCAGCCATGTTAGTTTAGTTCAACAAAACAAATAAGGAGTCTTATGGCACTTTTAAAGACTAAAGAATTTATTTATCACATGAGCTTTCATGGGAGAAAATCTCACATCATCAGATGCTTTGAAGATGGGGGAGAAATTGCAGAATTGGAATTCATATGCAAATTTGACTCTCTTCTGAACTAAATATGGACTTCGGATTTTTATTCTCATTACAACTGGCGATTTGACCTCATCTTCCTGCATATGCTGTTCCCCAGTGCTTGAATGTTAAGAACTGCTCTGACTTGCTGTTACAACGTGACCTGATCCTATGACTTACACTTCCCTGCATTTACTCCCTCCCATTCTGTAAGATCCCCATCTTCAAAGCATCTGATGAAGTGGGATTTTCTCCCATGAAAGCTCAAGGGATAAATAAATCTGTTAGTCTTTGAGAACTCTGAAAGAAAAAGAGTTGCTGATCCTTACATACTTTCCTAGCTACTTAAGAAAGACTTGTAAATTCTTTAGTTCTCATCTTTTAAAAGTATATTTATTACAAAAGAAACTGCTCTACACATATTATAAAGTGAGAACTATATTTGCAAACCTTGAACTAAGCAGGGAAGGATTTTGTGGCTGTCAGTTTAAGAATCCAAGATAAAAGTGATTTCACTTAGGAAATCAGATCGTGCATTCCCCTGTTGCAAAAGCTGCTTCTCCATGCCAAAATGAAGAGACATCTTCCTGCTGACAAGTCTGCACTCTGCTTAAAATTTTATTTTTAATTGAAGATGAATTTGTTAATAAACATCAACGGTAAAACATTTTTTCCAACTGTAAAAGAATTCTAAGTTTAGTTTATATAAAACACTAGTTTATTACAATTAACAGTGCAGTGTTTTATGCTTAGAGACAAGGAGAATGTAACTGACAAATATCTGCTTACATTGTAAGTCTGTAAATTCCTATAGCATGACTTTCAAATACCATGGTATATTTGGTTTAAGTATATTTAAAGCTTAATAATTTAATGATTTATCCAATTTTAATTTGTATTTTCAAACCACTCTGAACAATCTGAGATGCCACTGGAGATCACAACAGCGGTCCTGGTTAAGTCAAATAATAATTATAGAGCTTTCACTTTAAAGATGAGATTATTTTTAATTATTGAGTGAAGTACTTGAGGTACCGTACTTACATAATTATGCTACTCATTAAATGGTTATTGAAAGCTGAAATGTAATTTTAATGATAGCTACCTATTTTTCTTTGTATATTTTATAGATGACAGATAAGTCAGAAATACTAGTTTGCTCAAAATTCCTTGCAGCTGTACTTGAATTTTCAGGTGTAGAACTGTATAAGCTGTGCTTATTTTGATTTTTTTTTAATTAAAGATTATTTTGCTATATAAAGAAAAGAATTCTGCTCACACAGATGAGGGGGAAAAGTAGATATTTTTCTTCTTTACAATGTCAGTAAATTCTGGTCCTACAATGTACAGTTTTCAAGCCCTATTCCTGCAAAACCAGAACACATCTGCAAGACAGGGTCAGCTATTTTATTAGAAGACAGTGCTATTTTAGCAAAATGAACATCCAGTGATAACACAAATAGTGAAGACTGATTTTAGTCCAAATATGTTTGCTGTGTCATGCAAACAAAAAATTACTCAACAGATAGCAGACCTTGAGTATATATGGGTAATCAGCATATAATAAGCAATATACTATGCATTAAAACTATATCGAATGCCACAAAAGACTCCTTCGCTTCTTTGTAACATTAAGGTTCAAAACTCCTCAAACTCCATCAGATTCTTTTATTCCATAGATATATATTAAACATTAAATTGATTCAGATAAAATTATTCTAATAATTAAAGCATTCTGACACTTGACATCACAGAGTTTTCCTGTTGACTCATCTCTCAGTGTTTTCATCTTTTCTACATGATATTTCAAATTCAACTTATCCCTCCATGTTTCCTATTGGCAGTATCTTGTATAAATTAAGCTTTTCTTTTGCACAATGAAAACTAAACAGAAGAGTAATTTTTGTTTCATTAACAATATTAAAGCAAAGATTTCTGAGTTCACTGCATAGGGGAAAAGCAATAAAGTTTTGAAGAGGGAAAAACTGCTTTGTTCCTTCAATCCCCTAGTTGAAATTAATTATAGCAAATGTTTATGAAAACATCTGTTCCATGAAGTTATAAATTCTTAATTTTAGCATGGGCGAGTAGGCTCCTCTGTTATTTTGAAACAACAGTTTGACAACTGAAAGGGTTACAAAAGAACAGACAATTCAATTTTCTGCAGCATAATGTACATAGTTTGCAATGTCCTGAAGATCTTTGTGACAGACACAGCAAAGAAATGTAATACAAAATACAAAAAAAATAGCTAAGAAAGATAAACACAAAACACAAAAATCATCAAGTTGGCTAACAATTGAAGGTAAAGAAAATAAAAGGAAAACAAGACCCAAGGAACAACACAAATGAAGCCTGCATTATATAACCTAAACCTATACAACGTAAAATATAGTGGGTATACTGATTTCTTTCTTACGTATTTTGATAGATTTCCTGCAAATAAAGAACACAGTAGACTTGACATTACCTGTTCATGTCAACAGAGGGTGCTAGAGAGTTTAAGATGATTCAGTAGCTTCGCAATTCTGAAGTTCAATTGTTTGTACAGTAAGAGCCTAGGCTCCAAACACTCTCTTGGACTTTTTACATAACACCCTTGCAACTACAGTGTTAAATTCAATTTACACCAAATAAGCTTTTAAAATGATTAAATGGAGCAAGCTTGAAGCAGTGTACAGAAACTGAAAATAATGCCTTTAGCTAAAGAATTAAGTGCACTGCACTTCTGATATTTATAAAATAATTATTAGTCTAGAAAGTTGAAGAACATTTCATTTTGAGAAAGTTGTTGAAGTTGCCAGAAATAAAAGGATGCAACTTTTTGGTGAGCACATTAGAGGAATCTTTTAAATTCAAACCTTTTTTTCCCCTTGCTTCTGAAGTAATTTAGGATCATTGACAGATTCATACTTTGCATGCATGCATGCACTGCTTTGTAAAGATTTTTCTGGCAACATTTTAAGTCTTAATGCTGTGAAAAACAATCTTTATATTTTGCTATAAATAAAAAAAGCTAATATTTTGGTTATGAGCTGTATATGCACAGTAAAAATTGTTCACCATGCTCATCAATGGTTGAGAATTTTTGCACTAACTGTAGTGTTTCATCTGTTAATCTTGCACGTTAACGATGATCAGAAAAATTATCCCAAACACTGATGTAGCATTTGCCCATTCCTAGATAGATATTTTTTCCTTATGTCTGTTTGAGTTTTCAGCAAAGAGGATCCTAGAGCAAAACATTCTACAGTACCCACGCATGGACTAGTTTTGCAACAGTGGAGGATGGTGACATCTGAAAGTGGGTAGGCAAAATTGACACATAAAGGTGCAGAATGAGAGCATGTTTATAGCAGTAGGGAAAGATAGCATATCTGGTGAACAATATGGTAAGGAAATCTATCCTAAGAAGCCTCCAGTGTTTTGCAGTTATAAAAGAAAACATTCTGAAAGTGCAAGAATAACCAAAATTATGGCAAAATGCAGGTACAGAATAGATGACTGTGTTTATTATTTATTAAGCAAAAAAATTTCTTTTAAATAGTTTAACCATTACATGGATAACTCTTCATATTCAAAATACAAAGATTTGTATGCCCAAGGTGCATTTATGAAGGCAAAAACATGATTAGGAAATGTACATAAAATAAAACAGAGGTACTTAAAATTGAGAATAAAATTGAATTAGACTCTTAAAAAACTGACCCTTTGTGTTTCTAGGTTCATCATAATTATATTAGACGAATTTCCATAGAACCACACTATAAAACGATTGTATCCTATTTTGACTTTGTAAATTCTTCCACACTATTCTGCTTTCTGTGGTAGGAGGAAAAGAAGACGAAGAAAGGAGAAAGCCAGAAGGAAGGAGTGGCAGATAATGGACATACCAACAAGGGTACAGGAGAAGCAGCAGTTTTCAGCTATTCCCTTTCTTGTAGTTTTCCTAACACTTCATGGCCTTCTGGCCACTTTATATTCACTTTCTATTTTAAAGTTTGGGCTTTTATTTTTGTAAACAGAAAAAAGGTTTTCAAGTAACAACTGCAACTACCAAATACTGGGGAAACCCTCACTAGATTTATGTGGGAAGGAGATGATGTACAAACAGACTACTTATGAGTTTAAAATTTAAATTAAATTCAACAAAAAGTATCTTCATAGAAGAGAGGGAAATCCATAATCTTTTAGAATTTTGTGTACTAAAAGAACACTCTACTCCTAAAGCTTCATTTTAGGATTTTATTTTTTTTTTAAAAAATGTAAAATAATGAATAATATTCTAATAGCAATAAGCCCTCCAAGATGTGCTTGGGAAGGATTCTCAGGTGATAGGTGTGCAACAATACTATACTAATGCACACCGAGTGGCAACATAATGCAAGCCCTCTGGTACAGGGAGAACAGGCCAAATTCAACAGTGATGTTAACAGTACTGTAAATGGATCAAATGTAATACAGTAGAACCTCAAAGTTCCAATACCAGATTTACGAAATGACCAGTCAACCACATGATTGATTTGGAACTGAAAATATGCAAACAGGCAGCAGCAGAGCCCCAAAGGAAAAAAAAAGGGGGGGGGGAGAGGAGTTTAAAAAGTTGACAATGTAAGAAAAGTGTTTCTGTGCTTCCTTTGATTATATTAAGATAGTTAAAAGCAGAATGTTTCTTTTGCATAGCGAAGTTTCAAAGCTGCATTAAAGTCAATGTTCAGTTGTAAACCTGAAAGAATAACCTTAATGTTTTGTTCAGAATTACGAACATTTCAGAGCTATGAATAATTTCCGTCCACAAGGTGTGTTCATACCTCTTACTTTCTACTGTAGAAAGTAATGCAACTTTCACTGACTTAGAATTTTTTAAGAGCTACACAGTACTGGCCAGTGTCCATGTGTACAACTTTCCCTGAAGCCAGTAAAAGTTTGCTCTGATTATGCTAGGGCTGAATTTGGTCAGGAGTCATGGGAGAGAAAATGATGATAGTGGATTAAGATAAATGGGATTTATCTCACACATTCTATACAGTGATTTCCTGCTGCACACTTCTTCCATCTCATGCACTGACCATCACGCTGGTTCCAGTTACACACGCAAGTGTCATCCATTTACAACATGTAATTTAAACAACGTCTAGATCACCAAGAAGACATAAAAACTTCAGATTTAGCTCCATTTACTCCATGTTGCATTCAACCCATCATGTAGACTGTCTGCAACCAATAAACAAATAAAAATAATCAATGGTCACCTTTAAACCTCAAGAGAGCCCTCGGAGGGCACAAAATGAATATTTGGTAAAATAAAAAACAAACAAGAAGTCCTGTGGCACTTTTAAAGACAAACAGATTTATCTATCACATGAGCTTTTGTGGGTGTAATTCTACTTCATCAGGTGCATGAAATGGAAGCTGAGAGTCCTTGGTTCTTTTGCTGAACTAAACTAACATGGCTACTCATCTAGTAAAATAAAGAACTTCTAGTAAATCTATTACATATATGGCCAAGTCCATGAATAATCATACTTTTATCAAAAGAAAAATCTTAGAAACAATTTGATACTATTGTCATAAGTTGATACAACATGATGTGCATATCTTGAATGACTTAGCACTTGCATCCAGTGTCACTGCTAATTATAATTTAAAAAAACCCTCAAAGGTCTGTGAACAGTAAATTGCAATAATCCAGCTGAGATGTAATAAATAAGAGCTAATGACTTGGCATCCCTCTGAGACAACATTGGTCATACAGCTTTCTTAGTTTTAGAGGTGCACAATCTAGGTATAAAGGTGGTTTCTTCACTTTGACAATTGCAAAAAAATACCATTTCTTCTTTTTTAGATCTAAGGACTGTCTTTAATGTACTCACTGTTTCTTCAATTGCTCCCAATTAAGACTTCTAACTGTAAAATATACCATACTTAAATATTTTAATTTTCAAACTGATCAAGAACAACAACTGTTTCATGCCCCACAATGCTAATAGATTCGGAGCCAAAAGGTTGACAATTGGATAAGGAAAGAAGTGTTCTGCCTTCTTGACACTTTCCCAAACCTAGAAATTGATTAAAGTAACTGAACACCCTTCTACGGGAAAATAAACCTAGCATACGGGCAACTCTAAATGGATAGAGTCAATGAGCCAGATTTTTAATCAAGTTGTATCTGTGTAAATCTGGAGTAACAACAGAATTTCCAGCGAGGTAGGTAGTCGTGTTAATCTGTGTAAATCCAAAGTAGTTCTGCTGTTACTGCAAAAACAACGAGAGTCCTGTTGCACGTTAAAGACTAACAGATTTCTTTGGGCATAAGCTTTCGTGGCTCCAACCCACTTTGTCAGATATCTTTTAGTCTTTAAGGTGCCACAGGACTCTTCTTGTTTTTGCAGTAAACAACAGAACTACTTTGGATTTATACCAATATGAAGTGAAGGAGAATCTGGCCTACTATATTTAACTAGAAATGAAATGCTCTGCATACGTCAAAACTACATATTCATGATATGCTTATTATCGATGTAACAACATTCTAAGACTATCACTGTGTATGTTTGTCATTCTGAAGTCTAGAACACATGTTTAGTCAGGGTGAAGCAATGGAAACAGCTGGAAGCATGCCTGAGTGCTCTTTTTAACATCATCAGGTTCTGCCACTGCTGGGATTTGTGATCTGCACTGTCCAATTTTTAAGTTCTCACCCATTTTGACTTTATAAATTACTCATGCATGCTAATATCATAGGCTTCTAGCTTCAATAAAGTATGTATCTATGCCAAGCCAATACTCTAAGACCACTGGATATCAGAAGTAACAACCAATTACCGCTCTTACCGTACAGGTAATTTGCATACAAAAATTGCATTGGCTGTTTGAAGGAAATGGCCCTGATTGTCTATTACTTTGGCTAACTGCCACACCCATATAATAGCATGGTCTTGCAGCTATTATTTATCTGTATTATCATAGTGCCTAAGAGCCCTGGTCCTAAACCAGGACATGATTGTGCAAATGCAGAACAAAAAGACAGTTTATGTACCAAAGAGCACATCGTCTAAGGATAAAACAAGAAAAAACAGATGGATACAGATCAGACAATATTGGAGCACAAGGAAACTATGAGACAACACTGATAGGCATGATGGGATGTGATCTCAGTACATCAACAGCTTAACCACTATTAAGCTTTTAATGGGCATCATAGACAAGGAGAACTTTTAGGATGGACTTGATGGAAAACAAAGGGACTCGTGGATGTTTACAGGGAGTGCCTCCCAGATATGAAGGGAAAAAATGGGAAAAATAACAAGTAGACTATGTAGGCTGGTATCACGGGTCAATCAGAGAAGAGAGGCAACACTGGAAGGAGGATGGCCGAGAAGCAATTCAGTCCTCCTTACTAAAATGGGAAAAGCAATCTGGTTGACCAACTCATCATCTAGATGAGGTGATCCTTAAACTAACTTAAAAAGAGGCAATTGATAAAAGCCCACACGTAAATATAAAAAAGGCATAAACTTAACAGATGACTGGATGCTGGGGGACAGAGGAGACATGGAAAATTAGAATGATGGAATTCAGGGACACTCTGATGGAGTCCAAAATCTGTAGAGGGATAAGAACCAACTTTTTGACATTTGTGCTGACCTCCAGAAAGGAGAGAAGTTGCAATGTTGTACATATCAGTGCCTGGGAATGACCTGACACCAAGAAGCCAATTGTTAAGGTAGGGGAAGATAGTGAAACCATGATGTCTAATAAGGCTACTACAACAGAGAACACCGTGGCAAGGCCCCTCAAGGTGGTAGAAATGCTAAAAGCGGAAACTCATTACCAGAAGTGGTTAGAGCTGATTATAAATCTAAGAAAGTGTCTGTAAGTGGGGTGAATGACCAAGTGAAAGAAGGTGTCCTTCATGCTGAGAGCTGTAAGCCACATGTCTTTTTCCAGGTTTGGAAGTATATATACCAACATCACCATGAAAAATTCAGATTTGTGAATAAAGCCACTGTGATGGCAGACATTAAGAATAGGTCTTCAACTGCCTTTCTTCTCAGGCACTAGACCTTGTCAAGTAAAATCTCCTTCCTTGGCACTGAAGAGGAAACCATTCTAAGAGATTCCACCTCTTGTTTTAGAATGTTCTTGTGAGAGTGATCCCTGAATGGAGGTGGGAAACAGGAATTTAAGGTGGGTAGGGAAGCAAACTCTGTCATGTAGCTGGAATGGTTATTGCTAAGCACCCACTTGTCTGCTAGTGTTGCACTCTAGAGCAGGCGTCTCAAACATGCGGCCCCTAAAGCTATTTCCTCTAGCCCGCAATGACACTATTGTTACCGATATTTCCAATATTGTTGTATGAAAAGGTTTCAGTGGTACGGCCACTAGTCCTAATGTGGCCCTCTGTTAGTCCTCATGCGGTCCTTGTAGTGATTTGAGTTTGAGATCCCCTGCTCAAGACATTGAAAAAAAGTGTTAGACAATCCCCAGGGGTGAGAGAGAGTCAGGAGGTGTTGGACTCAGTGGTCTGCAGCTTCTGAATTCCTGTAAAAAATAATGCTTAGCTAAGGGCAGCAACTGGAATGAGTAACCTTTTGCAGAAGATGTCAGGAAGCGACTCTCCTAAGCTATCTACTTCTTATGTGACATCACAATTTATCCGGTGGAAAAAGACTGGTCTAGTTAAGGCTTATATTGTTATTGGTGGAATTTTCTCTTCTGCATAGGTGTATATATTCCTAGAGAGTGGAGGATGACCCTGAAGTCCACTATAGCATGTAAGGATTCATCTGTCAGACATACAAGTTCCACTGATGCTCGGTCCTCAGTGATATTCTGGACCTCCCTGGGAAAACCAAGCATGGAGCCAGGACTTCATAAACATTGCTATGTCAGCAGCCATTGCACCAGAAGATGCATCAGCTATATCTACTGTTGACTGGAAAGTGGTCCTGACAACCATTTTGCCTTCCTCTATGACAGCCTGGAAACAAGATCTCATCTGCTGTAGGAGGCTGTCAATCTAGTTCAACAATTTCCAGTTGTTCAGGAAGCTATACTTGGCTGGTAGTGCTTGGTAACTGACTACCCTCAGCTGCAGACTAGAAGAAACGACCTTCCCCTTCTCAATGAGTCGAGACTTGCCCTCTTTCTCAGTTAGGCTAGTTCAGGGGTTTTGCTGCCTGTATCCCTCTAAAGTGATTTGGACAATTAAGAAGTAGGAACAGGGTGAGAACTGAAATTCCACCCGCTTGGCTGAGATAAAGTACCACTTATCTGTCCTCGCAGTGGTAGGGATGCAGCTAACTGTGGTTTGCCAGACTACTGTAACTTGTTCCAGGACAGGTTCTTTAACCATGAATGTTATTGTACTGGAGCTGGAGGACTGAAAGATATCCAGGAGTTTGTGTTGATGATCTTGACCCTGAAAAAGAATCTGCAGCTTCCCGCCAATTCTGTGAAGTAGTTTGTAAAACTGCTGATAGTCAGCAGATATAGACAGACACTGGCTTTGCCATCATATGTGGCAATAATGATAGCAATCTCATCAGATATGGATGATAGCAATCTCATCAGATATGGTGCCACTGCCAGGTCCAGAGTATAGTCTTCCCTCCTCAGTAGGATCTGGGAGTATTTCCACTGTACTGTCGAAAGGGAGAGAGAAGGTACGACTCCCTAGGAGAACAGACTAACTCTACAGTATGGTTCTGGTCCCATAGCCTCCACTATGATCAACAAGATGGATCACATGAGGATTGTGGTGATCACTGAGGTGTAGGGTACCTGTGGGTTTTGAGGGAGATGATGAGGTGGAAGATGATCATAAGCTGACCTGGGTCATCTGACCAGGAAGGTGTGTCTTGGAGACGAAGGAGGGCATAACGGTTCACCTCGCAGTTCAGAATCTCCTGATGAGTAGAAAACTGATTCTGGTTCCAAGGGGGTACCCATGGTGACAAGAGGGAAATCATAGCCTGAAAATGGAATGGGAGACAAACTCCTTCCAAAGGGCTGTACACCCCTGGTGGAGTCACAACCTCTCCCAAAAGAGAGAGACCCAAAGAAGTGGAAAATTCTGGGTCTGAGAAAGTGAATAGCTCCTCAGGAAGAGTGTATGTCTCAGCTCTTTGCAGACTCAGAGGGGTCCTGTTTTCCTGAACCACTTGAGTCACACAAGAGATAGTACATGCCACAACCACTGAAGACAAAGACTGAACTACAGGTGACCAATGGTCTCAGCTATTGCTCTTCATTGGTACTGGTGGAATCTGGAGTTTGTGCTTGGGAGACACCAGAAGCATGGTACAGCTACACTGTGATCTGGTGCCAATGAAATCCTAGACTTGTGGGCTTTCATATCATACCTGTGAGCCTTAGTACATCTTAAGTCCTCTACTGGACATTTTAGACAGGGCTGGATCTGACATCTTCAGATTAGGAGGAAGTAGATTTCAAGGAAGGCTAAGCCTCATACTTGTGAGAATGCTCCCTTTACTCCTCACAAGAGCCCACAGAAGGAACTCGGGATAGACTGCTTCACTCCTGATTTGGATGTAGTGGCAGAAGTGTACACTTTGCTGAATCAGGCTGATGTACGGGGGGGATGTCTCTTAGCCTGGGTCCAGTTGAAGCTTCATGGCCTTTTCCATTATGTGCCTGCTAAAGTTATGCTCCATCCCTTCCTAGGTGTGGCTTAGGAGTCAACAGCAGATACTGCACCTTGCTATGCTGTGGCCTTCCCCAAGGCAGCACAAACTACATTGGTGGTCATGCTAACCAGGAAGGGCTGTGAGCAAGAAGCACAAATTTTGAATTCCAGAGTCCTAGGTATAGACTAGTAACTGAGTAGGCATACTGTGCATGGGGTGGGGTAGGGTGAGCTCACCAGACCAGGGAGACTAACTATAAAATAATAAAACAAACTGATAAAAAAAAAACTTTAAAATGCTAGAATATAAGAACTATTTACATATATCCAAATATATTTTAACAGAGAAAGAAGAAAGTCAAAGCTTCGGTTGCTGGAGGTTCTGATCTTCTCCTGTGCAGCTATGAGAAGAAACTGGAGAGGTGGTTGATTCGTCCTGCCTTTCATTTCCTTATTTGGAAGGAAGCACGAGCTGAGCCAAGGTGCATATGCAGATCAATGGACTTCACCTGCAAAATTCTTTGGCTCTGGGCACATGGCATGCATGTGTACCCACAGTGGAATACACATAGGAATTGGCAGCTAAAGAAGAATCAGCTGCTTCCATAGTAAGGGGTATTTAGGCTAGATATTCAGAACAATATTCTTACCGCAAGGGTACTTATGTTCTGCACTAGGCTTTTTGAAGGTAGGTTGCGGAACCCCCATCAGTGGAGGTTTTTAAGAACAGGTTAGACAAATACCTGTCAGGCAATGGTCTAGATTTACTTGCTCCTGCCTCAATGCAAGGATTGGAACTCAACGACCTCTGAAAACCCCTTCTAGCCCTAAATTTTTATGGTTTTGCTACTGACTGAAAGATGATAAGCAGGGTGAGGAGATGCCAGGAAGTTCCTAGAAAGTGAGAACAAGCCACTTGTTTGATGCAATAGACAGAGCCAGTGGAGAGATGTGAAGGGGTAGGTGACTTGCTTTCATTGATGGGTTAAAAACAATCTTCACAACAGCATTATGAATGGGTATGAGTGGAGCAACTTTGTATTTATCATAACTGATATGGGAAATAAAAGTATTAGACTGACTTAGAGTGTATTGTATTAGAATTTTAGCTGCATGGATGGATACGAAAGGCTGTATCCTGGAGAAGTTATGCATAAACAAAATCTGCAAGATTGAGACATAGCTAGACTAGGCAAAGGTCTGATTCATAGATGTCACACAGGTTATGGGTGTGAGTGACAGGCAAGATAATGGTGTTAACAGTTATCAAGAAAGGATGTAGCAGGGAGAGCTTAGGAAAGAGCAAGATATGTTATAGCCACGCTGAGCTTAAGTGGATGGCTAAAACACTCATGAGGAGATATTAGATTGGGGAGATATTAGTTTGAACAGAAAGATATGTCTGGAATAAAGGAGTCTATCTGTGATTGCTCTGCACGGAGATGGTGGTTGAATTTGTTTGCAGATGAGATTATCCAGGGACAAAGTGTACAGAGTGTAGAAGAAGAGTACCAATAGCTGAGCCCTCCTGAACCCCACAGAAAGCTGAAGAGGTGATGAAGTATATCAGCCAAAGGACTAAGCAGTTAGAGAGGTAAGAGATGACAGGAGAGGACAGAGCTGCAGAAGTCAAGGGAGCCAAGATTTGAAAATCTCCTGCATGGTCAGCTGTGTTGAAGGCAGCCAACAGATCAAGGAGGACAAGCACAGAGTACTGGTTCTTAGACTTGGCTAACATGAGGCCAGTAGAGACCTGGCAAGAGTAGTTTCAGTTGAGTGCAAGGGGCAGAGGTCAGACTTTCAAGTACCTATGATAGAAGTGAAGGAGACGAAATCTAGAGAACCATAGTAAAAAGTACTTGCAATGAGCTTAAAGGTGCAAGAGAGACGGCCAAATTATTTGAAATGTTGAAGGAGTATTTGGAGGGTGTCAAAGGTGACTATTTTGTACATTTTATTTGGCATATTTTATTGGGTGCCAAGGGTGAATATTTGGTATATTTAAAACTATTAAATATAAATGTGGATAAATATGTGCAGAAATGAAGACAAATATTTGTGAAATTGAGAGCAGCATGCATAAAACAAAACCAAAAAACATGTTGACATTCTACTACAAATCTATTAATGTGACTGATTTTTAAAAAGCAATCTGGTAGTCTAAGTGCATCTGGCTGGAATTTAAAGAATGCATTGCTATTGCCATATTGAAGAAGCTAAAACACAAACCAAGGCCATGGTTAAAAAGAAAACTGGCTAAAAACTTTTAATAAAAGTTTCTGGCAGCCAACTACATGCATTAAACAACTAACAGCCAAGAAGAGAGCGCCAAACTCACCCTGCCTCATACTTGAGACTCCTAGACCCTTTAGAAAAAAGAGTTACCTATCTTTATGTAACTGTTGTTATTCAAGCTGTGTTGCTCAAGTCATTTGCAAGTAGGAAATGTGCATGACATGTGCACAGTGATTGGAAGGTTTTTCCACTAATGGTATTGTCAGGTGGATGCAGGTGCTCCCTAGAGTCACCCCTCCATGGCACCATATATAAGCCCATGCTAATCCACTGCCTCTTAGGTTCCTTCTTGCTGGCTGGCTCCAACAAAAGGAAAGAAAAGACTGTGTCTTGGAATGGACATAAGCAACACATCTTGAAGAATAACAGTTATAAAAAGACAGGTAACTGTTTATTTTTCTTTGAGTGCATTCATGTCAACTCCAAGCAGGAGAGTTCCAGGCTGAATATAGGAGGAAGAGTGAGAGCTCATGGAACCACCGATTGAAGCACTGCTCTGCTGAGCGCTGCATTCATTGTCTTTATGTTGGGTGACTGCATAATGTGAGGCGAACATGAAGCTAGATGACCATTTTGCGGCCCTGCAGATCTCCTGGGCAGGAACACGCACCAGGGATGCTGCAGAAGAGGTTTGTGCCCTCATGGAGTACGCTGTCAATAAGATACCTTTTGTTAGGTCATAGCAAGTTCTAATGCAAGATATGAGCTATGATGAAATCCTTTGGGACATCATCAGGAGACCCTTCATCCTGTCTGCTACTGGGACAAAGAGTTGGCTTGATTTACAAAATGGTCTTGTCATTGCAGTGTAGAAAGCCAATGCCTGCCTGACATTTAGGGGAATAGACACTTTGTTCCCTGCTACTGGCATATAGGTTAGGAAAGAAAGACAGGGAAGATGATGCCCTGGCTCCTATGAAACTGGGATACCGCTTTAGGGAGGAAGGTCAGAGGAGGTCATATCCTTATGGACCATGGTGTATGGAGGTTTGGATGAGAGCGCCTTCAAGCTCAGACACCCTCCTAGCTAAGGTTATTACAACTCAGAACACCACCTTCCACGAGAGAGAGAGGAGCAAGCATGTTGCTACGGGGTCAAAGGGAGGAGTTCATGAGGACAAGGTCCCATGCCAATATCAGATGGTAAACATAGGGGTACAGCCTCCCACGCCCTTAAGAAAATGGGTCACTAGCAGTGTAGCAAAGGCCGATCAACCATCTTACCCAAGATGGATCACAGAAATTGCCAGTAGGTCATATTTATCGATGACACTGCCAGACCTAGCTACTTCTAGTGCAGCTAACAGTCCAAAATGAAAGGCAATATAGCTTGCGTCAGACAAATGGGAAACCTCCTCGACGTAGCTCTGGTGATAGCTGGGCTCAGGTTATCCATACGAGAGATGCTCTGTCCCTCTTCATCTTTAGTAGACCTTGTGAATGAGAAAGGAAGGTGGGAATGCGTAAAAAGCAGGTCACCCTACCAAAAAAGAAGGAATGAGTGTCACTGAGCCCAACTGGTGGAAGAAATAACAAAACTATTTGTACTTCCTGTTGAGTCTTGCTGTGAACAGATCTATTCAGGGAATTCCCCACTGCTTGAAGATGCTGTTTGTGACTTCCAGGTGAACAGAACTTTCATGGTGGTGAAAAGATCTGCTGAGATGGTTTGCCACCTGATGCTGGGATCCAGGGAGGTTCAAAGCCTCTAGATACATGGAGTGAGCAATGCAGAAATCCTGCAGCTTGAGGACATCTTGACACAGGGGAAAGGGACGTGCTCTACCCTGTCTGTTTATATAAAGCATCACGATTTTATTGAACTTCATGACTGATATGCTTTTGCCTTGTAGATGGGACTGAAAGGTTTGGCATGTTAGGTGGACTGCTTTCAGTTCCCTAACACTGATATAGAGCAATAACTCTGCTCAAGACCAGAGGCCTTGAGTCCTGAGAATTCCTAGATATGCTCCCCATACCAATATAGATGTGACTGTGACTAGACCCAGTGATGGCTGGGATCTTGAGAAGGGCACTCCCATGCATACCAACTGAGGGCAGACACACCACAAAAGGACTCGCCTCAATGGGGAAGTGAAACTACCTTGTCTAGTTTGCTTGTGTGTGGCTGGCATGCTGACGCCAGCCAACCTTGGAGAGGTCTGAGCTGCAGTTACAGGTGCTGGATCACATATGTGTTGAAGGATGTGTGATCTGGGAGCTTCAAGTAGCTCCACATGCTTATGGTGGGAAGGCATCTGAAGTCCTCTACAAAGGAGCAAATGGTCTGGAAGTGAGGCTCTGGCAGAAATACTCTGGCCTGACCTAAGCATCCCATGAAGTCTATTCTTTGAATAGGGAACAAGGTCAACTTGGGTATGTATACCTGTGGACCCTGTCTGCTGAAGGTCAGCTGCATCAGGTTAACATGTGCCTCTTTCTGCTCCAAAGAGCATCCCTTGACAACACAATTGTCTAGATATGAGCACACTTGTACCAGTTGTCTCCTTAGGCAGGCAGTGACAACTGCCACACACTTGGTGAACATTCGAGGGGATGCTGACAGGCCAAAAAAGAGGACTATAAACTGATAATGAGTTTCTATAAAAGTTTCTAACTGGGTTTTCTATGCACCTCAGGGAACCTCTGTGGGATAGGACTATTGATACAACATAAGCACCCTTCAAAATCAAGGATGGCATTCTGTAGCTAGAGGTGGTGGCCTCCCTCAGAGACAGACGAGGAAGGGACGGCCTGCCTCTGGATGGGCAGAACCAAGCCATCCTGTCCATCATACAAGAAATCATGGGGTGGAACAGGAAATATAAACAGGGAGCCTAGAACTCAGTCTGCACCAAGCTGCTGGAGGACGTCTCTCCCCTCCTCAGAATCATCGGCCAGACCACTACTCTGTGAAGGAGCTGCCTGTGGCTTGGGACCGGGAAGAGTTGCCAGACTTGCCTGCCACTGCCAGTGTAGAGAAACTGCTTGCGGCCTTGGGCCCCAAGGAACCACCAGAGCTGCCCGCCACTGGTGACCCAGAGGTACTGCCTACTGCCAGTTACCTACGACTGGGAGGAAACCCTGCTTGGGTATGACCTGGAGATGCTGCCATCTGCTGACAACCCTGAGGAGTTTGCAGAGCTGCCAATGGTGGATGAGGTAGAAGGGCTCTGTAACCCGTCCCTGGCGGAGTATCCCAAAGAGGCTGAGGGTGACCCAAGAGATCAGATACCACAGGGAAAGGCTACAAGAAACAGACCAAGGGAGCTGGATGACTCTTCAGCAGCTTGGTGGCCCACAGTTGCATCAGTATGTTGCAGCTGCAACCACACTAACCCAATGGCAAAATGCTCTGCTACTGATATGGACCTGGGCTGAGACGCAGCAAAATCGGGACGGCCTGCATCCCCATCTCCTCTTCCCGCAGCACCATAGGAGTGTTTGCTTGATCCCAACCTGCAAGCCCTGTTCAGGTCCTATAGAGTATTGGCTTACACTGCAAGCCAAGGGTTCACAGACTGCTTGCCTGCCCCACCAACCAAGGGCCAAGGATCCTTAAATTGCTGACTCATCCTGCAGAGGGTTTGAGACAATTCGCTTGCCCCATCCCACCAGAGGGCCAGAGCCTACAGACTGTGGGCTTGCCCTACACAGAATAAGTTGCCACCTACTCTCCCTGCCCTACCCCATGGCTTGCAGAGAACAGTCAGTGTATTTCCCCTGCTTGGGGCCAAAGGCTGTACTCTTGAATGACCCGTGGAAGGGGCTGTTCTCTGGCCCCCACACTACTTTCCCATTATGTATCCAGAGCCACTGCAGCACAAAAGAATATGGCTTCCCTCCCAGACAAGACACTCTATACCAGTGGTTCCCAACTTGTGGCCCGGGGACCCCCGGGGGTCTGCAGACATGTTTCAGGGGGTCCACGGAGCTTCTCCCTACTGGGGTCTGAATCCAGCTGCAGCCCCAATGCTCCCTGCCAGGGCTGCCTCTCCCCATCCATGACTGGATTCTGGCAGGGGGATGGGGCTGTGGCAGCTCCCCGGCAAGGGCAAGGGCAGGGGGCCATAGCTGCCACAGCTTGGCTCCCCAGTGGCACAGGCCATGGTGTTGGTGGTGCCGCTTGCAGGCTGTCCCAGAGGCGCTGGCCAGACTACATAATCAGCCAGGGGACCCACAAAGATCTTTTTTTTTTTCCTCCGTTAAAAAGGGGTCCCCAGCCTGGAAATGGTTGGGAACCACTGCTCTATATGTCAGTCCTCTGGATCAGTGGTTCCCAACCTTTTTAGCTGAAGGGCCACAGGTATACTTTTTACAGCCCTGAAGTGCCACCAGCCTCTGCCAACGAGCCACCCCTGAAAAGCAGTTTGCCTCCTTGCTTGCTGACTTCCCATCTCCCTGGCTGCAGCAGGAAAACCACACACATCCTGTAGCTCTGCACCCTCTATCTGGGTTCCTAGGCAGTGGTTCCCTTCTGCAGCCAGGGGAGTGAAGGATCAGTGCTCCCCTCTCCTCCTGCTCACTCCAGCAAGGACTCTAGCGTCTATGGACCTAGACAGAGGGACTCACTGTGTTTCCTACTGCAGCTAAGGGGATGGGAGCATTAATTTGCTACCCCTTTGGCTGTAGGAAGGAGCCTGCATCAGTCTTTTAGCCTTTGGAAATATGCTCCATCTGGGTCCTTAGGCAGTGACTCCATTCTGAAGTAGGAGGGCAGCCAAGGGCCACTTTGAAATCCCCTGAGGGCCACAGGTTGGGAACCACTGCTCTGGGTCCAGAGAGAGGATGACAACAGATATGGACACAATGCAGAAGAACTTCAGTTTCCCTATGAGTCTGCTGAGGTTTCACAGGCTGAGAATGGGTCTGAGACCTCCTTTGGAATTAGAATATATTGGAAGTAAAGCATCTGACTCCTTACTTCCTGAGGAACAACTCTACTGCTCCTGCTTTTATGAGCCTTCGTGCCTCCTGACTAAGAAGTTGTGCATGAGAAGGTCCCTAAAGAGGAATAGAGAAGGGGGATGGGAGAGAGGCTAAGTACAGAACTGGACAGAATATCCCCATTCTACTACCCGTAACATCCATCTGTCTGAGGTTACCTGACCCTATGAACAGTTGAAATGTGACTGGCAGTTCAGGAAACAAAAAAAAGGATCCAGGATCTGGTCTGATCTGGTCTGGTCTGCTGGCCTCAGGTGCACCCTCAAAATGTTCATTTGGACAAGGAAGACTGCCTGACTGAGTCCTGGCCTTGGTTGGACTCAGGCTGAGATGTTCTATGCATATTATTTCTGGACCACTTCCCAGAGTGGTCCTGCCCAGGTTTCAGAGGATAAGTCTGCTGACAGGACTGAGTCTTAAAATGCTTCCTGAACGTGGACCTAAAGATTTCAGAGCTGTTTTTCAGTCCTTCAAGATGTGAATTTTTGAGTCTGTCTTCTCCAAAACCAACCCTGAACCTTCAAATGGCAAGTCTTTTACTGCTTATTGGGCTTCTGGAAGGAGGCCCAACCAAGAGTTATTTATGGTGATCGCAGATGACATGGTTCACTTGGCTGAGTCAGCTGCATTCAGGGCAGCCTACAATGAGGCCCTTGCCATGTTCCATAACAGCTCCTAATTCTGATCTGGAATTGGCCAGGAATAATTCCTTGAACCTTGTCATGGCATCCCCTGAATAAAAATTATATCAGCTCATTATTGCTTGCTGGTTTGTAATGCAAAGCTGGAGCCCCCTAGTGGAGTACACCTTTGTACTGAAGAGGTCCAACTTCTTCTTCACCTGAGGCAAGTGGGGGAGGTCAACACCAAGAGAAAATGCAGGGAGGTAGATACAATAGAATTGAAAATCAAAATGGGAAAGTAGGGCAATGGGCCTGGCATCTTAGGTGCCTATACACGAACGCGAGGAGCCTGGGAAACAATCAGGAAGAATTGGTAGTACTGGCGCAGACAAAGAACTATGATATAACTGGGATAACAGAGACGTGGTGGGATAGTTTGCATGACTGGAGCTCTACAATGGATGGGCATAAACTGTTCAGGAGGGACAGGCAGGGAAGAAGAGGGGGAGTACCACCACTATATGTAAAAGAGCTCTATGATTGCTCAGAGTTTCATTATGAAAGTGGAAACAAGCCAGTTGAAAGTCTGTGGGTTAAGTTTAGAAGGGAGAGCAACAAGGGGGATGTCATGGTGGGTGTCTGCTACAGACCACCAGATCAGAAGGAGGAGGTGGATGAGGCATTCTGTGGACAACTGGCAGCAGTTTCCAGATCACAGGCCCTGGTTCTCATGGGGGACTTCAATTACCCTGACATCTGCTGGGAGGCCAATACAGCTGTGCACAGGCAATCCAGGAAGTTTCTGGAGAGTGCTGAGGACAACTTCCTGGTACAAATGCTGGCGGAACCAACTGGGGGCCTTGCACCTCTCGACCTGCTGCTCACAAATAGAGAAGAATTGATCAGGGAAGTAGAAGTGAATGGCAACCTGGGTAGCAGTGACCATAAGATGATTTGAGTTCAAGATGCTGATTAAAGGAAAAAAGCAAAATGCAGACCCTGGACGTCAGAAAAGCGTATTTCGGCTCCCTCAGGGAACTGATGGGCAGAATCCCTTGGGAGGCTGATCTGAAGGGGACATGTGTCCAAGAGAGTTGGCTGCATTTTAAAGAAACCCTGCTAAGGGCACAGGAAGATATCATTCTGATAAAGAGAAAGTACAGCAAATGTGGAAGGCGTCCAGAGTGGCTTAACAGAGAGCTCTGCACTGAGCTGAAGCACAAAAAGGAAGCTTACAGGAAGTGGAAGCTAGGACAGATGACTAAGGAGGCATATAAAGACATTGCTCGGGATTGCAGGGATAAAATCAGAAAGGCCAAAGGACAACTGGAGTTGTGGCTAGCAAGGGATGTGAAGGATAACAGGAAGGGGTTCTACAAGTTTATCAATAACAAGAAGAGGATCAGGGATGGTGTAGGTCCCTTACTGAATGGGGCAGGTATCCTTGTGACAGAGGATGAGGAAAAAGCTGAACTGCTCAATACTTCTTTTACTTCTGTTTTCACAGGCAGGGTCAGCTCGCAGCCCACCACACTAGGTGCAGTAGATTGGAGAGAAGAAGAGAGGCCCTTGGTGACAGAAGGTCAGGTTAGGGACTACTTAAAGAAGCTAGATGTGCACAAGTCCATGGGGCCGGAGGAACTGCATCCAAGGGTGCTGAGGGAGCCGGCTAATGAGATAGCAGGCCATCATCTTTGAAGAACCCATTATCAGCTGTGAATGAGTGAAAATGTCTGGAGAAAGACCAGTGGGCCTGATGGTATGCCCACAGAGTCCAAAAGGGTTATCAGGATGCATCTGCCACTGTGTCTGCCAAGGTCCTATGAAGGGGGCCTGCCCCTTCTCTCCACAGTGTTACCACCCAAAATGATGACAACCATGCTTGGAGGCATGCAACTCTGCCTCTGAATCCAGTGACATTGAACATGGAAAGCACAGTGATGGTGAGTGATATGGTGCTGAGGGGAAGGCAACCAGTGCCACATTATGACTGGCTTGCCTCTAACAGGAGGTTTAAGGTACAGCATTCTCTCTAGTCTGACAGCAGATTACAGTGCCATCATGGCTACCAGGTTCCTACCTGACTCAGATCCGTCAGGTGTGAAATGGAAGTCCAGCTCTTCCATCAGACTCACTTTATGGGTGAGTCCACTGGTTCCAGACTTAATGGAGCCCTCTGTGGATCCAAAGACAATGATGCCATCTGCAGTGGTGTAGGCAGCAGGTGCCCCAATATGTGACATACACCATTAGCACTGTCCCTCGCCGCTGTCTTCACTGTAGGCTAACACCGTTTATTAATCATTTTATGCCTCTTGTCAGGCACCAGGGAGTAGAAGCAGGGCTGGTCTGCCTTCAGTTCTATGGGTCTATTGGTGCAGAGTTCTTCTTCAGAGTTGGAATCTTTTGGGACTGAGGCATGTCCCAGTTCCTGGGAGGAAGACATTGTGAGGAAACCCCACAAAGAAAACTTTTGCTAACTGCTAGCAACTAATTCAAATTAACTATTTACAGGAACCACACTAGAAGAGCAGTGAGGAAACACTTGCCAAAACAAGGGAAGACACACTCCAACGACCATCATGGGTGCTATGAAGTAACTGAAGATGCAGTGGGTTGATGGGGTATTATATATGGCACCAAGGATGTGTGACTCCTGGGGCTACATGCACCAAGCTAACAGGTAGGGGAAAAACCTTCTAATAACTGTGCATGCAGTCTGTACAGACCTATTTGGAATCAACATGTGCAGCCACATGAAGAAAAATACTCCTTACCTGAACTGAAATGGTCTATACCGAGGGAGCCCACCCTGGAAAAAGCTTAGAGCCAGCACCAGAAGCTCTGACTCTAAGTGAGCAACCTGCACAAATGATAGAGCAGGTCAAAGAGGTGATACAGAAACCTACAATTTAATTGCAAAAATAGAAAACAGCATCAGAACCCAATTAACCTCCTTCCGTGTAAGAGGAGCAAAGAATGTGAACTAAACATTAAAAGTCAATGTTGGATTAGAGATCTAATATTGCATTGGAAAGAAGATCCCATAAACAAAAAGGAAAACATTTCAGTTGAGTAGGGCTTATTTTTACAAAGTCTTTTACCCAAAGACAATG
Source organism: Podocnemis expansa (assembly GCA_007922195.1). Classification (NCBI taxonomy): domain Eukaryota; kingdom Metazoa; phylum Chordata; order Testudines; family Podocnemididae; genus Podocnemis; species Podocnemis expansa. Next base: position 10,980,415 of record ML681964.1, on the reverse strand, counting down.
ATCCACTTTGCCAGTTCAAACACAAAGACATTCTGTAAATGAACATGATCTAGACATATGACTAGAACAGGTATACATGTATTTGTAGTATACTTTAGAAGTACTTAAGTTGAAATCCTATAGGAATGTAGATGGAATCTGCCAACGTGATTTAGCAGAACAGTGAAATCTCTTTAAGGAGTGACAGAATACCACACCACTCACCAAAATGATGAGAAGAGTCATTTACCAAAGAAGTTAGAGAACCTGTGCGGGATCCTAGGCCCCTGCAAGGAACACAGCCTAATTTACCCACAAACTGGGAAAGAAGAAAGGAGGGAGAACTCTACACCAGTGGTTCCCAAACTGGGGTCCGGGGACCCTCTGGGGTCCATGAACATGTTGTAGGGCGTCTGTGGAGCCTCTCCCTACAGGGGCTGGAAGCCAGCTGCAGTCCTGATGCTCCTGACAGGGCTGCCTCTCCCTGCCCGTGGCTGGATCATGGCTGGGGGATGAGGCCATGGAGGCTCCCTGGAAAGGCAAGGGCAAGGGACTTTAGCCACCGCAGCTCAGCTCCCCAGAGGTGCGGGCCATGGTGGTGGGTGGTGGCAGCGCCACTCGTTGGCTGTCCCAGCAATGCTGCCAGAGTGGCAAGGGTCAGAGTCTGCCTGCACAGGCCAGATTACATAATTAGTTGGGGGGCTGCAAAGATTTTTTTTTTTTATTTTTTTTAATTTTATTATTATTTTTTTTTTTGTTAAAAAGGGGTCCCCAGCCTGAAAAAGGTTGGGAACCACCGCTCTACACAGAGGTAAACCTTGGCAGACACTGGTTCTCCATTACTCTCTCCTGGGAGGACAAAGACTTGTGAGAATCCTTACTGTTAATTTTACAGTAGAAATAAGGATGCCCATACGGTATATTTCAACATGTAAGAAATATGACTGTTTTAAAATGTAAATGAGACAAGTATGACTAGATTTTTCTTGCAGACAACATTTATATTTCAAGTCCTCTAAACGGATGATGATTTAATTTACACAATAATCAGAGACAGCAAGAAACATTTAGTAGCAGTCAATTTTTCTGGTTGGTTGGCCTAATTCTGGAAGGAGAATGTGTAATATCCCTTTTCCCAAATTGAAACCATCTGAGGGGCAGGAAGAAACTACTATTGGGCATCTGATGGGTTAGCTGATCTGACCCCATTCCAAAATCCTTAGCAAACCATAAACATCTTTAAACGCTGTATGAGAATACTGAAAATACCCTGTACTTTGCACTTTAACATGAAAGCATAATATAATCTGGGAAGCAATGGACCAGACAAAGAATAGCTATGTATCCTAATGTGTACACTATTAGATACTTTAAGTAATAAGACAAAGTGAGTAAGATAGAGACAGAGTGTCTGTACAAGTTCTCTTTCTGCTCTTAATGGAATGGCACTGAAGAACATGAAACTTGCAGCATGCAAATACTAGGGTAGCAAACAGTTTCCTACATAATTAGTAAAACAGATCTATCCATAAGCTAATTCAGGCACTTTCCTTTTAAAATTTTCATAGCACCCACCAATGACCCCTAAAATGCAAACGCTGGTTATCTGGAAAACCCAGAATGTTAGCTAGTCCATAAGATAGGCTGTTCATATGAGTAGGGAAAAAGGCTTAATGAGATAAAATTAAGTTCCATTACTCTACCTGGGAACACACATTGTAAAGAAGCAGAGTCTATTTCATAAACACAATCCTAAAAGTTATATGCTTAATGACAAAATACAAATATTGCACTAAATGTACACACACTTTTTTATTTGGCTAGAAACATTGCTTTTGAAATACAATATTCAATTTCAACAGTAGATTACATGGTTATCAGAACAAAGTCCCTTTCCTTTTATAGCAACTTGTAACCAATTACCTAAGAAAAATGTTTACATTAATCATAATGACTCTGTATTTTAGCTTTTCTACCACTAATTTTATTTTTTACTTAGAACTGAACTCCCTGAGGCATTCTTTCATGCCAACCGTTAATTTCGATCAGTGATAAAGTTCCCTTAAGCTTCTTTTAACATCTACTGGACATGACCTCATAAAATTTAATGCCATTCATTAACCCCAAGCACTTAACTTTACACAGTAATGTCAGGCATCTGACTTTTCAGTGCATGAGAAACCCAAGTGGGAATTGTTTGAGGGATAAATTTAAAATGATTTGAGTTACATAAAGTAGGGCCACAAGCAGCATTAAACAGTGAATCAAGGCTATTTTATAAAAATGTAAGATTTTTATGAATCCTGTTATCTAGAAATACAATATTTACATAAACAAAATAATGAAACCAAGTGACATTATGAGCTTGTTAACAGCTAAGAAATTCAGCGTTAAGGCTAAACAGCACATTTTTAAACACTCCCTACTATTCCTGGGTTTATACCACTTTGGATGCACCTCATTTGCATTCTGTTTTTTTAAAGCTTTTATCAGAGAATGAGATTGTAAGTTTCAGTAAGCATTCAAATCAGGTTTGTCAAGAGAAAGATACTACACTTTACTATCTGAGCACTCGGGCTTCTGAAAATCCCTAATTTGCACTGGCCACACACAGAGACCTGTACATCCAACAGTCACTACCAAACTACCAGAAACAACTACAATACTGAGGAACTGAAGAACATGGTCAGTTAATGACAGAGTTTCACCTTAGCTAAGAAGACTTATCAAAGACTTGCCTAGGCAGAGTTAAATACACCTTAGTTCATATTTTTCAAGTTCAGGTTTGCTAGTATCACACACTACTGACATTGTTGGAATGGGACAGGAAAACTGAACACAGTGGTTACTTACAAACATTCAACTGGCTGCACATCAGTGCCAGAACTAGTTATTTTGGTGCCCAGGGTGCTCCTGGTGCAAGTAGTACAAAACATGCCCTCAAACTGAGTGGTAAAATGGAAGCCGCTCAATACGCGCCTAGGGCAAAGTCCTGGTCACCCCACTCTATTTATGGTCCTGCTGCACATGGCCAATATATTTTTTGATTTTTAAGATTAGTTTACTTATCCAAAGGAGTCTTTATGTTTGAAACAGATAATCGCTCTTTTTATAATTCTCTGCTGTCCATTCGCTTTGTCTGGAGGAGGAAAGGAGAAAAGTGATTTGCTTACAGATCACATGAAATTGTGAATTCCACACACAAAAGTCTGGTATCTATCTGTGATGAAATGCAGAAACTTTTGTGATTTTCTTTGGGGACTGTGGGTGTGCCTTAGTTTGCCCCCATATGTTACTCATATTTGCTGGTGCTAGGACCTGGACGTGTGATCACTGCAGGGACCACTAAAGCATGGATGGGTCCTTCCCCAGCCACATGTAGGCAGACCTGACCCGGACCCCTATGTTGACATCAACCAGTTGTGACAGGTTGGACAGGTGAAGATTAGGGGAGTGGCCACTTAGCCCAAGAAGGAGACAATGGATTGGGAAGGGCTGGGGCACAAGGTTGGAGGTGGATGGAGGAAAGAGGCCCGTCCCCTATCAGAGGCCAGGTGGGAGGAAGCCCTGAGCAGTTGCTGCTGTAACTTCTAATTAGTCTGCTACCGAAGTCTTTCTATGCTGTGTTTCTGAGACCTAATAAAATCTTCTGACTTCAATACTAGTACAAAATCACTCTGATGGAGGAAGCAGGATGAATGGCCCTTTGCGGGCATAAAGGAATTCTCTGGGACCCTGCAGGAGTGCTGGAATCTTTGGGGTCAGATGAAGGAGACAACTTTGCAAGTGTGGAAAGAGCCCAGGAATGGCTGACCCCTCCCAAAGCACTTTTGTCTTGTCTGGCTGAGCTAAGAGAAATTCAAAGCACATGAGTCTTGTTAGAATTCACCACAAGATCCCACAAAGGGAGTTCCAGATGTATCTGGGGCCTGGCTTTGCTGGTGTGTGGAGACCTGGGTGGACTAGGGCAGACTGCACCGGGTCAGAGTCCTGATGTGCAAGAAGAAAAGCAGACCTGAGCACATATCCTGTGAGGCTCCATCATAACATCCATGAATTTAAATTCCTGATAGTAATCCAGAAAAATCTAAGTTTTCATAGCAAATAAAATCAGCTATAAGGCTTTTCAGTTAGAAACACAATATGCTTGCAAAGAATAAGACACTGTGTTGAGGATGCCCAGAAAATTTCATAGTGTCTCTGTTTAGATATTGATGGTTTCTTAGCAATGATCCCAGTGATTCTTACTTTCTTTTACCATAAAGAAAGAATAATGGTCAGTAGGTGTAACAGGCTTTCAGTGCTTCCACAACTAATGCTGTAAATGGATAAACTCCTGGAAAACAAGGGCTGCATTTCTGGTTCTGTGCTCTGCTTATTGTTTTGGTGTCAGGTGGTTATCCCAGATGTGGATATTTTTTCCATGAAAAGGGGTAATACTGCACAGTCAGGCAGGCAGTGAACTGAAGACAACCAAAACTGATCTGCTTATTTATCTCCATTAACAAAAATGCCTCCATGAAATCTGAGAACCAAAGTTTACATGAAGTCTATGAAGGGAGCAGGCCACTCTCACGTCCATCATTAGTTGATATCATCCTTCTGTTAGTCTTAGCTTAAATTACAGCATAATGTTTTTGAGGGCAGGGGATATCTTTTTATGTTTAGAGAGATTATGTGATGTGTATACATAGACTATAGGATCCCATCCTGGCTGAGGCCAGTATAACTCAAATCAAGAGCAGCAGCAAAAGGAACTGGGATTGTGGGAGGGAGGGTCTGGGATAAGCAGAGTTTCTCTGGGCTTACAAAACCTAAACTAATTTTTCCACTTCTCAATCCCACACAACAGAACTGGGATAACATCTGAAAACAAAAACAAACAAGGAGTCCTTTGACACTTTCAAAGACTAAATTATTTATTTATTGTTTGAACTTTTATGGGAGAAAACCCCACTTCATCAGACACTTTGAAAATGGGGTAACTTACACAATGGGAAGAAAATAAATGCAAGGAAGAATAAGGCATAAGATCAGGTCAGCCTGACAGCAAATCAAAGCAGTCATATTTTGACCTGATCCTATGACTTACGCTTCCCTGCGTATATTTTCCTCCCATTCTGTAAGTTCCCCATCTTGAAAGCATTTGATGAAGTGAGATCCACCCCCCCCCAGCTCATGCAATAAATAAGTTTGTTAGTCTTTAAACGTGCCACAGGACTCCTTGCTTGTTTTGCTCAACTAGACTAACATCGCTATCCCTCTGGAAATAGAGGCCATTGTTGCCTAATGGAGTCTCTACATTGATAAAACTTCAATCAGGCCATGTTTTAGTAACATTTATCAGTGTTTACTCTGATTAAATGAGCTGCAAGACCATAGCTTCAGTAGTTAGTGATAAAAGATATTTTAGCTTCAGTCTTATATAAAATTGTGTAACTATCTCAAGTAAACATTAGAAAGAAATTATGGCATTTAAGAGTACTTACTATGAAGGGATGGAAATGGAGGTAAGTATATCAAGTCACACGACCATGACTAACCAACCACACATACATGAAGAGTATGGTATATTTTACTCCAACCAATAGTGGGTCAAATCTTTGCTAAATTTCTGAACAGCATAATTCTCTGTGTTAATTGGTTTAAAGGGCCCTTCTTCCCCCTCTCTCCCTTAATATAAGATATATCTCTGGCTGAAATTTTGAAGTTATCTACAAGAAATCAAGTTAAAAAACTCCCTCCATTATGGAAGCTTATAGGAATCACTGCCTGATTCAACCGTAGCAACACATGTGATACTCAGTATAATGTAAACAGATTATTACTTTTAAGGGCAAAATATATTTATTTCTATAAATATGAGTGCCTTTATCAATATGCTCATCTACCATTTAGAAACTGATGATTTCAAAATAGAGCTAGTCCTTTAACAAAGATCCTAATTTCACTCGACCCCCACATCCCCAACTCCCACGATGTCTATATTTACTATGTGTGAGGGCTATCTACCCTGTAGATAATTCAATTAATCTCACAAGTGACTGACGTGCACACAGACACACACACAAGCAGATGTGGCATTAAGATTTACAAAGTTATTGAAACTTTTTAACAAGTAAAATGCATCTTTACTTAGCTACACCAGAATGAGGAATAAAGGGGTTTACATATGTTCCAATTCTAAACCTATCAATCAAGCCCATGTTATTCCTTTGGGAGCTTATTTACATGCATATTTATCAGCCTCACATGCTAATTCCCTGCTGTTTTATGCCTGCAAGGCATGTTTATGAGTCATAATTGTTGATCTCATTTGATGTATTTCATTGAAGTAAGACATTATTCAGTTATGTGGCCTAATGTCAATGAATTACGATGACCCGATCTTCCAAATGCAACTTGCTCTTTAATTTTTATTAGAGCATAATTTATTCAGATGAAGAAATATACTACAATGGAAGATTACTTGCCTCAGTCATTTTAGTTACCCATCTTATCTTTCAGACACTCTTCCCCACCACTAGGCAAGGTTTAAAGATCACAATTTGTAAACATCAGAATGTAAAGAATCTCACACAAATTAAAACTTTTTGTCAAAGTGATAACTTTGAACAGTGATTTTAAGTGAGCTATTATATGTGATTATGAAACCCAAATTGTGATCCTTTGTAACAATGTCTTTAACGTAGTGGCAAAATAATAAGTGGAAGCAACTTACTGATAAATAGATTAAAGTTCTCAAACAAATATAACTAAATTCTTAATCATAGATGGTGCTTCACAAACTCATAAAATTCTATTAGTTTGCAACAAAATTAATTCATCACCGTGACAAAACTACAAGCTAACATTCAAAGGGGTAGTCAAATAATTTAGGCTCAGCATTTGATTTTAAATAATCAGGTGGTTTAAATTCCTCCACAATCTTACCTGTATTTCTAAATGTTCAATCAGGTGCCAAGAAATTAAAAACCACAAAAAGTCTAAAACTTCTTTTTTATAGCCAATAACCAGCCTGAATCCCAAATTCATAAATCTTAGTCCCAAAATGTGCTGATGTCATACAAGCCATTGGAAGCTTATGTTGTCAACACTCATGTTGAATCATATACAAAATCACCATCATGCAGAAAATTAAACTGTTCTGGAGCTAGCACTTTTGCACATCAACAGTATTGAACAAGATGATAGTGTCATTAGGATTGACTCTGATGATAATCAATGGTGTTTTTAGGACCCTTCCCTCCCCCCCAAAAAAGAAACCCAGACCAAATATGTATTATCATACATATTTACTCTACAGAAACGAGAAGTATTTGAAAAAAGGAAAAAAAGTAAATAGTACTAAGATGTTTGCAAAGTTCTCATGTAGTATTTAGTATAAGTACAGTAAAACACTACTACAAATATTCTGAGAAATATATACTAATGTCTGTTAAAAGCCTCAATGTCATTATTATGAACTACAACTTTTACCAACAGGAAAGAAATTTGCAAAAGAAGAAAATTTTATTCTAACTAGCTGACTCACCATAATGCGATGATCATCCAAGGAAATTTTCCACAATAAACTGAAAATCAAAATGTTAAGTACAAACATATCTAACACATTCTTCAATAGAATCTTAGCAAGATATCAGCTTAGATGTGTGAAAAATTATATCACATTTTTCACAACCACAAATAATTTGTTGTTTTAATTTACATCTGTTTATACAAACAAAGTAGTTTTTGTATGCAAAAGTGCAAAAATATGAGGAAGAGTCCAACCCCAGTCAGTGTGGATTCTTCTGTGGTATCTTTCAAGTGAAAAGCTTACTTGAGATGGAGCTGTACTACAAACACATCACCATTAAAAATCTTTGTTTGAACAACTGAATTAATTGCCATTGAATTAATGCCACAATGACTAGAATGCAATTTCATCTCATGCAGACCACACATTTAATGCTGTCACACTGGCATCCAGCAAGCTACCAGATTAGGAAGAATTTTCACCATTCAATCACACAAAACTGTTTATTAATTAAACTGATTAAATTTTATCTAGGATCCCAATTCCTGGATCCTTTTGTTAACAACAACATATTGCCAACAAAAAGCTGGAATTCACTGAGTTCTAACCAACAGGAGCCTGAGATAAACAGTTATAGTAACTTGCTAACTGTATACAGACATTTTACACTTACAAAAAAAGCTGGAGTTTTCTTACGTATCTCATACTTCTTGTGTGTTTCAAGTTAGGAGAGAGGACTTAGATTTGTAAGTGTATTATTTTTAAAACAAGCTTTATTAGTGCAATGTTATTTAATGAAGTAAAATAAAACCTTAACCATAAAAATTAAATATTACAGTCATCTGGTTAATGAGAATTCAGAGCTGAGCTTTTCACAAAGAATACGTTTTTAAACATTTTTAAGCATACTTCTGGAAGAAAGAGGTAACATCGGGTCACAGAAATTTGGAGGTGGCTCTGTGGCTCGACATGCTTAATTTTTTTCTTTTTTCCATTAAGATAACATCTGTTCTGGCCACCAGTCAGCAAATCAAATTTGATGAGAATTCATTTGAGTACAAGGTAAAAACGTGTACTAATAGACAGATTTATGGGTTTTTTTCTTCCTTCAAAAAGGTTTTAAATTTTTGAATTAAGAAGTAAACAAAAACAACTACCCTATCTTAAAAAATAATTAAATGCCAAAACATATGGAAGAGGAATCCTAGGCCCCACCAAAATCTGACCTTCTCATTTAAAAAAATAATTTCATACTTTTTGCATGTAATGTATATGGCATAATATACACTTCAAAAGAGAAAATTGGTGATTCTATTACAAATCCAATTTGATTAGGAGACACAGACAGATGGGATGGATACATGGGATGGATTTAAGCAAAAGGCCACAACTGACTTTATTTACAACTAGGAAGGGCATTAGTTATTTAAAAAGGAAAACAGATTTAGGTTTTGGTTTTTTTTGTTCTTTTTTAAAAAATGGCTACTATATTCCACATATGTTCCTATGAAGCTTCTATTTTTAACTTTTCTACCTACATGTCATACAATAAAGGTATAGGTGTTCCATTTGCAACAATTGTATCAGAATTATCCACAGACTTAATATGCATATATTGATGAGTTGCACTGATTTCCAATAAATATGAGCACAGCACAACCACCATAGCTGTAATAGCAGACTCAAATACTGAGATTTTAGCAATTCAAACTATCTTATCATAAAGCACCTAGTAATTCAAATGATTACTTAAGTCATGTAGGTACACAAAAATGCATTAGAAACTTTGCAAAAAACATCCTATTGGGCAATATTTTCATACTTCTGATCCTTTAGGTGAGAACTTGGAAGTACTGAGGCACATAACTAAATACAAGGAAGTTTTTTTTGTTGTTGTTTCTATTTTTTTTTCAAGTTAGATTGCATATAAATAGCACACTTTTAACTGTGGACAAATCAGTCTTAACAGCCTCAGTACTAATGTCATATACACCCATTCAGACATCATATTACTTTGTAAATAGACATTTTAAGCAGAAATCCTGTCCGTCTGTCCCCCCCCAACATCTTCCTCAGAACAGTAACCTGGAACACTGTACCTCAATGTCAATTTTCATTACACTACTGGAACATCCAACAGAAAGAAAAACAACATACAAGTTTCCCCAAAAATATAATTCAGGCTGATCAGAATGAATGAAACAAGACAGATGTTGGCATATTAGATCTTAGACAATGGCAAATATATATTGCTTTATTCGTTCATGTAGGTGGAGACAATGCAGTTTTAAAAAACTGTTCTTTTAAAATTTTGTTCTAATAAAAGGACTCTTAGGACTTGGTTATACACATTAGACTATCGTCTTTACTCAAAGAACGATTGGTTCTGGCATATCTATATAGGAACTTCAAACAACTTGCAGTACATTAACATTCTTTCAAGCCTATTTGTACTTTGCCTACTGCAAAGCACTGCACTTGTCAAATTCTGAAGCAATGGAAATCAACAAATATATATAGATACAACATTGAATAATTACTGTTTCAAATTACTTATTTGTCAAAAAAGTAAAGGGCGTCTCAATTTTACTGTTCAGAATGAAAATCTGCTACATAAAATCTCAAATTTCAGCATCTCAGCATTAAATGTAATGGAAGCCACATCCATAAAGAACATACTTTTCAGCTCTTCCCAAAGCAGAGATGGATCAGGGGCTGCAGGGACCCTGGGTTTCTGCCATGGGTGCCCCCTATCAGCCTGGCTCTGCCTCCCCTGCCAGTCTACAACCTGGCACAGACAGGCTAGCACTGAGTAGGAGGTGTGTGGCTGGGGCCAGAGGCCAGCCGTGGCTTGGCCAATCAGGCCCCATGAGTGGCGGGGCCAACTAGTATGTGTGGTGAGGCTTCCTTTGAGGCCCAAAGGCCATGCCAGAAACTGTACCTCATGCAGCACAGTTGGCAGGAATGCCCACCTCAGCCCTAGAGTTGGAGTGGCCAGCTTAGGGGCAGGGCAGGAGCATGGAGTCCAGCCTCTGAGCCAGCCTACCCCAAGTCTGGGGGAGGACAGGACCATGAAAACCGGCCTCTGAGCTAGCCCACCTTATCTCCCTTCTCCCGTACCAGCCGGGTGGAAAGGCCCCAACGTCATGGTGGTCCCCTGAGCACAGCACCAGTTGGCTCATGCGTTAATCCACCCATGTCCCACCTGCAAGTAATTGTTAAAATAACAGTTCTATAGTACTTGAGTAGTGTTTTAAGTTGAACTTGCCAGGATTTATGCATAAATGTTTTATTCCTCCAAATATTTGCCATGAAAAATGTACACGTCAATTTGAATGAACCAAATCTATGAGCCGGTTTTAGTTATCCAGCCTTATCCCTTTTAGATACAGATTACCTCAATAAAACTGGTCCACAGACAAGAAGAAAGGGTAACTTGTGGAGAGGGCACTACTCCGGAACTTTGGAAATCTGGGTTCACCTCCTGTCCCAGCCACAGATTTCTTGGGTGGCCTTGGGCATGTCACTTAATCTCTGGTTTAGAACCTCATTTCCATCACAGGGATAAAACTTCTCTGCCTTATGATGCGCGTTTAGAGTAACTACTATTGTTTATCAGACGCTTGAAAAAGTAGATATGATCTCTTTAAACAGTTTTTAATTTTATAATGTTTAATAATGAAATGACATTTGGCTTAATAAAAAGATTGCACTTATCAAGGGTAAACTGCATCACAAGTCTTGACTTGTACAGATCACAAGAAAAGAACCGTTCTTAAAGATCATAAATAGCAAAAAGAAATCTCATTTTCAACATGCTTCAGTATCATTTGTACTGCATCCTGGATGTCCAACTAACTGATTATTGCAATACAGACCTAAACAGATCTGACATCATGACAAAACTAAACGTGACTGCATGTGAATCATTAAATAATCTGTTAAATATTTGTTGGTGTTTTATTGCATTTTTAATTTTATAAAAAGTATTTCTTTTTAAACTCGAATAAAAAAACCCTCAGCTTTGAAAATGGCCCTTCATTTCAAGTCTGTATCAACTTTTACCCAATGTTAGACTACTCAAGTATGTGAAAATACAGATTTTGTTAAGAAAATCCAATACATTACATGAGATAGACATGCTTATGTTAACAATAACTAGTCTAAGTGTAAATTTGAGGCTGTTTGTTACAGTAAGACAATATAGTTGAAGAGTCACGTGACACAAGTGTGTATCTATACATCAGTGCATGAGTTTAAAAAAAAAACAAAACCAACAAACCCACAAGCACCAATATTTCCTAGATTCAACTGCTCCTCTGTCAGGAGAGGGGGTGGCAGAGTAACATGTGGCTCAAAAAGGCATCATGCCAACTCCCCTTCCAGAACAGAAAGATAAGTAAGTACTTTTACTTTTCCCTATTTGTGGTGTTTGTTCTGTCTTCTGTCCCTCTGTATAAATCCAGATGTTTACCCAGAAAACCATAAAGTTAATTTTTTGTACCAGTTTTCACCTTTTTTAATAAGCACAATAAATGCCTCAATCATAATCACCATCTCCTCCTCCTCTTCATCTCAGCACAGACACACACACAGACACACACAATCTTGCTTATCAATAAGGAGCTACTACATGGAATTTATACCAAATTAGATCTAGATGTTAGTATGTGTAAGTGACGATGGTGTTTCTAATCTCATTTGTTCTGTGCCTTTGCTTTTGCTGGCTCACTGAATTTTAGCATTAGACCTAACAGTGCTCAGACAAGACTCTTAATGTTACTGAGATTTATTTTTATATTTCTTGTAAGAGCAATCTTTACTACAAGATTTTTTAAAGAAAGTATGGTTCTTGTTACTCAGTTTGAAATACCTTGTAGAACCTGATCTTCAGAAAGGAGAGAGCATCTAATGTCTGAAAATCAGGTTCTTTTATAGCATCTCAAAAACTGAGGGTACCAAGTGACAAATAATTTGTAAATAGCTTGACCTAACTTACTCCCTCCATCTCCATTACCACTGAAGTCCATAGGAAGTTTGCCATTAACTGTAAAGGTATTAGGATATAGTCCATTAGATAGAAAAAGTCAGAAGGAAAAAAGATTCAATCATTTTGTTAAAAATAATTAGAGTTGATTAGTAATAATAAGGTACTATAACCAAAAAGGTAAACAGTAGACACATTTGTTACCAAAGTAAAATTAAAATAACCGGTAACACTTTTATATGTGCAATTCATCAGGAAATGCTGTAAAAGAACAAAAGCAAATGTTGGTTCATTCCGTAGGTTCTTTGTCATCATTAATATATTCAGGTTTTCACAGCTGAATTGCTGTACTTTGAAAAGATTTTCATGAAAGGAAACTCATTCAATGGTTAAACAAAGCTGTCAGGTTACTGAGATTCAGATTTGTTTGTATGTCCAGAAAATGCATTCTTCTTAAAAAATATTCTGGGTTAGAAGTGTATTATTTCTTTGGTCTCAATTTGTAAACAGAAAATAAGCTCTTGTTAAACAGTGCATTTGTTTGTTTATTTATTTATTTTGTGGTGATGAAACAGCAGTTAGAAATAGTGTGCTTCAAAGTGGAAGTGGAACTATGTATGTATGGCTATTTTACTTCATTACTAGTTCAGCTACTCAAATTGATACAAATGGTCTCCTTCTGTTTCTGTCTATCTGCTTGCCTGATCAGTACAACTAATTGTCAGTGCTGGGAAAAATCTCCTATATCTAAATAGAAGATGTGCAGTTTATAACCTGCTTAATTCGCCTTATGTCCTGCGTGGCCTTCAGTATGGCATTCATTAAAGTATCAGCTGTTTTGTTTGTAATTGTGGCACCTAAACATAGGCTTATTTTTCTTTGTTAAGAAGCCAGACTGTTGATAAACACATCTTATTATGAATAGTAAGAAATTACCTAGTAAGTATGATAGCGCTTTATTTCCCCCCCCCTCACACTGAGCACCACTCCTTAACTATGCACCTATAAACACACTGACAAAGATACCTAAGTTGGTAAAAGATTAAGGAACTTTTAGGCCTACTGGTCAGAAACCTAAAATGAAGCATAAGGCCTTATTGCCTAATTTTTAATTCAAATCTTTAAAAGTAAAAGGAAATGAGCAAAAATATGAAAATCAGACCAGGTCTACACTGGCTGTGAAATACAGTGGCAGTCAAAGGGATATACGCAAGATAGATAAAATAACTTGCGTATCTCCCTTTCACTCACTCACTTCCCTGGCTCCACTGTGCTGAGTCAAAGAGAAATGCTGTTCCTTCAACTCTGCACTACTCTTCCTATGGAGTGCAGTTACTAAGGTGAACTCCAGATTGATTGAATGGGTCTTGACTGACCACTCAAATCGAAACAAACATTGAACTGAGAGCAGAAACTCAGTGCAATTTTTTTTTTTTGTAGGATACACTGAGGGCTTCATTCTTTTTAAACATACACTGAGGAACTGAAATACATAGAGCTAACTTCAACTAACTTCTTGAATCATTTGTGCTTGTTCAGGTCATAACTATTTCTAAATAGCCTTCCTCTGTATCTAAGAACAGAAGTGGACTAAAAAATGTTTAAGAACAAAATGATCTATCCAACATACTATCCAAATTTAGGATTATGATTCATGTGTCCCCCTTTTACCATACTATATGAAAAAGAAATCACATTTACATTGGAGGCTTCATAAGCTTCTCGAAACCGAAGAGCCTTCTTAAGTACAGTCACAATAAATAAATCACTTAGGTGAACTAAAAACACTTTTTTATTCTGTTTAACTTAATAAATGACTACAGTGACTGAGCAATGTATAGAGGTGAAGTCATGCTTACAAAACTCTTATTCTTGTTCAGAGCTACAGCCAGCCAGTAAAATGGACGTAAAATTGTGTGGTTTTCTTAAAACAAAACTTCCTTTTTTATTTAATTTGCAAATCACATGCTACTGCCTCAGACCGGTCACTTAAAAAGCAAACTAAGCTGAAACTTTCTCTCTCATTTTGTTTTTATCAAAATTGGACCATTTGGCATCTACTTTTAAATCATGAAGCTATAACAGGTATCAAGATGAAACCATAATGGATTCGCCTCAGTCTAAAACACATGACTATGATGAGGAAGAAACCAGGGGAAGGATTCAAAGTGGATCCCCACCTTCACTGAGGGGGCATACTTTCAAAGATAGATGTTCACAGTTTGAAGCCCATCTAGAGTAAGTGTCATTCAGTCATCAATAGGCTTTCTTTCATATTTCCCTGACAACCCATTTCAGATAGATTCTCACGTTGACTGTGATAGTTATCCATGACTTTGGATATTCAAATTAGGTTACCACACAGCATAACCTGTGAAGCTACACCTATTGTAGGATGCAGCTACCCAGCCACTTGGCTGTGTTAACTGTAGGTACGAAAATGACATTGATTTTCAGCTGCAAATATGTAGTGGTTGCTACAGAGCCATGTATGTTTTGGGTCACGGTAACCTCCCCCCCAAGACTGTGCTCTCATTATTTCTTGATTTGACCATTGAGGCAGGGCATTCAGGAAGGTCGAATCTCTGCAAATCATTTCCTTCCTTAGCTTCACAGAGCACAGGCTTGATGACCTTGAGGGCATAATGCCCAGTCCATCCCTTTTCTCCCAAGTTGCACATGAGGTGATCTGAAGAGTGCATATAGTCTACATCTAATTAACATCAATTATACACAACAATAAAACCCAAAACCACTTTAAATACAATTTATTTTTCAAGGAAGATGTTTGGTGTTACCTATTACCATTTGGCTTTAAAATTATCATATTTAAAGCATTACCTTGTTTTCTCCTGCCTGATAGCTATTTAAGAACAATGTTTCTCCAATGCATTAATTAAAAAAGAAAATGAAAATGCAACTGAGGGATCAAGTGGCAGGTAGAGTTAATACAAGATGTAAATGGAGACAAAGTGTTGTACCAATAGCCTTATAGTCACCACAATCCTGTTGTTGTTAAAGTAACAGCAGACTAAACAGTAGCTATTATCTATAAATGAGTATTAAAACAGTGTTACGTTAGCATTTGGTGTTGGAAGATGCAGAAAACATCCCTGCTTCTGTTCAGCCACCACAAAATGAGAGAGACTTAATAGAGCTCATTTTTCTGTATGTTAGTGGAATGTCTATCCTTTCACCTCTGTCCTTATCTTTAAGGTGTTCAGTGGCTGGGCATGCCTAAAGTTGTGGGACTAGGACCATGTTCATCAACTCTACTACTCAGATGTAATGGGATTTTCTACAATAAGAGTAAAAAGCTAGTCCAAGCCAAAGAGAGCTCTTTCTTGCACACTGGTATGGGATGGTGAAAAGAACTCACAAAGGACTTAAGGACAATCACAAAACTCACTGACTTCTCCAAGTACAAGACAGAAGTCTTCAACCTAGCCTTGTCTAATATAAACACACAGCAGCATTTACATTTTAAAAAATTCCTCAAAACAAAATACTACACTGCACACACAATTTTCCCCTGAGGACAAACTGAAAGAAAGAACATACCTCACATGCCATATGCTAGTCACACTGCTTAATACACTACTGGAAGGCATTCAGATATCACAGTGGCAAGGATGATATAAGAACCTATATACAGAGCAGTACAGTACCGAAGACCACTGAGCTCTATCATACCATATGCATCCTGCTCCGAAATGGAATTTACTGTCATATGAAAAAGATCCACTCTAGTTTCACAGATTTCAAAAGCAGTTTTCCATTATTCATGATTTCTTGGGGAATCCAGGATTGACAGTCACCTTGTTACACCCTGCCGAGTGCATGCGGTAACCATTCTTGAGGTAAGCAGATGTCAGCTTCCTATCATCACCTGCTTTTCAGCCAATCCAGCACTCTCCTTTGGGCTATGCTAGTCCTAACTTCCCTTTGCAGGGTAATAATAGGCACACTCCAATCCTGTAGTGCCTCCGAAGCATTCCTCAGCTATCCAGCCCAACCCTGGCTACTCATGGAAATTCCAGATTCTCTGCATCTGATACAGTGTACCAAAGTCTACCGGTTTTACCTAAACCACTGCTTCTGTAAGCGCTTACAACACAAAAGGAGGTTTATTTATGAAAGAATGAAGATTTAACTAGAAACAAGAGTGTTTTGGAAACAAATGGAAAAATAAAGCAATACAATACAAAATAATAAAACACATACTAGGACTACACTTATCAATAGTTACCTCTCCTATATAATAAAGTAGGTTAACCTGCCAAAGGACAGTGTTGCTGAGCTGGCTAGTTACACAAGAACAAGGATCCAAATGTTCATGAAAACACCCTTTCTTCCACGGGGGTTATTCAGTGAATGGATACAGATTGGAATTCATTTGCAGATTTGACACTGAGAACTCAGCTGAATATCAATCAGATCCCCCCCCCCACTACAAAAAGGTAATTTTGCCTTCGTCCCCCCCCCCCGCAGTAACTGCAGTGCTTGAATGCAAACAACTACTTTGATTCTTGCTGTAACAGTCTGAATTGATCCCATGACTTTCACTCCCTTACATTTATTTTGCTCCCTTTCTGTAAGTTCCCTATCTTCAAGCATCTGACTAAGTGGGATTTTCTCCCACAAAAGCTTGTGTAATAAATAATTGTTAGTCTTTAAAAGTGGCACCAGACTCCTTGCTAGTTTTGCTGGACTAGACTAATATGGTTACTCCTTTGCATCTTCCCTGCACTGTATTACTTATTGTTTCTATTCACAGACATTACAAAACCATCTTGTCATAGTGTTTCATTTTTATCTTTAAAAGGTTTTGATTGTTTGCACTGATGGCCTCCTCTGCAAAGTCTTAGAATTGCACCAAGCTAAATAATTGTCCCTTGATTTGAATCACTGACCAAACAGAGCGTGGGTGACAACTTCCTCTTGCCATTACTAAGACATACTACCTGTTGGTGAGTAACTTCTTTTCTGAATCCAGAAAGCACAATTTTAAAATAAATACATTATTCATTAAATATTACCTGCACATGCATCTCACAATAATTATGAACCTTGACAAGTTACAAGCTTTCCATAGATACCTTGCATGTTGCTCTCTTTGAACAAATATTCCATAAGACATAGGTTCAAGGCAGTGGGTTTGTCAAGTCTGAGGGAGTGATACTTGCAAAAAATATAGGAGATCCTTTGTTAACAGGGTTGCACATACCAACACCATCATGTTTACTAAAAAGCCATTCTTTGCTAATCATCCGTCGCTATCTGCTTACCAGATTGAGAATTTCCTACATATGATCACACCCCCACACCCCCACGTGTCCCTCTGCACTTCTTCTGTCATCTACAAGAATCACCCGGAGACAGGTTTTAGAGACAGGCTGATGCACTAGAGGGATCACAGTCTGATCCAATACAGGAATTCTCATGTTGTAGCATTGTCGTCAACTCACAATGTTTTTGGTGAGTGAAATGACATTAGCTGGGGATGGAGCCAGTCTTGGGATGACATAAGAACCTCTAGCCCAGGGGCAGCCAAGAGTGGATCATGGGCCACATCTGTACCACCAGGTTCTTTTGAACAGATCATGAAATCTTTTCATTTGCTTATTGTAAGTATTACCCCCCCCCCTTTTTTTTTTTTTTTGAGTCTGGTCCTTGACTATATTCTGCCCAAGAAATTTGGACCTTGATAAAAATTTGACTAGAACTGGGGTAGCCCATCTTAACCATTTGATTGGTTGCTTGGACAACTTGCCAAACTCCTGGGACAGAACTGAAGGTTACTCATGTTTGTGCAGTAGCCAAGGTTATTTGAGATGTGTCCCCCTCCATAATGCTCCAGTCTGGGTGTGCTAGCACTCCCTGCATCTTCAATCAGAGATTTCACAGAAGAGACCTTGGGACCACACGCACGCTCCAAGCAGCGCGACTGTTCCAATGCCTTTGGGGGGTACGCAAGTGGCCCCAACCCCTCAGTTACTTCTTTACCACAGAGCAAACAGCCACTTGTAACTGTACTCCAAACCAGAGGGGAGGAGGGTACGTAGTGGAGCAGCACAGGGACACACATCTTGAAGAACCTTGACTACTGCACAAGGGTGAGTAACCTTCAGTTTTTAATTCCAGTGGTGTCCCCCTGGTGCTCCACCCTGGGTGACTACCAAGCAGTTACCCTAATTGGTGGGGGGTTCTTCGAAGTTATCTCGCTGAGCAAATTCTAGCACCAATAGGCCAACAGACGTGCCACATACTGTTCCTGTTCAAGGGCATAATGTTTCACAAACGTGTCTGCCAATGCCCATGTTGCTGCCTTACATGTGTCTGAGATTGGAAAGTTAGCTAGGAATGCTACAGATGTCACTACTGACTTGGAATGTGATCTTATATGTTCCAGTGGATCTATGCTGGACAGTTCCTAGGAAATGTGTATGTATGATGAGATCCATTTGGATAACTGTTTGAATATCACATTCCCTTTTGATCGCTCAGCAGTGGACACAAAGGGCTTAAGTGGTTTTCTGAATGATTTTGTTCTATCCAGATAGAATGCCAGTGCTTGCCTCACATCCGAGGTACGCAGAGTGGCATGGTGGGGTTCATTTTGTGGTTTAGGATAGAACTTAGGAAAGTGAATAGTTTGATTCATGTGAATGGCCAAGGAGACCTTAGGGAGAAATTCTGGGTGTGTTCTTAAGGAGACTTTGTCCTTACCGAAGACAATATGGTGGATACGCCATGAGTGCTACGAGCTCAGACACGCCTCGCTGATGTTACAGCAATTAAGAAGGTGACCTTAATTGACATATGCAGAAAAGAACAGGTGGCCAATGGCTCAAACAGAGGTCTTGTAATTGCCCTGAGGACTAGAGTGAGGTCCCATGGTGCTGCAGGGGGCCTTACTTAGGGATGGAGGTTCTGCAAGCCAGTCATAAATCCCTTTATTAAAGGATGTGTAAAAGGTTGTCTTACCTTGGGAAGTGAATCAGAACTGACAAAAGAAGAGCTCTCTCCTTTTGCACCTTCCTATCCTAGCAAACTGGAGCCATTCTGACAGGAAGGGATGGTGGAGCTGAAGAGCCCAGCAGCTCAGGACAACTCTGTTGCTTCCTCCTCTGTCAGCTCTTGAGAGCAACCAAGACAGGACAGAGTCTCTGCCCCTCCGGTCCCTCCCTGCAGCACCCAGCCAGGGAAGGGACCCAGAGAGGAGAAGAGCTCCTGGAGCATCCCCCCACCCCATAGCCTGGAAGAAAGAGAGGGAACCATTCTGCATCCCTGAGGCCTGGGAAAGGGGACGAAAAACCCAGATGGAGCAGAAGTGAGGCTGGACAGAGGCTTACTTGAGGGTAAGGGGGTGAACTGATGTGGTTATAAACTGAATGGACACAACCGAAATGCATCAGATTTAAGGGAGAGACTTGAACTGATGTCAGTCTGGGGGGTAGCTGATCTGATGGTGGGTTGAACTGGAGATAAGAACTGAATTAATTGCTAGGCAGGAATGGGAAGATTAGGGATGGGCAGGGGGAATTCAATCATCAAAAGCTGGACCAAAAAACCCCCAAAACCATCTTTCTCAAAAAATACCCACCGCTCATGATTTTCGGGCCAATTTCAGGATTCTGATCTCTTGAGGCTGACCATACTGGGACACCTGACAGCAAGTGGCTGCAGGGTCACTCATATTTCTTAAAGAGCAACAAAGAAATATAGTACTGGAAGGGACCTCAAAAAGCCATCAGGTCCATATCCCTTGACTGAGGCAGGAGTGAGACTAGTCAATAGGAGGGCTCCAGCCTAAATCTGCTTTTCACTAGCCTGTACCTCCCAGCAGGGCTGAAGCCTAAGCCCTAATATGCCTTCTGCTGGGCTCCATTTGGGAATGGCAGGCGATGTGGGGGGGTCACCTCCCCCCTAAGTTACAGCTCAGCCTCAGGCACCTGCTGGGGCTCTTGCTGTTAGCCCTGTGAAGGTAATGGTCTAAGGAGGGTGGGGGAGCACCTGCTGTCCTGCATCTCCTGTCGGCCCTGAGCACCATTTCCTGCTAGCCTCCTAGCATGTCACCGGTTACTTGTCTAGCCACACCAGCTCCTCCTTCCCTCTGTAGTAACTCCCCATGGCCCCTCAGAGTTCTTTGGTCTGTTCTAAAGCCTCTGGGATTAGGATTTGCAGCAAAGTCTGTCTATGGAATACCTCTTGCAACAGACTTGGAGCTAACACAAGAGAAACACTGAGCAATGTTTTAGCCATCTAGTTCTCTCTGGCTACAGGAACATGCAAGCAACAGCTGGGGAAGAACAGTCATAGTGAGTTCACAGCAGATCTAGCCAGGAAGCAGCAGGCAGAGCTGGACACCAAGCTAAGGAAAGCAGCTCATCCAAAGCATTCCCCCAATTGTTTGCAGGAAACAACCAGAACCTCTCTGCATCCCGAGAAAATAGTATCTAGCACAGCTAGCAAACCAACCAGAGTACACCATTCTCCAGGCCATAACACAAGGATAAGCAGCAGTAACCTGGGAGTTTACCAGTTACCGGAACAGCAACCCAGGGAGATACAAGAACTATCCAGGAGCATAGCAATTTGTACACTTCTAAAGCTCATATTACACTGTAGCCTTGTTAGTCCTAAATACTGGTAATCAGTAATGAACAGATCTAGAATCCATATTTTGTGTCATTTTAGGCAATGCATATTCATCAAATGTGCATTTTAGGGGATTCAATTATTTGCATCAATTTATCAGATTTCTGAACTGTCAACAAGTTTGGTCACTGGTAACAGCAACTATCTGAGAGAAAGGAACAAGAGCTCTCTGTTCTTCTTGTAGTTACGCCTCACTTAAGGTGTCCATGCTTACATGATCAGAAATTCTTCTGATAGTCCAATTCCATCAATTCATAACGTCATAGTACCATAGTATCACACTGGGTTGAGCAGAGGCCTGCCATCCCAAAGTGAAGACTGGTAAAAAGGAGTTCTGGAGAATTTCCCCCTCATTTTTTTTTTAATTATAGGTATAATACATTTAAAAATATATAGAATACAGCATTTAGGTAGTAGTAATACTGTAAAAACGCTGAAGACGATATTGCTTCTGGCCCCTGAGATTGGCAGTTTTTACAATCATTCACTGTGCTCATTTCAGTCAGACCCGACAATAGCGCTCTTTATCTTTCCAACTATGTCACTCTTTCCTCTCACCACATAACAGCTTCTTTAAAAGTATCATTACAAGTTTTTCCTTTCCTTTAATAGGAGGCAAGAACACATTACATTTTTTCTCTGTGAAGTATGCTATTAAATAATAGCTTGTACACTAATTAAGGCAAATGAAATTGTGAGAACACACTGACACTGTTAAAGTAAATTACTCGATCATTAATAGTTTCATTTCAAGTGACCTTAATTGTATTAATTGTGATATTGAGCAAATTAAATTGAAAAGGATTAAATACATTGTTCTAGTTTGTCCTTTGAGGATAAACTTCCCCATGAAAGGGGAATAGCGCCTATTACATTCTTCAAAATGTACATTAAAACATGAAATAGTACTGTAAACTGGGTTATGAATAATTATTGCAGCTCTGAAATAGTTAAAATTACCCCAGGTTTTACGACTCCTGTCTACAGTTTAATCATCAAGCACTTGTTAAACAACAACAGCAAAAAAACCTTATAATTTGATTGGTATAGTACATAGTGAAAACAGAGAACACCACATTCTAAAAGGCTGCCTCAAATCTTGTCTCCTTATTTTCTGGATTCTTCTCTCTCTCTCTCTCTTTTTTAAAAGAATTCTGGAAACATACATGAAACAATAGGCTGTTGAATCAGCATTTGATGTTAAAAGTATGAATGAAACATCATTGTAATAAAAAAGTTAAATTTTTTTTTGCATAGAGAGCAACAGATTTTGGAAGTGGCTTAGATATGTGATCTTTGGGTTTGAAAGCTTGAAATAGATAATTCATTTAAACTCTGCAGAAACGGTGAAACATGCTAATAAATTAACAGATCCAGAATCCACATCATGGTTCCCCATTTAAGCTGTTCTGCCAAGAAAGTGCAATAGTGACAACCATGAGTCTTGGGAACAAAAATAATCTAATTCCAAAAAGAAAAATATGGGATAGGAACAAGAATGCACCTTAGAAACAGGATGCGAGCTCTGCATGTGCAGGGAGAAAAAAAATTGGAGTTAAAACAGGGGGTCAACATTAAATAAGAGTCAGACATTCAAAGATTAGCATAAACAGACTTTAGGAGTGGGTTAAGAAAGAATCTCTAAATGCACATGGGAAAACTAAAACTAATATGCTTCATTTTCTTTCCATTTTTAGTTAAAACAGCATTACATGCAGGTTTTCATGCCAACAGGAGATGATTGTCACTGAAAACTGCTAAAGTAAACAGTTAACATCTACAAAGTGTGTTTTCCTCTTGAAGGACAGAATTAAGCACTAATATGCTTGGATTCTTGAAATGATGCATTCTATTTTTCTTCTTTGGGAAGAAATTATTTGCCTCATGGCTTTGTCCATGTTACCCATAAGAAGGAGCTGATTCCAATTCTACAACTCCTTCAGGAAAATTTAACTTTTCTCTTTCAATTTTCCTATCTGTAAAATTAGGGTACTTATTTCATGGGATTATTAAGAATCATTTCTGCAATGTTTTGACAGTACTAAGCTAATAGAGAAGTAATTTTTACTCAGATTCTTACAGATCATAAGTTGCAGTAATATAATTAGAGATTTTACAACACTTTAAAAACAAAAAGTCTCTACTGTTACTGGTCAATTAGTAGCTTGGATATGGCTATCTTGATTTGGATAACTGCAAACAAGCACATCCTTATGAGATATCCATGTGATTCGAAATTCCAGTACTGTTAACCACCCCAAAAAATAAATGGGTAACTATTTTTCTCAATCTAATCACATTTTTAGTTTTTGTGAAAGCCTCTAAAGAAATTTCAGGAAAATCAAAGATAAAAATGTGGCAACTCCACACTTTTACATTTTATATCTACAGTAAAAACATTCACACTCTCAAAGTATCATTTCCAGTATCTTGCCAAATCCAACTAGTTTGTCATTACATTACTGACATCTATTTTATATTTATTTACTGATGATTATTTTCCTTAACTCATCTCTATGAAGACCTTTACCATTTAGCCTCCAAGACAATATTCTAATCATCTATCACCACTTCAGAAGAATAACACAGATGGCCTGATATTTCACAATATTCTACAGAGTATCTCTTAGTGATATGCTGTATATTGTGTGAGTTTTTATACTACTCGACAAAGTTGTCTGGAAAAATTCTTCAGTGTTTTTTTTTTTCCTTTCTTCCTCTAAATAGCATAACCTCAACAATGTATATTGAGTACATCATCTTCTTTAACAGGGCCACACATTTATCTTAAATATAGGGATACAGACATGCAGTACTTTAGCAAAATATTAAAGAAGCAACTCATAAGCTAAATTCAAATCCCAAAATAGACAAATGGTTCATTAGTAGTACAACATACTACCATGTGAGAAAAATGGGTTCATGAGTGACACTTGGATTCTCACATCTGATCCACCATATGATTGTAGGGATACTTAGCCGTTCACTAGGAAAATTTATTTCAGTATCACAGGTTTTGAAGGGACCATCACTTAGTGTGACTTCATGCATTACACATACCATAGAATTTCATCACATGAATCCTATATGAAGACCTCAACTTCTGTATGGACTTAAAACAAATATTTTAGAAGGCATATATCTTTGATTTTAATCACTTCAAGCAATGGAAAAGCCACCAAATCCCTAAGTAAGTAGTTCCAGTGATCAGTTAGCCTCACTAAAATATTTGTGCTTTTAGTTTGAATTTGTTTAGCTTCTGTTTCCAGACACAGGATATTCTTAGGTCTTTGTCTTCTAAATTAAAGAGCCTTCTATCATGAGATGTGTTTTCCCCACAGAAGAGAAGTCAAACCAACTGTGTTTTCTGATATTTTAAAGAGAAACCTGCAAGTTTCCTTCACTAAAACAGGAGTACAAAGAATATATTCACATTTCACAGAGGTGATGTTTCCCATTAGTATTACTGTAAACTTATATTTGCAATTGAGGTAAGGTACATCACAATTTCTTTACAAAAAAGGGCAGCCTGAAATGAACAACAGTTCACAGGAATCTCTAATTGACAGATGGATTCATCAAAATAGTTAGAATACTCACATAGAAATCAGTGGTTGCCTCCTTGTACCAAACTTCTGAGGTGGATTGGATGGGCAAGGAAACTGATGTGCTTTGATAGCCAAGTCCTCCCGCACAACATTCAAAAATATACTTTATTTAAAATTAAATAATAAAACATAGATGATTGATCTTGGTTACATATGGCACCAAATTAAAATGCAGTGTGTGTTTCACAGTTAAATAAAAAGAAGCTATCAAGAGGAAAAGGATGGATTATATAAAATATTTACGTATACGGAATGTAAAACATACTATGCTATGGTTGGTAACCTTTATGACTTTGGGGAACCGTGTATTTACATATCCTTATCTTCCCATGTGTGTATGTGTTGTGTATATATTTTTAACAGTTGACAGCTGTTTTAGAGCATACAGAGATGCCAAGCTGAATGAGGGCCTTGATTACTTCAAGATGAGCTATCTAAAGTTTCTATTCATTTTAAGTGTTGTTAGTGGGAAGAGTCATTAGTCACTTCCTTGTCTCATAGAGCATCAGCATACATTTACATTGTTAATGAACATTTGGGGTAAATGAATTAATGGCACTTTTAAACATCAATTCAATTCTAATATCTTTGTGTGTCATAGAAATGTTAAGGTTGGGATAAAAACTAAAAGCCTTTCAGTCAAGGTAACTAATCACTCCAGGGCACAATAAAGGGTAAAATTAATTTTCCATGTTTTTGTAAGAGAGTTAAAATCTTGATTTGTCTTGAAACAGAGCTGAGAGAGCTGTGTAAGTATTATATTTCATTAAACAAGAAAGTTGCCTTAAAACAAAAACAAAAACAAAAAGCAGGGTAGGCTCCTCACCAAACTAATGCAAATCATGAACATTTCATTTGTGAAGTATGCATTATCTCAGAATTTCATATTCATTCATTCTCCAGCTTCTGAAAATGTGTACTGAGGATACGTTTGCTTTATCAAATTACGGTGGCTATTAGTTTTTTAGATGTGAAAAGTTAAAGTGTAAGGTCAGTAACTTGAGAAAACTAAGCAAGAAGTGCCACAGGACTCCCTGCTTATTTTGCTGAACTAGACTAGGTAGGCCCTTTGGAACTTGAAAAAAAACTATTACACTGATAGACAGTTTCCACTAAGATGCACATTATACTTTTTCTCACCTGGACAAAAACTGTATAAATTCAAGTGTAAAGAAGAAAAAAACAACAAAAAATAAACAATGATATTTGAAATAAAAATTGAAATATTGCTCTCTCATAGATTTTGTTATATGGCACATTTATACACAGAGGCACCCAGAATGCTGATCTGGGTGAGGCACTAGAAAACATGTGACTACGCTGTCTTGACTTTAATTTAAAATAAATTTTTTATCTTGCACTCCTGGTACATGCATTTAATGACTGGAAAATTACAGGTAGTTAAGGTGTCATTGTGTATCACTGAGTATTTGAGGAATGTTTTTATGACAAGGATGAGGTTTCCAGCATCTTGTTAAGCTCATCATTTCCTTCTAACCAACCACGTTGTCACTACTAGCAAATAAGTAGAAAGGACAAGTAACACAGACAAGCACTTGCATTAGGCAAGCAGATTCCTCCCACTTATCATTGGGATAGTCCGAATATCACCTTCTGTTAATTTACCTTGAGTTACATTGTAATTTCCACTTTCATTCCACCCAGTCTACTTCAGACTTTTATTTAAGGAAGCTCTGAGAGCTAAGAGTTTGATTCAAAGGAAAAAAAAAGGAAAACAGCCTTTTCTTCACTGGCATAACCTCACTGAAAATAAAATGCTAAATTTTATCGAAGAAAAAATATCAAATATACAGAGAAGCCAAGAGATAACATCTTTGGAAAAAGTTGTAACAAAGACCATGTTGCATTTCAAAATCCTTATGCTGAAGTCACTGTTTGGTTTATGATTAAAAAAGGATGACAGCGCATTAAACATTTGGCTAATGTTTCTGTCTGTAATTGAAAGTTGACTTTTCGTGGTTTTCATTAGTGTCAGAGCGCTCTGCACACACACTGTGAAATGTTCTTTAAGTTGTCCTGCTCAACTTCATTGAGAGAATTAAACAAATTATGACAGGCATAGCTATCATGAGACTCTTATGTAAGGTTTTTAAGAACAAAGTAAAAAATGTAGAAATACTAAACTCACCTTCTTCAGACTTGTTCAAGTAACCCTGCAAGGGATCAATGCCTACTTCCTGTTCTTCTGTTTGCAAGGGGTGACTGGTTTCAGATCTGGAATGATACATATCTGCAATTTCCAATAAAGAGTGATTATCTGGGAAGGGAAAAAAAGAGAACTAATATGTAACAGTTTCTTTCACCGCTTTACAACAACAAAGACAGCAGAAAGCCTAAGGCCGTGTAAACGTTTACAACACTTTTCCTGATTTCTAGTATACTGTACATATCTGGTGAGCATGTTAAAGAAAATTAATTTCAAATCGCTTAACTTCTTGAGCAAGTGTTTTTGAAATGAGTTCATTTTTCAAAATGATTATTTTATTACCATAGCACGTGGTCATGGGCTGGTATCCTAATGTCTTAGGTACTGTACAATCGGAATAATAAGAATTTAGAATGTAAGAATAAATCAGAGGTAAGAGGTGGTCACAGACAAATGGAGGAGTACAGAGAAACAGTATTGGTCAACAATATAGGCAGGGGGCAGCACACAAGCAGCCTAATCACTGTAAAATTTCTCATGGGTAGACCTTAAAGGAAGATATTGAGGTAGCCATTGATATTAAGGGACATCTCCCATGCATGAGGAATAGCATAGGAGAAGATACAAAGGTGGCTGCTTGAAGATTTAACAAGTGTGTAATGGAGACTGGCATAATGGGCTGACCAGAGGCAAGAGTTGACATACTGTTAGTGAATGAGATATGATAGGTAAGGTGGGAATATGCCACAATGGGCTTCAAAAGCAAGACTAATATTTTATGTCTCATACTACCAGGAGGCCAGGGGAGGCATGCAAAGAGAGGGTTTACAACAGGGGTCTCAAACTCAAATCACCACAAGGGCCGCATGAGGGCTAGTATGTTAGCCTGAGGGCTGCACCACTGAAGCCTTTTTATAAAACGATATAAAGTATAGTCTAAATGAAAAAATGAATTGTGACATTTATATATGCCAATAAAAGTCAATTTATTAACTTTTAAGAAACTGTATTTCGAAAAGCTAGAGTAAGCAAGCAAGCAAACATACTTGAAATTTTGCATTACCAATTATTTGAGAAATTCTAAGTGCAGTTGTGGGCCATAGGACATGAGGTTTGAGACCTCTGGTTTACAATGTCAAAGCACTAGGCTAGGAAGATAATCTTTACACATCTGTTCTCAAAACAAACGAGCTGAGCGAGATTGCATTTTGGCTCTTTGGTAAACATTTTAACCTTTAAAACCCGAAAGATACATAGCTAACATATCAGAGAACATAAATATGAACACCTACAAATGTGTGATTTTCTCCAACCAACGAAGTTATCTAAAGGCGCCAGCCATTCAGAGGTTATAAAATGCTCACGTCTGTTACCTAGGTTAATTCTTCCTTACCAATTTTACCAAGCTTACTGACTTGATAACCCCCAAAGGAGAATTTCTACCTACAAGACTTGGGAAGGAACAGAAAGAATATTTTACAATAAAGAAGAACTTAGCTATATAGAGAACTATCAATACAAAAGTTACTAATGCACAACACAATCACCTCACAATCATTTTCCTTCAGCTCATACGAACTATGGTGCTAATCTCACGGTGTACACTTAACAGTTTGCTGGCAATACAGAGTAAGAAACTCTTGACTCAAAAATGGACCTTGTATCTTTGAGTGTTTAATGTATCTTTTCTCTGTTTTGCCTCCCCCTCCTTTGTTGTATTAAATGAAGAAACAAAGGGAACTCCTTGGATAGAGGTAGAGCTAAAATCTGAACAGACTTTGAAACACTCAATACATTTGTACTACCGTGTATTAACTCAAAACAAATGCATTATATAAACTGAGGTATGAGTATGAGATCATGTTAGGCTTTTTCCATGCAATTCTGCTACATAACTTTCTGCTTATTAACAATAAAACATTCGCAGAATTTTCAACCACAGCAATAATAATTCAAGTTTCACCTGCACTCTTATAGCATCAGAATAAAACAAAGTCAGACAGTTGTTTATAGCCAGTTGGTCTGGGAGGAGCTGGACAAAAGGGATGGAGAGGAGAGAAACAAAGGCAATTGGAGTAAAAGCTGGAAAGAATTAAATTATGGAACTATTCAGAAAATATCTATATATAGATATCTTTATGACTTTCTACTTGTTGGAATTTTAGCTTCTGCCTTGTTTCTGTCTGATATGCTATTGACCTTCTCATTTCTTCCTTACTAAATTTACAAGCTTATTTAGAATTTTATTGCTAGAACTTAAGTTCTTGCTGTTATGGCTCCTCTGACATCGCTTCACGATTTGTGCAATTATACCAAATGCCTTTCAAATTGAGAATCAGGCTCAAAAATCATTTTGTTGGTCTTTACAATTTTAACGGTATCCATGCAGTAAATTCATAGGATTTGTTTCAGATTCCTAGACTTGCAATAATATTTCTTTAACACATGCAGCATACCAGCAGCTTTATTTACAAAACAAGGCTTTTGTGCTAATTCATTTTTTGGTTTTTATATTTTTCCCCCACTTGTCCTTTATCTTTTCCTTTAGCACTTCCCAACAACCATGCACACACCTAACCTGTGTTTGGTGGCATAATTTACTACACACAGATTATTTGATCACTGTTAAATCGCCGAAGAGACACACTTTTAACACTTATGCTTACAACTGATTGTGCTATTTATTTGTGTTTGGTTACTGATATGTGGAATTAGTGCTGTATAAAAAACACTAAATATTATTATTAGTCTGTCTGTTCTTTGTATTCTGAGCAATTTTCTTGATAGTTTTAGAATTTAATTCCTTCCAGCTCTTCTAACAATAAGCAAAGAAAACTATTAAACCATTATGATTACCCATGGGATCTTGCTTTGAGAAAGATTAATTCTTTACAGATTTGTTTTTGATTCGTAATGGCCTATAACATATTGTTCATATTAAATAAGATGTAATTTAACAGCATTTTCACTGTGTAATGTTAAAAGGTTTAGAAAAATCATTTGAAAGAATTTATAGACTACAGGATCACACAACTCAGGGTTTTTGCTCCAATTAATTCTACTGTCACTGATTGGCCCAAAAGTGGTTCTGGGATTTCTTTGCCTCAAGTTATTTGTTAATCTTGAAAGGAACACAGTCTTCAGCTTCAGCAGCATTTCTACAGGACTACTGAAACTACAACATGCCTTTTAGTTCTCCTCAATGGAAAACTCGATTCACTTAAATAAAGTCAGATTAACAGGCTGTTATACAGGTGAAAGGCACATGGCTTGTGATATGAAAATCCACCCACAAATCCAAGGAAAGGGGTATGGATCACAGGCCCCTCGTGAAGCCAGTACTACTTCTTAGGTCTGGAGTAGTTTATGTGATAAATGAATCTGTTAGTTTAAGTGCCACAGGACTCTCTTTTTTCTCCCCCTGAACTAGAGTAACACAGCTGTCCCTTTGGAACTTGGCTTCATGCTGTTACTTTACTCATACCCCTAGCATGCAGCTCCAGCAGAACTTAAAAGCTGTAGAAGACGTTGCTTAGGACTGCCACACATTGGTGAATATTGTCTTGACTGAATAAAAACACATCATTTAAGAATCCAAAAGAAAAAAAAAATCTATTTAAAATGAAAACAGCTTCTTTGCATTTACTATCAGTAACTCATAATTAACTACACCCAGGATTATCTTTTTGGATATACTGAAAGTAGAGAGGCCAAATAAAGATACGATTCTGGCGCTGGTAACACTGAAAAGGCAGCTAGGCAAAAAAAGACAAAAGCAAAAGCTTTTCTTTTTTTTTAAATATGTTGCATATAATCTAACATACAAATGGACATAAGAAGGAAGAATCAACCTTAAGAGCAACCAGCCAATCAAAACCAAACATTTAAAATAAGGAGAGACTATTTATCACCACAACTAAAGCAATTCTCAAATATTTCGCAACATAAAAACTTTCTGGAAATAAAAAAAAATCAGCATGTCATAGATCAAATATTGCATGGACTGATTATGGATTCTGTTTATCATGCCATGTTGTTGACATTAAGTCACTTCACTGCATCACTTGCATACGTAATGGCTACATCTACACTGACTAAGCAAGCTTAGCCTGGACTAATTTAGACCAGGTCCACACTAGGCTTTGATAAGTTCAAATAGGCAATTGCTTAGTTCCAACTAGTCAGGTCAAACAGTAAGTTTGAACTAAGCAGTTAGTTTGAACTAGCTGCACTAACTAGTTCCAACTAACTTGTTAGTTTGAACTATGCCACATGGCTGCTTCAAACTAAAAAGCTGCAGTTAGTCAGGCTAGTTCAGACTAAACTCGGACTTATTTAGTTGCGACTTACAAGTCTGAACTAAATAAGCAGATGTAGACATAGCCAATCATATTATAAAACACACAGATAATCAAAGACATTCAAAGGAGCTGTTTGTGGATAATGGATCCATTTTAATCATGCATTAATTGCCTTTTGATTTAAAAAAATCTCCGAATATTAACATTTAAGAAGTTTCTCTTAAGCCCCAGCAGTAAAAATTAGAGCAATCTATGGCAGGGGTCAGCAACCTTTGCCGACCCCTGCGCCAGCCCCTCCTCCTCAACTGTCAGCCAGTGGCTCCCTCTGAAGAAATAAAAGTGGCAAAATTTGGTGGCAGCCATGGCTGGAGGTTGGGGGCCAGAGAGGGGAGCAGTTCCCTGGCATGCCTCTGAAAGGAGCTGCCCACAGCGGTTCCTCTTGGCAGCATGCCAGGGGCAGGGGTCCCCAGGGATGCCATGGAAAGGAACTACCTGGAGCAGCTCCTCTTGGGGTGGCCCTAGGCATGCTGAGGAAAGAAGCTACGCAGAGTGGCTCCTTGTGGCTGCACACCATGGAGAGAAGCCATTCTAGGCATCTTCTTTCTGCACCATGCCTGGAACATGGGCATGGTGGGGACCCTCTGCACCCCAGCTGTGCCTGAAAGAAGCTGCCTAGAGTGGCTTTCAGTGACAGGAGCCACAATTTCTGTGACATTGCAGAGGATACCACGTGCCGCTCTGAATGGGATCCTGTGCCGGGGGTCGCCTACCCCTAATCTATGGTGAAGTAATGTTAGGAATTTTTTCTCTTAGGCAATATGAGCATCAGAAATGGAGGTTACTCACCTTGGTCCAATAACTGCGGTTCTTCAAGATGTGTGTTCCTGACATGCTCCACTGAAGGTCTTTGCGTGGCACCGCACCTCGGATTGGAGATTTTTTTCCTCCAGCAGTGGCTCCATCAGCAGGGAGAGAGAGAGGCAGTGATGTCAAGCATCTGTGCTTCCTGCCTTGCCGACATCAGCGTTCTATTCTCCCTGCTCCTCCAGTTCCCTCATACCGTGGAGATCATATATATATGAGTTACGGAAGAAACTAAAACCTCTGAAGTAGAGGGGAGGAGGGCGGGTAGTGGAGCATGTCAGGAACACGCATCTCGAAGAACCTCAGTTACTGCACCAAGGTGAGTAACCTCCATTTCTTCGTCGAGCAGTGTTCCTGACTGCTCCACTGAAGGTGATTTCGTAGCAGTTGTCAAGTATGGAGGTGGGCACTTCGGCTTGTGTGTGACGGACTGAGCTAAGAACTGCTTGTCCTACTGCCGTGTCCATAGCCGGAAAGTGATCCAGAGCGTAATGCCTGGCAAAAGTCTCAGGTGAGGTCCACATGGCACCTTGACATATTTCATGCAAAGGCACTCTGCTAAGAAAGGCAACCAAGGAGGCCATGGCTCTCGTGGAATGCAAGCGTATCTTTTGCGGAGGGACCACCAGAGATGTTGCATAAGCGGTTTGGATACAGGTGGAAATCCAGTGAGATATACGTTGTTTAGAGATTGGTTGGCCTTTAGAGCGCTCTGCAATTGATACAAAGAGTCTAGGTGTTTTTTGAAAGGGTTTCGTTCGATCGAGATAAAAAGCTAGTGTTCGTCGTACGTCAAGTGTATGTAGCATCCTGTCTTGTGTCGTAGTATGGGGTTTTGGGCAAAAGACTGGAAGGTGGATAATTTGATTAAGATGAAAATTAGACAACAGTTTAGGGACAAATTTCGGGTGCAGTCTTAAGGAAACCTTGTCCTTTAGAACATGGTGTAGGGCGGATCGGCCATAAGGGCAGCGATTTCTCCCACATGACGTGCAGAAGTGATTGCCACTAAAAAGGCTACTTTCATAGATAAGTGTAAGACAGAGACCATGGCTAAAGGTTCAAAGGGTGGTTTTGTAAGAGCTACGAGTACTCTTGTGAGATCACACGGCGTAGTCGGAGGGTGCACCTGTGGGTACAGGTTCTGTAAACCCTACATGAACCTTTTGATGGTATGGTGAGTAAAAATAGAGCAACTGTCCACTGGGTCGTGAAAAGTAGATATAGCTGCAAGATGAACTCTAATGGAGTTTACTGAAATATTTGTGTGTTTTAATTCCAGAAGATATTCAAGGATTCGAGGAATGAACGCTATGGAAGCATCGATGGAGTGGTAGGAACACCAGTAGGAAAAACGACACCATTTATGCAGGTAAGTATTTCTGGTCATGAGTTTCCTGCTATTTAGTAGTATGTGTTGGACAGAGTGTGAACACTGGAGTTCTAGAAGAGAGAACCATCAAGGTTCCAAGCTGTTAAATGAAGCCGGTGCGGGTAAGTATGTAGTTGAGCCCCGTTTTTCTGAGACAGGAGGTCCAGACCAAGTGGTAACGTAATGGTTGGGGTTTTGGCCATGGCCTTGAGTAGAGTGTACCTTGTCTCCCGAGGCCATGCTGGTGCTATTAACAACACCCTTGCTTTGTCCTCCTGGATCTTCCGGAGGACTTTGGGAATGAAGGGAATTGGGGGAAAGGCGTACATCAGGTGCTGTCCCCAGTGTAGGAGGAGGGCATCGCCACTGGATCCGTGACCATTTCCCCCTCGAGAGCAATAATGCTAGCACTTCTTGTTTTGACTCGTAGCGAACAGATCCATGGTGGGAAAGCCCCAACAAGAGAAGATGCTGATTAGGATATTGCTGCGGATTTTCCATTCGTGCTGAGCCGGGAGGAAGCGACTCAGTGAATCAGCTAGAATGTTGTCTCTGCCAGGTAAGTATTCTGCAGAAAGGTGGATAGCATGATTTATGCACCAGTCCCACAGGGTCATTGCCTCTAAGCAAAGTGATGTCGATCTGGTCCCACCTTGGCGATTGATATAAAACATACATATTATGTTGTCCGTGCGAATTTTGACATGTTTGCCTGTGATAAAGGGGAGAAAGTGTTGGCATTCCCTTAGAACTGCCCTGAGTTCGAGAAGGTTTATGTGAAGAAGTGTTTCTGCGTGGGACCATCTGCCTTGTGTGGTTTGATGGTGAAGGAAAGCCCCCCAGCCGATGAGAGAGGCATCAGTAGTGATGGTGAGAAGCGGTGCGGTAGGAGAAAAGGAACACCCTGTAATAAGTTGTTCGGATCTGTCCACCAAGACAGGGAGTGCTGAATAGACTCTGGAATGTTCAAAACCCGGTTGAGAGATCGACCAAGAACATGGCATCGGGAGAGGAACCACATTTGGAATGGAT
Organism: Podocnemis expansa; assembly: GCA_007922195.1. Classification (NCBI taxonomy): domain Eukaryota; kingdom Metazoa; phylum Chordata; order Testudines; family Podocnemididae; genus Podocnemis; species Podocnemis expansa. The sequence continues at coordinate 10,945,925 of ML681964.1, read as the reverse complement.
GCATACGAAGCCGGGCATATCTGACTAGGTAGGTGGTTGCTGCCATGTGTCCAAGCATTTGCATGCAGGTACGGGTAGAGATGACTGTGGATTTCTGTATTGCCAGGACGAGCTGGATTATGTTGTGAAACCTGTTGAGTGGAAGAAATGCCCTTGCCACAGGTGAGTAAATCCGGGCACCTATGAATTGAATCTCTTGCATGGGTCATAATGATGACTTTTTGTAGTTTATGTTCAGGCCCTAAGAAAGGAACAGGGTTTGTGAGACTTGTACTGCCTGTTGCTCCTGTGAACATGTGGGAGCCCTGATGAGAAAGTTGTCAAGGTAAGGGAATATAGTGATGTGTTGCCTTAGTAGAAATGCAGCTACCAGAGCCATTAGCTTGGAGAAGACTCTGGGGGCTGTACACAGACCGAATGGGGGTACTGCATACTGGTAGTCTTTGGAAAGGAATAGGAAATGAAGGAATCTCCTGTGAGCAGGAAGTATGGGACATGAAAATAAGCATCCTTTAAACCAAGAGAGGCCAACCAGTCCCCCTCTTGAAGTGACGGAAGGATCATGTATAAAGTCACCATTTTGAACTTTTTCACTTGAATACAGCGATTTAGCCGTCTGAGGTCTAGAATCGGTCTCCAACCCCCTCTTTTCTTTTGTGTGAGGAAGTATGGTGAATAACAGCCTTTTCCCCTTTGGTGCTCTGGTACTTCTTTGATTGCTCCGATATAAAGGAGGTGTTGGATTTCCCATTGTACAATTTGTACATGGTTGGGGTCCCTGAAGAGGGACGGGTAGGGGTGTTGGGGTTTGGGGCTTGATAAGAATGGAATTGTATAGCTCCTCTGAATGATTTCTAGCACCCATTTGTCTGACGTTATTTCCTGCCATTGTTGGAAAAAAGGCGTCAGTCTGTTCCTGAAGATTAGGGGTGGTAATGGTGACTGTGGTTGACACAATATCGGTTGGTTGGTGGCTCTTTCTACCAAAACGTCAAAACTGCTGTCTGGAACTGACTGATTGTGAGGTCTGCAAGAGTTGGTTGAGTTGTCTCCTGCGAGGCTGACGAGATTTTTATCTATAGCCCTCAGATCTTCAATTAGGTTGAGCCTGGGATAGTCTAGGATTATAGGGCTGACTTTTCGAGAATCTCCGCTTTGACGACGAGGGGGTGTAGATACCCAAAGTACATAAAGTAGCTCGTGAATCCTTTAGGCTGTGCATTACCTCGTCAGTCTTCTGTGCGAACAGGTTACCTTTATCAAAGGGCAGATCTTCAATTTTTCTGCTGCATTTGTTTAGGCAGATCAGCGGAGTGGAGCCAGGAAGCACGTCTCATTACAACTGCCATTCCAAGAGCTCTGGCAGTAACGTCCGCTGTGTCCAAAGAAGCTTGAAGGGCCGTTCTTGCAATCAGGTACCCTTCCAAAATTAAAGAGTTAAACTGTTCGCGTTTATCCTGTGGTATCTCATCCGAGAAGTCCATTAGTTTAGTATATATCTGGTGGTCATAATTCGAGAGTAATGCAGCATAATTTGCTATATGAAGCTCGAGTGCTGCGGACGTGTAAGCTTTCTTGCCAAGTACATCCAGCTTATCATCATCCTTGGCTATTGGGTTAGATCTCGAGTACGATTGTCTGGTTCTCTGATTAGCTGCCTCTACCACTAAAGAGTTTGGTTGAGGGTGCGAAAACAGGAACTCATTGCCCAAGGGGGCTATAAAATATTTTTTTTCTGCTTTTTTATTAGAGGGTGGATTAGATGCTGGAATCTACCATAAAAGTGTTGCAGGTTCCATAATCCCAATGTCCATTGGGAGAGCTAATTTACTGGACTCTGTTGTCTGTAATATCTTGTATAGCTTGTGCTGGCTAATGGAATGGGAATCCAGAGGAATGTCCAAGGTATCTGCAGCTCTTTTAAAGAGTTCAAGGAATTGTTTTATGTCATCTGGTTTGGAGTCCTAAGCTTGAATTTCTATCTCCTCTGGGTGTTCAGAAATTGACGATAATGTCACAGTGTTAGTCTCAGCTTGTGTGTGCTGCTGTTGGTAAGGATATGTAGGAAACTGCCCAGGCAGATAGGTTGGTAATGAAGGAGTATTACGTGGCCAGTTAGGATAGTTAGTCCCCGGTACAGGTGGATAAAAACACCATGGTGGGCATGGCCATGGGTAAGCAACTGGTGGATTTTGAAATGATGGTTGCTGAAGTTGAGGAGCTGTTGCCTGCATTGACACAGGACTGCACGATGCAACCAAGGGTAAATGACAAGAGGAAGCTGGTGTTGAAGACGGACTAGAATGTGAAGAGTCCATTCGAAACAGTGGGGACCCAGGAGCAGATTGAATAGTAATATCCTCTGTCAGGTCCAGGGGCCTCGATTTAGCTGCATGTTTAGTATGGGGCTGCAGCTTGGGCTGTTGCTGAGCTGAGTTCCCGGCTACAAGCGCTTGCTCTGCTTGGGGGGGGCGGGGGGGTACCGTAGCAGGAAAGCCCATCGGCGCCGGAGAGACAAGCAGTGGCACCATATGGGGTGCAATGGTCGGCGCCGTGAATGCCAAGGTGCTGGGCACAGGCGTGGGAGTCGTTGGAACACTCAGCACCTGAGGCAGCTCTACTGCCACAGCTGCTGCCAGTGCCGTTGACAGAACTGCGGCTTGACAGGTAGCAGCGCGGTTTGTTTTGGCGGCTGTAGGCTTATTTGCTTTTGCAGGGGTTACCAATCCCGAAGGGGGACCCCTCTGCATATTCTTAGCATTTTTAATCGTGGGCTTGGAGCGCTTGGCAGGCACCGGAGATGAAAACATGGCGCGGCGCCTGTGCGCTCCCTCAGAAGGCTGAGGAGAGGCAGCTGGCTCTGAAGCGGGGCGACGCACCTTCTAACAGTAGTAGTTTCAGTTTATGTTCTCTTTCCTTTCATGTGTGAGAAGTAAGATTTCTACAGTGTTGACATTTTTGTGAGAGACGACTCTCACCTAGGCATTTAATGCAGGCTTGGTGACCATCAGACGCTGGCATAGCTTCCTTACAGAAAGCACAGCGTTTAAAGCCAGCCGAGCTCGTAAGTCTTGCCTGAATAAGAGATTGTTCCGTCATGGTCGGAGCTGGGTTGACCACTTTTTCTTTTTCTTCTTCTTCCTTTTTTTTTTTTTTGGTTTGTTTTTGGATTGAAGGGAACGATCCTGCAGGTATCAGGGAGTCACCGGTGACTCCATCCGGAGTCGGAGGCGGTATGAGGGAACTGGAGGAGCGGGGAGAATAGAACGCTGACGTCGGCAAGGCGGGAAGCACAGATGCCTGACATCACTGCTTCCCTCTCTCCCCGCTGATAGAGCCACTGCTGGAGGAAAAAAATCTCCGATCCGGGGTGCGGTGCCGCGCAAAGACCTTCAGTGGAGCAGTCAGGAACACTGCTCGACGAAGAACATGTGGGTTACTCACACAATAAACGTAAGACAACAAAAGGGTATTTTCTCTCTGTAGGTCAGTTAAGTGTACGTTGACTGTATGCATGGAAGGCTCTTATGACACCTGGGACTCATTGTATCTGAGTACTTCATCCACATTCCCCAAAATGTTCTTCGTCCTTCATTATATACCAGATATCAAATACATTATGCATCCTTCCCCTTTTAATTATCAAAACCAACGATGAGTAAAGGAAACTCATTGTTGGCTAAATGATAAATTACTTGTTGACCCACAAAGCCAGGGTGATTAAAATCTCCTGGCTAAAACAAATATCATAAATGGTAATGGTCTTAGATATGTTTTGTTAGGTAACATAGCATCCTATTGTGAGGGTTCACAGCTTCCCTTAATAACTGTTGCACAAAGTAATCAAGGGTGTTGGTGCAGAAAGGCGAGATCTCTATGAAGTACAAGACATTAATATTTGATTTAAAACGAACTGTTAAAAAGGCGGGGAAGGCTGGTTGCAATTAATGCACTAGAATGGGGTTTATGAGATTGCAAATCAGTTGCCAACTCTTCCATAGACTTGTGACTGAGTCACTTACACCAGATCTATATTGCTGTCATCCATCGACTTACTGTATATACTTGCGGATAAGCCAATCCACTCATAAGCCAACCCCCAGTTCTGAGGCCCAAAAATAGCAAAAATTGGGTGGCCAGTGTATAAGCCACGGTCCACCTGTGGCCTCGGTCTCTAAATCCTCCCCGCCCCCCCCGCCCCCCGCGCACACATATCACCACTGGCTTCCCCTAGAGTCCCCGACGACACCCTCTCTAACTGCCCAACACCTACTGCCACTTTCCTCTGCTGCTGCCTTACCCCGACATCCCCTAGCCACTACTTTTCCATTGCTGCCACTTTATTGTGACACCCCCTGCCGCTGCTTTACCCCTGCTGCCACTTTTTCCTGAAACCCCCCAACCCCTGCTGCCACTTTTCCCCAACACCCCCACCACCACTCTTCCTCTGCCCACCACTTTTCCCCGACACTCCCAACCACTGCCCCCATTTTTCCCCTGTCCCCACTTTTCCCCAACACCCCCAAGCCGTGCCACTGGCTCCCCCAGGCTGAGCCCCCATCCCAGGCCACTCCAGAGTCTGGGGTCCCCTCCTTCCTTTAACCCGAGTCCAGGCTGACTCCTCAACATGGCTGCTCCGGCCACATGTTAGGACTCCAGCCCAGAGCATGCTCAGTGCATGCTCAGGGCTGGAAACTTATCAGTAAAACTCCTGGGCTGGGGCTGTCTGCTGTATTGATCCATGTATAAGCCAAGTCCCTGTCTTAAATGCAATTTTCAGGCATAAAAATCTTGGCTTATACGTGAGTATATACAGTACTTATGTTCCTGTACTGCAGACTCTCCATGGAACTTTGTCAATGGGAGATGCTTTCTGGCTGAAACAGCCTTGTTCTTTTCAGGGAGTGGCTTTGCTGAACTGACCAGAGAACACTTCTGGGATCAACTGAGCTGGTCTCCACAGCCTGTTCAATTGATCCTGCTGCATCAATCCATGCAGCCTTAAAAGTGTAGGTACATATTTAGTGTCAGGTCTTGATACTGAAATCAACAGCAAAGGTCACTGAAATAAGTGATGAGGAATTAGGCCCTCTTTTTCTGAATCCATTTCTTGTCAGTAATGTACCATACTTCACAGTGATGTTCTAAGGATAAATTCATTCATGTATGTGAAATGCTCAAGTACTAAACTTATGAGTGTTCATGACAGATTAATAAATAGGACTGTTCAGGAAAAAAAAGGAAAGACTTTAAAACATGACTGAAATTATGCAATATTTTGGCACCACATTACCTTTAAAATATAATCTGAATATACGCTATTGTGTAACACCTCTTCAATTTAATAATTACTCCCACGTCTTTGGCCTAGCAGTGTTTTACTGTTAGGAAAAGCTCAATAGTCAGGTAACAATCCTATGAGGATAAACAGAAACTTAAAAATGGGCTGAAATAGTTAAGATGTTTCCAAAGAGCTAGTAGAATGAGGAAAACAAAAATACTGCACCTTAGAAAGGCAAAACTTTCTTAATATAACATTCCAACTCATAGTCAAATGATAAATGTAATGTTTTCTTTGCTTATATTGCCCTATAACAATGGGTGAAACTCAAAGATTCAGAGATCATATTCAGAAAAAGCATTTAAGAGCAGGGATCAAAGTTCACATGAACATGTACAATCTTTAACATGGGTGGCCAAACTTAGGGAACTCAAGAGCCACACAAGTTGATTATTAAACCTTTGTAAGCTGCATTGAGGCATACAGCCATTTACTTTTACCTACTCCAAAATTACTAAATTTACAATTCATTGCACACTTTAATTTTATCATAAAAAGAGGGCAAATATTGATCTTACCAATGTCAGATTCTAATAATTACTTAAGGTTACTGTGAAAACTAGGTCTACGGTAAAAATGCTGCGGCTTCCCTGCCATCCCCAACCATCCCGTGCTTCTCCCAACTGTCCCTGACCATGCCCTCACTTCCTCTCCATCTCTGACTATGCTGCCACATCTTAGTCACCATCTCTGACCGTGCTGCTGCTTCTTCCCACCGTGGTCTTCTGTGAGCCACACTTTTTCTTTCAAGAGCCACATGTGGCTCACAAGCAGCAGTTTGGCCATGCCTGACCTATAAATTGGGTTGGCAGACTACTTGAAAATGTATTCAGTATTCTCTAATTCTGATCTGACAAACTACAGAGATGAGAAAATTTCTCTCAATATTTCCATATTTTATCCAGATCAAACACAAGAAACACAGCAGCAAGAACATTTAAAATAACCTTTAGAAGAAGTATTCAGAAGTTTTTTATATTTCCAAAAAAAGTTACAAACTCTCATAGTTCAAACCATAGACTTTTTAAATTTGAATCAGTTCTGGCAATGACTGGTTTCTTAGCTCTAGCACTTATACCAACAGAGTGACAACTAATTTATTAAAATACTGTTCTCTTGTGGCTGAATATTTCTTGACTATCATTTGGACAGCCATCCAAAATGTGTTATTCTAGAGACATCCAGGTAAAGTACTATTTCTCAGTGGTACAGTTCTGATTCTTTTTCTTACAGGTTGATTTAATTATTTTGTTTCTTTGAACTCAGTCTGAAAGCAAAATTCCACACACAACAATATACTGTTGGAGGTAATACAGAAACATAATACTGTCTGCAATAGTTACAAATCACCCCATAATGGTTCTAAACAGCTTCCCTTTTGGTTGCTGGATCAAAGCAATTGCTTAATTAATAGAGTTAACCACACAGTTACTTCACAAATGTCTGCAGCTGAACGCTGTAGTAGCCTTGCCTTTAAATGAATGAGTACTTTCTGTATGTTGTGTAGGTAACTGCTATGACCAGTTAAGTCACAGCAATGTAAAATGTAATTAAATATCAGTTCAGACCTAGTCCTCTAAGTAACAACAAACTGTTGCTTGGACTTTCTAAAGGCTTTAGTTTAACAAACCATAGCTTAAATGGAAAGATCTTTTAACAAAACTGGGATCAGCTGACTTTTTAATATCAGCACGTGATGAATACTATCAGTATGATAGACTCATTAAGATGGAACTCCATCAGCATCTTGAGGACGAATGAATAATTCATGATAAACTGAGGTAGTGCCAATTTTGCAAAAGGCTCCTCCTGGGTAGATCCCCGCATGGAATAATTTATAGGGCTGGGGGAAAGATGAAGTGGGATTTTATCTTACAAATGCTCATGTGACGTACAAATAAATCTGTTAATCTCTGAAGTGCCACTTTTTGTTTGTTTTGTTGAACTAGAATGACACGGCTACCCTTTGAGAACTTGTTATTGTTTCTTCCTGAATCTGAGACACTTTGAAGGGACTATGAGAAAGTGATGAAAATCAAGTTCTTGTAAGGAGTTACATGTTGTAGACTCAAAATCCAGGGCTTTCAACATTAACTAAGTATTTCTGAAAATATTGGCCTTTTTGTCCCAGACAGATGGAAAAAGTAGTCAAGTATTTTTTTATACAGATCAAATGAAAGAGTCCAAATGATCTATCTACACCATCCTGCAAAACTTTCCTTTTTGCCCCTGCTGGAAACCACCTATTCCCACTACTTACCATTTAAATCTGAACGAGCTCATTGCTCATGTTCCTTAACCACCATGGTATAACAAGGCTGGGGTGTTACACTAGCTAGGATCCAAACCAGCAGGACTCTTATTGAACTACTTCCACACAAAAATGCAGCTCTCAACCCTTGAAGAAGCATCTGTTTTAGGTAGTGGACTTATTTACTACGAGGAAAAAGTGCACAATTTGACAAATTTTAGATAGCACAATACAAGACATTTTTGTTTTATAAAATGTATCAGATTATACATCATTAAAATGGAATGATGCAAACAAAAATACAGGCTGACACTGTGAAGTACATTAGGTAACATTACCATCATCTGCGGTCCAGAACAAGACAAATTAGATCATATCACTTATAAAGGATGCTAACAATCATCAGTGAGTCTGACATTGTGAAATGCAATTAATTTTCTCCCACTTAATAAAAATTTCTATATTTTAACATCTGTCTATCTAATCTTTAATAAAAACAGAGCTACAATGGACTTTAAATAAGTTAATTAAGTATTAAAATCAATCATGTGAAAGTCTTAATATTTAATATTGTTAGATTGTATATCAAAGTGGTTTTATTATTTATTTACTGAAACCCTTTCCAGAATACTTCATGTGGCAACAGGGGGTCTGAATCTCACAAGATAAATGCATTTACAATGCCAAATAAATTATATATAAAAGCATTTGTCTTAATACATGTCATTCAATATTAAATATCACCCATTGGTACCACCCTGAAACCCTAATTCATTTTTACCAACCGCACATTTGTATTATTCAAATGTTGTCTATTAAACAGCTGTCTCTAGAGCCACAGCGAAGGACTATATACCTAAGAACAATTATCATAGGAGTTTTAAAGCACTATTGCAGACTTAACCCTACTTTCATGTCTTACTAGCACTTAAACGCACAGGGTATAAATGCAATGATGAATTAAATTATCAGGGACAAAACACTGTACAATAGAAATAGCTGGAATCATGACAAAATATGCTTTTGGCAGGTCATATGAGGGTTTAAAACTTCTCATATTGCAACAAGAAAAGAGCACTTGGTTTAAAAAAAAACAAAATAGCCCTTTCTTACAGCACAGGATAAGTTTATTTGGCTGATTAGTTCACTTTTGGTTACCATGCTTCTTCAAAATATCTCTAGTTGTTTCACAGAGGAAAATATTAAGCAGTGTACAGAATAAGGACCCGTGGGAGAAGGGATTTCTTGCCTCATGTAGACCACTGGACAAGAGAATTACGAACTGTGGGATCCTAGCCACAGTATCAATAGCCTTGCTCACATTATTAATGATCTGAACATGATACACGGCTTCTCTGTAACCTGCACTGAAAGAGACTGTCTCACTGTTATTGATAGTGTCAACCATGTTCAACATGCTTGTACTCTGCCAGGACCACCATCATATTCATGCACAGGCTGAGAATGCACAGGCGGGAACAGCAGATAAGTTCTAGTACATTAACAACTCCAATAATGTAATTATGATTTCCAAAATCAAATGTATATGTGACACAGGGAACCCATTTGTGCATATTTCTCTGGTTCCTTTTGATGACCAGCCTTTAAGGGGGTGGGCTTTAAAAAAATCTTAAATTTTGCACATTCAAACCTAGCCATATAAGACTGGGAGACGCTGAAAAACCTTATAGATTTCAGAACAAACACATAAGCAATAAACGAAGATGCCTAGTCATTGAAGAGTCACACAGATATGTGAGCTCAGTTAAAGACTATTCAAAAGTTCCTAAATATGCATACTGTCACAGTTACGTCACCTCAAGGTCATAACAACAGAAAGTAAGCCAATAACATGCCACTGAACACTTGTCTGTCCTCGTTGCTCAACACCAGGTGTGAAATCAATGCTTTATGTTTCATTATCGTTTGTATTTTCATCTTTAACTCCTAAAACAATTATTACTATATCTACAGATAACTCCTATTTGATACTACAAGTATTCTTAATTTGGAAATGTTTTTATTTATTAGCTTTTTTTAACAACATCACTGAGGACGTTAAATGTAGGACTACTCTCCTGTCCCTGTTACCATTAGACTTAAGAGATTTATTACTCTCTGTACAAGTCATTCCACTCTGAGACAGTGCTCCCGTAGACGGGCTTGTATAGCTGTGATTGGTGCTCAGAAGAATTAGACAATCCTCAGTTCTGGAAGTTGAACTGAGCAGGGCAGATAATTTGCTACTCTCCATGCTTGTCTCTCCTGGGTGTAGTAGTAGGATCCACATGGATGCCTTGGACTTGAGGATCTAGGTCAGAGGTCTCAAACTCACTGCTCAAGGACTGCATGCAGCCCTTAAAGTTATTTCTCGATGCCCGCAACAAACACTTTCATTACCAATATTTGCAATATCATTGCACGCAAAAGCTCTCAGCAGTGGGGTCCTTGGGCTACCATACTAGTGTTCATGCATGGTGTGGCCCTTGAGCTAATGCAGCAGTCCTCATGGGGCCTTTCTGGTGATCTGAGTTTGAGACCCCTGATCTTGGTCTTCCACATGGAACTCCAGAATTTGGAATATGAGGAATCCAGCCCACTCCTTCTCCTCCTCCCAAAGTCCATCCCACAAAATGGAGTAAAACTGGAAAATTTTATTGGATCAACCTAATGGAGTTTTAGTCTACTCTACTTCTCCCTAGAGGAGAGGGACAAATTAGTCCTAAATCTAAAATATTCTGGATGTGGAAGTTAATAGTTACAAAGCGTTTCAGAAAAGTATGAATTGGCCCTAGAATTTTTTTGAAATATAAATTTACTACTAGATTTCTTTCCCCCAGAATCTGAGAAATAATATAAACTGTCCCTTCCCCATGATTTATAAAACAAGGAATTAACACAAGTTTGGGAACTACTTAATGACTGGTGACAAACCAATGCCCAAGCATTAAAAATCATCCATATTCTGAATAATTTTAAGGTATGTTTTTAGCTTTCTGTTTTCAAAACTGTTCAACGAAATGGAAATTAAATATAGTTAGTCGAAGAGAGTTAAAAGAGGTTAAAATGATATATCATTTACTGCACGGAAACTATTCTTAAGCATTTGAGAGTTTTCCTTTGAAGAACACAAGTGTGATGTGATGCTACATGCTTTATGTTTTACTTATATATATATATATACACACACACACACACACAATATATATATATTGGGGTGACTGGATACACACACACACACACACACACAGATATAGATATATAGATATGTTTTAGTTATCAAATCAAATCAAATCATAGGGCTGGAAAGGACCTCATGAGATCATCGAGTCCAACAACCTGGGAATTGAACCCAGGACCTTCTGCATATTGGGGTGACTGGATAGCGTAGTGGTTAAGAGCGACGCCCTTTGATACGGGACACTGGGGTTCAAAACCTGGTGGGTACCTGCCTAACTTCCCAGTAGGGGTCCTTGGGCAAAAGACCCCCTAATGCCTCACTTGCCTACCTCGAAGATGAGAGTGACACGAACTAGGAGAGTCATGCTGGCTCGTACGTCGCCCGGATTAACAAGGTCCGCACCAGATGTTGGGGAACCAGGAAAATCTGATGATAAGTGGGCTACTGGAACAAACCATGCATGGATGAGACAAGAGAACCTGGAACTGATGGAATGCTACTACAACAGTAGACCTAAGGAGAGGGGATATATGAAACGTATGAGGGAACTACGAATGGACAAAAGACCTACATCCACACTAACCGAGAAACAGCTAGTTACCCAACGCTTCAACATAGTAAAGAGGAAGCTGCTCTCACAACTGGAGATAGACCAACTCCACATTACATCCCAGACTCAAGATGACGACCCAGAACAACAACTCGATGTGCAGCCAACACCTGAAGCTGGAACTTCACTGCCACCCCCTCCATTACAGAGCACAGCAGCTGATATGAGGCATAAGATCATGGATAAACTAGCTACAGTCAACCCTCAAGACTGATTACCAAGGCTCATTTCAGAAGTACCATCAGATAGTATGCTAGAAGATGCCAATAGAGCCCTAATGACAATTCCTACTACCACCATAACTCAAACCAATGAACTGGTATATGCTACAGCCTCTGTAATCCTGGAGATGCTTGGCTACACGATCAAGAAGAACAGCAGTACATACCCCCCTGGAAAATGAGGTTGGAGGATAAGATCAAGGCAACCGGGAGAGAAGTTTGTCAGCTGGTGGAACTACAGAAGGATGTAGAGATTAAGGATAAGACTCGGCTGTTGAAAAAATACAAGGGCCTGACTCCATCTGAAGCCCTAGAGACTGCTAAACAAAGGCTCACAGCACTGGCCACCAGGCTAAGGAGATACACTAGAGAAGCAGAGGCCAAAAAGATAAATGCCCTGTTCTCCAAAGAACCATTCAAGGTGTACTCCCAACTGCAGTGCAACAACACAATAACAGCAGAGCCACCAACAGCAGAAACTGAAGAGTACTGGAAGAACATATGGGAGAAAGAGAAGACTCATAACACCAGTGCAAAGTGGCTGCAGGACCTGAGAACAGACCACAGCAATCTCCCAGAACAGGAACCAGTCACCATCACAGTAGCAGACATCCAACAGCGGGTCAAGAACATGAAGAGCTGGACAGCACCTGGCCCGGACATGAGCCACACCTACTGGCTAAAGAAACTAACAGCAGTGCATGAACGCTAGCAGCACAGATGAACCAGCTGCTAGCAGCAGGCTCCCACCCAGACTGGCTAACACAAGGATGCACAATGCTGATCATGAAAGACCCCCACAAGAGAAGAGCACCATCCAACTACTGGCCAATAGCCTGCCTCCCCACAACATGGAAAGTCCTATCAGGCATCATAGCATCCAAGCTACAGGACCACATGGGCCAGTACACGAGCACAGCTCAGAAGGGCATTGGGAACAACACCAGAGGCTCAAAACACCAGCTGCTCATAGATAGGGCAGTCGCCCAAGACTCAAGGTCTAGACAGACCAATCTGAGCACAGCCTGGATTGAGTACAGGAAAGCCTATGACTCAATGCCGCACACATGGATCTGTGAATGTCTGGCACTATACAAAGTCAACAGGACACTAAGGACCTTCCTCAAGAACTCAGTGGGACAGTGGAAGACAACACTGGAAGTCAACTCAAGACAGCTTGCACAAGTGGCCATCAAGTGTGGCATATACCAAGGTGATGCGCTGTCCCCGCTGCTGTTCTGCATTGGCTTGAACCCCCTCAGCCAGATAATCACAAGGACTGGATATGGATACAAGTTCAAGAGTGGAACTACCATTAGCCACCTCCTCTACATGGATGACATCAAGCTGTATGCTAAGAATGAACGAGGCACTGACTCGCTAACCTGACACGGATCTACAGTGAGGATACTGGGATGTCATTCGGACTGGAGAACTGTGGCCGGATGGTAGTAAAGAGAGGAAAGGTAGTCAAGACTGATGGGGTGGAACTACCAGCAGGCCACATAGCAGACATACAGACCAGCTACAAGTACCTTGGCATCCCAGAGTCACGTGGGAACCACGATGAGGAGGCAAGGAAGACAGCAACATCCAAGTACCACCAAAGGATAAGACAGGTCCTGAAGAGCCAGCTCAATGGGAAGAACAAGATCCACGCCATCAACAGGTACGCCCTGCCAGTCATCAGATACCCTGACGGTATAGTGAGCTGGCCAAAGGAGGACATGGAGGCTGCCGATGTGAAGACCTGGAAGCTCCTCACAATGTACGGAGGTTTCCACCCCAAGTCCAATGCCCAGAGACTGTACGCCAGCTGGAAAGAAGGCGGGCGGGGTTTGGTGAGTGTCAAAGCCACTGTCCTGGATGAAACCCAGAGCATCCAGGAGTACATCAGTAAGATGGCACCCAAAGATGAGGTGCTGAGAGAATGCCTGATGCAGCAGCAGCAGACATGGGAGGAAGATCAAGGAGAAGAAGTGCCATGGCAAGACAAGACCCTGCATGGGATGTACCATCGACAGATACCTGAGGTGGCTGACATTGGGAGATCCTACCAGTGGCTGAAAGAGGCTGGACTAAAAGACAGCACTGAGGCACTGATCATAGCAGCACAAGAACAGGCACTGAGCACCAGATCCATTGAAGCAGAGGTCTACCACACTAGACAGGACCCAAGGTGCAGACTGTGCAGAGAGGCCTCAGAGACAGTCCAACACATAGTGGCAGGATGTCAGACGCAGGCAGGAACAGCATACATTGAACGGCACAACCAAGTAGCTGGCATTGTGTACAGGAACATCTGCACAGTGTATGGGTAGACCCTCCCAAGACCAGATGGGAGATTCCACAGAAGGTCGTGGAGAATAACAGGGCTAAGATTCTGTGGGACTTCCAGATTCAGATGGACAGGCAGGTACTGGCCAATCAACCAGACATCGTGGTAATAGACAAGGACCAGAAGACAGCGGTGGTGATAGATGTGGCAGTGCCAAGTGACAGCAACATCAGGAAGGAGGAGTATGAGAAGCTGGAGAAGTACCAGGGCCTGAAAGAGGAACTAGAGAGGTTGTGGAAAGTGAAGGCCAAAGTAGTCCCAGTGGTGGTAAGAGCACTCGGGGCTGTGACTCCTAAGCTGGGAGAATGACTCCAACAGATCCCAGGAACAACATCAGAGCTCTCTGTCCAGAAGAGTGCAGTGCTAGGAACAGCTCAGATACTGCGCAGAACCCTCAAACTCCCAGGCCTCAGGTAGAGGACCTGAGGTTGAGGAAGACACATACCACCCATAGGGGTGAGAGGGGAATTTTTATATAATATATATATATAAACTCAAAGGGGCAAAGAATGTCAAGACCAAAAGAAATCATTTAAACAATGAACTGGAAAAAATAGCAACTTAGCCTGCAGCTTTACCCAAAATGATATTAACTAGCTTAGACACTAAAAGTGTATTAAAATGAAGCAAGTTTCCAGGATATCACAGTTTTAAAAGTAGTAAGCAATTAATTTAAGATTCAGTCTTTGTTCTTTTACTGGTTTGACTATTTTTACAGAAACACCCAGACTGTTCATGCATGCATAGAGGCATTTACATAAAATATTTCTGTTCTAGTTTTCCTAGACATTAAATACAGGCATGCTAAGATGCATATCTTCATACTGAGGCACAAAGAATTCTCATATAAGTCCTCAATTGCTGTGGGAAAAGGACTCAATGTCATAGGTTGTTGAAAGTGCCATAGAGAGCCAACGAACTATCACTGAATGTGAGTGTACACTCAGTACCAATGCTGAGCTTGCAAACAGTGCAAAGAAATGTACACGGTGCTTGACAATGCAAGCTAGCTTCCATGCATGCAATAAAATGAGCACAGCTGAGGAAGCAGTTGGGTGTGAAGGGCGGTGGAGACAAGGTGCAATCTGAACTGTGGTTCAAGTGCAATCCAATGAATACAAATGATGTGTACGCAGTCACTCCTAGTTTTTTCAGCTACAACTACTACTGCCAAGAATAGTGGCTTACTTGAGTATACTGAAAAGCTGCAATTAGAGAAAAACAGAAGCCAGGGCAGTCAATAGGACTAACCACTGAAACTACTCTGAAGTTCCTCATGAACATTATCCCTTATAGTCAACTGTTTACTGTCTCGAAATTTAATCTGAGCTGGGCATAGTATTTATGTCAACCACCCTGCCATGGTTGTGTTCACTCCATGATTTCAACCTTACTGGACCATGAGTAACAGGCACTCTTCAAGTGATGCACACTGTTTTTTCACTAAGTTCTTCAGCAGTTACTAAACAGTCTACTCCATGGGAAGGTTGCAGTTCCACTGTAATAACTGCAGGGTAGGGGAATTCCTGGGAATTAAGAACCAGCAAGAGGGAATTTGTGACCCATGAACAGCTAAAGGCTGCTACCACCCTGGCAATTAATCACACGACAGTGCTGTATGCCAAGGATATTTTTAAAAAATATTATCATAAGCATGTTTCTACACTAACATTTTTAAAGTATACTTGTGTTGTTGCTCCACATACCAAAAACAATGCTGCATCCTTCCAAGAATTAAAATAGGAGACTGAGAAACAGCATTAATACCTAGAGACAAATAACTTTGGGCTTGATTCCTAGTCTCCTTCGCAAGCAAGAAAATGGAGTGACCAACTGTAGACCGGCACACTCCATTTTACTTCTACTATCATTGCTGATATTACAGTAGACTCTATTAGCTCTATCCTCTGTCAGTAGGGTAGGGAAGGCTTAAACTGGAGAAGAAATTTGGTTCGGCCTCCTCCCTTTTCAGAGTGCGATTTTCAAGTGCTGCATACAATCTGCAATTCATTTTCTTCCTGACCCCCAAACTTCTTAAACTCCTCAGCAATAGAGTAAAGCTTTTTGTATCTCTCTTACAGAATCTGAAATTGTGGAGGGGGTGAGAGATCTTGCAGAAGTCTCCAATGACAAGGGAACCAGGCTGGCTAGGTTCTGTGCCTGATCATGACTGCAATTTCAACAGTGCATGATGTCTTATGTACAGGGCATTTATTTTACTTAACTGCACAAATGTTTGGACAGCCTCTGCTCCATGCCAGAACATCAGAGACACTGATGTACACAGGAGCTATGACTGCAAGCAGTGACTGACTTATAGGAGTGAAGTTATCTCAAGATTCCAAGATCCAGCAACTTTTAAATACCTAGTCCCAATATAACAAAGATTCATCTTAAGTCTTCTAAAAATAGTTCAGAATTATATGTATATATAAACCTCATTAACAAATAAGACACTATAATGAACTTAAAATCAAGACTAAGAATGTAGAGTGCACTAATTTTAATGGAAGCAAATATCATAGAATCATAGAGCTGGAAGGGACCTCAAGAGGTCAACCAATGACCAACCCCAATTAACATTAAATTAAGTAACACATTATTACTTTTAATAACTTTTTGGTTCTGGCCATAAATTTATTGCACTATAACAGAAATGAGCTTTTAGGAGCAAATGCAGCCCCTTCCTCTGTAGTTACAGATGGTTAACTGGCACCTGAAGAAAGGTGGAGGGAGCTGCTGGACTCTACATACCCTTTGCAATAAGGGACACTGCTTTGTGAATTTCTTACAGAGCAATGAACAGGTGTTGGGAGTGAGTATGTGATGACCAGACTGGAACCAAAGGATCTGCTGCCATGGAGAACCTCCTGTGCTCACCTTCCCACCTCTGCCTCCTGTACTGCCATGCAAATAAGGGGGGATCCCTTATAAGGAGGATTTTCAGAAGTGTTTGGATTCTCAGTGAAGTTATGCTCCTTTTGAAAACCTCAACCAACACCACAGCACAGCTGCATTTCTGAGCATCCTTTGTATGTACAAGTTATTTGTGTGCAACAAACAAAACCAAAATGGAATTCCCACTCAACATTAAACAGATTTGAAGAAGTGCGTTAGAACAACATCTGGCTTTATATTTTACAGAAAGCTCTCAATACCATTGTGGCTAAGCTTTTAAAGCCAATTTGATTAAAAATATAACAGATGTAAACAAAATACGGTTATACAACTTCTTGATTAAATTTTTCTTTTGTTCTTAGACATGCCCCTACACTCGGTCTTTTTATTTATATGTTCTACCTATCTACATCATGCATAATGCATCACCATGGTATCCAAGTATCAAGTACATAAAATCAGCACGATAGTATACCTGATCAAGACGTTGCTTTCACTGAGAGAAAAATTATGCAACAATAGGGAAAAAAATGTTCGGCCATGGTGTGGGACCTCCGCAATTTACAGCAGTACCCATTTGGATGACGTTTCACTGTGTACACGATCACTCACCTGGCTACATCAAAATGAAGGGACAAATGCCAAGATGCTGAGAGGTTAGTGCTTCACAATTATGCTAGGAAAGTGATTCTTCCTAAAGGCAATGAATTTGGTTCCTGACGCTCTGTCCAGGAAATACATCAATTGGTTCCCTTAAGGTGCTGATCAAACTCTTTCATTACAACTGCTTCAAGGGTGAGATAGACGTGACAGTTATGGCAATTTCCTGTAATTTCCTAGAGAACCTGTACTGAATTAAATTTAAATATTTTAGAAGGTAATTGTATTAAAAATGCACGTTTGTGTATTACAGTACATTCAAATTTATCCAAATAGAATAGGGCACCTAGATTTTACTTGGATAGCTCCTGAGCTCAGATAACCAAAAAGTCAGTAGGATTAAGCAGCAGGGTGCTCTTGCCCTCAACCAGGATTAATCTTCCTACCTCTCCTTGTAGTGCAGGCCTGGGGTCTCTACTCTGCCCCGCTCCCTGAGGTTAAGTCTATTCTGATGGTGGCAAATTTGTCACCATCAGTTCGGGCTCATAGGAGCGGATTGTGTCAAGCATGAACTCTCCACACTGCTCCGAGAAGCCGACCCAGAACTCCTGGGTGTCCGAGTGCATAGGGGAAAGCCGACTGCAAGTGATTTGTGGTCGGCTTTCCCCTTGTACGTAACAGAGGCTTAAAAAGTCACTGCTATTTATGCATATAATTTTTTGCTCCTTACGTAAATGGTGGTCAACTGCTGCTGAATTTTGCCCAAGTATAGACTAGGGCTCAGCTTCATGACAGTGGGGCTGCAAAGGGCTCCCTGTGCTGCCACAGGGTCGTGACACTTGATCCGTGGGAGCACAAGGAGAGGTGGGGAGACCATGATACTGGTGGGGCAGATTAAGGACCCCCTCTCCAGGTCAGGGCTCTACTCCTCCCTGTTAGAACTCCAGCCTCCTCCGAACGTCACACCTGCAGATACCGGAATCAGGTATCACCCGCTGCTCACACTGCCACAGGAACTATATAGTAGCAGGATGTCCACCTCTACAACTCAGGGGTCATCCTCCAGCTTGCTGGGGATCTCTGCTTTCTTATCTGGAACTAGCCCCCATTATCTAACTCCCTTCCTTGTCCCCCAGTGTGAGAGAGATGCTGCAGAAATGAAGGTTTCTCATGTTGGGGAACAAGGAAAGGATATGGATAATACAGAGAGTTGGAAAAGAGGATTTTTGATCAAAGGGAGGGAGTACACTGTATTGTGGGACTGTGTAGCACTTCTTTAAGAGGAAGATAAGATCAGCGCAACCTCCAGGAGGTACTGTTAGCAGCAAAGACTATACTGAACAACATAGCAGACACAAATGACCTTTTGTGTCACTCACTGTCAAATGCCCTTGGTAGAAGTACTGAGGAGGAGAGGATTGCTAATTCCCTGTTACAGCCTCAGCTTTCAAAGCTTCACCCTGGGGGAACTTATTGTCTGCTGATCACTTGTACATGAGCAAAGTTCCAAAACAAATGGTATAAAGGAGTAACTGGCATAAAGGCTTGTTCATACTACCACTGATGTCAGTATAATTTACGTTGCTCAGGGGTGTGAGTAAATCACTCCTCTAGTGAGTGACAGATGTTACATCGACCTAAGAGCTGCCATTTGCAGAGGTGATTTAATTACATTACAGGAAAGCTCTCTCCAATCAGCATAGAGCATCTTCAGCATTTGTGCTGCAGCTGTGCCCCTGTGCAGTAGAAACACTGGATTTCTTGTTCTGAGCAGCAGAGTGATAAAATAGTAATCACAGGAGAATTGCTGGTAAAATCTGAAGGACTGTTAGCTGGTCATAGTCCTTGCTGGAATCAGGCATGAGCTTTGGTAAGCTTATTAGCATGCACACAAGTTCTTTTATTGTGTTCTTATTATGCATTTACCTTAGGAATAAAAGTACTTGCTTAGAAAGAGCTGAGTGGTAGTTCAGCTGTGAGAATTACACTTTTTATCATCTCTGAGGAGAAAGATAGTGCAGGCCAATTTAGAAAATGTGACTTTCCTGAGGAACTCAAAGGTTAGGCAGGGAGCTGTGCAATACTTCAGTCAGGAAGGCAAGAGGTGCATATCACTGCCTACAACAGGTGATGGCTGAGAAGCTAGGACCCCAGAGTGAGTGCCTGTGCTGGACAATAACAGGCAATACAAGCACACTTGCCATGAATTTCAACTTATATTACCACTGTCCTAAAGGACTCAATACTCATCCGATTTCACTCATCCATTGCAGTTGTTATCCCTCCACCCCACTCCCAACCCATCTTGCTCTTTTCTGCTCTTTCCTCTTCTTCTAGAAATAACGAATGTTTTTAGGTTGCTATAGTTTTGCAAAAAGTAGCTTTTAGCTTTTACTCTGTCCTAGACCCTGTCTGATCTTCTGTTTAAAGAGATCCATAGCCAGGGACCACCGAGAATGCACTGATACACGTTTCAGTTTTCAGTAGATCAGAATTTTGAACTGGATCCAGAATTAAATGGAAAGACAGTCAAGCATATAAAACACAGGTGTGATGTGTTCTCACTTGTCTTCTTGCTTAATTGATAGGCTGTTGTGTTCCTGAGGTGCTCAAAATCACCAGTTACTTTTGAAAATTTGGGCCATCATATATTATTTATCAGTTTCTCTCCTCAAAGGGACGGATAAGCTGTCAGGACCAGGTGTTCCTTGCCTTTCTGATGGGAGAAGAGGAAAGAGTTGACTCAAGGGACAAATCTTTCTTTAGAGGAGAGGTGACAGACAGAGGCCTCCTGGCTGGGGTGTTTATTTCTAATCAAATGCTTATTCCTACTCCACCTGTTGTCAGGAAAGTTAGGCACCTTAAAGATTCCTCCCAGCCTGGCATCAGCTCCTCTAACTGCTCCTCCTTCAATCCCTTGAGCCTGGCAAGTCCTTATTTCTAATGGTGAGAATGATGGAGAACTCTCTGTTTTTAACAGGTTGGTGGGGGAGTTTGTGTCCTACACACACACACACACCCCTACCTTACTTTTTACTTTTTTCTCTAGTGCACAGATCTTCTCAAACAGAACATTCCCTTGACCATGTGTGAACATATGCCTTTAGCAAAAGAGGTCAAAGTTCTGGCTCACTCCTCTTCAGTGATAAGCAAAAAAGCATATTTTAAAAAATGCACTATCATGATTTAAAATAAACTAACAAACAGCACCTCCAAACACAATTTATTCTGGGCCATACTTATAATCAAAGTGGTGAATACACAGAATACAATATTCCCTATGGTGAGAATACATAACCAAAGTTAACTAGTTCCAAAGGGGTTGCCGTGTTAGCCTAGTTCAGCAAAACAAACAAGGAGTCTTGTGACACTTTTAAAGATTTACAAATACATTCCATTTTCAGCTTAGAGGTTTTAGCAGTGTCTTCTCAGACTAAAGGGCTAAAATATCAAAAATAACTGCACAATGGTTTGTCAAAATGCAAAAATCTCAATCTGTAAAGAAGTCCAGATGAGAATCTGAAAAAAAATTACTGAAAAAATTGAAGAATCTTGTTTCATTTTGTTTTTTAAATGATTCAGTCTAAATTTTGGAAATTTATTCCTATAAAACTTCCATCAGCTATGTGTCTCCAGAAGTGCCAGACAGGAAGCATGTTTCACTATTCACTTTGAGCCAACTGGTGACTATATGGTCAGTGGATCTATAATCAGCCACTGACTACAGAAATGGCAGATAAGTGAAGGGCCCTTGCCTTCCCATAGACCAAGCATGTCAAACTCATTTGCTGTGATTTTCCAGATGTGACTTAAATGTACTTCAGGTGGGCCAAATATACCATAAATCATTCTCACAGCATCACTGAGCACTGGGTAAGAGGTACCTCTCTCACTATCTCTGTTAGGGAGAGAATGTGGTTTCATGGAGGGCAGTCACGCATAACCAGCACTCTGTGATGTCACGAGACCTGACATTCTCACAGCATCATGAAGCCTAGGGTGTGTGAGACCACTCTCTCCCTCCCTCCTGCTATTAGGGAAAGGGTATCATCCTGCGGGCCAGATGGAAGACTCCTCGACTACATCTGTGTCGCAAGTCACATGTCTGACACCCTGCCATAGACCAGCAGTTCTCAACCGCCATGTTAGGACACACTACTGTGTTGCCACATAGTGGTAAGTGTGCCATGGACAGCCAAGGAGATGGCTGGATTTGGCCTGGGGACGGTGGGCTAGTGTATCCTCTAACACACCACCAACTGTGTCATAACCCAGAAAAGGTTCAGAACCACTGTTGCAGGCACTTGATGGAGCATAGAGGTAGTCTTTTAAATGCAAGTTGAGAAGTACAAGAAAGTATTTTTCCAACAATAATTTGTTTTCTCTTCCTCACAGCAACAAGACTGATCATTAGATTTCTGCAAAAACGGGAATTGCAGTTTGGTTTTAGAAAAACCAAATATCAGGTTGTTGAGACTCACGTTTTATTTAATCCAACCTCTCACTTCCCTCTCCCTTCCCACACCAAATGCATAGATAAACACTTTTAGCTTTATCCCATATCTAACAATTTTATCTTTCCATTCTGTTGAACAGTTCCAGTGGTAACCCCTAAGGACGTGTCAAATGCTGTGTCCACCCCATGCCCTCTTCTTTGTGCTCCATTCATCCAGCTACTTAAGGGCTAGGTTGAACATAAACTGAAACTGAAATATCTAGATTGGTTTGAATTCATACCCTTAGTTATTATGGTGTAAATCTATACATGGACACTTATTTCATATTATCAGATCAATTATTTTTTATTTAATTTATGACAATTAGTCTGATTGAAATCAAATGGATAATTTTCATCCAAAATAAGTGTTCCAACAACAGACTTTTTTTTACCAAAGAAATTAAAGATGTAGATTAAAACCAACTTAGTTATTTCAATTCCAGTTTATGAGTAGACATTTCAGAAACAAAAGTTGAAAGCTATCTTCAAAACATAGGTCTTCTATATGCCATATGTATTCACAAGCTATTACATCAATCAGGCAACCCACAGTTCATATCACGTATATACAAATAAATGTACTGCACATAGGGCCCTAAATTATTTTTATAAGGGTACAAAGTATTCTTTTGTTTTTAGCTACCTCCCACAATCAGAAGTATAAAAATTAGCAAGCTGTAAAACTAAAAAAAAAAAAAAAATTGCCTGGAATACAGAGTGTTTCACTCATGTCATGCTAGCAATGTTGTGATTATGGCTGAGAATACACTTTCGTTCCAAACCCCATTTTCAGTGATTTAAAAACCTTCCTGAAAATTTACCTTTGGACTTCAGTATCTTGTAAGCCCTCTAAACACAGAAGTGATTGGAGAAGTTGGTATTTAAGAAAATCATTTTAGTGGCTTTTAGTTATCTATGCATGGAAGAATTGTGGGTTTTAGTTTCAAAACATTGTCCAAATGCAGCTGATCCCTCTTCAATCTTTGTCACAGAATGCAGTCTGATACATCTTTAAAATAGCAGGCAAAATAAATTAGGATTGCTCTACCATCAGGAGATGACTGTGTAATACTGAAAGTGTCAATGAACACCTGTAAAAGCTGGTTTCAATTAGACAAGAGCTGCAAGACTCTGAAAATTGCATTCCCAGAAAATATAGTACAATTGGCAAGATTTTCAAACAGATTTTAGCAATGATCCAATTGAAGGCAAGCTGACTGTGCACATCACGAATTTAGCTGCATGATGAAAAATGGGAAAGTGTGGGTAGTGAAGAAGGCATGGAACCTCAAGAACCCTTGCCTCAATGTGCATCACACATATTAGTAAATAATGCAAACATTGTTGTGGTGCCTTTTACTCATTTCAGCACTTATATTTTTTTAATAAGAGGAGAGAGATTTTTCCTTATTTAGATGTTGTAAAGGACATGGGATAGGAAGTTCTGAAGTTGTCTGCCCACATTCTGTCCTCTTATGAATTCTTCCCTCTCAGTAAACTAGAAATTCTATTACAAGACAGTTCAGATTCAACAGTTCAGCAGTCAGGAAGTGAAAAACTTAAACCCACGTGCGCATTTTCAAACCCTCTTCTTTTGCACATATATCACAATACAATCTCATTAAAGTGATCACAGACTTACTCAAATAATCACAGATTTAATTACTCAAGTAGTAACATTTTTCAGATAATACTCTACACAGTTTTCCCCACAGCCTTACCTACACAACACATTGTTAGTCCCACATTTACTAGAAAAACAGGATTCATTCTGAATACATCTATATTCCACATTCCTTGGGGTGGCATGTGGAATATATATGCTATGAGCATCCCTAGCATGGGTATAAATGCAGCATAAATAGCAAGGCACTGCTTAGGGAACAGGTCTGATGCCGGTAGGTATCTACCGAGGTACACACTCTATCGTGCCTCTCAGTCTACACTGCTGTTTTTACTGACACAGCATTGCACAGCCTCCCTGCTGCCGGAGTCTTTCCACACAACAGGGAAAGGCAAAGCTCCCATAGCTCCCCGTCACAGAAATCTTTCCTTGCAGAGTGAAAAAGAGTCTAGCAGCTCTGTGCAGCAGAGATAGGCTCTAGCAGCAGAGAGGCAATGGGGAAAGGCTCTGTCATGGGTGAGCCTCCCACTCTCTCTCCCTGACAAAGTCTTTCACTGACTGGTTTAGCTATATGCTACAGTGTGGATGTAGCCTGTTTTGCATACCTTTGGTGTGCAGAGTAAATGTAGTCTTAGAATAACCTATAAGAAATGTGCACAATAATCCATTCATACACAAACAGACTGAGTACAGATTGAGAACAGCAAAGTAACAGTGAAAAATTTCTAGCATATGTACATCTATGTGAATTTCCTAGTTAACTATCTCATACCCAAACTGTAAGTAAAAAAGGATATAGTGTGCCCATGTTTGCAGGTAAGTAAGGCTTTGCAAGTTTTTGTTTTTTCCTCTAGATTGAACCTAGGAACACAAGAACCACCATACCGGGACAGACCAACAGCCAATCTATCCCAGTATTCGGTCATCTGACAGCGATCAATACCACTTGCTTCAGAGGGAATGAACAGAATGAGTAATAATAAAGTGATCCATCTCATTACCTGTTCCAGTCTCTAGCAATCAGCAATCTCTGCCTATCCTGGCTAATAATCACTCACTGACCTATCCTCCTTGTACTTATCTAGTTCTTCTTTATATCCCGTTATAGTCTTGACCTTCACAACATCTTCTGACAAGGAGTTCCACAGGTTGACACAAAACTACTCAAAACAGATAAGTGCAAAGCAGACTGTGAAGCATTACAAAGGGATCTCATGAAATGGGTGACTGGACAAGAAAATGGTAGATGAAATTCAACGCAGATAACTGCAAATAAAGCACATTGGAAAACATATCATAATCCCAGATATGCGTATAAAATGATGGGGTCTAAATTAACTGCTACCACTCAAGAAAGAGATTTTGGAATCCTTCTTTATAATTCTCTGAAAACATCCACTCACTGTGGAGAAGCAGTCAAAAAAAAGCTAACAAAACGTAAGGAATCTTTAGAAATGGGACAGGTAGTAACAAGACAGAAAACATCATACTGCCAGATCCACCCTTGTGGGTCTCGCGCTTCTGCTCCTTGTTGTGTGCCAGGACATATCCAGTTACCTCATCTTCACTGTAATGGGTGGTTCCTCAAGTGTGGGCCTGTGGGAAAGCGAAGAGGGGTAGGGTCCAGGCCTGCCTTCTATGAACTGCAGATATGTGATGCTGACAGTGTCCAAGTCTGCAATTTTTTCCCCCGGGCTGTTTTTCCCCACTCTGCCCTTCTAGTTCCTTCTTCCCTCTGCTCCTCCACACAACACTGCACTCCTACTCCTTCTCCAGCTTGTGCCCCATCTGTCTGGAGCAGGGAGGTTTTTAATCAGGCACCTAACAAGGTCTCAGTAGGCCTCAGATACCCCTAAATGTCCTGTAGTAACCTCAGCTAGTTTATAGGAAAGAAAGCCCTGAGCATCCTGGGGCTTACCTACCCCTCTTTAATTAGTCTTTCACTGTTCTCTGCCCTTGATGTCTCTCAGTTGGACAAATGAATTATAAAATGTACTGAAAGCTGGCTAGATCATTAACCTAAGTGAGTAGTGATCAATGCCTCAGTGTCTATTTGGCAGCCAATAACAAGTGGAATTCCCAAGGCGTCATTCTGAAGCTGGTTTTGTTCAACTTCATTAATGATCTGGAGGGCGGGGTGGATTGAACCCTCCGCAAATGAGCAGATGACACTAAATACAGAGGAGTGGTAGATACACTGAAGGTTAGGAACAGGATAAAGAGTAACTCCGGCTTCCTCAGCTCCTTCATACTGAACATCTAGGAACAAGACTCTAATACAGACAGGATGGTGTGGCCATGGTATGCACATCTGAATCACATCTTGAAGAAACAACGTTTAAACCATTTATTCTTCTTGGACTAGATGCCGTCTTGTATTCTGCATAGGTGTCTCAAAAGTGGTGCTTCCTCACCAGCAGACAGGACATGAAGTCGACCTAAACAATGACATTGGGACCACTCTACCATAGCTTGCATCCATGCTGGAATATGTACTTACAATTCAACAGTTTGTGAACATATATATTGACCATCTTGTAGCTCCCCTGCAAATGTCCACTATGGAAACATTACCAAATAATGCTATGGATTTTGTTTGCATCCTCGAAGAATGACCTTGTACCTACTGAGGGGGTGCAGCTGAAGTTTTTCTTTTGCCACCTGGATGTAGGTTGGTATCCATTTGGAAACTCTTCATGCCCTCTGCCCATGCCATAAACAAATGAGGCAAAGTGCATAACTGTTTAGTCATCTCCAAATAAAAGGCTAGACATTGCCCAACATCTAAGGGAGGGAGACACTGATCCTGTCAAGATGAATGTGACTCTGGGAAAAACCAAGCATATATACACTGCCTGGTTCAAATGAAACAGAGACCACCTTAGCTAAAATCTTGGATGAAATTGCAAAATCACCTTGTTTTTGGAAAATTATATACAATGAGGCTCTCTCATCAGACCCTGCTACTTGCACACTCTCCTTGTGGATCTTAATACTTTCAGGTAAGTAATTTTCTCACACAAGAACCAAAAAAAAACCAAGTTGTTGAGACTGTGTTTATGGGAACTAGCATTCAGACCTAAGGATGTAAAAAGAAGCCTTTTTAAGAATCTTGTTTCCACAGCACTGGCGAACACTGATTTTCCCTGAACGGGGGAGATGAAATGCTGACATTGCTGGGAAATGCACAACTAAGCACAAACCTCAGTGACTGAGAATGTAGCAGATACTCCAAGATGTTTTGGAGAGATGCCAGTGTCACTTGGATGCCACAAGATAATGACTATATAGAAAATCTATTTCATTTCACTGAATAGGCCATCCTGGTATACTGCTTTCTACTACTGAGCAAGACTTGTTGGACAACCACTCAACACCACTCTTCGTTCTCATTCAGCCATGCAGCAGCAGTGCCATAAGATGCAGAGAGCTAAAAGTGGGATGCAAAGTGTAGCCATTATAATGAGTGAATAGGCCAGGATGGAGAGAATGCAGTAAAGGAAGTTGAATAGACAACGTGAGAAGGTCAGAGAGTCAGCACTTTGTCTGCCACTCTGGAGCAGTGAGAACAGGCTTGGCTCACTCCACCTTGAGCTTTAGAATGACGCAAGATGACTGTGAGAAATCCACACAGGAAAGCTGACTGCATGATGAAGTAGGAATGTGTTAGATAGGAAGCCTGAAATGAAACCCCTTCAAGAGCAGTACAGACATTTTCTCTTGTCCCTTGTAGGAAACAAATTGATCATTGGGATGTCCCAAGCTTTGAAGATGACCTAGAGGACACCTGTCTCCAGGCGCCACTCAGGAGTTAGGGAAAAATACCTGCTGAGATGGTCTGCAAGATTATTCTGAACCCCGGGCAAGTGAATGGCTATCAGAATACTCCTTGATGCAGAACTGCATCACCTCTAGACAGAGCAACCTGGAATATCTCCTCCTTGTTTGTTCACATAACTAGTCATGGTAGTATTGCTAGTGAACCACAAAGTCTCTAACACAGCATGGCATACATTGTCAGTTGTCTGAGGCTCCAAGAGGTTGATGCAGACTGAGGCTGCCTGCTCCAACCTGAATCCCCATACTTTCAATGACCTCAGGTACACCACCTCCAACCCATCAAGGAGGCATTGCTGACAGCCAAACAGATTCACTGAGGTCATGAAAGCTGAAGACGGGTCTTATCCAAATCCAAGAGACGGATACCACAAAGTACCAGGAGAATGGACCTGCTTGAGGAGCATTACCTCATGACGGCGATCCTTGAAGAGGGATGATGGAGGACGGTGGGGAGGAGGCGTCAAAAGCCATTTCATGACATAACCTGATTTGATAGTGCTTAGGACCCAGCAGTCAGTGATTGAGCCCCGAGCCCTGTGAAAGCAGGTCAGCCTGTCTGCAAAGGGGACAGATGAGCACGGAAGAGCAATGACTGGAACAGTGCTATGAAACAAGGAGTCAGAATGGTCATTTCAATGCCAGGAGATGTCATGAGGATTGGTCAATCCCCACCCCAACTGGTTTTTCCTGCAGGATTCATCCTGCTACCAGGGATAGTCCTGATAGCTTGGAAGAGGTAAAGGCTGGCCAAATGCATGCTGAGGATGAGACTGCTGCTGCCAGACGTTGTAATGGCACCTCTGCACAACTGGTGTATATCCCCACCCCAAGGACAGCAGAGAACCAGCTACACACTGCAAAATTAAAATCTCCAGTACTAAAGGGAAGCATAAGCCAGGCAGCACAGCACAGTCCACAGATGAAAATGTGAACATTAACTGAGCCAAAACTAGGCCCAGTTCAAGGCTGACTCATCTAGATGGGATGACTCTGGAGGTTCTTCAGGCAGGACTGTTGGTGCCAGGGCCTGCAACTAACCAACTGTTACCACTGCAGACCTGGCCAGCAATCTCATCTTTGAGTGATATGAAAAGGACACCCTCCGCAAACGAGGAATATCTCACAAATTCCAGGGAAGCCACATGGATAAACCGTTAGCAGCCATTAGGCACCAGGCCCAGCACCTCCACCCAAGTCACAAGGTGTGAGCCTATCCTGATACACATAATGGTCTATCCACAGTCCCTGATGTTGGTCAGGCAATGGAGAGCAGGGGGATAAGGACCCCAACTCATGCAGAGGAGCCTTTGAATTGTGCAGAGAAAGGCAGAGAAAGAACAGGAGGAGGAAGCAGTCTGCTTGACAAATCTATCGCCTAGAACAAGACAGGAAGCGGCATTGTTGATGGAAGTGCTACCAGCAGTGTCGCTGCCCTGGCGAAAGACCCAGGGCACAGGCCCAGGCCCTGCCCCAACATTGTGCGCAGACACAATCCGGCCTCAGGCTCCTGCCACAGCCAGCTTTGCCCCTGATCCCCAGGCAGGGATGGGGCCAGGAGAGGTAGGTGCCGTTGTAGGTGGTCCAGCCTGAATTCCTGGCCGGGGATGGGACTGGGAGTGGCAGGCGCCAACTGTGGGCTGCCCAGCTTCAGATCTCTGGCCAGAGATGGGGCTAGGAGAGGCATGGGCCGTGCCAGGCACTCGAGGCACTGGCGCTGTGACTTAAGGCATGTGCCCCATGTGCCAGGCACCAGCGACACCCCTGATTGCTACCGTCAGTACTGAGCACCCAAGCGCTAGAACCAGTGTTAGTGTCTAAGCGAGCAGCAGTGTCATGCCAGTTTCAAGAGGAGCATCAGCATCCATATCAACAGTTCATGATACCGAATGAGGGCAGTGAAAGCCACCACAGATGCATTTACAGAACCAACTGCAGTGGTTCTGAGGAGGTTCCTAGTGCCAACGTCCCATATAGCAATCCCACTACTGGCATCACATTCACAACCTGTGGAAGGGAATCATTTGGGTGTGGTGCTGACAGGTCTGAGGGTTCAGTGGCTCATTCAATTGGAAAGGCTCTGGAAAAGTCCTGGACCAAAAGGCAGAGGAGGTCTGTAGCTGCCTGGTATGTCACCAACATGAAAGCAATCAGTAGTGGCACCTCCCTCAGACATCCAGAAACTGAACAGAAGTCAACAGTACAAGGTTGACTGGAACAGAAGTCAGCAATACCTCCCTACCTTGTACTGGGGAAGGGTTAGAGGCACCTGTGCTATTCCATGTGCTGACACCAACTCCATGCCAGTCCACACTTTTCCTGCAGGAGGCAGAAGAGCTGCCCTGCCACCTGGAGCAGCCTCAATCAATCAGTCTTATACAACCTTTTCCTTAGTGCAAGCAATGCGGAAAAAGCTCCTCCATTTTTTCAGAGAGGTGCCTGTTCTGGAAAGTGAAGCATCTCTGCTTTTCAGAGCCTGAGGGTAATCTCTGACCCGATGAGACCACCAGTACCCAAGTAGGCTGTATGACCTGTTTGAACAGGCACTGCTTCTGGTGAAGTCCCTGAGCAACTTGAGCTCATTTCTTAAACATCCTGCAGATCATGCCAACCCTCCTAAGAGAGACAGAGCAAGCACAATATGTGGGGATTCCTCCCCCACATGAAGGATAATGTTTAAACCTTGGTGATGGAAGGCATCACCAAGGGAAATAAACTACTACTACTAAGGGAATACTAACTAGACACAGCAAGAGGAAAGAAACATAACACATGGTTCCACCTATTCAAAGCAGCAGCAAGCCTAACCTTGACATTTCCTAACTTCGGAGTGCTTATCTGATACAATCCTAACACTCCCTTAACTAAAAGATTTTAAAATTTCTAGTAACATTTCTTTTTAACTTTTATCTCTATGAATATTTTTTGTCAAAAGATTTAGGAGATTAATATTTAATATTGATTTACCTGCATACCAAAAGTATTTTAGTTCACTTATTAAATACAGTTGTGTGTGATATTGAAAATAACCTGTCAAAAATCTAAGTAGTTAGCACTGTTCTTTTAAACACTTTAAGAGCACAAGAGGAAAAATCATACAAGTTTTGTTTGTGTCACAATATTGGGCTTTTTTTACTGCTATCTGTTTCTTAGTGAAGGAGAAGTCCAGTTCTTCTAGCCTTCCTCTTTGAAAAATACATACTATTTGTGTGCCAAGTGCTACCAAATGACTCTTTGCAATGTACAATTTTAAAGATTCAAAAAGCTCCCCCCAACAAAACAAAATTTTTAAAAGCAAACATTTACCATCATAATGTCTACAGTTGTGATATTCTAAATGTCCTTGCACTGATTTTATTGAGACTGCACACGTACAACAATATTTAAGAACTAAAAGCTTTGTCTTATTTGTAAAAAAACAGAATTTGAGTAAAAAAAAAAAAGTCTAAACGTCAGCCCTGAACATTATAAAATTATACTGAATAAGGAGGAAACAGGGCTTATAATGCATATAAATATGACAGTGTATTAGGTTGTATTTAATTACCAGTTCAAACAACCTGATCTAACCTTTGACAAGTAAAAGAAATGTTCTGAATAATTTAACCAATGCAAACATTTGCTATTAATGCTGGCTAATTATAGTAAGAGTTGTACAGGGATACAGAGAGAAAGATATGATAATTTATACACTTGTGCTGCAGTTGCCACAAATATTTCTTGAAGCCCCTAAATTACGTTTTTTGTTCAGGGGAGGTTTCTATAAAGTATCAACTTGGAGAAAAATTTCTTTCCGTATGTTTATGATAAAAAGCACATTAGGACCCCAAATTTGACACACAAACAGCAGCAACAAATAGTGAAAATATGCATTATTAGTTTCAAGAATGTGTCATGTTAAGGGAACATCTATCTTTTCTAGTGATTAATCAATAAGTTCACAGTTCTCACTATGCTCTTTTATTAAAAAGTGACAAAAAAAAAACTAACCACCAACAAAAAAAAACCCAAAACAAAAAAAACACAGTTAAACTTTCAAGAATGTGCAAAATCACATCAAGTTCCATTGTAGGGCAAAAAAGGATCAGAATGGCTAAGCCCAATGTTATCCGATGTAACAATTCAGTAATGGTAATATTTTAAAATTTGTTTAGAAAGCTAACTCTAATCAATAAGCTAAACAATCCAAATATTCCAGTAATATTTTAACTTAGATTATGCTCTCCAAAAAGATCAGTTACTATGGAAAGAACTCCAGTATTTGCTGCATAGTTTTTAAACCCACCTACAATACAGTAGTTTTGCAGTTGATCATTTTTACTGCTAAACTTAAAATACATGCAAAGAGTTAAGATGCTTATCTAAATACTTGCTTTATTTCACATCAATCAATATCTGCTAACCTAAAATATTATGAAAAGAATAATGTATATTCTTTCTTTAGGATGGAGCATCTTACTGACATCCTCAAAATATCCTAATTTAGCACTATCCAAAAACAGGTTAATAGTTTGCACTTCAACTACTTGGGTTGTGAAAAGCTGGCAGCAGCAACAGGTGTCTCCATCTGCATGCACAACTGCAATGCTTCAGTAAATTCAGACGACCATGAAAATGTCTAAGGACGAATAAGATATGGTAAATGAGAAAAACTATAAATCCCAAATCTTGAATATATATTAATATAGGAAGGCTTTATATAATGTACAAATATGAAGTAAAAAGTATTAAAAATATTATAACTGACTTTTTTTCCCAAAAGTGATATGTATGAAGACAAACTTCTTGCCAGACATTCCCAAGGCAAAACTTATTATTTTTAAGTTACTGTTTATATTTTCATAAACATTTAAACTATATATCTGTCTCCCTGAACAGAAATCTTTACTATATTTATAAAGGAATGAATGCTAACAACTATGGCCTTGTATTATGAAAAAGCATTAATTAAAATATTTCTTGTCCAATACAGCAAAAATGTACAACTTTTTTAAAAAAATTTTTAACAAAAAGTTGTAAACTGTAAACTAATTAATGAGGAGGGGATAAAAATGAAGGGCACTTTCTGTGTTATACTGTAAACTGAATGTTCAAAAATTATGTTTCAAGCTCATTACTATTCTTGCTCCAAAGCTTGGTAGGAAGTCTTTAAGCAAACAAAGTAGTAAAGAATTTGACAGAATCCATACCTGGTACTCCAGAGAAATACAGATACAATATTGACTTTACACAGTGTGAACTGCTACAAGACAGACAGGCAAGCAGAATGTGGCTCTCTCTTAAGTTAAAGCAACCGCCAAAGTAAAAATCTGCAATCTAGTAGGACAGGACGGATGGATGAATATTGGAAAAAAGTGTTAAGTGTAACAAATCAACACTTACCAGTACTTACCATGCCCTACCATTGTGGTATCTGAAAGCCTAACTACAAAAGCCTTTTTTAAGGTTAACACACAATCCAAATTCTACTCCTTAAAATATTGTAAAGCTCAGCATATTAAACTACCAACAAATCTGCATTAAATTAGTATGGATAGTCTAGTAATTTTACTGTTCCATGAATTAGATTCTGATAAAACACAAAAACAAAATGGTCCATGAGTGAGGCTCTTAGGTACCATGATAATAGAAATAAATAATTAGCTATGCTATTGAGAATAATCAACACATATTGCTAAAGTTGAGGGATTTTTCAACAATTGCCTTGGGCTGTCATCTTGTACCTCAGGCTGAGAGCATGGAAAAGCCCATGTAAATAAGTTTATAATTTAATTTTTATGTATACATACATTTGAGTATATCACTTAATAACCCTGCATATCAAAATATATCACTGAATTCCATGGGAACAATCTATAGATAAGTATTATACACCACTGGCAGAAGAATTAAGTCTCCAGTGGCCCATAATGGTTTGGTCTAGTTTCAGCTGTTGTGTTTAGATAAGGGCATAGCCACGAATGGTCTTGGGCCAACCCATTTGGAGATGAGGCCAGCCCACCTCAATGCTGGGCTGTGGTGTGAACTTCTTTGCTGTGGCTGCAAGGCTGGCCAGCAGCTGGCAGTCGTAAGTGGAACAGAGGCACCAGTGCCGTCACCTACACTCTGCTTGTAACTGCTGCAGTCAGCTACTGGTTGGCCCCACAGCCGCGGAGCCAAAGTTTGCACCACTGAACAGCACTGCGGTGGGTGGTCCTCCTTGTTCTGTCTCCTCCCTTCCCTATATAGCAACTGGAGCTTCTCAGGCAGCTTCTGATCACATGACCAGAAGCTGGCTCCAACTGGGCCCACCTTCATTTTCAAGGGCCCGGTCAGAAAACAGGGTCCTAGTTTAGATTGAGGTATACAAATGGTGTTGGAGGTCTAAAATGTGCAGGGGGCCAGACCAGATAATCTGCCAGCCCCTCTACAAACCTTAAACTCTATGACTCGTTCTGAACCATACCTTCTGGTTCAACATTTGGCAGCAAAATAATAATTAATGGTGAATTAATTGATAAAATGGGCTATAAAAAGAATGACTGCATGGGTATTACTGTACATGAACTTTCTCATCCAACACTTCAACTCTCTGACCACTCAAGTTACTAGGAATAACAATTAATTGGGCTGTCCTAGAAGTTCTATGTATGCATACATATTGTATATAAACATACATATAGGCTCTTGCCAGAGAAAAATCACTTTCTGTATACTTTGGTTTTGTGATGAGGATTTCTGTTCATAAAGAACCTAAATGAATAAAACTGTATTCACTTTATTCTATATTAGACTCAAAAAAGACGTGAAAAACCAATGCCAGCAGGGTTCAGTAATCAGCCACTGTTTTTCTCCTCACAATTTAGTAGTCAGTTTAATGATTACAACAATACCTAGGTACTCTGCAGCTTCAGCATCTTGAAATAAGAGGAAAAGTTAATAGCAGAGTTGTGAGCAGATTTTTATTTAAAGAGATGTTCATATAAATTGCAATGAGACTATTTGAAACAAATATCTAAACTGAACTAGAACACAGACTGGTTTAAAGCAAAATTAATTTGTATCATTCAAATCCGGAAAAGCATAATTTCAAGCCTTGATCTTATTAGGATACTTAATGTAATCTCATTAGGCTGTGTGCTTCTATATATCAAAGTGTTTTACACATTCTAAATATATATTAAAGAGCTCCAATAAGATTGGTGTTGAAGTGTTTAACAATGTCAAAACCCACTTTTGCAGCTCCAGAGTGCTAGATCTATAATTAATAAGATAGAAGTGCAATGGAGCCCCATGTGAAGAACTGTGCGCTATTATATAGGAGAACGCATTTTCGAGTAACAGAAAGTCTCCAGAAGCCTACAGAAAAACTGTCAGTAAACTTCCATAAGGCTTGTTCGTTGAGATGTGTTGCTCATGTCCATTCATATGTAGGTGTGTGCTTGCCCCAACGACTATTACTAGGAAGTTTTAACTGTAGAGGTATCAAGCAGACTGGCTCTGGTGCCCCCTGCAGTTACACTCTCATGGCACTGACATCACGGATCTCACACCCACTCCCCTCCCCGCCCACCCCCGAGTTCCTTCTTGCAAGCTAATTCCAACATGGTGATGAAGGGTTGAAATGTACATGATCAACATCTTGAAGAACAACAGATACAGAAGGTTAGTAATCTTTTCGGGGGGGGTGTGGTGGGTTTTTTTTGTTTTGTTTTGTTTTGTTTTTTTGCGCTGTTCTGTTTTGGTTTTGAGTGCTTGCCCATTCCAGTGTAAGTGACTGTAAAGAAGTTGCACAGATGGAGGGCTTGGAATTTATTTGCATGCTGATTGTACTACCACTTGGTCAAACCCTACAACCTCTCTAGCCTGTTGGGTTATCCGTGTAATGAGATGCAAAAAGGTGGATGTAGCAAGGCATTGTGGCCTTCCTCAGAACTTGGGCCCAAGAACTACAGGACTCAGACCTCAGAAGCAAAGGGGCAGGGCCAGAACTGGAAGGGTAAGTAGAAAAGGCCAGCCTAGCAGCTCAGTTATGGGAGAGCAGGCACAGGAGGAGGACGTTTCTTCTCCTAAGCTGTGGTCTGCGTCTGACATAGGCCCTGCTGCAGGGCAGCCAGAGCAATTCACCAGTGAGAGTCCTGAAAGCCTGCCAGGGCTACACATCCCTACTGCCTGCGAAAAGCAGCCAAAGGCTGAAGCCTGGAAAGGAATACTCAAAGGCCACAGAGACCTAGACCAGCTGCCCATTGCCTGGGACCCACAGGAGCTGCCTGAGCCCTGTGTAGTGGAGGAACCCTTGGCAGCGTGACCTGGAAGAGCTGTCATCTGCCAACAACCCTGAGGAGTTCATGGACCTGTCACCGGCTGACAGCAAAGGACAGGTGAGACTACACTAGCTACCTAGCCCAAGGAAGCCAGGAATGAACCCTGACTACAGGTACTCAGGCACAGCGTGGAAGGAAGCAGCCCAGGGGCAGCTGACTCATGTCTACCTGAGCATACATTTGTATCAGAATCAGCACATTGTGGCTGGATCCTTGCTGCCTCAGCTGCAGGACCTTCTGCCACTGGTAGGGCCATGGACTGGGATGCAGTGGAGCTGGATGGGCCTGCATCCCCCTGCCCACCTTCTGAACCATGATGGGAGTGCTTGCTTTATCCGAGCCTACAGCCATGGAGGATCTAGAGCATTCATTCCCTGCCCAGGACCAGAGATGGCTTAGGGCAAGGCCATGGGACCAGTGGCTATAGACTCTCTGCCTGCATAGCCCCATCTGGGAGGCCAGGGGCTACAGATTCCTCGCCTCCCTCGTCTACTTGGGGACTGGGCAAAGACTTGAGGCCTGACTGAAAGCAGCAAT
Source organism: Podocnemis expansa (assembly GCA_007922195.1). Lineage (NCBI taxonomy): Eukaryota > Metazoa > Chordata > Testudines > Podocnemididae > Podocnemis > Podocnemis expansa. The sequence goes on along the minus strand of ML681964.1, from coordinate 10,909,686 downwards.
CTTTCCCTATTTGAAAACTGTAGTCTCAGCTGAGCAAGACTGCTAGGAGTTGCAGCCTTCCTTGGAATCTGAGCCTAAGGAGGGCCTGAATGCCTCTGCTGAATGGACCGACGACCAGCTTACAGTTAACTATCACAATGCTGCTATATAAATGTCCTGGATAGGAACTTGTGCCAGAAATGCTGCTGAAGATGTTTGAGCCTTTGTGGAATGTAGCATCAGGGCAGGAGAAACAGGGTTCTTTGACGGGTCTTAGCATGTGCACATACATGTAGTAAGTAATCCATGATGGTATTCTCTGAGCTGAGACTGAAAGAGCTTTCATTCTGCTTACAATTGTCACAAATAGTTGAACAGATTTCCAAAAAGACTTAGAATAAGTTCATATTGACGGAGCTTCTAGGTTCAATTAAGTGTCAGTCAAGACCAATTCAATCAATCTGGAGTATCGTTTTAGTAACTCCAGCCCCAAAAGAAGGGATGACATTTCCCTTCAACTCAGCACAGTGGAGACATGCAAGTAAATGAGCAATAGTGAGTCAAATGGAGATACGTTATTTTACATAGCTTGCATATCTCTCTCTGACTGCGGTTGTAAAAACGAGGTTACGTACCTGTAACTCGTGTTCTTTGAGATGTGTTGCTCCTGGACATTCCATTGTAGGTGCACATGCGTGCGTACATGGATAGCCGGAGACTTTTCCTCTAGATCACCTGTACGGTCGGCTGTGGCACCCCCTGGAGTGGCGCCACCATAGCTCTCTATATGAGGTACAGCCGACCTGCCACCTCCTCAGTTCCTTCTTACTGCCTATTATGCAGAGGGGAGAAGGGAGGGATGTAGAATGTCCAGGAGCAACACATCTTGATGAACACCAGGTACGGGTAGCTAACCTCTTCTTCTTCTTCAAGTGATTGCTCCTGGCCATTCCACTGTAGGTGATTCACTAGTCTTACCTATGGTGGTGGGTCGGAATCATAGGTGCACTGACTACAGAACTGCTCTACCCATTGCAGCGTCACCTTGACCTTGCCGATCAATAGCATAATGCTGCGTGAATATGTGCAAAGACGACCACGTAACTGCTTTACAAATGTCCACAGTTGGTATCCTGCTCAAGAATGTAGCAGAGGAGGCTTGAGCTCTCGTAGAGTGGGCCTTGATTGCCGGTGGGTCAATCATAGCCAATGAATAACATTCAGGAATACAAAAAACTATCCAGGAGGAGAGGGGCTGAGCCGAGACTGGCTCCCCTTTCATTCTATCCGCCACTGCTACAAACAGCTGGGATATCTTTCTAAAGGGTTTCGTCCTCTCTATGTAAAAGGCCAAAGCACGGTGAACATCCAGAGTGCGGAGCCTTCTTTCTTTGTCTGAGGCGTGCAGCTTTGATAAAAGACCGGCAAAACAATTTCCTGATTGCAGTGAAACTGTGAAACCACCTTAGGGTGGAATGCTGGGTGAGGACGCAGTTGAACTTTCTCTTTGAAGACGATCGTATAGGGCAGAGAGGCTGATAATGCATGAATCTCTGAAACTCTCCTGGCTGATGTTACTGCCACTAGGAAGGCTACTTGCACGAAAGAAGAAGTGAGCAGGAGGCAAGTGGCTTGAACAGGGGCCCTGTGAGTCTCAAGAGGACCAGACTGAGGTCCCACTGTGTGACTGGGGAACGCACCACCAGGAAGAGCCTCTCCAAGCCTTTAAGGAAGCACTTCACCAAAAGGTCGGTGAAAAGGGAAGCTACATTTGCCTTCTTGTGGATCACTGAAATTGTCACAAGGTAGACTTTGATGGAGGATAAGGACAGGCCTTGGGCTTTCAGACCCCAGAGAAAATCTAGGATGGTTTGAACCGGAGCCCGATGGGGCATGAGATCCCTGCTAAGTACCCAGTCCACTAACTTGCCCCACTTGCCTCTGTACGACGCCCTTATTGAGAGCTTCCTACTGTTGAACAAGACCTTCTGGACCTGCGCTGAACGCTGCAACTCCCTGCCCCTCAGCCATGGAGGTTCCACGCACAGAGGTGTAGCGACCTCAGACCCTGATGGCACAGACGCCCTTGGTCCTGGGAGAGCAGATCCGGCAGTGTTGGCAACTCTATCAGGTCGTTGATCAAGAGACGCAGCACAGTCATAAACCAGTGTTGTCTCAGCCATGCTGGGGCTATCAAGATGATTGAAGCCCAGTACTGTTTGACTTTCAAGAGGACTCTCGGAATCAATGGGGTCAGGGGGAACATGTAGCAGGCCAACCCCATCCAAGATATCTCAAAAGCATCCATAATTGACCCCCTGGCTCTGCCCCCTGAACAAACAAAACTCTGCGCACTTGTTGTTCTGATCGGACGCAAAAAGGTCCACTTGGGGATAACCCCACAGACAGAAGATAGGCCTCAACACCTCCCACTTGAGGGACCATTTGTGAATTGTGAATTTCCTGCTCAATGACTCTGCCAGGAGATTGCGCTGGCTGAGAAGGCATGAAGCCACCAGGTGAATCGAGTGGTGAATGCAGAAGTCCCATAAGAGGAGGGCTTTGCTGCAAAGCAGGCCAGAGCGGGTCACCCCTCCCCGCCTGTTGATGTAATACATTGCAGCAGTGTTGTCCATAAGCACTGACACCACTCTGCCTTTCAGTTCGTGGAGAAACGCCTGGCAGGCCAGGCAGACTGCTTGAAGCTCCTTCACAGTGATATGCAATCTTAAATTCGCTGTCTCTCCAGAGGCCTTGGGTTGCGAGGGGACCAAGATGAGCCCCCCACCCCAAGTCCAACGTGTCCGTGCCCAAGAACCTCAAGGGTCGGGGTGGCTGAAAGGACAGCCTGACACACATTCTGTTCATTGTACCACCAGTCTAGAGAACTTAGCACACCCATAGGGATCATGACCATACTGTTAATATCGTCTCTCGCTGGCTGGTAGACAATGCCGGCCACATCTGTAGCAGATGCAACTTCAAGCAGGCGTCTCTTACCACATGGGAGCATGCTGCCATAAACCTCAGCAGCCGCAGGCAAAAGCGAATTGAAGTGAGCAGGAGACTCTGGAAGTCCCTCACGAAGGACCTGATCCTCTCAAACTGAGGGTGTGGAAGGGAAGCTCATGCCAGTTTCAAGTCCAACAGGGCACCTATAAACTTTATCTTTTGAGTCAGAATGAGGGTGGACTTTTCTACATTGACGAGTAAACCGAGGCACTGGAAGGTGTTCTGTATCATGTTCAAGTGACGGGCGACTTCGTCCTTTAACCAGCCGCAAACCAACCAGTCATTCAGGTAAGTATACACCTGAATCTTGGAACGCCTGAGAAGCGCTACCACCACTGCTAGGCACTTTGTGAAAACACATGGGGCAGCTGCCAGCCTGAAAGGCAGGATGGAGAACTGGAGATGCCTGCCACCCACTACAAATCACAAGAACCTCCTGTGTCTGGGAATTATTGAACCATGGTAATACATGTCCTGAAGATTGTGGGCAGTGTACCAGTCTCCTGGATCCAGGGAGAGAATTATCACAGAAAGGGAAACCATGCGAAAGTGTATCTTGTGCAAATAACAGTTCCAACCTCTGAGGTCAAGGATAGGACGAAGACCTCCTTTTGCTTTTGGGATCAAGAAATAACAGGAATAAAAGCCTTTTCCCCAAAGCTCCTACAGAACCTTCTCTACGGCTCCTTTGTCCATCAAGGCCTGCACCTCCTGCTCCAACAGGTAATCATGAGAAGGGTCACTGGAGGGGGCCAGAGAATGAGGAGGGCGGCAAGGGGGAAAAGAGGAGAACTGGAGGGAGTATCCCTGAGACACTGTGTGCAGGACCCATGCATTGGAAATGATCCCGGACCAAGCCAGATAAAACCTGGATAATCTGTTGGCGAACAGAGACTGTGGATCTGGAGATAATGGTACGTCATCCTCAAATGCACCTTCAAAAACCTTTCTTGGAGCTTGAGGACTGGCAAGAAGCTCCTTGGGAAAGGGCAGTGGAACGATAATTACTTTTTTGGCCGTTCTGGCTGCACTGAGCATTATAAGTTTGCGAGAGGTGGGAAGACCTGGGCACCAGTACTGGCTTGAAGGGTCTCCTCTGGGGCACTGGGGTGTGTAGCCCTAGAGACTTAAGCAGGGACCTGCCATCCTTCAGAGTCTGGAGCTTGGCGTCCATCTGTTGCAAGAATGGGAGATCTTGGATGGTATTCTGCACCTCCTGGGGCAGACCGGATGCTTGAAGCCAAGAGCTGCAACAGATGGTGACTCTGGAGGCCTTGGCTCTGGTCAGTGTGTCCACAGCGTCTAACACTGATTGCAACAGGACTCTGGAAACTATCTTGCCCTCCTTAATGGCAACTGATAAGTCAGGCCTGGAACTCTGCTCCCACTTTTCCAAGAACCTCTCCAACAAGGACCATGCATTAAAGGTGTACAGCTAAGAATCACCTCCTGGTTAGCAATGTGGAATTGAAGCCCCCCGGAGTAGCTTTCCTTCCAAACAAGTTAACTTTTTTGCATTCTTAGACTTAGGGGATGGCCCTGTCACTCTCTCACTGGCCGCTGCTACAACAAGAGACCCAGGTGCCAGATGAGTGTAGAAGTACTCGTAACCCTTCCAAGGCACAAAGCTTTTCTGCTCTACCCTCTTGGCCGTGGGAAGCACAGAGGCTGGGGTATGCCACACAGGTCTCGTGGTGCTCTGAATGGTCTTGATAAGTGGGAGGGCTCCTCGAGAGGGCCTTCCAGCACAAGAACGTCAACCATAGGATCTGCCTCCTCTACAATCTCCTCCGCCTGCAGACCCAAGCCCCAGGCGACTCTGTGCAGGAGATCTTTCTCCGGGGGCGCGCCAACTGCGTATGGGGGGCTGGGGGCAAGAGCTTGTCACCAAGTGGGATCTGCTCATCCTGAGGCCTTGCTCCTCATGGAAAGCCCAAGGAGTCCAGAAAGGCCACTGTGAAGAAACAGGCCATTGAGAATGCCACTTTGGGGGGTACGGAGCCAACTGTCTGCTCCTGGACCCCTGGCTCTGGACACCGAGGAAGTATCATCTGAGTCCAATGGAGGACCACTTCCAGGGGACCATGGTGGTGCGGTACTGGAGGTTGCCCTATGGTGGTGCCGCAGGCTTCGGTTCTTAGGCACTCTTGGTGACACAGGAGAGAAGTGACAGCTTCTTCTTAGAGCCGAACGGTACCGGGGTGCCCCCACCACTACGGTGGAAGGTACCGGTGACTGAGACCGAGATGGCACCACTGATGGTGCTTGAGAGTTCTTCACCTGAATGTGCAATGGCAACTGCAATCTTAGTGCTGGAGAGCATGGTGAAGCTGGATGCACCAGCGGAGGCTTCCCTGTCGACGGCCCTTACGTGGGTGCCAGAGATGGAGCTGGGCCCAAGGCAGACGGCACCGTTTTTTCAGTAAGGTCATGCACTGCCTCAAATGTTCTGGACCTTGAAGGCAGCCGCATACCTTCCCCTAAAATTTCTCGTGTTGGGGATGGTACGGGTACCAGAGCCCATCACTCCACCTGGGCTGATGCCAATGGTGCCAATGGCTGCTGTGCCTCAGTCTGTGGCCTTTTAGGAGTGCTCAGCCTCACTGGCAAGCTCTTTACATCTGACTTCCACCTCTTCCGCGGCACTGGAGAGAGGGAGTGGTGCTGCAAACTATCCAAAGATCTGGAAGCAGAAGGAGCGGCTGACGGGGTGCCGCAAACCCTGCTGTCGGTGCTGAGGGCCGGTGCCACAGGCCACTCGACAATTCTCAGTGCTTTGGTGCTGCCAGAGCACTACTGACTGATGGCACCATGCTGGAACTCACTTCAGCAGCTGGTCTAAGGGCTTCCTCCATCAAAAGAAGCTTCAGCCTTTGCTCTCTATCCTTGTGAGTGCATTGCTTGAAGCTTTTACAGATTTTACACTTATCTTTGAGGTGTGCCTCTCCCAAACACATTAAGCAGGAGCAGTGTGGGTTGTCAAGCTACATCAGCTTGCAGCACGTTTCACAAGTTTTGAAACCTGGCATTCCCCAACCCAGAGGCCGGCGGCAAATCTAACAACTGGAGCAGGTACTCCTCTAATAGCAGCACTGAAGGAGTGCGTGAAGGCAACCAAGTTGTGCTCCGGCTACCAACACGGTGGTGAGAAGGAACTGAGGAGGGGGTGGGTCAGCTGTGCCCCATATAGAGAGCTGCAACGGTGCCACTCCAGAGGGCACCACAGCCAACCCTACAGGTACTCTAGAGGAAAAGTCTCTGGCTATCCATGCACGCATGAACATACACCTACAGTGGAATGGCCAGGAGCAATCACTTGAAGAACAGCAAGTGTGGTAAAGGGCTAAGTCCTCTCTATGTAAAAAGCCAGTACATGTCTCGCATCCGGCAACTGGAACCTCTGTTGGCATGCTGTTTCGGATAGACCAGTACAAAGATACCTGGGAATTACTATGGAAATGTGAAACCACCTTCGGAAGATATGCCAAGATAGGTGAATGATGCAAAGTGACCCAATTTCTTCCTGTAGTGATAAGATGATTTTTGAGGGCTCTCTAAGCATCCCCATCATTTGGAACCATGCTTCTGTGAGAAAAAAACTCTAGCTTGCATGGAATTAAGGATCACTCTGATGAACTTTATTCTCTGAGCTGAAGAAAAAGTAGACTTCTGCACATTTATTAGGAGTGTGCTTGTACTAACTCTGTTGGAATCCATTTGTGCCTTGGTCTGACTTTGATCAGCCAGTTGTTGAGTAATCATAGACCTGAATCCTCTATCTTCTTAAGAAGGCTGCAACAATTGATATGCACTTTGTAAATGTATGAAGGGCTGTTGACAGGCCAAATGGAGCATAGCAAATTGTAGTACATTTGGTTCACTATGGACCTGAGGAGCCTTCTATGTCCCTAACAGACTGAATTAAGTGTCCTGCAAATCAAGGTCAGTATATTAGTGCCCTGGATCCAGTAAGGGAGTGATGGAAGTCAAAGACACCAAGTAGAACTTCAGATTCTTCATGAATATGTTGAATTTTCATAGGTCCAAAACCATCCAGATCAGCACTGACTTTTGGAATTAAGAAATAATGGAAGTAAAATCCCTGGCCCTTTAACTCCAGTGGAACTTCCTCCATGGCTCCAACCTTTAGAAATCACTGCACTTCTTGTGTAGAAGCTGCTCATGAGAAGGTTTCCCTGAAGGAAGACAGGGAGTGGGAACAGGTGGCATGGGAACAACTGAATGGAAGGAGGTATTCTAGTGAAATCATATGCAATATGCAGCAGCCTGAAGTACTATGCGCCCAGACATGACAGAAATGATAGAAAGAACCCACAAAAACTGTGGAATTTGGATCTAAGTCCTGTCTCAGAATGTCACACTCCAATCAAAGGACTACTTAGACTTCATAGTGTGTTTGGAGGTGTGGGGAGGTAGGCACAGTCACAGAGGAGGATTGGGAGAGATGATCTTCTAAAGTCTCTGGTCCTCCTCCTATCATAGTCCTCCAAAGCTGGTGGTGGGGAAAATTTAAAAAGTTTTCGTGATGGTGATAATGTATAAATACCTAAGGATTTTAAGGTGGCCTTGAGTCCTTTTGTCTATGCAGTTCAGATTCTCTGCTCAGAAAAGAGTAATGTACCCTCAAAAGGAAAGTCATGCAATGTCCTGCATTGATGATGGACAGTGCCAAGGCTCCTGAGAAGCAAAAGGAGACTCTTTTCTTGATTCCAAATGGGTAGCCATGTTAGTCTAGTTCAGCGAAACAAACAAGGAGTCCTGTGTACTTTTAAAGACTAAAAAAATTAACTTATCACATGAGCTTTCATGGAAGAAAATCCCACTTCTTCGAAGTGTCTGCCAAAGTGGGATTTTCTCTCATAAAAGCTCATACAATAAAGAAATTTGTTAGTCTTTAAAAGTGCCACAGGACTCCTTGTTTCTCTTCTTGGTGTTGGAGATGAAGAAAAAAAGATATATGCACAACAAGGATCACAAAATCCATTGAAAGAGTACTTGCAAATGCCAAGACAATGCAGTTCCAGTGACCATCACCGGCAATAATAAGGAACTGAAGGGGTGGTGGGACCCTTTACACTGTCACTAGGAGCGAGTGACTCCAGGGGCCACACAGACCTGAGCCAGTGGACGCCACTGAAGGAAAAAAACACATCAGCAGCATTACTCAGGATGAGCACACTTCTACATTGAAACAGACATGAGTTAGCACTCAAAGAATTACAACTTCATTTCTCAGGCTAAAGATGCAAGGAGTCCTGTAGCACTTAAAGATGAACATTTATTTATTGCATGAGGTTTCAAGAGAGAAAATCCCACTTCCTAGGCACATGGGGACCTAATTTTCAGATGAGCTGAGCATTCGTATCTCCAGATAAAGCAAATGTGGACAATGGATTCTTAGCACCTCTGAAAGTCAAGCCTAGTGCCGTGCACAGGGGAAATGCTACCAGAAACTTCACAATATGTCTGCCTGTCAATCCATAGAGAATCATATATGCTCAGTGACAGCAAGCAAGGGAACAGGAAAGACCCACTAACGAAAAATAAAGGGAAATCTGGGCATCAGACTAAAGTGCAGGTTGAAGTCGAACTATTAAGAAACTGACAAAACTAATGCCAATTTTTAAAATATTTTTAATGACTGCAAAAGACCCTAACAGAGAGAGCTGTTTTAATCTTATTGGAAACAGCTTCAACACTCCAACATTAATGTATGCACATATATATTAATGAAGTAGACATGTTAATCCCCCAATGTCTACATCTGTGAGGCATCTAAGCTCTTATTGCCTTCACCATCAGTCTTGTGTAAGTAACATACTGTGGCAACACATGAATAGTTCATAGCTTCAGCAATAAAGGAATGAATGAACAGTGACCTAAACCTTTGGCAGCAATTAAGGTTTGTTTCTTTAGTGATCAGTTATTGCATACTCATAGCAAACAAGTGTGTCTTTTTGACATATACACTTGTTTGCAAGTAAGTTAAAAAAGGGAACTATTTTTGTCAAGAACTTTTATGATTCCTGGGGCCCCCCCCCGTCATGCCTTGCTTTTTTTGTTATGTGTGTTGAGTTCTATTCCGATGGAATCACTCAAGACAAGCCAAAGAAATGGAAGATGAGGGGTTAAGGCAAAAGAATGGTAAAAGTGGTAGGGATTAAGGCAAAAATCTAAGGCAACTGTATTTGTTTCCTGTTACTTAGTGAGCTTCAGTTTGACCTTTCTGAAAGCTGCAATGAAAAGCTAATGTTAAGTGCAGATATTTGACTTCAGTATGCAATTAAGCACCCCTTGCAAACTAGAGTTTAACAGCAAACACATGACTGTAAATATGATCATCTGGCACCTGGGTTTACATGTCTGGGACAAAGGAAATTGATCTGTTTTTACTGTTCATCATTACACTTTGATTTTTATCCCCATACACTTTATTTTACACATAGTATGCTTTTGCATATTCCAAGATTAATTTTCTTGTGGTTCACATCAATACAATTAAATTCCAGCTGAAGGATCTTTGCTAGTAATGACAAAGTCAAAAAAAACAGCAATTGGGCTTTCAGAGTTCAGGTTGAATTTTCACTATCTGCAATCAAAAATCATAACCTTTACTTGTAAAAAGAACGTATTATCTCTGGGTGTCCTTCTGAAGACACATGGAATCCGAGAAAGGCATTTCTCCGGACTCACTTTTCACAGGGTAAAAGGTTAAATCTCTTTTCCCCTCAATGCATAAATATGACAATGTATTTTCATCATTTCTAATTTAAAGCATGACAAAACTGACTAAAAAAAAAAAGCTTAAGAAAATAGCAACTAACTAGACCGAAGAGGAAAGCCAACTCCTGCATCACCTGAATATTGTTTCAGTTAGTATATTAAATTAAAATAAGGCTTATAACAATACCTTACAATCTTTCCAGAATGTTAAGGAAGGCAGAAGCAGAAGAACTAACAGTTCTGTAATCAGCAGACTCTTCCTCATATACTGTTCTTCTCAGAAACAGTAGAACAGTTTTTTCTTATTCTCCCTGTTAATCAAAAACAATCAATTTGGATAATTAGTCAAAGGGACTAATTAGCGAAGGGACAAATGTCACTCTCATACAAAGCAAACAACCTGATCCTTTATATCACAAGGTAGTATTACAGTCCCTTGAGAGCTCTAATTCTAAAACTGGAATCTGTGAGAAATAAATGAATATGTATTGTAACTAACATTTTACACATTTTAAAAATTATTTTGCTGTATATAAAGTAAGTTTTAGCTAAATATTATCCCTGCTATCTGAAGTTCAGAAATAGCTCTCCCCCTTCAAACACTAATTTCTAAATCTGTAGAATGTGCACACACCCCCCATCTCTCTTCCTTATCAGTGCACACGATGCTGTTCTTCTCTAAGGTTTCACAATGCTGTTAGAACAAATCTGATTTACAGTACTTAGTTTAATCCTAGAATGTACCTTGAGAGAAGAGAGGCAAATATTTAGAAGTACATTGCTACTCTAGGTATGCTGTCAACTTGATAGGCTAAATGCAGTCTCGCTCTCAACTGAGGCCTTAAATTTTGTTTCTGGAGAATTATTTTTGGAGAAAGGTTAAGAGTTGTTACAGAACTCAACACCAATGTTTCCCTGAAATTAAAAAAAAACCATTTTAAAGTCAATTTCATTTGCTTTTGGGTATTTGGACCCACAAATTGAACTGCCTAATAATCAGAGAAACTGTGAAATGGTATACACTGACCATAAGCAACCATGAAAAGTGGCATCTATTTTCATTATTACAGTTAAATGTAAATTAAGAAGGTAAAAAGAATAAATGGTGAAAAGAAAATATTTTTAAGGTTATTAACACAGGAAAGAATATCTGATTTTTAAAACATGGTTCACCCACGTTTAAGCAGGGTGGGGAGAAAGAAGCCTGGATTTGACTAGACTGGCATGGAACAGGCAACACCTAGAGATACAAGGTGTGGAGTAAAAGACTTCTCAGGGGTCAACACAACCACGTTTCTTGGGCCAAGCCTTCAGGGGCACTGTGAACTCATATACCAGGTCACAATGCTACTCACCCAGATTTAGAGGGGGGTGGGTGTAGGGGTTCCTGGGCCAGAGCAGAAGTGGAAAGGGAGATGGGAGCCTGAGAACAGAAGAGGAGGGAAGTCAAATCTTCTGCCATCTCTACATTAAATTGTGCTCCGCAGGCCCTGTCTGGAGACCTGATATGATCTATTTGCATCATCATCAGTCCAATATAAATTAAGAAGGTAAAATGGCCTGGAGCCTTTCCTATCTGCCACACAATGCAAACCACTTGTGGATGCTGAAGCAGGTCACAGGACAAGTTCCCCACACCTTCCCACCAATCTTTGACATGCTGTGTGAAGGAAAGCGAACTGATTAGTTGTTAGATGTGTGGGCTCCACCACTGCATGTAAATCCTTTCTGGATCCTATCATCATCCTACTGCTGCCCTTTAATGGATTTATAGTTTGCACTGCATTTCCAAGACATCCTGGATCTGACTGGACCACCAATATTTAGGATCAGGAAAGAATGTTTCCTTCAGGCCTTTTCACCTTCCTTGTAGCACCTCAGAGGCCTGGTTTTAGGTTAATAAGGAATTGTATAAATAAGACGCTGTAACTGTAAGAAGTGGTGCACTCAATTTGCTTATGACATCTTACCAATATCCAGTACAGGTGAGAGGACACAGCTCCCAAAGGTAAACACAAACTAAAGAACTCAAAAGATTGTTGGCAGACCCTAACAGCCTGTAGACAGTAGAGGAGACCTCATGTCTTCCAGCTGAAATCTTGCTCAGTATACCCTCATTTCCCCCACAGGAATATTCAGCACAGGTATTGGGAGACATAATATTATGACCTGATAAGTATGCAATATTTTCTTTCTGCCATCTGAATTCTTTAATGAGATGGTTTTTTTTATTTAAAGAAAACACAGGGAAAATACACACAAAACTGCACTAACCCAGCATTAAAGGCTATGCTTAAATGTGTCATTGAGAAAATTAACATTCTTCCCTGTTGGCCACTCTGGACAAAGCTTTACTGATTCACCTATCTTCCTTTATAGATTAACTGATGGTGTATATTGAAATCTTGATCTGAATGGGAAATACTCAAAGAAATAAATGGCAGCTGAAGCCCGTAGGGGGACGACATGATGTAATCTGGATTATGCTACACCTCCTTTTGCCCTGCTAACTCAGGGAATTGACACCCGGCCCACAATTAATTTAGCCAATTGCCTTTAGCAGTTAATTAGCCCCTTTGCAAATCTTCAAGGATCTAAGAACATTCCTCTCTTTTCCTGAACTAACTTATTTTGTTCCCACATCTCTTCAAGTAAGATAAGGATCTGAAAAGACTGCCTACTGGAATTTTTACCAGAACCTGAATAAACTGACAGCAAGCTAAATTCATACTGAGATTCAGTATCCAGTTCAGAGAGCTGGATCCTTTCAGCATTCACTCCCATTAGCTTAAGTTACGTGCTGGTGTCCTCCACCCACCCACCCAGCCCTTCAAACCTTCAGTGCAAATCTGGTAATCAGTAAAACAGGTCCTACGTTTCCTGCTTTTACAATGGGTGGCACCCTTTTGATAGACCTGACTAAAAGCCTTGCCCATCCATGGCTATACAGATAGCCTAAAGAAAAATTCTGAAAGTTTGTTCCTGATCATTTAAGTAACAGCAACAATACAGAGGTAATTAATGACTTTGGCATGCTGAGAATTCAGTTAGAAGTTAGGAAAAATCAGAATAAAAACAAAAAAAATCAGAGCTCCAACTACTGTTTTTCTTCTTAAGAAATACTGAGGTAACCGGTGCAAACCTGCAGTGCAGAGTCTCAAACTCAAATAGCATGAGGACTAGTATGTTAGCCCGAGGGCCATATCACTGAAACCTTTTCATACAATGATACTGTAGATATCAATAATGACAGTGTTGTTGCAGGCCACAGGAAATAACTTCACGGCTGCATGTGGCCCGCAGGCTAGGAGTTTGAGACCCCTGCTGTAGTGGAACAAGGTTCTTTTGAATACCGTTGTCTCACCAGTATCAGGTTTAAGCATACCTAACTCCTCACAAAGGCACAATACCTTAGCATACTGCCTCTCAAGTACATCTCATTTTGAGGGCCATCACTCATTTTAACCCAGAAGTTATGTATATTCCACACAAATCTAATATTTCCTCCCTTTTATTATTGACAGTTATTTTCATCAATAAAAAGTAAAGGGGGAGTTGATGTTGCAGAAAGAATCACTGCATACTTAAAATTAAGTTCCAAAGGGGGCACTTACAGACTAACAAGTTTATTCATTGTGTGAGCCTTCGTGGGAGACAAATAAATGTTAGTCTAAGTGCCACAGTATTCCTTGTTAGTTTTACTTAAATTTATGTTTCCCTTCTCTTTCATTTTAGGTCTTTATCACACACTGCAGTCCACATTTGGGCCTTGGCAATTTAAAGATATGCTGGAAATGGAGGGCTGATGGACAGAAGAGGATGACTAGCATCTTTCATTATCTGAACAAACACCACTAGAAAAAGTAACATGTATTTGGAAAATACATCACAATAATAAATATTTTTTCTAGAGCTGCACATGGATTTCTGTAACATTATACGTTATCACATGTGCTCAAAACAACAAAAATCTTTAAACCAATAAAACTGTGAAAAAATTAATAAATTGAATTGTATACTGTTAGATTATACTTAAATATTGTGTTTTTACCACAATCTGACAAAGACATTTTAGCATAATATGAAATATATTTCTGTGTGCATGTTTTACGATTACTGAGCAGAAGACCTTAATTGTAATAGTTCCAAAGGGGTAGCCGTGTTAGTCTAGTTCAGCAAAACAAGCAAGGAGTCCTGTGGCAGTCAAAAACTGACTAATTTATTTATTGCATGAGCTTTTGTGGGAGGAAATCCCTCGCATGAAAGCTCATGCGATAAATAAACTTTAACAAGTCTTATAATACTTACTCATAAAGAAGATTTTAAATTATTGTGGAAACCTTGATAGAATAACATCAGGTTGACCTAGGCTCCTCCCCATATTAACATTCTATTAAAATATAATTTTGCAAACCCCACAAGACATATATACTCTAAATGTGATGATTTTTAAGCATTCCACTGAAAGCTATTCCATAGTGTTGTGCTTTTTAACAAAAGTCAGAAAAAGAAACATTAAAATCTCCTACACTGACAAATTCATCAGTATTAATGGAAGAAAAAATAGATTTTTCAAGTTTTAGCTTTAATACTTTGAAGCAATAATTGGTAAGGAATTTTGTTTCAACATACGCACTATGGGAACTTACTCAGCTCTTCTTTAATTCTAAATTTTCTGAAATTTTGTGCAGTCATCATCACCACCTTAACATTCCACTGGCTATATTTTATTCATATAATTATCCACACATTTCAGTTTTACTACAGTGCACTTAAACAACTGCAAACGTAAAAATTAAAAGAAAAAAAATCTTCTGTTGCATATTTTCTCCCAGGTCTCTCTCCCCAATTCTTTTCAACCATAGCCAGGAGTACTATTAAAAAAAAACAAAAACAAAAAAAACCCTGCACCTGATGTAACACATTAAGCCTGAAAATATTAAAAAATATTAAAAAGCAATTGGAGTTTTTGTGGACAGTTTATATATGCTTATTAATTTTGTCAGTTGTTATGTCCCAGAGAAACATCTTATTAGTTCTACAATTAAATGATTCAGCAACCATCCACACTATCTTTGCCTTTTAACAGTTGCAATCAGTAGCAGATCTAGGTGTAATCAACAGCAGCAGGGGGTTTTAGGAAGCAAAACAAAACAAAAACAGTGGGGATCTTTACTAGTACACAGTAATTGATACAAGACGACATTTTATTCTAAGTTAGCCCAAGATATAACAAAGTTTACACAAGTGTTGCTTTCTATTATCTACAATTAGCATTTCAATTAATCAGCAACAATGCAATAGGCTATTTTAAAACAGTCTGGTATTGTTTATTTTATTTTTTTTTTATGGAATTCTTCTTCCCTGCCTCCAAATGATTTTTTTGTTTCTCTGACAGAGCACTTAATGGCCCCTTTTACTTTTCCTGTAACCAGGTCAATTTTAGTGTTACCATCAATTCAGCTGAGAACTGGACAATTCAAAGAATCCACTGATGTCAATCCCTTAAACTGGTGAGTGGGCTGCTCCAGTGAAATATTCCCTCCCCTGCAGGGGCTGAGCACTGCACAGCAGTCTCTGCCCCTGCTATGTACTATGTCTCCCAAACTAACTGAAGAAAACCTTGGGGTTTTTTTTAATTATTTATTCATTCATTCATTTCAAGATTTATAATCTCTTGTTCACCAAGACTACCCTAGATGTTGGAAAGTGATGCATTTATGCTATTCAAGAGGAACTGGCAGTGGCAGAGTAATTTATTTACCCTTTTGCTTTTAAGATCCGAGTTGAACTTCTGTCTGAGACATACATGTTAAATGAATTCTCTACCCATCAGATGTTACGTATATTACTGTCACCTTCCACTGAACTGAAAATTACTGATACGAAAAAATTACATCACAATAAATGGAAACAGTTCAGTTTGCTATTGCTGAATGGTAACAAGGTCCAACACAAAATGTAACTTCCTTTCTGTACATTAGCTAAAATATACCATGTTTGAAAACAGCTTTAAAATTTCCAGAAAGAAATGAGATACTTAAACAAATACAAGATTAAATTCCTTCTCTCTCTTCTGCTTTATTAAAACTATAACAATACTTAAAGCAATGTGATATACATTATTTGCTAAAATTTGGTAGAAAATTGATTCTAGAGTTTAAATATATGTTGTCTTCATTTGTTCATCACTCAGCTATTGAGAACATACATTAGATTCAGTACTGTTTATATACAAGGCAGACTGATTCATTGCACTCAGAAGTTTCAGTCAAGATCAGGACCCCATTGTACTAGGCAGTGTACAATTAAATGCATACCTATGCCAGGTCTCAGTCTCATGATCTCTGCCCCAAAATCTTAGAATCTATTTTGATGTAAACACATGAAAAGTATAAAACAAAACAATGGAAGGGAGGGAGACAACGTGAAAATAATGAAAATACCACAATCACAAGGTAGCTATAAGCACAACTTAGTGCTTCCTTGATGGTTCCAAATCATCCTGTTTTTGAAATAAATCATAAGATCAGCTAATCTTGACTGTTGTAAGAATTAGCTTTCTTTGGTTGTCTTATTTCTTGTAGACATCACAGCAAAAGTGTTTCCTGTAGAGTGGTGTATGCCCTCATTTATATCTGAGCAAATAACATGCTCATGAGATCTCATTCGTGTGTAGCTGCTCAATTAAGCACCTAGCAGGCTGCTGGTCACAGATTCACCAGAGAGTGTTGCCCACTCTTCCCCAAGAAGAAAGGCAAACTTCCAAAAGGAAAGAAAGGTATACGTCTAAAGAGAAAGACAAATCCAAGGATTTAAGCAAGAGTGCTGTTCTTGTATATTAATCTAACTGAGCAAGTGTAAGAAATATGGGGCCAGGACTGCAATTTTCTCCTGGAAGATGAAAGGCAGTTCCAAAGAGAAAGGGGAACTACTCTATCCAACAGCAAAAGGCAAGAAACTGAAGAAAAAAGGAGTAGTCAGCCTCATTTTCATCTCTATCGGATTATCTGGGGAAAAAACAGCTGCCTAGAAGAATTTGGAGTGACAGATTTAGGGTTTCTAGAATAAGATTTGTAGTTCTACTTAATATAAAACACACTCATTTAATCTATGGAACACCCAGTAGTAATTGGTGGAAGATTCCCCAGGAGGTATAGCCTAACTAGCATAATTAACCAGCCCCTTCTGAAATTCATGGTCATCTTCTGGATTTAGGTCTTAGAGGCATATATTCCCCAATAGAATTGAGGATTTTTTAAATTAATTTATTACTTCTCCTACCCTAAAGGGACGTTGTCTCATAGGAAACTCAGCTGAACTAGCCTTTGTGAAGCTGGACAAAGGATGGGGGCTTTACTGACAAATAGCATTGTCAAGTACACATTCCACATATTGCCAGTTTACCTGACTGTCTTGGGTTCTCAATTCAAGTGTAACCCTTCTGCCAGGGCCGGCTGGCAGAACAAGGACCGGTTTCTATATCTGGGGGTTTCCCAATGATGCAGCACCACCAACTGGCTCGAGCCCCCACCCAGATCTCTGGGAATCCTAAACTGTTCCCTGGGCACCCCAAAGGGTAAGGCTTCCCCATTTACAAGCACGTTACTGAGTGTACTAAGTGGAGCTTTTAACAGCAGTAAAACAAAAATGCAAAAGGCCAAATAACAGAGATCAGCACTAATCAAGGAAACTTAGTATAGCGTGAAGTTCCCAACAGCCCACACCGCATAACAGAACATACAAACTTAATGGCAAAACTGGCACTGATCTGGAGGCTCAGTGCTAACTAGGCTCCCAACCAACCCTAAGGTATATAGGGAGTGTCTTTTACATCAGCTGTCCACTAGCGCCATCTACCGGTCACTCACTCCATCATCTAGAACCGGTTCCTCGGCTCCACCCACTGTCCACCGGCGCTGCCCTCCAGTCACTCGTGTCGCCCGGCTAACCGCTGGCCACTCTTGCCATCCGCTGGCTCCGCCCACTGTCTGCCAGCACTGCCCTCCAGTCCCTCTTGTCGCCCAGCTCACCACTGGCCGCTCTCACCATCCGCTGGCTCCACCCGCTGCCTGCCAGCGCTGCCCTCTGGTCCCTCGTGTCGCCCAGGTCACCGCTGGCTGCTTTCACCATTCACCAGCTTCACCCCATTGCTTTTCCCAGCTTAGGGAGAAAGAGTTCTCCCTAGCTCAGTGATTATCAGCTCTTAGTTTTTAACAGCTGGTGATAGCTACTTCCATAAGAAAGAGCAAAAGGAGCAACAGGGAAGGAGGCAGATACTGCCTCAAGAATTAAAACAATGCATACCTCCCATTTCTGTTCTCCAGTCTTTCAGGCTAAAACATGCAGGGGCTTTTCCTACAAATCTTTTCTAAGTAAGGGTGTCTTTTACCCTTTAACTAACCCAGACAGATTAGTTGCTCCCCACTTTCAGTTTAGAAGCTGTTAGGAACAGCTTCTAAGCACGCCTTGCACAAGAAAGCATTAATACCACAATTTGTGTTGGCCTTTGAGACCTTCAGCATGCAGCAGTAGAAAGGCAAGCTGGTTGGCACTTCATCTACCCATTTTAGACCAAACTTTCTGTTTATAGGCATTCATGTGACATTCAGTGCCAGATTTACTAGCATTCAAACTATCTCAGATTTTCTTCAGTGCTAAGAAAACCAGATTCCATTACAACCTTGAAAAACCCAGGGATAGACTGACATTACTGATGAACTGAGTTTTACATCAGAATGAAGGGACTGAAATTAAGGGATATAGCTAGAGACATGGATGAGAGCTCCTGGGATTCACCCTTTGCACTAACTTAACAAGCACAGT
Organism: Podocnemis expansa; assembly: GCA_007922195.1. Lineage (NCBI taxonomy): Eukaryota > Metazoa > Chordata > Testudines > Podocnemididae > Podocnemis > Podocnemis expansa. The sequence continues at coordinate 10,891,125 of ML681964.1, read as the reverse complement.
GGTCCCACCTTTCTTCCTCACCACAACATAGAGGTCAAAAGAAGAATCACGAATAGCAATGCAGGAGGTGGTCTTTTAGAACAACAACAGAGTATGCCTCTACAAGTGTCTGGCATCAGTCACCTGAACTTCTGCTAGATACTCCAATAAGTCAGGCATCTGCATTTCAGCAAGAACTGGGTATGTCCACAGATTGTGTCTCATAATTTAGACCATCACAGCAGAATCACTTTGAAATTTTTCCAGGATGTGGGGTGAGTTAAGATAAAAAGATTTTGTCATGGTCTGAGAATCAGACAACAGTTCACCAACAACTAGACATCCAAATGGACATAAGCCTCTGTACTGCCTGGCTAGGCTATAGCATATACTGATGAACTCACCACATTCCAAGCATTGTATATATATCATCCAAGCATAGCCTACTCATTTTCAGAAGGACAGATTTTTGTTCTGAGTACAGGACCTTCTGAGATGTTTTAGCACATTTACTTCAGTATAGGGAGCCCATACAGCTGAATAATTAAGTTGAGGTTCCCTTATGTGCTTTATGTGGTTTACTATAACAAAGGAGATTAGGAATTCTCATTTTTCAACTCCAGTACTCATATGATAGCCATCTTTTCCTTAAAAACTGTCCATTTACCAAAGATGATTCATGATCTTGAATATCCAAAAACTGACGACTCTAATATCCTATATATATCACAAGACCAGCTGA
>ML681964.1:10797904-10885404 GCA_007922195.1 Podocnemis expansa | reverse complement strand
CTTCAGCTTTTCCCTCATCCTCTGTCACGAGGATGACTGCCCCATTCAGTAAGGGACCTATACCTTCCCTGATCCTCTTCTTGTTATTAACATATCTATAGAACCCCTCCCTGTTATCCTTTACATCCCTCACTAGCTGCAACTCCATTTGTCCTTTGACCTTTCTGATTTTATCCCTGCAGTCCCTAGCAATATCTTTATATACCTCCTTAGTCATCTGACCAAGCTTCCACTTCCTGTAAGCTTCCTTTTTATGTTTAAGCCCAGAGCAGAGTTCTCGGCTAAGGCATTCTGGCTGTCTCACATGTTTTTTCTTTCTCCTAATAGGAATGGCAACTTCCTATGCCCTTAGCAGGGTTTCTTTAAAATATAACCAACTCTCTTGGACTCCTTTCCCCTTCAGATTAGCTTACCAAGGGATCCTGCTCATCAGTTGCCTGAGGGAGCCAAAATCTGTTTTTTGAAGTCCAGGGTTTGTGTTTTGCTTCTTTCCTTCCTTCCTTTAATCAGCATCCTGAACTCAACCATGTCATGGTCACTACTGCCTACTTTGCCATTTACCTCTACCTCCCTGATCAATTCTTCCCTGTTTGTGAGCAAACTGCATGTTTATTCATTAGAAACTAAATTACCAAACAACTATCCAGTCTTAGGAACTTTTTAGATTACTACTGACTCCTACTACACTCAAACCAATTGCCTTACCATGAATGGTTTGTACATCTCTATGAGACAGCAAACTATTTAACCCCACACTAACAGTGAACTTAAAATTCAAAGAGAAAAAACACCTAATGTGACAACTGCTTTCAAATTAACAGTGCATGACCATCAATTTACCCACTAACTTAAGACACTAACTCCTCTTTTTTAATGCATCTCCACTATGGATCACAGTTCCCAGCTGGTGTTATAACTGCTAGTGACATGACAAACCACAGAAGAGCCTTGGAAGGCAAGCTACGTATGAAGTAATGGTAAATCTGTATTTTCTTCTGATATTATGCATTTCTAAATGTTTAATACCTTACTTGATAAAAATGCAAACATGAAAATGTGTTAGAATTAGAAAGAATACAAACTAACTTTATTACTATCTATAGTACAGAGTATGCATATTCTGAACACGGCCGCTGTGGGAGTGAAGTCACCAACAAAGTACATATTGGAATATTACTTCGGTAAGAGTAGATGATGATCCACTTTAGGTATTCACCTTACCAGCCTGCAATACAAGTAAAACAAGAATGAAAATGTACCTTCTAATTACATCTGCAAGGCTTCAAAGGCCATCTTACACTACCTGGGGTCCTCAACATAGTAATGTGCCACTTCCCTTTGCAGGTCTCAAACATTACAACAGATAACTAATATCATAACATAATGAACATTTAGTAACACAATTTGTATTTCTGAAATAAATTAAATTAATCTACAATATGAACTTAATGTTCAATAGAATAAGAAACTCATTCACACATGACTCATGTCAGTATTACTATGAACACCATAACCTCATTCTAATCTATCAAAATCAGTACTAAAGGAAACAGCAAACTAATCAACTAGTGATATAAACTAAGCAGATAAATTCAAACACAACTAAACCATTTCCAGATAGACTTCAACCTTCTTCGTGTCCTTAGTCATTTGCGTTTTAGTAGAACTACCCATCAGAGAAACTGCTCGCCCAGCATAAGGGAGGGTGTCCAATCTGGTCCAGACTTACGAAGTTTTCAACCTCATAACCATAGCTTTAACTGAGGCTTCAAATGAACACGTAGCTTTGATGCAAAGTGAAAGAAGTAGTAGGCTAACCATTTCCTCATTTTTTATAATGTAGTGTTTTTAAGTTCCATCCACTTTTTTTTTTTTTTTTTCAGAAGCTGTTCTAGTGTTCTGGGGGCCCTCAGGCTCCATCTTTGACTTTTGCTCCCAGCCTTGCTGCCCTCTGCTGCTGCCGCCTCCCCTTAAGCCCCTGCATCTCCACAACCCCTTCACCACTGCACCGCTGCTTCTCTGTGGACTGTGCCACTGGCTCCCCAACCTGCATGCTTCCTCAACCGCCCCCCCACCCAGGCTCCCTCACCTCACTTGACTGGCTGGAGTGCTGCAGCCAGTCAGCTGCTGGAATCTGCCATGCCCCATCCCTGGCGCAAGGCCCTCCCACAGCATGGGGCTTTGGAAACTGGCCCACGCTACCCCACAGTTGACTGTCCATGTAAAAAGTGAGGCAAGCTAAATTCTCTGTGACAAAAAAAAGAAGTCAAGCAGTATTCTTCAGGCTTATACATTCAAATATGCTTTTCCATTCCCCTGCACACATGCCAAAAAGGAATTTTTTTTAATAAAAAATAAGGGGTTTCCTTCAGATATCAGATTAAATGCCCCTGCCAAAATTCAATGCAACAAAGTGAAGTGTTTGATACTAATCTGTCTGTTACAGGGCTAGTTTCTTCTTTTATTCTCATTGGTAAGACTGGCATGACGCAAGTAAAATGAACTTGTGTGCAACTTCTACTTCAATTCTCCCACACCTCTCAGATGAAATAAAAAAAAAATGATGTTGATTATTTGCTGTGCAATGGAACATTTCTGCTAGTTCAAAAAACCCAACTAAATACAGTGGGAAAATTCAGCGTGACAATGAACTTTCAAGGTTGTAAAAGCCCTGCAGGCAACTCTGTAACTCCCCTTAAGCAGTTCTAACTTCTGTTGCAAATGACCAACACAGAAATCGACCATGACAGCATGGGACTGCTGGGTGGAGAAGAGAAAGATCTCTTTCTGATGTGTATCTCCTTCTTATACTTGTTCTTTCAGTACATATATCTTTTCTGTAGACAACACGACAAACTACCTTAAACTGTTAAAGGTTCATATGTTCTTCAGATTCTCTAAGAGACCAATGCAAGAGTAAGATCATATTCCACACTTGTGAGTTCTCCTTCCTTCAGAATTCTAGAATAAGAAACCCACCCATTCACACATGACTCATGTCAGTATTACTATGAAGACCATAACCTCATTCTAATCTATTAAAAGCAGTATTAAAGGAAACAGCATCAGAAAATCCATCTTTTGATGGCAGATCTATTTCTTCGTTTAAATATTTTAACGTGCAGTTTGTGGGCTGTATCCCTATCATAAGTGTGGGCACAGGCATTTTTATTGGAGAACAAGGCGGCAATATTTTTTGTGATAACAGAAGAAACAATTATAACATTGAGATCACAGTTAGGTTAGGGTGAGTCAGTTGTCCCATACAGCACTAGAAAGAAAGTTTCTTAGATTGTACATACTGATAAAGGTGGCTTCTTCTTCTTCTTAATGCTATCTTAAGAGCTCAGACACGGCATCTACCTACCTCGTAGCAGTCTCTTTCGTGAGAACCCCACTTCCCATATCAGATATCCACATTTGCATAGGCTGTGTCTCACCCCACAAAGGCAGCATGTAAAAAAGGAATGATCGAATTCCTTCTAAAAGCACTTATCTCACCACATGGACAATCACTGAAAAATGAAGGCAAGTTATCTTAAAATGTATGAAGAGAAAGTTCATATTAAGCTATTTCGTCTTAACTGGGCATTTGACAGCTTCCCATTCAGACAATAAAAAATTAAGAACCAAATGTGAAAACTTTTTCCTGGAAATGACAAATAACTGCAAAAAAATTATATTATTACATATATCTATATCTATATCCATATATATAAAACCCTTCTACAGTCATGCCAGTAAAATGAATTAGAACTGATATTCAGCCTGGATAAAGTCTCATTGCCAAAACACCACTGGTTTTGTTGTTTGTTAGTTATCCAAAACTATTTTATACCTGCATTTATGAACAGAAGATTGCCTAAATCACCATTAGTTTTTTTTTAAAAAACAAATCCTGAGCCATTTTAATCTTTCACCAGCTTTTAATTTTTCTTTTTAAAGAAAATCATGAACTACAATCTTTAAAAGTGAGGTAATTTTGTTGTATAAACAATCCTTCTTAATGACATTTCAATGACCCAGTTATGCCTCTGTTTTATTTTTGTAATATTTTATATGAACTTATAAGGCTGCAGTTTATGCTGTTCTTCAATTTATTTTTCCATCTGCTTTTAGCTCCAGGATAGCATATTTTACCACAATTGATAAATAGGGTCAGAGGAATAAAAAAAATTAATCCGGTATGTTTTATATAAAATATATAAATAAATGTGGCAAACTCAGCCTATATGTATTTAGTGGATTTTTTCCTTAAACTAACAGTCTTCTGACGGGGGGGGGGGGGGGGGTTTGGACCTAATCACTATGCACTAAAAATTCCTTACAGCTTTCTGTTTTAACAGTTCTATGAAAAATTCAATATATGAGCAAACAAGGATAAAAGGTCACATTTTCAAAGGTGATCTTTTCAGACATACAGGAGGCAAAAGGCCAAGTCCCTTAGGGCAGGGGTTGTCAAACTTAGGGTCAGGACCCAGTACTGGGTAACAGACCTTCAAGCACTGGGTCATGGCACCCTTTGCTACCACTGCTAAAAGACTGGAGTATATTGCTCAAAGATGTAATTGCTGGGTCACAGGCATACATGATTATTTTCAACTGGGTCCCAAGCAAAAAAGTTTGAACACCACTGCCTTCGGGTGTGCCTACATGTTGTGTTAGTCTGCACAAATAGTGGTGTCAACTCTGGTGTACACTAGCATATTGTACACTAGTTGACTCATGCACCTTGCTGGTGCTCACTAAAACTTCCCTTGGGTGCACTGTTCTGAACTATAGGCTATTCATGTGCTCTATGGAAGTTTTAGCAAAACAAACAAGGAGTCCTGCGACACTTTTAAAGACTAACTGATATATTTATCGTATGAGCTCTTGTGGGAGAAAACCCCACTTCAACGGATGCTTTGAAGATGGGAAATTCCCCAAGTTCAAAGTGTCTGACAAACAGGGATTTTTCTCCCATGAAAGCTCATGTGATAAATAAATTTGTTAGTCTTTAAAAGTATCACAGGGCACCTAATGTTTTGCTGAACTAGATAACATGACTACCCCTCCGGAACTTATGAAACTTTTACTGCATACCAGCAGAGTCCATGTGAGCCAGTTAGTATGCGACTCTCTAGTGTGCACTATAATTTATAAACCTTTCTGACATGTACATGCACTATGTTGACAAATTCTTAGCTTATTCTAGCTAAGGAATCTGCAGTTTCAGTGTTGTGAATTTTTTTAAGATGTAGGTGTTGATGAAATGATGTTGGACTCGGGAACACGTCCAAGGCACATACACATACACATTCACAAACACCTCCGCTTGCTCACTCCACCTCCTGTTGATTTGAACATAGGAATGCTTACCAATACAGCTTAAAGTAGTGTGCATGCTGGTAAGGGCAATTATGAAACCTGAAAGGTCACTGTACACACATTAAGAGTCTGCGACAAAAGTTATATAGGGAAAATGAACTAGTGTCAGCAAAAGGAACCTACTACTGTTGGTGTTGGGACAAACTCTATGGCAGAACAAGGAACCACTTTCGTAGATATACTGTTTGTCAAACTGCCCGCCCACTGAAGCAAATCTTGAAATTAGTGCATGTACTGTTGCCATCTGTTTACTTTTCATGATCAAAACTCTGACTGTGGCTTCCAAAGAAATACTAAGTGTCAGTGTCAAACAAGATAGGTAGAGTTACAGTACTATGATCATGCATGTTTCTTAGCTTAGGAAAGAAGAACTATGTAAAAATGGACCCAATTAGCTGTGGAAAAAGATAATGGTATAATTAATATTTTTGTTTATTTATACATTATTCATCAAGAGGAACACAGTGTCAGGGCCCCTGGGGACATGTCAATACACCAATTAAAAACCCATGACTGTCCATGCCAGCTGACTCAGGCTCACAGAGTTCAGGCTAAGGGGCTGTTTAATCGCAGTGCAGATGTTTGGGTCTGGGCTGATACTAGAGTTCAGGCTCAAGACCCTGTGAGGAGAGACTCAGGGAAAGAACTGAGCTGTAACCCGGGCTGGAATGTCTACGTCACAATTAGACAGCATCTTAGCCTGCTCTCAAGTCAGTTGGCACAGACCAGCTGGGGGGTATCTAACTGCAGCATAGATATACCTAGGACATTGACCCATAAAAATAGACAGGTTTGCCTAGAATATAAGCCTATTTGTAAATAATCATCTAGTTTAGCAGAAATTTTCTGATCTGCCATGGAGATAAGGAGTTCGAGGCAAAAATCTCTCTGCTCATGTGACGCACAACAGACATCAGTGAAATTCACTAGGCTAAAGACAGTAGGCATGTAAAGATTCAACATTTTCCTCAGTTATCCCTAAAATTTCAGACAGACATTGGATCTCCTACATTCCTTTGCTGGCTTGCCAGAGTTTCTAAAACCCATTTTCTACATATGCACAGCAATGGGCTGCCTGCTTTCCTACATAAATCAAACGTGCCACATTAGCCACATCTCCAGCCTCTACCTGATCCACATTCTTTTTATGAACCCATTACATTTCTCTCCTGGGTGGGTAACTTTATGGGCAGGGTACATATTTTAATCTTGTCTTAAGGCTGCTCCAGGCTACCTCATGGGCCTCGCGGCTCTCTACTCTTCAGCTCCCTCTCCTTCCCGGGGACTGCCTTCCCCATGCCCCTCAATGTGCATGGTTTAATCACATTCTCCACAGTCACTCCTGTACTTTTCTCATCATTTACTCCAAATTTCAACAGAAATCTTTTTTTGTTCTTTCTTACACCTCCCTTTCTTTCTTCCTCTGCTTCTTATCATGTAACTGATACTGTAATTAAAATCACCATATTTTATAATTTTTCCTGTATACTTACCCATATTAGTTCTGTAAAATATTCTTGGATACATTTTGTAACAAAGACTCTATGGCCAAATAAAGTTACATTTCGTACATAGAAAAGAAGTTTGGCAAAATGTCCATATGGACTATTTAATAGTGCAGTCAGTCATTTCCAAAAGAAACTTAAGGTTTTTGACAGAAAAAAACCTACATGTGACTCATTCAACTCATAACAGACCTTTGAAAACTTTGCTTTTGGAATTTATCTTCATTAATTCTGTTGCTTAAGTTAGAGTGCTAATGTCAAGCCTTTTTGTATTTTGCCACTCAAATTTAATGTCAGTCACTTGACATCTGAATATGCCATTCATAAAATGGAAAGTGCTGTTGCTATTCCCCTTCTCATTTTGAGGAAGAACTCCTACATTTAACTTTGCAAAAACTAACAACCTTACTAAATATTGTGATCCTCCTTACTAAGACAACTAACTAGTATAGATACAATATCTTACGTGTGTAGATTTATGATGCTTCTTAAAAAACAAAAAGCCTCAATGTTAGCAATGCAACATGACAGGATACTCCTTTGGCTGGAGCTGTAATACATCATCTTTGAAAACAGAAAACAACACTCACCTTAGGTTTTTTTTTTTTAAGTTCCATACTTCCACAGAGACCATAAAAGAATAATCATCAAAATTAGTGAAATGTTTCAAAGTTCTTACTCCAGAGAATAACCCGACTAAAGCAGACCACTCACTAATAAAGTGCAACTTAATAAATCATGTGGAATCTTATTTTGTTCAAACCCTTACTAACTCCTAGCACCATCTGTTACCATCAAAACTATATGACAAGATATGATATATAATTAATAGGTAAACAACAATCTAATTAAAATGGACAAATACTCCATGTTCCTGCCATTTGGGAGCTCTAATTACAGACTAAATTTTAAGCTTGAATTAAATATTTAAGCTGGAAAATTAACTTTCCTTCTCAAGCCTTGAATACATTAATACAGATATGTGAAGCGACTTCCTGATGGGAACTTAAACATGTAATTTAGTTTCATCAAAGCAGTTACTAATTGTTAAGCAGCAGTACCTTACCATATGTACACAATAGCTATTTAGAGCCGAAAAGGTGCTTTTAAAGCACCCCTCTGCAACCCTTTTCTGACATAAATATAAAATGTATATACAGCACAGCAGTTTATACTACACACTGAAAATAAATTACAGAGAGACTTCAGCTCTCACTGCTTCTTGGCATGCATAAGTACAAATAGATCTAGATAAACGAATACACATTTTTGCTAATCAAGCTGAAAACAGTAAGGAAACCTCTAGAAGAAAATGTAAAAAAATATCATGTAGAATTTTCAATAGATTGTAAAAGTACCTTGTTATTTACTACTGAACCAAACTGTGAGTCAAAATGTAGGAAAGCTAGATTTGTTTTCACCCAAACTAAAAAAACAGCTGATTTTTATTAACTACTAATAACATTCAGAAAAATTAAACTGAAAAGACACTGGGGAATCTGACACAAAGTAAGGTGAAAAAGGAACAACAGCATTAATCATATAGGGGATAAAAATGGTCCCTGATAAAATTTACCTTCTTATGTATCTATAAGGAAAACCGTGCAAGAACTGAAATTTCTATATTAAGAAGCTGCAAAAGTAAAGAAGAGCCTACATGTTTACATTCAATATACAATGTGTGTCTCAAGTTTGACTGACCTGATCAGTCACAATGACAGAAGTCACTGGACAAAAAAGGGTTTATCAGAAAAAGAAGTTATATATTTTAAAACAACAAACCAGGGAATGCACAAGAGCGAGGAACAAGCAAGGGTATGAGACCCCAGTAATCATCAAGGACACAGAACTTCTCTTATTCCAACAGGGTGGGGAAGAAGCAATCTCCTGAGAGGTCCAGCGAACTCCGGCAGGGGCTAATGGGAGCAGAAAGGGGAGGAGGGTGGAAAGGAATCACCTATTCTCCCTCCAATTTCCCCTCCTCAGTCTCTTGTGCTGCCACCACACAGAGAGGGGGCTCCCTCAAAGTTGGTGCTCCCTGAATCCTGTTACCATCACATGTTGCTTCAGGAGGTTCCACTGATCCCTCTTCACTCTATATTCTTTTTATCAGATTATGTCACTATGCTAGATTCCTCACCTCCAATTCCCAAATATGTTGAATCATAACAAGATCTCCTAAGACAAATGGTGTTGATCCTGGGGATTCAGGCTGAGTTTGTTCAAGAGAATCCATAAGTTAGTGGATATTCTTTAGCCCTGGGAGAGTTACTTCCCTTACAAATGGACCAAATTGAAGTGTGCCAGAATGCTGCAGAGCATCCCATCATCAACACCACCCACAGCAAAGTATAATGGTAAATGTTATGTCATGTCCCTAGGCCAGGCTTCAGGAGGTTGGGTTGTTTTTTTTAAAACTCATATTCAGGCCCTAATTCCCTGGTTGTTAGGGCAGCAAATAAGAGATCATAGCAGATGAGATATAAATCCCCACCTAAAGACAGAGTCTGAGAGGTTAGATTTGATGGGGGAGAAAGGTGTTTGGGGGGGGGGGGTTGTTTGTTTGTTTTTAAGAAAACAACCACTACAACCAAATGTGCATTGCCAACTAACAAAAACAGCAAGCATACTATTCAAATCTGACTTTGTGAACTGGGGCACCACATCCAAGTTTTTGGCTAAGTTACCAAAATCCTAGATGTTTACTTCAGAAGGCTATTTGGTGGTCAAATCATCTTTGGAATCAGCAACGGATGTGGCATATACTTAATCTAGGCTTATGGCTGAGCTATAACAATGGGAAGTGGCTCATGGTTACAGAACTTCAACAGTGCATTAAGAACTTACCTTTTGATGTTTACTTTTGTTTTCCAAGAAAACTGACAACACACTGCATTCTATTAAGGACTTCCTTGCTACTTTGCTGTCATAGCTGATTTATACTCAAACCACAAAGAAACATAATGTTCAGGGTCAGCAATAGCACTGGTATTGACATCATCTACAGTGAGGTTTCTGACAGCCATACTCCCCGGCTAGGCAGCAGCACTTCCCCACAAGGGGGTTATAAAGGAGAAGACCTTCTGGAACTAATTAACCAATCAGCGCATTGCCCTGCACATCAGAATCAGTGTACCAGTTGTCAACACCTCAAATATGAAGCTCCATTTAGAGATAAGCCATCTTGTTTCTATAGTACTTACAAAGCAGTAACTGAGATGAGCCCTAAGCACTGTAAGATTGGGTTATGCCATCCAATCCCTGTCCACACATTCCCCATTCCACCCCTTTCCAGGGAAGTTCCAAAGGGGTAGCTGTGTTAGTCTAGCTCAGCAAAACAAAGAAAGAATCCTGTGGAACTTCTAAAGACCAACAAATTTATTTACTACATGAACTTCTGTGGGAGAAAGTTCGATGAAGTGTTAATCTTTAACAGTGCCACAGGACTCTTTCCAGGGAAGACTCTCATAAGTCACTGTTTCTACAACATATCCAGAAGGTGCTCTGGGAACTACAGGGAAGGTTCCTCCTCTTGATCAGGGAACAGGACTCTACTCCTGGTACTCCCTAATCCTCAGGTCCAAGAGATGGGTAGAGACTTATCTTCAATCTCCATGGCCTCAGCAATTACCACAATTCACACGAGATTCCTTGGGGTTGCCCTAGCTACTGTTTTTCCTATATTGGACCACAACAACTCATCTGCTGTTCCTGATCTTCATACCTGTCTCCATGTTGCAATTTTCTCAATGCATGGGAAGTTTCTGAGGTTCCTAGTCACCAATAAACATCATCATTAAGTGATTCAGTTCCTTAGCCTATCATCAGCCCTGTGTTTCTTTGACAAATGCACAACCATGGTAGTAACCTATCTCAGAAAGACGAGAATCCATTACCCTTCCATCATCAGAAAATTGGCTAGTGAGGGGGTAGATTTGAGGAACAAATCCTCCATCAAACCCAATTCATGCTGGACCTCTTTGATCAATAGAGATTGATTCTGATCAGAGCAAAATCAACACCAATTCCGACTAAAAAAAACTGTGTTCTTTGGGACCACATTAGATGCTATGAATTGAAAGGTTTTCATCCCACCTGAAAAATTCCAGACAACCTAATGCCTGTGTCGGGACCTCCAATCTTAACCTTCTACCATAGCCCATATTTGCCTGAAGTTACTTGCTCATATGATTGCATTTACACAGTCAAGCACATGAAGGCGCATCTTCACCCTCTTCAGTCACAGCTGAAACTGGTCTTGCCTGAGCTGCCAGACATTGAACAGGCTTGTCTGAGTGCCTCCAAGTATACTAGACTTTCTACTGTAGCGGGCAGAATGAAACAATGTATATCTAAGTGTTCCCTCTGCCTAGTCTTTACCCAACAGGACCATAGTCATTAATGTTTTGACAATAGTTGAGAACAGGTATCAAGGCACATTAAAGGTTCAGATTGGGTGGTTAGAACAGGAAACATCTGTTCATATCATGTATTGGAACCCTGAGCTATTTACAATTAATTTTGTGTGTTTGGGGATCAGACTGGGGAACAGCAGTTCACATACTCACAATACAACCTCTATGTATTACAAGAACAAAAAATTAGGGTCCTGCTCCAACAAGCTTTGTCAGGCAGCAATGTTTTGGCATCATGTCCACAGTCACACATTTATCAGACTTGCAAAACCAGCTGACTGACCATATCAGCAGAATCTTCTTCAAGAACCCAGTAGGGTGAGGTCCATGTTTAGGGAATAGAGCATCCCATCAGTCAACTGTGTTGGCAGCAAAGGGCAACAAGAAGTACCATCATGTTTGTTTTCAAATGGGACTCAACCCAGGGTCTTTAATCCATGCCTTCCAACTGAATTGGGTAAATGCCCTGATATGTCTTCCCCATTATTATTCTCATCTCTCAAACTGAAATTGGACCATGACAAACTAAAATTTCTCATGGAAACTTGGCCAAGACAGTGTTGGTTTGCTTCTCAGCATGTCTATTTCACTTCCCACATCTCTTCTTCTTCTTCTTGAACTACTCACCACAGCACTGCCAGGCTGCACACTCAGTGCCAAGCAGTCTACACCTCACCATGTAGATGGCACACAATTAGATACGGAGGAAGGACACTGTTTGAAAGCAATTTGGAGAGTCCTACTTTACTGAGGAAAGCCACCTACCAATACTATTTAGCTGGCCAAGTGGAAGCATTTTTCAGTGTGATTAACATCTAAGGGAATTCAGTCAATGTTAGCCTGTATTCAGGTCTTTTTGGGTTGCTTTTTTTACACCACAAGTGCTCAGGTCAGGCTCTTACTTTGTTGAGGGTTCACTTGATGATGCTATGGGCATTTTATTTTCCAAACAGAAAGTAAGTCCATTTCTCAATTTCCTTCATAGCGTGATTTCTGAAAGATACTGTCCATTTGTTTCCATTTGTGAAGGAAACAGTCTCATAGTAGTTCCTTAATACCATCCAAGCCACCCTCATGAGTCCCCTATTTGGGTTGTTAGCACCTTGCTTATTGTCTCTCTTTCCCCCAAAACCAGCCTTTTTTATTGCTGTAACATTCACAAAGAAAAGTTAGTGAACTGCAGACCCCAATGGCAGAGCCTTCAAATACACAACTCTTCACCTTGAGGCCACATCAAAAGTATTGGCGCAAAGCAACTTCACAATTTCCCATTAACCAAATTACTCACTTACCTGTAATCTTCCCAGAAACATCACAAATGCAGATGATCAGCATCATCATACGTTAGCTATGAGGTGAAACAATGTCGTATCTAGACAAGAATCATTTTGCTTATTACCTCAACTTTTTGTTTCTTATGCAGATTAGATGAAGTCTGCCAGCTTCAATGCAGACAATTTCCAGGCAGATAACTTCTTGATTACAACAGTTTATGGAGTAGTTCAAGCTATGCCTCCATAAATATTACAAGATCATTCAGCCAGGGCAAACTGAAATCAATCCCATGTCTCAGTGATGTTTCACTTCTGGACATTTGAAAGGCTGCTTTCTAGTCTTCCAAACATACTTTCATGAAACATTAAGCTGTTACCATGACATTTCGGTCAGGTTAATTATTTATGTAGACTCAATTCCACCCACCTCCTAGTGGTACTGCTTATGAGTCACCTGTGTGGAATACATGTCTGTAACCATTCAAAGAAGAGATGGTTACTTATCTGCACTGTAATGTAGGTACAGCCATGTATTCCACAACCCACTTTCTGTCTCTTTGGCAGGGGAATCTTTGGTCTTTGTGTCTATTATGAAGGATCTAAGAGGGACTGAGATGGGCACAGCCTTTATATAGCCCTGAGAGGGACTATGAAGATCAGAGGGCTTATGCAATACCATGGCAGGTACTGTTAAGCAAAACTCTCCTGCTCAGTGTGCTGACAACTTGCATACCTTTAAGAAAACACATCTGCACTCACATCTTGAAAAACAGTTATAGCATAGGTAAGCAGTCATCTTTTCATAGGGAAACTGAATAAAGTCAGGCATGTGAGGACTTCATGAGGGAAGAGTCCTGGATTATGATCCACTGAAGTAATCTGCAGTACCAGGGCCCAAGTCAGCCACAGATGGCATCAGAAACCAGAATTCTTGACTTATAATCTTCTGTTCTAACCATTAAGCAAGTGCTTGCACTTGACTCATTTGAATCTTATTTGTGCAATAGAGAAGTGACTTGTGACATCAAAAAGAACAGACATTGTTCTTAGATGTCTTATTTATAGAGAGAGAAAAATGAGTTTATACTTGGCATTAATGCTCTTTGTCCCATAAATATTAAAGAATTAAGAGTGAATTACAGGTTTTAATTTCATCAAGGCATTCTGATGACACCATAGACAATAGTTCCCATAGTTTGTGTTGTCAATAAAACCCCTAGATAGAATTCTATCGGGTTAGTCTATACAAACAATTAGTTTGCAGCAAGCTAATTTGCTTCTCATTAGCCCGTCAGTAACCTGCTGCAGGAACTGTCCATGTGACACCTGTAGTCATGCACTAGTGTTTATTAAATGTGCTGTAATCTAGGGCTTTGATCCTGGATTAATTGGTCTAAAAGTTGTAAATTTTATTCTTTAGACATGGCTCAAAGGGCCAAGCTAATTTGTAACAATAAATCTCATATTGCCAGGTAAGCGGTATGATATATTTATGATATTTCTATAGTGAGCTTTACAATATACCTAATAGTGAGAAAATTTAAAGTACACTTAATCTCATAAAATGCTATTAAATAATCCTTATTTTACAGTAACTTTGTCCCCATCATATTTTCACAGCAACCTTGCCCCATGAAACTACTAAAAATGACTAACTAGTCTTTTAAAAGGTAAAAAATTACCACCAGTTATGACAAAAAAGTAATGAAGAACTTCCCTCTTGGTCCAAGATGACTCAAGATTGATGTAGTATGACTTCTCTTTTCGGATTTATTTACATTAATTTCACGCCACCTACTATATTTATATCCATCTCTAGCTCTGTTTTGCAACGTGTATTCAAAAGTTAGTCAGTTTAAGCAGGCTTATAGTACATAAAACAATTCATGGCTTATAGGAGATGATAATATAGGCATATTACAGCATGATTTATATTCTTTTATAGTCGGTGCTGAAATTGAGCATAAGTTCCTCTTGTCTTGCAGACAAAACTTAATTCAACTGACCAAGAATCAAATATTGATAATACTGAACAAATCAATGGAAGATTAAAAGAAATAGAACTTTAAAGAAGGTTGGAGACAGAGGATGCAATTGGTTGATGGTCAGAGTAAGGTAGGACTCGCTCTTACTTTACATTTATCCCCTATGCTCTACTCCCCATTTCAAGTAATTGCTGCTGGCATAACCCACTTTGACTACTAAATAGAGGTTCTTCAATCAATAAAATATATGGGATAATAAATGTAAACATAATGAATGTATCTCTAATGCAGTCAACTTACAGTAAATTAATGGAATGCCAGTGTCCTTGGGTGCACACTTTAAAAAGCTACCAACAGTACTAAAGTCTGTCGGATCTCCATTTTCCTGGATAATGCACAGCAGGGTCTGTTAAACTAAATCAGTCACTTTATTTTGGTTTGATTTAATGTTTAAGTCATTGCATTTTCTAAAGCAACCGAGTCTCAAATTCGCTTTTACTGGGTTATAGGAGAACTGAAACACAAGTAGTGAGACAACATGGCTGGAAAAATTAAAATTATTCACACTTCATGTTATGATACAAATGAGTGTGAATGATTTCTCTGTTTTATTAACTACATTTAAGCAATATTGTTTGTTAGAACAAACTAAACTGAACCACTAAAAACAGCCTGATGGGCTGTTTTAACATCTGAAAACGTAAACTTCATGAAATATATTCATAAATAAAATGATTTACATTTCCATAGCACTTTTTATTATGCAGAATTTTACAGGCCTTACAAGTCACCAAGTATCGAAATGCGCACCACTAAAATGGAAAAAAGACTGTTGTTCTGTTCTAGGAATCCTACATACCTCTGTGGCCTTTAGGTGCAGAGATGAAGGTTAATCTTCTTTATTAAAATCACAGTAGCAAGTTTTTGGCAAGTTATATTTCTCCAAGTTCAAAATGAGTTGGGATATAGGGGTTAAGATATCCTTACAAAAACTGATACCATCAATTGTTTTGAAGAACCATGATTGGGTTCTCATCATCCAAAAGATCTAGAGTACCAAAAGTATATTTAACTGCTAAAAAAGCCTTTTCTTAGACTTAACCGCAGATCTAGTAAGAAAGATACATCTTGCTATAGGAATGAAAGAAAAATAATTTACTACCTAAATTAGCCCTCTAAATGCTGATTGCTGAAGATGAAAACCTAATTGTCTGTGCTAGACTCTTCAACAGGTGAAAAGGAAAATATTTTCTTCATTTGGACTGGCTCATTCAACTAGGAGAAACTGAATGGGAATAGAGCAAGGAAGGCCACCTGGTCTTCCCTTGTAGTCCAAGCAATGAACACAAGCCCAGGTGGCAGATGAAGATTTCTTGTTCTAAAAAACCTGGTTAAAAAGCTATGTTCAGTTCTCTCACAGTCATTCCAGTTCATTTGTTCTTTTAAAATCACTTGGTTTGAATTTGACATATGCTTTGATTATAGCAAAAACTTTCTCCAAATCTAAACCAAAGTACTGAATTCTGGAGGAGACCAGCAGTTGCTAGCTACCCACAATCCCAGCTACCCAATTTTTCTATCCAATTTTATTTATTTATAGATTGTACTATATAGTACACGTGTCATGGATCCTACTGTGAGGAAAATTATGTACATATGCAAAGCATGACATATTGATTCAACATATTGAACTGATTGGTTTTCCTCAATTTATTTAAATGATTATAATAGTTAAAGAGAGTTTAGCCCTTGAGACAGATGGTTGTAAAATCAAATTTAAGTTTTAAATAACTACATTAAAATTAAGCAAATGATTTTTATCCACCCAGCTCATAAGAAAATAGTTAGAAAGAAGAGTAAAAGAATCATAGTACAACATGTATCTTTTCTGAAGTCACATCTGATCATAATTCAAACAAAGGTAGTTTCCTGATGGGGGGGGCAGGTCACATAGAAGAGGAAATTTAACACCTATTAATCTTAAAGAGTTCTTTTAAATGACATCTTCCCTACTCATTAACCTCTTCTCTTTTTTACAGAACAAGGACTGTAAGGCACAACAAGTGTGTGAAATGAAATGCAGGTCTTTGGCAAATAGTACATGTATAAGTCCAGTTTAACCTGTTAAGATTTCTTTCAATACTCATGGAGTAATGCTATTAAGTCATGTTGTATATTTCCCTAAAATATTATAGATCTACTAGCTTTTCTTCTTGTGAAATACCAAGAGTTACAGTTATCACACAACCACATCACATCTCTCCGGATATGTACACACAGCACCTAGATACCTGCAGCTGGTCCATGCCCACTCGCAGCACTTGGGCTGTAGGCTGTTTTACTGCTGTAAAAACATCCAGATCCTGAGAGGTGGGAGGGTCCCAGAGTTCAGATCCAGCCTGAGTCCACACAACAGTGAACAGCACCACAGACTGAACTGGCTGGCATGGGCCAGCCACAAATTTTTCTTTTATGTACAGCGTCTCTAACTCTTGACAATACTCAATGTCTCTCCTCCTTACTGCCCTCCCCCACCAAAAGCTGCCCTAACAAGCTTCTTTATTGAATGCTGGCAATGTGACATCAGTAATAAAACCATTATATCCCATCTTTTCTCCCACCCACTCTGTCTTCCTCTCCAATTTTCATTTTGCTTTCCTATTGGCCAAAGTGAAACAAATCAGTGAGAGTGAACGGGGCACAGAGAAATGAGGCAGGAAGACAATATACATACATCATCAGTCTCACTCACACACACCCGCTTGCTAGTGGCAACCAATAACTTCAGACGTCATTTCCATATAGTTTCTATATCACTAAAGGATGCACTGAAAGTCAGCTGTAGAAAAGAAATGTGTTGGTATAAACTCTCTTCCAAAAAGCATGTCCAGTCTCTTCCTTCATTATACCTACTTAGAGCATTCATCTTAGAAGGACTTCACCCCTACATTCTCTGCAAACAACCCTCTTCCTCATCCTCAGTCATGTTCTTCTGCAGGAGATTTGGACTGGGCACAAGCATTGCTTATACACACCAGATGTGTTCATTGCAAGAGCTTTTAATGCTCTGGCAGGTTTGGCTGAGGTTCATTTAAATAAAGTACCCTGTATACACAGTGCCACCTAATTGCTGAACAGCATAATAGTTTAATATTCCATTACATCTCCCTGCCTACATTCAACATTCCTACCATCTACCATTATACACTATCACACTTGTCTTAAGTTCAGCACGTATGAGTCTTTTTACTGTTCCTTAGTCATGCTGCCCTTCTAATTCCATAACACAAACACATTAGCAACTGGGTCTTCTAGATGTCCGTTAGTTGAACCAACCAGCTGTGAACAGGTTCGAATCCTTGAGTCTTCATCTTCTGGCTCTCTAGGTTCTAGGTTCAGCAGCTCTCTGAGTGATGTCTCATGCACAGTTACTGAACAGCTTTGTAATCTGATTTGGCTACTCTCCTCATGTCTAGGTACATAGGAGACAGAACTACTGCTCCAACACTGGAAAATAATCTGACCTCTCTGTCTTCTGGCCAGGAATTGTACTAGATTATATTCAGGAGCACTACTAGTGATGCTCTGCACTTCAGAAAAGCAAAGAATGGCTCTTCCTGCTACAGGATTTTACTGGCTTTCTGTAAAGCTCACCTTTGGCTTGCTCTATGTATAAAGCTGCAAAGAAGCATGCCAGATTCCCAAAAGTGCTCTGTCACCGCACTTCCACCCTAATTTACAACACATTGTGGTTATTCAAACTCTGAGTATCCAGTGAGAGGATGATGTTCATGTGCTGCTATGCAGAACCAAATGAGGCTCTCATTTTGAGTCGTGTACTACTTTTAAACACTATCATACTGTTCATAAGTTCCCTTTGTTAACTCAACATAGATTACCAACGCATATTACAAATAATCAGAGGTGTCACTGGTGCCTGGCACACGGGGGCCATGCCCCAAATGCCAGGGCCAGTGCCCCCGGTCCTGGCAGGGCCCCGCCTCTCCCAGTCTCTGGCCAGACTGGGCCGGAGATCCAGGGCCCAGCCACCCACAGCCGCGGCTGCCACTCCCGGCCCTGCCCCAGGCCAAGGATCCGGGAACCAGCCGCCTGCGGCAGCAGCGGCCGCTTCCGGCCCCTTCAAAGGCCAGGCGCCTTGCGGCCGCCGCTCCCCGCCCTACTCCTGGTCGGGGGCGTGGCCTCTGGGCAGGGGGTGGGGCCTGGGCTGGTGCCCCAGATCATTGACGCCCCTGCAAATAATCAAAGGAAGGTTATTTTTACCCTACCAAACTAGATAAGTTTGTTGTAAACTATAAAAAAGTAATTAATACTTTATGACAACTGATTCAATAACAAGCTAATGGGAGCTGGTGAGGGCTTAGCATTTTTGAAAAATCAGGCCATTTATTTATATGCCTACATATGGATTTCACAGTCTAGTGAGCATTTTGAAAAGCCTGACCTAGAAGACTGAAAATTTCAGTTTATATTTTACTTTAAAAAGAAAAACTGAATTGGTACATTGACAGCAAAACCTGCACCAAAACTGTACTTATAAGTTATCAAATTGCAAAAAATAATTAAGTATATAAATCGACCTTTTATAACCAATGTCTTTGTCTTTATAAAAAAGTTATTTTGGGTCATCTGACTCATCTTCTCATTAATTTGCACTGTAACAAAAAATATGTTAAACAAAATATGCTAAAGAAGATGGCAAAAAGTTTACTTGCTTAGAGAGCTTCCAGAAACAAGGTGTAGGTTCAGTCACTGCCCTAAATATGAGTTCTACTCAAATGAGCTCTTAATTCTCTGGGATGGAGGGTAACTGGTTTGAACAATGCACCTTTAGTTGACAGCCACTATATTCTTTACTCTTTCACTCATTACTTTCCCAAGTAATTGTTGCAAATTTGCACTGCCACAGAAGGGTTAGCACCACTAGCATTCCTCTGTAACTGAAAATGCCAATCTCTGTGACCTGTTCACTGCCCTAGAGCCTGAAATGCATCAATATCAAAGTCAAGGATCAAGATTTCCTGTGTCATGACACCAGCTGAGTCATCATGTTGGTCCTTAAAAAAATTAAACAAAGTTTATCTGGAGCTCCCTTCCAGATCTGACAAATCTTAAATGAATATTTATTGAACTCTTAATTTTCCTAATAATCCGAATTGTGAATTTGACACAGCATGCCAGTCACTTCACCATTCGTAAATTACTATATCCCACTATAATTTGTTAAATTTCAAATTGACAAGGATAAAAACCGTCATGATACCTTATTATTTTATTATATAAATTAATAGAACAGTAGATAGAAAATGTTGCTAACGGGACACAAGTTAGCCCAGACTTTTTAAAGAATTTTGAAAAAAATTCTCATAGGAATTATTAAGAATGATAAAACATTTGGCTAAGGGGTAAATAATCTGTCATGGATCAATAACTGGTTAAGTGATAACAAATAAGCATGGGTGGATTAACAAATGGGCCTACAGGGCCCAGGCACAGTGGCACACACAATGTGTGGGGGCCCTCTGCTATGTGGTGCTGGGAGGAAGCAGAGCCATGCTGGGCCAGAGGCTTGGCTCTGCATTCCTCTCCCACCCCAGCTCCACCCCTGAGCTAGCCAATCCACCCTGGGGGGCTGGGAGCATCAGGCGAGAGGCCAGGTTCTGCTCTACTGCCCTGCCCCTAGCCTGGCCAGTCCATCCCTGGGAGCAGGGCTGGCTGCTGTGCTCTGCAGTACAACACAGACTCCAGCACAGCCAGGTCACACTAGAAGCCACCCCACATGCGCAAGCTACTCTAGGGGGCTGATCAGCCCTACCCCCAAGCACCAGCCCTTCTGCAAAAGGCAGGTCTATAGATTGGAAGGGGGGCTGCGGCCCCAGGCAGGGCCCACCAGTGAGGGAAGCCCACAGGCCCCTAATCCACCACTTCAAATGAAGTGCAAAATATATACCTGAATGTAAAAAAGGGAACTGGACACAAGTTGTAATAACTGTGAGCAGTTTTCTGAGAAATTATATCAACAAAACATACAAGATAATTTCAACATATTTGTAAAACTCTGGTCCAAACAGCATTTTAATACAGATCTAACACTTCGACACCGACTTCAAAAGCTACCATCGATTCCTAACATTATTTTGTGTAATCCAGTACATGTTATTATGTGTAATGCATCCAACAATAAATGTTATGCATGAAATATTTTGCTGGCTTAGACCTTTACAGAATACATGTTTTCCAGTAGGAATAATTTAAAAAATATTTTCTTTTTGCCTTTTTTAGGTTTATGCAGTGCAATTTGCAATAAGTTTCTGATATGTGGTATCACTCAAAAAACATACAACACTTGCATCACACTAATTTTTAAAATGGTTGAAAAGCATTCTGCTGAATTTTAAAATTACACTTCTTTGTATCTATGTGAATAAAAGTTAAGCATGAAGTGTGTCATGAACAAAGCATAAAACAAATACTTGGACCATAAAACGTGGGCATTCTATGCCTTCAATCAAACCACTGCAATTAATATGAAATTCTAAATACAGAATATAATGCCACATAAATAGTATAACAGCCAAGTCCTGTCTAAGCAACCATATGTTTTTTCCCATTGTTCAAAAAAAGGAGATGACTTCCCGTCACTTATGTTTCTGATTAGCAAGGTGATTTATGCCACAATCACTAAAAATGCCAGCAAGTGAATGAGAAAATGCATAGTGACTGCACCAGATGTGCACAATAAACAGGAATCCCATTGTAATCTCTGGTACTTAGTTTATATGAAGGTAATGTAAGAAACACTCTTGGATATGGCAAAGTCACTCTTTTTTTACATTTGACTATAAATGATATGAAATAAATTGCATGTTTTATACTTTATGGCATGCATACATTGATAAATTAGGTACAGTTTTGTATCCCGACTTATCTACAAGACAAACCTGGCTAAGATCATGGGGATTAATTGCTTCAGAAGTGTGAAATGCAGCTTTTCCATTCTTCTCTGCACACTCAGTGAAGAAACAATGATTAATCACTGTTTAACTATTCTCTTGAGGATCTACAAGATTGCCAAAGCAGGATTTATCCTCATAAATCCAAAAAACACAGGTTTAGATTTGTTGCCAACAACTGAAAGAACATGAACTTAAAGCCATTTGTTATCAGATTAAAACAATGTCAAGACTTTAGAACCCCTACCAATGAAAATTCTCTTTAATCTGCATGTAACAATGGATATCAGATTATCAAAATTATATTAAAGAAAAATATATGCATTTATATAAATGAGCTCACCCAAACACACAGACCACTTATCAAAAGCAGAACATTCCACGAATAACAAAGCCAGTCTCATCACCCCAGCCTAACAAAAGCAATAAATAAATGTAAGATTGCTACTGATATTAAGGCAACGCTGCCCAACACACAGCAACTGTTCGGTTAAAATTCTGACTGACTAACAAAACCCACTCAGATGATCTTGTAACAAGGGTGTGATATATTTGTTTAAATAAAACTTCTGAAAAATGTCTCAGGTGCTGTTACATTTCAAGAGCATAAGCATTTACGGGGTGTGTGTGTGGTATGTGATGTATGAATATTAAGCAGTTGAATTTTATTACACAAATGATCCATTCTGTTAACCGACTTCCTCATCATATTTGTTATTCAAAAAAGGCTTTTAACTTTAAAAATTGGCTAAGCCCATGACCAATAGCTACTTTTAATATTTTGCCCACTGTATGAATGCATTTGATGTAATGCATATCAGCTGCATCATTCCTTGAAAAGGCCACAGCAGCTCCAAAGTATTGCTAATCTATTCTATAGCATGCAGTTTAAAATCTCTCAGTACTTTTATACATCTCTAAAAGGGGCCAGAAGGATCCACTGAACTGCACTGTGTTATGCTTCTCTAAAGGATTGGGTTTTGGTTACATCTTTGCACTTAAAAACATTATAACATTAAGAATACAACAAACAAGAGGAGACAAGAAATTCAGACTTAACTGTTTAGGTCCACATGCACCATTTCAATGGTGCATTAAGGACTGAAAATCAAAGGACTTCAATGTTCTTAGAAACTTCAACACACTGGTGAAAGCCAGCACCCTAAGTAGCTTCTGTCCACATCTGCCTCTTCACTTCCAAACTCCACCCCACTCAAGTAGGTTCTTCCCTCTCACCACTGGAAGACAAAGGAAGTTCCCCTGTTGTATGCCACTCTAATTGTTGCTTTTTCAGATAACCGGTTCAACTGCAGCTGTTAGCAGCGTGTTGGGTGGATATGTGCTGCTACAGTTTCTTTCCAACAGCTATGCTGTTCACTGACTGTTCATTGTTCCAACAAAAGAAGAAAGGAGCACTGTGGCATTTAAAAGACGAACAGATCTATTTATCGCCTGAGCTTTCATGGGAGAAAATCCCACTTCGTCAAATGCTATGAAGGGAGATTTTTGTCCTATGAAAGATCATGTGATAAATAAATCTGTTAGTCCTAAAGTGCCACAGGACTCCTTGTTCCTCTTCCTGAACTAAACTAACACAACTCCCCTTTGGAACTTCATTCATTGTTCCAGTATGTCAACCCCATCTGCTATTCTAGGTTTTTCCCTGAAGATACCAGTGATCACTTCTCTATTTCATTACTGATAGAAAGTTCAGTATGAAGTGCTCCAAAGTTAACACCCATTCTTTAACAACCAAATTTTATCTCTACTTGATTCCTTGACCATCCAGGTCCAACAAATTAAGTTTAGGAACTATTTAGCCATTTTTATAATATTGTATATTCATTTTTGTCTTATATATACATACATTATACACACACACACACACACACACACACACACACACACACACACAAGGCATGGCCAAACTTATGGACCTCATGAGCCACACTAGTTGATTATTGAACCTTCAAGGGCCACACTGCGGCAGACAGCCATATACTTTTACCTGCTAAATTGATTTGCTGACGTTCTTCTGCGAGCCACACTTTTTCATTCAAGAGCCACATGTGGCTCCTGAGCTGCAGTTTGGTCACGCCTGACTTATATTGTATATTTATATAATATCTACACATAGTAGCAGGCAGCTTGGCTATAAAAACAAGTTACAATTACATTGTTCAAATGCATTAAATACATCTATGAACAAAAATATGTACAATTAAATACATTTCTTGTATTCTGTCTATAAACTTGTTTGACTCGCACTCTGACGCGCAATGAACAGAAAACCAAATTCCTAAGATGAAGCAATTCAGTTGAGAAAAGTCTACCACTGATGGTGCTTAGTAACCTAGAACAATCATCTCTCATCTGAAATTAACTGCCTTAATAAGATATAAGGTAAGAGGGAAATATCAGAGTTCATTGCCTATTAGAAATAAATGATAATCTGTCAGGCACAGCTAGAGCATCAGGCTAGAAACTGATGAGTTGAGCTCTAGTCCAGACTTCCACTTGCGTTAACTGTGTATTTATGCAGGCAATTTTATATGTACCTCGGCTTCCTCAACTGTAAAGCTCTGATTCAGGAAATCATTACAGCAGTGGTTTTCAAAGGTAATGAAAACCAATGTACAACAAACTTTGTTTCATATTAAATAACATTCTATCCAACTAAAATTACAACTCATAAAACTCTTGAAAATCAATCATCAAATTAAAAGCGAGGTGTCAGTCTTTCAGTTCTAAAACATGAAAATTCTAAACGTAGTTGGCCAAAGATCAAAACTGAGATGACTTTTTTCCAGTGGATTTGAAATATTAATTCATTTGATCCTTCTTTGGCTTGTTCTATGCACTACATTGCAAATCTCTCTAGTATGACTGTAATCATAGTACATGTAAGTAAATGTGATGTTTATGAGCAATCAATTCAACCGAAAAATGTTGGTGTGCAGTGGAATTGTCTGTCTCACTGAAGTGTGCCATGTTACTGAAAAGGTTGTGAACCACTGCACTACAGCATGTCCTTCATTTTCAAAGTAATTTGCTTAAGCACCATTCCTGAACAGGCATGCTTTCCTGACCTGGACCTTGTACTGTGGTTAACACTGAGCCATATTTGAAAACATACGAAGATCTCCAAATGAAAACACTGTATAATTACTTACTAATGTTACTTATGATAAGATTGTCCAAAGTTTCGACGGGACAACATATTCTTTGTTCTAAGGTAAGCCTGACAAAAATTTTCCAAGCAATATTCTATGTTTCTTCTAAATTTATAAAGCAAGGTATAGTGTCACAAAGGGAAAAAAAAACCCTCACCTTCAGAAATCTGTTCAGTAGAAGTTGACGCATTGTTGACTCATGTCATGAACTGATGTGGAGATCTGATAAGTTGCTTGAGCAGATGAAAGAGATTTTCAACACCATCACCAAATTTCAATTATGCTTTTTGCAATGGTGTTGAAAATTTTTCTTGTCCACTCTACACTACCTATTTTCAACAGCTATTTAGGAGGACCAGCTGCTCACAACAATTGTCAGAAAAAGGTCAGGTTCTCAGTACATATCTACAGGTAGTTTACAATATCTTCACAATTTACATATTGTTAATACTATTTTCCTCAAATACCTCATTTCAGACATTGCACTATGAACATCTTTAAATCTACAGAACATTAATAATGTCTGTGTTTCGGTTTTCACCAAGAAGGTTAGTGGTGATTGGATGTCTAATGTAGTGAATGGCAGTAAAATGGGATAGGTTAAGAATCTAACAAGAGGGGAAAAGGAAGTTAAAAGTTACTTAGACAAGTTTGGTGTCTCCAAGTCACCAGGGCCTGATATGCACCCTAAAATACTCAAAAAGCTGACTCAGAAATTATCTAAGCCATTAACTATTACCTTTAAAGAAATCATGGAAGATGGGAGAGATCCCAAGGGACTGGAAAAGGACAAATATAGTGCCCATCTACAAAAAAGAGAAATAAGGACAACCCAAAGAATTAGAGACAAGTCAGCTTACCTTCTATACCAAGAAACATAAGTGAGCAAATAATTAAGGAATCAATTTGCAAACATCTAGAAGAGAATAAGGTGCTAAGTGATAGTCAGCATGGATTTTTCAAGAACAAATCATGTCAAACCAACCTGATAACTAAGGTGATGAGCCTTGTGGCTAGAATGTAAGCAGTAGATGTGGTGTATCTAGACCTCAATAAGGCTTTTGATACAGTCTTGCATCACCTTCAAATTAACAAACTGCTGAAACACAATCTAGATGGAGCTTCTGTAAGATGGGTGCATAACTAGTTGGATAACCACTCCCAGAGAATAGTTATCAATGGTTCACATCAATGTTCCCTGTAAGCTGCGCTGGCATGCTGCAGCGCAGCCCGCTGCAGCCGCCAGCGCAGAGAAGTCTGCCGGCAGTGCATTGCCGGCAGCCAGAGTCCTTCAACAGAGCTCCTGTGGAGCAGGGAGTTTTGAAAACTCCTGCCCAGAGAAGCTCTAACGGAGCATGCCCAGAAAATATGAGCATGCTCCATAGAGCTTCTCTGGCCCAGGAGTTAGGGCTGGGTCCTGCCGCTCCAGTCCAGCCCCAAGGTAAGTTTGTGAGGGCTGGGGGGGGGGGGGCGCGCGGGGGGGGGGGGGGGAGGGGGGGGGGGGGGCTAGCAGGAGCGGGGTGGCAATGAGCGCAGCGAACAACAAGGGTTGCTCAGCTGCTCTGTCCCCTTAGAGGGAACATTGATTCACAGTCATGTTGGAAGGGCATAACAGGCAGGGTACCACAGGGATCAGTTCTGGGTCCAGTTCTATAAAATATTTTCATCTTATAAAGTGTGTGGATTATACCAAACTAGGAGAGGCTGCAAGTGCTTTGGAGGACAGGAATACAATTCAGAATGATTTGGACAAACTGGTGAAATGATCTGCCATAAATAGGATGAAATTGAATACGGACAAATGCAAAGTACTCCACTTAGGAAAGAACAGTCCATTGCACATATACAAAATAGGCAATGATTGCCCTAGGAAGGAGTACTGTGGAAAGGGATCTGGTTATCATAATGGACCATGAACAAAATGTAAGTCAACACTGTAAAACAGACACACACACAAAAAAAAAAAAAATTCCTCAGTATTGTACGCATAACATAACAGGAATATTGTAGGCAAGATACGAGACGCTATTCTTCCACTCTACTCCATGCTGATTAGGCCTCAGCTGGAGTACTATGTCCAGTTTTGGGTACCTCATTTCAGGAAAGATGTAGAGGAACTGGAGAAAGGCCAGAGAAGAGCAACAAAAGTGAGTAAAGGTCTACAATACTTGATTTACAAGGGAAGATTGAAAGAACTGGGTTTGTTTAGTCTGGAAAAAAGAAGACAGAGGGGACATGACAACAGTTTGAAAGTAACTGAAAGGAGAAAAGAAAGTTAAATGGGCTTAAATTACAGGAAGAGAGGTTTAGGTTAGACATTAGGAAAACAAATTCCTAACTGTTAGGGTAATCATCCACTGGCATAAGTTGCATAGGAAGATTGTGAAATCGACATCATTAGAAAATTTTTAGAGCAGGTTAAACACCTGTCAGGCAGGGTCTAGATACTACTGGGTCCTGCCATGAGTACAGGGGACTGGACTCAATGATTTTCATGGACCCTTCCAGTTCTATGGTTCTATATTAACTGTACAATATGGTTCAGAACTAAAGTGCCAAAAAATTCAGGACATTCATTATAGCTCCCACAGCAACCTCAGCTCTTTACAAATATGTCATGAAATTCTGCTTTGTATGGCTAAATTCATGCCACACAGACATCTCAATGTTACAATGTATATTTAAATGTATGCGCAGTGTATTTTCTCTAGAATTTCTTATGAACTATATGCAAATATGGTAAGTCTATGCATATAACGCACTACTTCTTTCAGCCTGTGGTCATTTAAGATCAAGGCTTTAATCTGTTTAATTAGACCATTAAATGTTCTTTTAAAATATTTAAATCAGACCATATATTAAAGAAGGCTTTTGAAATGTAATGTCTGATGTATTTAAATATTCAACAGCTTTCTCAGACAAAAATGTGCCTACGTTTAACTTAGTATCTGTTGTAAGAGAAACACACTTAACTACCTCCATCCATCTTTCACTTGCTACTTAACTACTACAATATTTTTTCCTTCTGTTGCACCCATCAGCCAAAACACTGAAGGTTCAGAGAGCAAGAGTAATGGATGACATAAGGAATAATACACAACCAGGAATCCATACCAACTGCTCAGCACACTTCTAGAGTACTCTTGGAAATCAACATCACTCTGTGGAATAATCTTTCAAGCGCTTAAAATACACCTAGTAATGAATACAAAGCACACAGTTGTAAAATGCACTGGCATTAGTTCTTGCAACCCCCAGCTATGACTTCAATCCATAGTTTAGGAAACCTCCTTTCTTGCAGATGCTAAGTTTTCATAAAAGTGTAATCCACGAACAACACTTTCTATTATCATCAATTGTCTAGAACAGACATGGCCAAACTGAGGCTCAGGAGCCGCATGCAGATCTTGAATGAAAAAGTGTGGCTCACAGAAGAGAGCCAAAGAAAAGTAGCCCCAACCTAGAAGTTTTAAATCTCCTGCCCTGACCATGCTCAGAGCATTCTCAGGGGAGAACCCTAGCCTGTGCTTAGCCGCCAGAGCAGCCAGGTAAAGGAGCCTGAGGGAGCCAGTGCCAGGGCCTGGTGGTTAGGGAGGGGGTTGGGATGGTGGGGAGAAGTGCGGCGTGGTCAGGGACGGCAAGGAGAAGCAGTGGCATGGTCAGAGAGGGTGGGGAGAAGCTAAGTTTTTACTGTATGGGTATGTCTAGTTTTCACGGTAACCTTAAGTAATTATTAGAATCTGACATTAGGATCAATATTTGCCCTCTTTGATTATAAAATTAAAGCATTCAATGAATTTTAAACTTAGAAATTTTGGAGTAAGTAAAATATGGCTATATGCCTCAGTGTGGCTGTCGAAGGTTTAATAATCAACTTGTGTGGCTCGAGTTCCAAAAGTTTGGCCACCCCTGGTCCAGACTCAGCCTCAGTCAGTCACTCCTTTGTTCTCTCTCTGCTGTACTATAGCAATGAAATATAGTTCAACATGAAGCCTTCAACACTTATGAAACTTCAACTGTTATAGAATACTGCTACACATCTCAGCAAGACTGGTTACTGCAAAGCACATCAAAACTTGCCCTCTACTCCCTAAACACAATCTTCCCATAGAATATTACATCAAGTGCAAGGTCTCAGTCTTTATCTACATCATGTTCTATGGACTGGGCCCAGGGTATCTAAAAGAATGATTAATGCTTCAGCAGAAGGCCTATGGTCAATCACAGAAGATCAGAGTTTGGAGGAACTTCAGGAGGTCATCTAGTCCAAACAGCTGCTCATAGCAGGATGAACCCCAACCAAATCATCCCAGCCAGGCCTTTGTCAATCCGGGCTTCAAAAACCTCTAAGGAAGGAGATTGCACCATTCCCCCAGGTAACCCATTCCAGTGCTTCACCACCCTCCTAGTAAAATATTTTTTTCCTAATATCAAACCAGATCTTCCCCACTGCAACTTGAAAACCTTTGTTCCTTGTTCTGTCATCTGCCACCACTGACAACAATCTAGTTCCATTCTCCCTGGAATCTCCCTTTACATTGTTGGAGGCTGATATCAAATCTCCCCTCACTCTTCTTTTCTGCAGACTAATTACGTCCTCCTCTCTCAGACACTCCTCACAAGTCATGTGCCCCACCCCCAAAAAATTTTTTACTGCCCTTCACTGAACTCTATCCAATTTATCCAGATCCTTTGTGTAGTAGGGGGCCCAAAACCGGACATAATATTCCAAATGTGCCTCCCCAGTACCTAATAGAGAGGAATAATCACTTCTGTTGATCTACTGGCAATGCTTCCACTAATGCAGCTCAATACGCTTTGGTCTTCTTGGCAACAAGGGCACACTGTGAACTCATATCCAACTTCTTGGTCACTGTAACCCCCAGGTCCTTTTCTGCAGAACTGCTACTCAGCCAATAAGTCCCCAGTCCATAGCAGTATGAGGGATTCTTCCATCTTAAGTGAAGAACTCTGCACTTGCGCTTGCTAAACCTCCTCAGATTTCTTTTGGCCCAATCCTCCAATTTGTGTAGGTCATCATGCATCCTATGCCTACTCTCCAGTGTACCCACCCCACTCCACCCACATCTTAGTGTCTGAACTTGAGGAGGGTGCAATCCACCCCATCTTCCAGATAATTAATGAATATGTTGAACAAAAACAGCCCTAACACCAATCCCAGGGCACTTTTCCAAATACCTATTGCCAACTAGACAGCAAACTGTTGATCACTACTCATTGAGCACAATGATCCAGCTAGCTCTCCACCCATTTCACAGTACATTGATCCAACCTGTACTACTTGAACTTGCCTGCAACAATACTGTGCGAAAGGATATCAAAAGCTTTGAAAGACATGGTATGTCACGTTCACCATTCTGCCCACATCCACAAAGTCAGTACCCAGAACAATATCTATTCTTCTCAGACACAGCAGATGTTAATGCCACAAGGGTAATGCTTGTATGTCCAGGAGACAAAGCTTTTTCAGGGGCTGGCCCAGGTCTGTGGATTGAACTCCCATAATGACACTCCACTGTAAAAATTTCACTTGGGGAGAGAAGAAGAAAGAACAAAATACATGCTTAATGCATCAAAGCGCACAGCTACTGTGGTGTTAACTGCAGTAAGAACCAATATACAATAGAAAGAATATAAGTTCTTACATAGCAGCCTCTGCAAGTAATGTTTTCTACCACGTTGGGTTGGCTAAGGACCTCTGTTCCAATCTAGCAGACAATAACCTTGTCTTGATTATTTCACTCAGTCATCTCCAGCACTGACTACGGTGACGCTAAATACCTGGACATAAAGATACTAGGCTTTTGGAAGCTTCAACTAGTACTGGACAATGCAGCAAGCATCATTAGCGCATGGGCTACCTCAGCACATAAATCTCTCCTCTGCTCTCTACACTGGCTTCCCATGGAATATGGAGTTAACTTAAAGTTCCCAGTCATTCTCTTCATGGCCTAATATCAGGCGATTTAACAAATCACCTATAGCTGCAGGACGAAACCTATGGTCAACAACTGCATGCCTCAGATACAATGGAACTTACTACCGCAAGAGTAAAACTTGCCTGTCAAGGTGTCTTCTCAAAAGATAGTCTGAGATAGTGAAATGAACTCCCACATTTATTCACCCTAGTTAATGCATGTTGCAGGATTCCCACCTCCCATGAACTCTCTTCTGGCCGCCAGCCCACTCTTTCCTAACCATTCTAGGCCCTTCTCTTCACAGATTTTGTCTTTATCATTTCAGTCAAAGTTATCAGACAAAGATCATTCTCTGCCCCGAAGGGCTTTGTACAGCATCCTCACAATAATAGCAGGTTTTTTACCTTGCTTGGGCAAGCTACAATTTTATTCAGAACCCTGTCTTTCACCCCTTTTCTCCCACCTTTTCTGGAGAATCCTCGCAGGAACTTTTTTCTTGCCTGAAATTCTTGCCCTTTTCCCTCTTTCAAGGACTACCGTGGAAACCCTCACTCTCCCTTGTAGTTCCTTTTCCCTCTCCCCACTCTGGGCTCCTCTCAGCAACTTTCTGATCTCTAATAACTTCCTTTTCACAGAGCTTCCCTGCTCACCTATCAGTTTAGTTAATTTCTCTGTGGATTTCAACAGCAGAAAGAAAAGAAAACAAAAGAAAACAGAAAGAAGGCAGATTTCACTGCCTTCTCTTGAATTACTAAGAGCCAAGATGCTTTATAAGTGCGATTTTTCATATTTGTCACTTATAAAACTAGTCTGACATAATTTTTACATATATGTTTCACTGTCAGAAGAGTTAGAGCAAATCTATTTTTAAAAAACTCAAAATTATCAATAAAAGCTCTTCTATGAATTAAGGTTCCAGAATTTTAAACTCTTATGTCCTACAGTCTGTCCTGGGCTAGCTAGGCTCCAAGGCTGTAGAAAACCACAAACCTAACATAATGCAGCAAGTTGTGGTTCCTCAAGCATTTGAAACTTAAACGATTACTGGTCTAGCACTGAAAACTGCCAGCCCTGGTCATCAGTACAATTTTTAATCTTTGCTTTTATGTGATCCATTCTTGAGAAGAAAACCAGGAGACTTTTTGTGGCAGCTAATTATAAACACGGCTAAGGTCTAAGGCAAGTGCAGGTGAGGCAACTAAAAGCAAGGAATAAATTATTTTAAAGGCAAAAATGTCTAAGATCATCACCGAAATATGAAGCAGACATTCATTACAAGCCAATCAGAAAAGATGACATTTGGCAAGCTTGTTCCACCCTATTTTTTTCTTGCAAAAGGAGTTGGTCATCTACTCTTACATCTTCCCATGAAAATAGTTACAATAAATATAGCTGAAATGCAAGACTCCATATTGAATGCCACCAATATGTTTCAATATAGATCCACAAGGACCATCAGACTGCATCAGAGCCTTGATCTCTAATGTGATACAAAGCATCCTAAAAGCAAAATTATAGAAGCTAGTAGCAATTGCAGGTAGGGAGCTGAATAGGATGGGAAGGAAGATAGATGGTTTGAGGTCAAAATGACTATTCAGTTACAGTTCTAATGATCTCCTCAATACACGTCTGAAAGACATTTTGCCCCCTGAAGGATTCAGAATTTTCCCATCACTGCTCCAGCAATAGGGCCAGTGATAATGGGAAGAGGAGTGTAGATAACTCAGAGGCTCATAGTAGCTGTTGATGGCTATGGTATATAAACCTTGGTATTTCTGCCACTGTTGGCATCAGTAGTGGAGCTATGATGGGACATTTCTCTAACTTTATGAAGGAACAGTATTAAAGAAACCAAGGGACATGCTCAGACTTCCATGTTGTTCAGAAAAATGACATTAAAATAAAATCCGTCGGGGGGGGGGCATCTATGCTTCAATAGGGAAAAGAGAGCTGAGGATATTGTAAAGAAAAACTTGCTGGGCAGGAAAACAGAGAGATCAGAACAGGTACACAGCATCTGCAAGGAAAACGGAACTCCAACAAAGACTGAATTTCATCATGACTTTAGTTGGGAGAGATAAATTCCCAGATTCTGAATATTCAGGTTTCCAAAATTCTGCTTTTTACTGAAAGTTCAAGGCACACAGCCAAAACCATTCCATTCTCCTTTTATACAATTTCCTCTCCTTCCCCAGTGCAACTTGACTTCCTCTCAATGTGAATGAATACAGATGTAGAGAAAGATTAACACATCATTAATTTTTTTCTTGTTTAAATACATCTGTGTCGGTAACTCAATTTATTGGTTTAAAGTTAGATTATGGTAATTTATTTCCTCTTCAAGACATACATAAGGTATCCTTAATAGATTTCTGCACTTCATTTCTGTATATCACTATATTCTCATATATTTAATACTGTAGCACATCTACTAGAATACAAATCACATACCCTGAACATTATTTTAAAAACATTTCAATACTATCATTAAGAAATGTTATCCCTCTTCTCCCAGAATTGATCATCTACTTCTTGCAGCCTTCTTGTCTTCCTATAGTTTGTGTTTAGGATTTTATTGGGGGAGGAGGGACAGAGGGAAGGAAGTTGAAAATAATTATCTGAAATGTACACTACAAATAAAAAATAAAGTTCTGTAGTTTTCAATGTCTCCTTTTACTGTATCATTATTTACTTCATTCTCTCAGACATCACTCTTTAAAATACTTAGTTACAAAAGGCAGAATTTTACAAATTACATGTTTCTAATATGGATATATAGAGAGTTGTGTAATTATAATACGGAAATAGCCATTGCTAAAATACTCACTGCCTTTTACATTTTCCCACCATTTTAGATGCTGCTAGGTTACATTCTGCTAACTGTTAGGAAGTAGTTCTTTACCTCAAGGTATACTCGAGAATAGTGAGATGAGAGACATAAGATTAAAGGATGGGATATGAGAGGATAAAAGTTAGTCTATGAGAAACGTAACTTGACCGGAATTGCATTTTAAAATTCTATCATCTCTAACATATTTCTTGGCAGTGAGAACATTTGCTCGATGCAAATATCTCAGCTACTTACAGTACAGTCCTGGAGCCCTCAGATTTCACCTGTCTGGCAGGCAATGTATTTGACAGGAACTCACTGTCACCCAATGGAATTCATGCTGCAGGACAGGAATTCCCCTGGAGGAAAGGCAGAATTCTAAAGCTCCAAGGCGATGCTTAAGCAAGAAGTTATTATTCTAGTGTTATCCACTTAGGAGTTGCATCACTGTTTAGAAATATGAAAACAAATATACACGCACTTATGTACATATAAAAGTTATTGTCAGTGTATAAGTTACTGTTATCATGGGACTACAATAATTTATGTAACATCTGTTTTTATATTTTTCAATTTTTTTCTAATTAACGTGCATATTTAACACACAAACGCTCAGACCACCTCTTTTTCTGCTGACTTGGTCCCTTTTTTCAAGTTGTATACTCCTGTGAGGTGTTCAGGACACATAGAACATTAAATTTGGTTGAAAAAGGTTAGGTAATTTTTTAAAAATTTCAGAAAATTAACCAAACGAAGTAAGCAAATCGTTTTTCATGCAAGTACAAGAATTTTGCTTCAATGAGCCATTATTATATAAAATTACATAAATGTATATAAAATCCATGTCAAAGGGACACGTTTTATTTAATGCATGAAATATTTGAACAACATAGTGATGGTATGCTGCTGGTTGAGAGGTGCTGCAATATAAACCCAGGAGATAACGTTTGCCCTATATCCTAACAATCTGCTATCAACTGACAGTACCAACACCTGTTTTTCAAAAGACTAACAAATACAGCAAGCCATTTTGATTACCAAAATAAG
The DNA here is from genome assembly GCA_007922195.1 of Podocnemis expansa. Taxonomy (NCBI): domain Eukaryota; kingdom Metazoa; phylum Chordata; order Testudines; family Podocnemididae; genus Podocnemis; species Podocnemis expansa. The sequence continues at coordinate 10,850,895 of ML681964.1, read as the reverse complement.
CTATTTTAAAATTAAAAACCCTCCTCTACCATAGCCCCCAAGCACATAGAGATTAAAACGTTTCCAATTAAGGAAGAAACTTTCTTCCAATTACTGCAAAACAGAACCAGTCCCTCATTTTCCTCAAAAAGCTATTTTTTCCTCTCTGTATCCCTAAAATTGAAAACAGCTACATTGGTATTTTAACATTCATTTTTAAAATAATTAGTTGACCAGAATTGAGATGTTGTATGATATGTTAAGTTTCCATTCAGAATATTTCACAATAGGTTTGATTATAAAAATTACTGAAGATATTATAAACCTTCTAGTCATACATAAACAATAGCTATTTGTCACTATTTGAATATAAAAACTAAAACAAAGTGCACATAATGAATACAAAATGGCTGCAATCTCCTGACTACAATCATTTTCAACTGTGCTACACTGAAACTGAAACCTGAGACTTGACCAGTTATATATGCCCCAGAGCCTAAGCAAAATGTTCTCTGTGGATTATGCAGACAGCAAGTGACACTCATTGATATACCTATCTCAGTTAATCCAGAAAAAAAGCTCTCAACTATCAAGTTCCTAAGTGTTAAACTAATTTCTCTCCACTGCTCTCTTTTTCCACCTTGCTGAATCTTCATTTAAAATAACCCTGTAGGTTTTACGGAGAAGGGACCATGTCTTCTCATGTTTGTGCAGTGCCTGACCCAAGGCAACTCCAACCTTCACTAAAGCCTGAAGGTGCAACACAAATAGCAATGACCCCGTCAGAAGTCCCAAAACACACTTTCAGCAGAACTATACATCATTCTTCACTATTGACAGAAACGACTCTTCCCTCACTGCAAACATTTCTATTCTCTCCTATGAACAGACATGGCTCCCAATGCCAAAGATTAGAGGCTTTCATCCTTTCCAGGCTACTGTAACTTTTTCAGAAGTCTGATTTGTCTTGCACACTCACAAGTTTCACCTCGCTTAAAAACTAGTTGCTTACAAAATAACAGCATACTATTACTGGAAAAAAAGTTCAATTTCTCATTTTTGACATATAATTATAAAATAAGACTAAAAATATTGTACTTAGATTTCTGCGTACAGTAAATAGAGCAGTACAAACATGTAACTGTCTGGATGAAATTTTGGTTTGTATTTACTTTAGTAGTTCATTTTATGTAGCTGCTTGTAAAACCGGGCAAATGTCTAGATGAGATAATCTAAGACTTCTGCATACCCTCAAGGGTACACGTACCCCTGGTTGAGAAACATTACCAAAGGTGACAAGTTCTATAGGGAATAATCATGTTAGTCTGTATATAGCAAAAACAAGAGTCCTGTGACACTTTAAAGACCAAAATTTCTTCAGATACAAGCTGTCACAGGCCGCAACTCTCTGTGTCAGATGCATGAAGTGGAAACTGCAGTTAGGAGGTATATATACACATGTAAGGATGAGTGAAGGGACTTGGAATGGTTCTCTCATTACAAAAAAGTAACTGGTTCATACTTACACATTCTCACCGTCTAATTAACTACTTTGAATGGGCCTCACCTACCCTAACTGAACTGACTTTGTTAGCACTTGCCCTCCTCAGTTTAGTATTTCTCACCCACACTTGCACGTGTATATAAACCTCCTAACTGTAGTTTCCAATTCAGGCATCCAACAAAATCAGGTGCAGCCCATGAAAACTTATGCTTGAAGAAATCTGTTAGCCTTTAAGTTGCCACAGGACTTCTCATTGTTTTTACAGCAAAAGATGTCCCTCCACTGTCCCCTTAGAAAAGTCAGCTTCTTCACTGTTGCCACAGATCTATTCCTCGGCCACGAATCTTTCTTGCTAGTCACATCACTTCCTTTTCTTTACCCCTTAGTCTCCAATAGTAATCCTCCATTCCTTAGTCCTTGCTACCTCTTACTTCTCTCTCCTTTTTATTTGCATTTCTCTGCTTACCGAAGTCAACCTATTGATACTGAGATTTGTGGGGAAAAATTTTAGATTTAAGACATAACAAATATTTGCAGCAGCCCATATTTAAACTGTTAGGTATGCCAAAAGATTACATAAAAATTGAAAGAAAAATTCTTTACAGAGCATGGCTTCCAACAGTGTCTGATCATGGACAGGTATTCTCTAGAAGGCCATACCTGTTTTTCTGAAGAGCAGAGGCAGTGCCTTGATGCCTACTGCCTGAATGTTTGGCTGGTCCTCCTTTACCTTCTCAAGGAATCTCTTCACTTACTCTTATATATGAAGGATATATCGTACTAGGTCTAATGAGTTGTGGAAGGATATGGACAGTTGTGGATGAAACCAAGAGAGGTACTCACAGTTGACAAAGAAACAGCTGAGGCCTATGGATGCACGGTGTGTATTATCATATGAAAACACTGCATATGGTAACAACGAAGATCAGTCAACATGGTGATGGCTGATGTAACACAGTAAGTATCTGACTGATTCCTTCTGTCTAGTCATTTGACTGAAGATCGTAGGCAGAAAAGTTTGCAAGTTGCAAATAATGTAGAGGAGGGTGTTGGAGGTCGGGAAGTTGACCTGTTGTGGACACCCGAGACCAGGGGTGGCCAAACTTATGGAACTCAATAGCCACACAAGTTGATTATTAAACCTTCAAGAGCCGCACTGAGGCATATAGCCACATACTTTTATCTACTAAATTGGTTTACTGGCGCTTTTCCATGAGCCACTCTTTTCATTCAAGAGCTACATGTGGCTCCCGAGACGCAGTTTGGCCACGCCTGCCCTAGACTCTGCAAGTACATCTTGATTCCGTTTGGGGACAGGAACTTGACTGAGATTTAATCGAGCCTACCCTTCTCAATTTTAATTTAAAAGACAGTGCTGTCAGTTTCTCTAGGACTATGTGGATATGAGTGGTATGCTGGTACAGATCAACCTAAGATTAACATATCTGGTAAGTAGACCACTGGAAGTTAGTTCAGTAGTACTCATAATGATGTGCAAGAATGTTGCTGGGGCACTAATTAAACCAAATGGCATGATTAAATATATAAAAGAGCCATAACACATCTGAAAGGCAGTCAAATTCATCCTTTCAGTTATAGACAAGATTGTAAATTCCCAGGAGATCCAGTTAATAAATACACAGATGGCTCCCACATGGTCCAACAACTCAGGGACTGAGGCAGCACCTAACAGTTGTGGACGGTTATCTAATTCAGGGCTCAGCAATCAACGCTGGCAAGAACTGACTTTTTCACTAACACCACCCCATCCCACCCAACAGACTAGGTTCTGTTGGAAGGATTCTCACAAAGCAGCTAGCTCACCTTTGACATTGTGATTATCCACTCATATTGAATCTTCATCCCTGACTGGAGTTCTGTGGGGTAATCCCAACCCCAGTGGGGATGGAGGCTTTCTTCACGTTTATTCTCAAATATGTCATCATAGTCATGATACTTAGAAGTGGGAGGTTCCACAGGTGTTCCAATGAAGGTGACTAAACCTATTTAAACCTTCTTTGGCCTGGGTGCAACTCCAACAGGTCCTTAATTTTGCTGTTGGCAGAATTCTCATAGGAAATTTATGGATCAATAGTATAAGTATCTGGTTTTCCTCAGGGAATAACTAAAGGATAGAGATTAAAATAGTTTGGATGCCTTGTTTGAGAAACATAACCTTAACACTGCATTTCCACTTTCTCCAACATTATTTTCAATTAACTCTTTTGATAACTTGCATTCAGCACACCATGTTTGTACGTGTGAATTTGAACTTTTGACCTGACATACTTCCTAAATTCCAAAAAACCCTAGAGTCATGTGGCAAGATTCATTCACTTCATGTAAGTCATAGTTGTAGAAGGTCCAGCAGGGGGAAAAAATTGCAGTTGCTGAAAGTGGTTCCTCACCTCCTTCCTTCTGGGAGGGAAGAAGCAGGCTCAAAACTTAACACAGCCAGGAGAGTCAGAGGCTTTGTCTTCACTAACATACAAGGTAATTTTTTCCGAAGAAAATAAAACAAGCTAAACAGGATAATTATATTGCTGCAAAATCCTAAATGGACACAAGCTAATTGTAGCGCCCACCCTGAGGTTGCTTACTGAGGTCAGCAATCAACCCCATTCATACTTGACCTCACCTAGTTTACCACATGGTAAGATAAAGTGCCTTCTCTTCAAGGTGCTTTTTTTTAGCAGGAAAGGTAATGCACAAAAGTTATTCTGTGATAAACACACACCTCAGTAAGTGAAGCCCTAGCCAGAGAATGGACTGATTCAGCACATCCCCTCAGTAGTTCCTGCTGCTGGAGCTTCTGTTAAGCTTGTGTCTCAGTTTAAAGTTACCACCTCACTTGCAGGAAATTCAAAGGTGGTAGCAATAGAAACATCATCTGCCTTCCCTTCGGATAAAGGCCTTCTTGTGTGGCTCAAGGGGCTGTAGTGGAATCTCTTCACTTACTCTTATATATGAAGGAAGTTTATAAATGAACTGGAAAAGATATCAGAATAGATGCAAAACTGAAAAGAAAATTGACATCTTCACTATAAGAAACTGCCTTATAGAATGTCCCAGGCATATTTACGTTATTACCCTGATTCCTTATTATATACAATACATATAAGTAACTAGAACACAGATGATGGACTCCTTTCTTCTCAAACACATTAAGTAACTAAATACATTTCTACTTAATGAAATATTATTTAGCTAAATATTTGGGATAAAGAAATTTCTTGTTTTTGCATTGCTAGTATTTCTCATGGGACTCTTCTTAGAAATAAGATGTTCCTCTGGCAAATTACTCTAAGAGGCAAAACTTCACATACATGCAAGACCGTGCTGAACACAGTCTCTAAGTGATCAGAGAGCCATCCAGCAGGGCACAGCAATATTCACAATTAAGTCACTCAAAAGGGAAAACCCTTTATTAAAAAAAATCTATCTTTTCTTTCTCTACACTGCTGGGCAGCATCTTGCATTAACTGTATTGCCTGGCCTTGACCCATCATACAATTATAACAAATGTTGCCTCTAGACAACCATAAAAGAGCATCTAACAAAGTATTTTTTAAAATATCTTTCTCCCATCATATTTTGCTTTTAATATTACTTTTATCACTGGGTACTCTAGCGCTTGGTATTCCAAATAACACACCCTGCGCTGTAAGAGGGTTACTGATCCAATCCACCTCTCTATGAATGGACTCAAGCACATTAATTTGTGAGGTTGTATTAGTAAGCTGCAGGCCCAAAAATGCATACACAAAGCTAGCATCTTTCTCAATGATTTACTGAAAGCAGCAGCTCGTTTTAATAAGAACATCCCAAAACATAAAATTGATTGAACCAACTGCTGTGCAGGGCACACACAACAGCTGATCAAAATCATTCAAGATTTTTATTCCTACAGAAACTCTCCAGAGCATATAGAGGGGTCCTTACCCTCTCTCCTGGACACTTTATCACTCCAAATCTGATTCAGAACTCATTTAGACAACAAGAAAACTGAGGCTCACATCTTTTCTGTGTGGCAAGATTCATAACTGTAAATGCAGCCCAATTCAAGATTTCCCACCCCCCACTATGACAAAATAAAAACCAAATGTATTTTGCATTCAGCAGCAGTAGCCATAAACAAAATTCAATTTTACTCTGGCCTCTTCCTCAAACTGATTTAGAATGGTAGGCCTAACACCATTCTGTACATCTCACAGAAAAGTTATATTATGTACACCATGGATTGTGCTAAGACAAACATTCAGTATTTGGAAAAGGGTTTGTGGAAGTTTTGGAGGGTTTTTTGAGGCAAAATTTCTACTGTATATTTTTTTAAGATGACCAAATTATGCAAATTTAAAAATTTAGAAAAACAAATTATTTTTTTTAAAAAAGTATGTAGCTTCAAACTTATTTAACTTCTTTATGAAGTATCACTGTAAACTGAGCTTATCTATTTAACAAACTCACAAAGAAACTCCCCTTTTCAGAGTGTGCTACATGAGACTTCTGCTTTTCTAGTAAAATAATTTTATGGTATTTGTGTCACAATGAAGGACAAAGATAAGCCAACTGTTTAGATTCTTCGCCTTTATGTTGTGGCTTTGATCACTAACAATGCTGCATGAACAGCCAACAGAAGGCTGACATTTCATAAAATATGCAGTGATAAAAACTAATACTGAAGCATCTGGGAGCGATATATAAAATTCAGAAATACACCTAATAACTGTGATCTTAAATTACAAGTTACTAAAAGCTAAATAAGCAGCATACCTAAAAGAAACAGCAAGATTAAGACAGGATTTTTGTACTTTTATTCCTAAAAATAAACTTTAAAAATACTAATCTAAGAAATGTAATCCGTAATTCTTAAGACTTCTGCTTCCCTTGGCTCTTAAAAGCAGAATTCTAAGAAGAATGCTTTTTCGCTGTATTACTAGGTCTCAGCAAGACCTAAACATTATAAAACCTTCTTTGTTCAGTATTAAGGCTCTAATGTTTTGTGAGGTCTTTTTTTTTTTTAAACTATAAATCACACAAAACTATTAAAGCTTAGTCACTGACTTCACTTCTGTGGCACTAGTTTGAATTCTTCCTTGGACAAAATAAGTGTAAATTCTTCCAAATAGGTGCATATACCAAACATATCTAAGATTACATAATACATGAATTTTTTACATTACATTTTTTGCATTTTGAAGAAAGAATATCATACAAGATGTTGGGGAAGGAGGTCCGATATCCTTGCAAAGCAACAACTCTGAAAAAAAGACTTGATACAATCATAAGAAATAAATTCTAGGGTAGGAAGGGACCAATATTTTCACCAGATCTGACCTATTGCACAACACAGGCCACAAAACCTCTTGTAATAATCCTCTAACCTATGACTGCCTTATTAAAGTTCTCAAATCACAGTTTAAAGACTAAGGTACGGAGACCCCACCAGCAAGTAAGCCAGGTAGGTAAGGTATTAGCTCTGTATATGGCTTTAGTGACACCATTACTGGAACACTATCCAAGTCTGGTATCTACACTTCAAAAATGATATTGATAAACACTGGGAAGCATTCAGAAAAGAATTACCAGAATAATTAGAGGTCTGGCAAACCTGCCTGTAGTAAGAGAGAGAGGCTTAAATAAAAAAGTTTAGTATATTCAGTCACTGAAGAGAATATTCAGAAGTGACCTGATCACATTCTACAAGAACCTGAAAGGGGAAAAGTTGCAGAGGGGTAGCTCTGTTAATCTATTCCGGAAAAACCAAAAGGGAGTTCTGTGGCACTTTTAAAGACTAACAAATTTATTTATTGCTTAAGCCTTCATGGATGTAATCCCATTTCGTCAGAGGTATGAATCGGAAAGTGTGGCATGTTAAGAGCAAATACACACATACAGAGAAGGTCACACATATATTTGCAGCCAAATATGCCATATTTTCCATTTCATGCATCTGACAAAGTAGGATTATACCCACGAAAAGTTTATGCAATAAATTTCTTAGCCTTTAAAAGTGCCACAGAACTCCTTTGTTTTGGTTCTGAACGTGAGTTTCTGATAGTAGGCATCTCAAATCAAGCAGCAAAAGGCATAAAGAGATCTAATGACCGAAAGCTGTAGATAGGCAAAATTGAGACTAGAAATGACACCGTTTTTATAATGAGACTAATTAATTGCTGGAACAAGTTGGCTAGGAACATGGTGCATTCTCCATCAGCTGGAGTCTTTAAATAAAACTAGATATCTTTCTAAAAGATGTATACTTAGATGGATGTTATGGGCTTGATGGAGAAATTACTGGATAAAATACTTTAGTGAGTATGCAGATGATCAAACTAGATGATCATCAATGGTCTCTCCTACTCTAAAATTTTAATACTAAGATTAATTTGTTAAGAGGCTCTGGCATATTAATAGATTATATCCCGCCCATTTGTGATTCTATGGGCCATCTATCTTCCTCTTATGTGTTACTCAACATCTTTGTAGTAACTACAGCAATTGTTTAAATGGAAAAGTAATAATAGAAAAGTATTTTAGCTTTCTTTAACAGAATATGTCACCTGGAAACAAGGAAAATCAACACCATGTAAAATCAACACCATGATCAGACCACTGATCATCCAGAGACCATAGCTGGGGAACTACTGGCTCTTGGAAAGATAATAGGAATCAGACAACTAAAAAACCAAGTATGTTAATGAAGGAATGCTCTAAGCATAGTCACCTAAGCATAATGCTACAACAGCTTCTTATGTGGCATCAAAAAATGTGTAGGATTTGTTTAGCTCAGATGTATATAGAACAGCAAAATAGCACAAAGACCTAAGCTTGCCTAGTAATTAACAATGAACTTAGTCTTTAGCATTAGGCTGCCATGCACTAATATCAGATCTTTAAGTATCAGGTAAAAAAAAAAACAAATCAAAATAAAATCCACATTTAGTGCCCGAAGAGCTGAGAAGCATATTTCTCTCTGAAAAATCCCATAACAACAGTTAAGTATGTGGGAGGCAATTGTCCTTGTGCTTATAATTAGTGTCTGAATTTAGGGATTTCACTGCTTAATGCACACCCACCCGCCTGTTATTCTTACCATTTTTTCTTGTGTAATTTAATGGAGACAAATAGTCTTTTCTCACCTCACATTTACATCAGTGCTATTCATTTTTTTAAAACTCTTGTAACAGGTTAAACAGCAGTCTCAAATCATTCTTCATCTCCCACTGGACAAAGAATGGTATTACAGGACTCATAGTAGACGGAGACATATTTACATTTATAGTGTTCTTAACTAGAACATATAAGTAAATTATGATTTTACATTTGCAAATACTCTAATTTTTGATTTCACTGAATACTTTACTACTCCATCATTAACTTTCTATGTATATTACAAGCTGTGGAAAACTCCAATGGAAAATAAAGAAGCTGTTCAAGCACTGAAACAGTGGTTAAAAGCTAAATGCTTTCTGTAAAAGGAATTAGGCATCTACTTTTAAATTTTTCTTGCTCCTCTGTAACCAAGTAGCTAGACTGAATCTGTGAACTTACTGAAGCTGTTTCTATATCTGGTCTCTCCTTCTGCACTTAGACCACAGTAAGCCTATGAGGCATTTCAAAAAAATTTAAATAAAATTGCCTTGAATTTTTTCCTACAATTTAAAATAAACCCTTATGATTTATTCAACCCTATTAATTACCACTGGTTTTATGAAACAAAAGGTAGCCTTTTCCCCATCTATACATATCAAGACTGCATTGCCAAATTGTTATGAAAGCATAGTTAGAGTTGCAACCAAAGACTATAAACATAAAAACTGGAAATTCACAAATATAAAAACTTTGTTAGCTAACAGTTAAGATTTTTAAAAAGCTACTTCAAAAACACTTGATTACACACACTAAGAAGGCTTCAACATGGAAAGCCATGGAAATCAATTAAGAATAGGTGCTCAACTACGACACCTAAAACACACATACAGTAATAAATAAAGACTGCAAATTTTGTACGTGTACTTCACCAGTTTCACTTTGATTCTGGAGTGATGCCAGCTTGCAATATTTCCTTTATTTCCTTCATACTTAAAGCATGACCCTGAAAACTCAGTCTTGTGCATTGAAAATTTACCAGATGTATCTCAGATATTGTGAAATGTTATTTTGAGATGAAAAACTTTGTTAAGATTTTATATGACATTTGCAATCTATGGTTGTAGACAGACAATGGTAACTGCTTTTTGTCACTAACACAACCTAGTATACATGAAAGTCATTTCTATGGTGTTGATTCCTCTATATCTGGCAAACTTTACATATGTGTATAACTACGTTAGTCAACTCAAGTAAGCGGAATAAATCATATATACAGTGTTCCAATGTTGATCGGCTCTACCATGCAGCTGGATAGCATTTTTCAAGGTACTTTTCAATGTTAGCTCAGAGGAGAATTCATTACGACTATCCCAGCCATGAAGTGCAAAAATATGGAACATCACAAATAGGTTCACATTCGTATGACAGGGCAACACTCTCAATCTACAGTCAGACCACTGAAATAGAAGTAGTCTTCTGGCCACTGCTGCTATGTGGCCATCAAAATGCAAGGATGATGCTAAAAGGACACCAAATTGGTGGATGAGCTTGACAAATAGAGATCAGACGTTTTCTATCACTGGTGAGATAACAGCCCTCAAAAATGCTTGCCCTGCCTAATATCACTTTGGTTTCCTGGACTGAGAATGAACTGGATATTTAACCTTTAAATACTTATTTCCCTTAGACATAGGAGTAACAGAATTCAGCTTGTCTGTGTCTGATAATCAGCAGACAGAGTGGGATGTCATTAGCTTACTGATGCGAAACACTGGATTTGCTGTTACAGTATGACCTGACCCCATATGTCTTACACTCCCTCACATTTATTTTCATCCCATTCTGTAAGTTCTCCCATCTTCAAAGCATCTGACAAAGTAGAATTTTCTCCCATGAAAGCTCACACGATAAATAAACCTGGTAGTCTTTAAGTACCACAGGACTCCTTGCTTCTTTTGATGTGAACCATGGTTATCATTAGTTAATCCCCACAGTGTCCCTACAAATACTATAAAGACAAAATATGATCAAGCTGTGGGATTTCACCACAACAAAATCTTCTAACAGATCTGCCCATCAAAACTCTGGATCCTCGTGGGAAAAAGTAAAATGATCTTAACAACTTTCTAGATCTCTTAGATTCTGCAGATGAAAACTAGAAGTGTAATGCTTTGTATCCTATCTTCAATCAGCAGGTCCATACAGCTATTTTAAAGACCACATAAGTACTTTTATTATACATTCCAATATAGAATTTGGCTGGATATGACAATGAAGAAAAGCAATAAACAATTACCATATGAATTCAAAAACTAGATCATCAATCTAGGATTAATTCCCACTTTAAAATGCTTTTATCGTTTTATAACAATCAGGCAAAACCACTAATATCTTTCTTCATATAAATCAGTGCTGTCATCTAACTGGATATTTAATTAGATGAAAAACTAAAATGACCATTATTCCTTTAATATAACCAATAGCATCCTGAAAAACATGAATAACGGAAAGATAACCTACTCAAAGATTGAATATCTCCTAAATTAATTTCCTGAAAAAATAAACAAGTTGATATGAACCTTCAAAGCCTTCCCACCAGCCTCCCTCCTCGAAAATCAGAGATGTAAAAATTTGTTTAATTTAAAATCCACGTAAACATTTTAAAAACAGGATGGTTAAATGCTGGGATGGTAACTGCAAGTTGGGCATGCTGGCAGGGAAGCATGGCACATGGGGGTGTGATATTCACAGCTGGATTTGGCTTCTGGCAGGAGATGGGAAGGTGCAGATCCCAGCAGGGGGTGAGTCCAACTGCACCCAAATACCTCCATAGTGCTGAGCTTCGTGCCTCCCCCCTCACTGGTGAACCCAGCCCTGCTGTGACAAACCCTGCCCCCCTCCCCTGGTCTCCTTGCTTCTCTGCCAGCAAGAGCTGCCCAGGTGCTCTCCCTGGCAGGGGGCCAGCCGAGATGCAGCTCCATGGGCACTGGGCACTTTGAACCTCTTCCCTTCCCACTCCAGACTGCCCAGCTGTGGCTACTCCCCCTGCCCTGGGAGTTAGGCTTTATACCCCCCTCCCCCCAGCTAAGCTGAACCTACCCCTTCACTATTGCTGGCAAGGAGCAAGCTGCAGCTAGTCTTCCCCCCACCCCTTCCAGGCTCCAAACCTCCCCACCAGCAAGAGCTGCCCATCTGCTCTTACTAGCAGTGAGCTGAACCCAGCCCAGCTGCCACTCCCTTCTTCCTAGTTTAAAATCTAGTCAGCTGTTTAAAAAGTTTAAACAGTTGGTTACCATTTAAACTTCAGACATTTACACTTTTACATCCCTACTAATAAACATATAATTAAAATAACAATATATAATTGTAAGAAAATCACTGCTTCAGGCACTACTGTAGGCCTGTGTACCTCTTTGTTACTGACATGCGCCAAGAAAGCACTAATTCAGCAATAAAAACAGACAGACTATGGAAAACTGTATTTGTCAAAATCTTCTTTTTGCACAATCTTGGAGCCAACTGCACTACACTACCTAGAAAGCAAAAACACTGCAATGCCTGGAGTCAGTCATGAAGTTTAAGGTCAGAAGAGACCACTACATCATCTAGTCTGACCGCCTGTTTATTACAGACCACTAAACCACCAACACACATGCACTAAACTCAAACAGAAGTCTGCAATATCCCAGCATCCGCCTGCTGAATGAATCGGTAAGGTGGGGCATTACAAAGGCTTTGTACACATTAGGAAGTTTTGTCGACAAACGTCAGCTTATAATCATAGTGGTGGCTGTCTGCTGGAAAAGCTTTTGCTGGCAGAACTTCCTAGTGTAGACATAGTCAAAGAAAGAACTGCTCACAAATGTTTTACAGAATGGGGGTAGGGCAGAACTTAGGTATATAAAATGGGTAAAGTAACAAGGGAGTACATATAAAAAAATTAAAATATTTTAGACATGCTTAACCATCTAGGGAAATAATAAGCTAAATTCATAAATAAAGCAAAAATACAGCATGCTTTTTACAAAATTCTGAAAAAAAACCAGTCTTCTGCTTGAGGATTTATATAATTTACATAGTTATGATAGCCACACACAAGAAATAACCTGAAACAGTCATCTTACATACAATCATTCATGTATCATCACAATCCATTAGTCAAAACGCATTTATCAATGGCATGATCGTCAATGTATAATAATTGTACTATTTACTCCAGCTTCTGGTCACTACCCACTTGGAGTGAGGGTTTCTGCTATATCCTTTCTTCGAACCAATGCATGATCACAAGAAGCTACATGAATTCACAAATGAAATATTTCAGCCATTACTCTTACTACTAACCAAACCTACCATTCTAAATGCCTTTTAAAGTTAAAACCATACTCTACCCTAATATAACTTGGTTTAAAAAATAAAACCTGAACAATAGAATACAACTGCTTTTCATTTAGTCTTATTTAAATATTTTTATTAATATCAATGAGAAAATGGACATGTTAAGATTTAATAAGTAATGAACGCTTAATTACTTTCCTGAATAGAAGCTTAATGAACAAACAGAAAACAATATGTAGTTTGTGCTTTCAGAAGATATGTTTAATAAAATATCTCCACTCTCTGGTCACTTTTCTAAAGAGGGAGAGAATACCAGAGCCATCAAAAAAGGGAGAAAATACCACAGCCATCTGATTATTCGGTACCACAGATTTATCTACTGAGATTGTAGATTGGTCCCCCAGCTGCACTACTTTTAGGATACAGGTAATGTATTATGAAAATATAAGATGTGCAGCCAAATCTGTAGCAAAAGTGAAATACTGATTGCCTCATTATTTTCATCTCTAGAGTTCTTTCAGTAAAAGAAAGAAAATTACTCCCCAAATTTCTCTCCAGAACACACAAAATAGACTCCTGCTTGCTGGAATATTTTACAAATGCCTCCAAAATAAAACTAAAGCTCAATATTGAGAAGTTAACCACTTACCCTAGAGGCAGATTCTGTATCATTCAAAGGCAAAAACTAGATTCATGTATCAAAGCAGAGTTCAAGTAACAATGCTTTTATAACAACACAGCACTTCATGTACTCATTGAAAAACTGAGAATGGGTGGGTATAGGCCCACTCATTACTAAAGCCCCACCCTCGGCTTACAGGCAGGAGCCACTGGATCCAGGCATCAACTAATCATGAGGGACAACAAATGAAAAAACCATCATGAGAGGGAGGGTAACAGGTATAAAAATCAGGGATTCAAAGGAGGACACCGAACAAAAAACTCCAAACAGCACCCAAGTCTCCAGGGAGGCAGTGGACACAGCCCAGAGATGATGTGATCTCACGTGGGATGAGAAAGAAGTGTATAAAGAGAATTTCATGTCGTTAATCTGGAAATTCTTTGCAAAGGAATAGATGTGAATCATGATAGAGGTCTTAAAGCTGCATAACTTGCCAAGGCATAAATTAAAAAAACATGATCTGTCATTTCAGATAATTCTTCTAACTATAGCTGACTCTTTATACCACCTGTGGATAAAGGACAGTTTGACAGGCTCTGGAACCCTCCTAATCTCTGGGACCCCTTCCCATATTGTCCAGTCCCCAGTCAAGGTAAGCATTTGCAACCACTTTCAGTACCACATGCATTGGTTATCACTCCATAAAAATACTGGCCCTGATCCTGGCCTCACATGCTTCCCTCTCCACCTCTCTGCACCTCCCTGACCTCAATCCCAGCCTTAAACTCTGCCTCTGCTGCCCTGCTGGTCCTGATCCTGGCCTCACACACTGCCCCCCATCTCCCTACCCTCATTCTGGTCTCACACACTGCCCCCTCCAGCCCCCTGCCCTCACCCTCGTCTCATATGCTGCCCCCTCACTCCCCTTTTACCCCCATCCTTGCCTCACACACTGCCCCCTCTGCCTCCGTTATCGTCACTGGAAAAGGGTTCCCAACTTGCATTTTGTTTTTTACTGACATGAATAGATGAAGTTGATTTTTTTAAAACTAATATGGTAAACCTTTTACTGACATCACTAAAAATACCATAAATACCATACAATCACAAAAGTGGTACTCTCTCACAATAGTCTGTGCACAGGAATTTCAAATTATGCCACTGTTTTAGCTGCAGTTAATTGAATGGATACCAGTCTTTGGGCATGGGCAATAACAGGAAACAGAGGTTCCAAAGAGGTGGCCGTGTTAGTCTATTTCAGCAAAACAAACAGGGAGTCTGCCGTCACTTTTAAAGACAAACAAATTTATCGCATGAACTCTAGTGGAGAAAATCCCAATTTATCAGAAACTTTCTTCAATCATCTGACTAAGCTGGATTTTCTCCCATGAAAGCTGACATGATAAATACATTTGCTAGTCTTTAAAAGTGACACCAGACTTCTTGTAGGAAACTGACAGCACCACAGCCAGTGTAATTTTATGATATAAGAATTGACTCTGAATGATGACAAACGACGAATTTGTGGCACTTTTAAAGCCTAACAAAGCTCATGCAATAAATACACTTGTTAGTCCTAGGACTCCTTGTTCGTTTTCCTGAATTAGACTAACATGACTACCCCACTAGGATGTCAATGAAGCAGGTGATGTCAGAATACAGTATGTTTTATTTCTACCTCAGTTCACAGACATTTATTTATTTATTTACAGGGTTTTAGAGTTGGGTTTAAAAAAAACAAAAAAAACCTTGGGTCTGTAAATTTATGGTGGTTAGCAACTCTCCACTGCAGCCTAGTTTGTCCTAAACCCTATATAACTCCCTCTTCGTTCAAATACACCCCCCCAAAGGCAGAATGAGGATCAAAGGTGGGGCCCAGCCTTGCAAACCAGCCAGCTCCTCTCCCGCTTTCTAGCCGTCATCCCCTTCAGCAAACTCCCAGGAAGAAGGAGAGGGAAAGAGAAAACACCCTACTGCTTGCCTGTCTCTGGCAATTGTTCACACAGCTGCCAATTTCCCTGACCTTCCTCCCTGTCTGACTCACCCACCCTCCCCCAACTGCCAGCTCCCTGACCTTCACACTCCTCACCAGGTGGTTCCCCAGCACCTGACCCCCAGGATCCTTCCTCACCTGGTCATAGCTGCAGGGGCATCCCAACGAGTTGCTCCTTGGCCAGGCTGCTTTGCCCCTGAGCATGCATTTGAGCACGCTCGGGATGGGAGATTTCAAAACTCCCCAGCTTGGCTGAAGCAGCTGCACACAGCAGCCAGGGCTCTTTTTAGGGGATCCGGAACACTGGCCCTCAAATTTGTGGGCCCCAGAATGGCGTTCTGGTGCACTCTGGCTTACTTTAACCCCTGTATACAACAGCCTAATGGAATTTACCACTACACTTGTTCAGAAAGGTCTTGCTAGAATGGACATTTTAGAATGGATAAAATGTTGCTACGGTAACCGATGTCAATACTATTTTAACGGCCCCTTTGAAAGCCTATGTAGGATTTGGCAGAACTACCTTATTCTAATAAAATTTAGCTTAGAGTGAATCAGTCATGGGAGATAACTCACTATGACGTGCAGTAATCAGGGAGGTTACTTACTGTAACTGATGGCTCTTCCAGAGATGTGATTGCACATGTATGCCATGCCCTCAAGCTAAAACTGGTCAAAGTAATCTCCAGAGACCTGTGCACCATGTGTGTTCCATGTGGTGCTATCCAACGTCCTGTGCTGCTGCATGGGCTGATTCCTCCTCAGTTCCCTCTTACAAATTGCTTTGAGCCCATACTGGGTAGATGGAGAGGGTAGGATTGGAATCTAGATAGGGACCACACATCTTGAAGAACTAACAGTTACAGGATGTAACCTCCCTTTCTTCTTCATGAGCTCATCCTTATGTGGATTTCATGTGGGTAGCATAGCTAACAGTATTCAGTTTGGAGGCGAGACTGACAGCTCAGGAAATGTAAGAGTTTAAAGGACTGTGCAGCCAATTACAAGAGCTGCAGCTAAACACAGGATATGGCACAGTGAGCAGTAAACATATGAATGGAGGACCATGTCACAGTGAGCAGTAAACGTATGAATGGAGGACGGATGTCCTGCCAGACTTAGAATTCTGGTATATTGGGCCAGGTGGTGGAAAGACCTGTGGAGAGAGAGGAGATCTTATTTGGAGATATGCTGGGATGGGACAGTCTCTGCATGCTGCACTACTATAAAGAAGTCTGGCCGAGATTCAGAAAACACGCACAGGAATCTTCTGTAACTTAATTTCACTGCTAAGGAAATGCAGCTCTCAATCCCCAGACTGTTCCTCTCCCCTTCACTGAATCTACAAATCCTACAGATGTTGCTAAAGCAGACAAGACAAATAACTTAATGGATTTATCTGATTCACACCTGCAATGGAGCTATCAATCAAATAGCATGACTAAGACTTAGACTATACTACCAGCTTATGTCAGTATAACTGTGTTGCCTGACGCACTCATACTGACCTAACCCCCTGATGTAGAGAGCATGTAGCACTATGATAACATGAGGGCTTCTCACACTGACAGCTACTGGCTTTCAGTGAGACTGAGTACTTGCACCAATGGGAGAAGGTAGCGTCTTCACCAAGCACTATAGCAGCACAGCCATATCCCTGTAAGTGTAAACAAGAACTACAAGTTTATACTGCAGAACAGCATGGAGGAGAGCTGCTCTGAATGGCCTAATTTTTTTTTAATATTAAAGTATTCTTCTTTCTCACTTATGCTGATGTATTATGAGCCCGGCATGTAATGTACACCTGTGTAACAAATGGTCAATTTAGGTTCTCCACAAGCCACAGATCATCTAAGTAGGCACCCTATCTGTAATACTACCAGAAGTCCCCATATAGTGCTGTTACAGCTTGGCATGCAAGAGGTTGAGTAGAACATTTATGATGTTAGAACTCAAAATCAATATTAATTATGGTGCAGTTCTGTTATGGAAGCTGTGGCACTCACAAGTAACTCTGACAAGTCACCTTTAAGATGCAGTCCTAATGTCTGTAATATAACCATGCAAACCAATCAAGGATGCAAGAACAGGATGACCAATTTTTACTTGGAAACTTACACCACATTTCTGAAGTCACAGCAAATAAACTATTTGTTTTCTTAAATATAACTTAGTAAATTAAATATTTGATCAGTTTCATTATTATATAGCTTTAAAAGAAAACAGTCTCAATTACCCAACAAACTAATAAGTACAAAGTTCAATCCTGACTTGATAAATGCTAGAAATTGATTAAATACTTAAAATAATTTATTTTCAGACTCAATAAAGAAAAATAAGTAATATATTCAAATTTCAATTTCAATTTGCATCTTAGGAGAAATTCTTGGCTTAAAATACAGGTTCAACAAAAAAGAATAGGTAAATCACGTAAAATATGCATAATTACTTTTCCACCAAAGAATGATGAATGTAATTTAATCCAAGGATTGAAAAATCTACAGAATACCAAAGCTTCTATGTCAAGCATATTGTGAAGTACAATACATGGATGTGTCATTTGAGTATAATGCTAGGAATGGTCTTTATATAAGGGATCCTAAAACCTCAATCCTCACATTCTTTCCTAAATTAATATTCATTACATCCCCTAAATGCATTTTTAATAGAGCTGTAAGTAGAGAAGCAGCCAGGTACAAGAAGAGATTGACCCTTTAGCAAAGAAAAGGGAAGAAAGTGCCTTTTAGCAGTCTATTTTAATCATGAAGACAATTTCATTTCTTTCTTGTCTGTTCAGTTTTACTTAGCAGTCAAAATAAACCAATAAATATATTGATCATATACAAATGAGAGTATTGTATGAGTAATTTTAGAACACTATGGAACTCCAAAAGACTGGAAGAAAGCTAATGTTGTGTTAATATTTAAAATGAGTAAACAAGATAACCCAGGTATTTATAGGCCTGTCAGTTAGACATCAATCCTGGGCAAGATAACAGAGCAGCTGATACAGGACTCAACTTATAAAGAATTAAAATAAGGTAATATAATTAATGCCAATCAACCCGGATTTATGGAAAAATAGATCCTTTTGTGCTAACTGGCTCTTCTACTGATGAGAATGCAAGTTTGTTTAATAAAGGTAATAATGTTGATATAAAGTATCTGTCTTGGTACTGCATAACATTTTGACTGAAAAGAAGACATGATGTTAAAATGGCACACACTAAATAGAGTAAAAGGTGTATAACTGATAGGTTACCCAAAAGTCACTGTAAACAGGGAACCTTTATCAAGCAGGTGGGTTTCTCTTGGTGTCCTGAAAAAAAAAACAAAAAAAAAACCACCACTAACAAAATTTGCAACTGACTTAAAAATTGGGGCAGTGGTAAAAATGAAGAGGATAGATCATTGAGTCAGAGTAATATGGATTACTTGGTAAACTGGGCATAAACAAGCAGCATAAGTTTTAATATGGCAATAAGTAATTGCATACATTTAAGAACAAAGAATGCAGACCATAGTCACAGGATGTGGGACTCTATCCTCCGACGAAGGGATTCTTTGAAAAAGGTTTGAGAAGCATGATGTATAATCTGATGAACATGAGATTCTGTTGTGACTGTGTGGCCCACAAATTTATGTGATCCTGAAATGTGTAAGCAAGGGAATCTCAAATATGAGTAGAAAAGTTATTTTCCTCTGTATTTGGCATTGCTGTGATCACTGCTGGAATACTGTATCCAATTCTGGTATCCACAAGTCAAGACGGATGTTGATAATCAAAGGATTCAGAAAAGAGTCAGAAGACTGCTGAAAGCATTAGAAAATGTGTCTTATAGTGATCAGTTAAACAGATTTAGCTCTGGAAGTCTAACGACGAGAAGCTTAAGGGGTGAATTGATTACAGTTTAAGTATCTGTATGAGAAACATCTTTAATCATGGAATCTTCAATTTACCAGAGAACGGTATAACATGATCCAATAGCTGGAAGTTGAAGCTAGACAAATTCACGCTGGAAATAAGGCACTTTTAACAGGAAGTAATCAACCATTTGAACAATTTACTAAGGAATGTGGTGGATTTTCCATCACTATTTTTAAATCAAGACTGGATGGTTTTCTAAAAAATTATAATCTAGGAATTATTCAGGGGAAGTTCTGTTGACTGTGTTATACGGTTAAGTCTGATGATCACAACAGCTCCTCCAGCCCTTGAAATCTGTGAAGTAAAGTCAAGAGGCAAAACACTAGTAAGAGCAGCAGCTCTGGAAGAGCATAAAATAGAACTTCTATTCGCAATAACTTTGCAGCACACATAGAGAAGAAATTTGCTCCTAACTTAGGTCCACCACTGAATAAACATGAAGGACCTATCTCATGAACAAAAGAAATATGCAGCTTACATAGAGAACACTACTGACCACCTGTTCCTAAAAGCTACAGGAAATCAATGGAGTGGACTTTTCCAATGCTTACATTAGAAGAGGAGAGAAAGATAAAATGCTACCAAACTTCTAAATTTGGCTCACTTAAAACTCAAGGGGAGGAAGAGACCAACCTTGCCCAAACCCTAAGGCTTTCCAGTAGCGTTCATGAACATGTAAAGTACACCTGATTTATACAGTAAAAGAGTTTGGGTCTAACAAAAGCTTTACTTACATCAATAAAATTTTCACTTAATTCTGAAACTCTCTTATTCTTTCAATAGTAGGCTAGTTCCAAAAGCATTTGACTATTGAGCATTTTTCTAAACTTTAAATGCAATTCATCCCCAAATTGATGCAGGCCACCATAATCTAAAATCATGTCAGTTTTTAACTAGAGCATTTCTATTTTCAAATTTCAGGCATTTGCATATGACAAGAATACTCTTGAAATACCCAAATACAAGTGACACAAATATTTGATCATATTAAAATCACATTCCCATGCATATATGCAGAAAAAGTAGTAAACTACCAACCACAAGTTTTCACTTCTTAACTCTGATAGTTCCAAAATTCAGAAACACATCCAGAAGAACTTTCTGCCCTATGTCTGGTCAGTATAGAAATTGAGGTTAACCTTTAATTTTTAATGTCACCTGCAGCCAGTGACTGCTTTTTCTAATGCAAGTGACAGATAAACAGAAAAACACTCCCAAGATGATACACAAAGCACCACACACCATAAGTGCATTTTTATTTTTATACCAACTCAATTTCTCAAATGGATAACCAATGTTCCTACTAATTTACATTAGAAATTGAGTGAGGCATGAAAACTGTTCTGATGCATAGACTCTATTTCTTTAATTTACTGTATTGTGTGCTTCCAGTGCAACTGCAGCTACACAAAAATCAATTTAAAGAATGCACCGATCCCTCCACCTCCACAGACACACGCTGTACCTCTGCCCCCACTGGAAATGTATTCTTCCTAGTGATAGCCCTTCCACTTTGCTCAAGAGAGCCCAACGACTTTGGCACTCTCAGATTCGAGTCCCTGAGTCAACACTTCTGTTTCTCACTGTGACCTATTCAGCAAGTCTAAATGAGCACAGACCACACCAGTCTTAGGTCAGATCTACACTACAAAGTTTTGTCAGCACATCTACGTCAGTCAAAGGTGTGAAAAAACCCTCACTTCCTAGCTGACACATCTATGCCGGCAATACCCACAATGTGCTTTTGTTGGCATAGCTAATATTGTTCAGGGAAGTGGTGAGAGAATGCCAGCAAAACTCATTCTCTTGGCATACATTGCATCTACACTTGGGGACTCCTCCAGTATAGCTTTAATGGTGTATGTGCATCACCAGAGCCTGTGTAGTATAGAGAGAAGGCCTGATTCTTTTGGGAGCAATGCAACTAGCAAATGTTTTGAAAATGCTGTCCTCTGTTGCTTGAAACAAGACATTAGTCATGAGGAATACAGTGATCAGGGATGCTAGATTAACATAGGAAAAATAAGGCTAATATAACTCTCCACTAATCTGTTAGCTCTCCTTTAAGTTGGTTAGGAGAGTCTTTCTTTGCACTGGAGAGTGCAGAGCTAGCCTCCCTAACCCTGGTCAGCAGACCTCATTTGTCAGGAGAGCAAGTATTTTCTACAAGCCTCTTAACATGAATATCCTTGAAAAAGTTGATTAGATTTTGAAACAGTCTGTTTTCACATGTACTCCCTCCTTTCCCCAGCCCAATTCAGGTGGGAGAGTGGTTATAGTCAGACATATAATGATCTATCCATATTTCAAGAGTTCCCTTGGTCAATTCTCATTAAGAGTCAGTGGGGTGGTCAGTTGGCTATGTTGTACTTCTAAGGTAGCTTTACTCTCACATTCACAATTCCTAATAGGTAGGTCTCACTTGGTACGCATGAATTATGTGACCCACACCTAGTCCATTCAACAATTATTTCCCCACTCCCAGGGAACGGAAAGAAGTTAATCCCCCAAAACAGAATAGGTAGCAATACAAAAGTGACTGCCTAAAGTAAATCCTACAATGTTTCATAAAAATAGAGAAATTTCTCACATATTCCACACAAATCATATAACTAATAACAGTTACTGATTTGAATGCAATGCAGGCCAGTAATACCCAAAAAGTGCTTCTATCAAAAAGCTCTCTTGGTCTGTAATCGGTAAGAGTTGGTGTTTTCTAGCAGACTAGTGGCAATATCAAATACTGAAGTTACAACTTCATCTTTTCAACTGCTTTATACAACTCAAGGTGGGTGAAGTGATATCTTTTATTAGACGAAATTCTGTTGGTGAGAGAGAAGTGTTTGAGCTCCACAGAGTTGTTCTTCCACTTCAGCACCCCTCTTCTGATCTGGTTATTCCTAATTTAACCACTTCTGGCAAAATTAGGAAGTATCTAACAGCAAATGCATCATTACCAAATACTCCCTTGTAGACAAGGTCAGAACAGGTTTGAATAAAATTTAAAAAAAGTCATCCTTCTATGTCCTGAGGAGGCACATTTGTGAGACCACAAAGCAAAGTTTTCATTGACACCTTCTGTGTTCTATCTGCTTTGTGGACAGCTGACTTCATTACTTAATATTGTCAATTCATCACCTTTAAGAACTAAAATCAATTATTTAGACGTATTTGTCATCTTAAATCTGATTATATTAAAGCAAGAAAAATTTGTTCATGCAATTAAGTACACAGTAAAGAGAATGCATGAAAGGCAGTATCATTTTAAGGACACCAGACTTTAAGTTTTGGACAACTAGACATATCCTACAAATTAATAATCAATATGTTCATAGATGGCAAAAGTAGAAATTTTGGATGCAAGAAGCTTTGCCATCAATAAAATTAAGCAAACTGAACAGATTCCTGAAAAAAAAAAGAAATTACAAACAAAATTATGTTGTTTGTTTCATAGTGGTTCAACTATAAACAAGACTATCTTTCTTTCTTTAAATGGGAACTGGGATTGTGCTCATGAAAGCTTATATGATAAGTTCCACAGGGCTCATTTATTTTTTCTTTAAATTGTATTCTCAAAACACTCAGTAGTGGTAGACTCTATTAGGGCATGGTACATTCACCAGAGTAAACAGGCAGCCAGATTAAAATTCCTGGCTCAAAATCTCTGAAGTATATCTTGCTTCCTGGTTAATTCAAAAAATCACCTGGGAGAAAATACTAGATAAATTGCTAAGCTTCTATAATTTTAAGTTTGACCTACTGCATGAAAAGGCTATAGATTACTATGGTGGAAGAGTTCAACTTATTTATCTTAAAGATGATCAGGAGGTGACGATTGCAATTGACAAGTATCCACATGGGGAACAAATATTTAATAATAGGCTCTTCGGTGCAGTAGAGAACACCACAATATACTCCAATGACTGTATGCTGAAGTCTGGAAGAAAATGACTACATTTTTCATGATGAGAGTAATTAACCATTCAAACAATTTACAAAGGGTCATGGTGATTCTCCATCATTCAATCTATAAATCCAGATTGGATGTTTTTTTCTAATATATATGCTCTAGGAATTATTGTAGGGGAAGTTCTATGCCTATTTTTCTTTAATCACAGTGACCCCTCCTGGCTTTAAAAATCTAGTAGTCTACAAATATAATAAAAACATGACACCTGACTAATTGAACCCTTTGGTTCTGATCAGATAAATATTTCATATGATCAGATTACACAAACTATAG
Organism: Podocnemis expansa; assembly: GCA_007922195.1. NCBI lineage: Eukaryota > Metazoa > Chordata > Testudines > Podocnemididae > Podocnemis > Podocnemis expansa. The sequence continues at coordinate 10,827,193 of ML681964.1, read as the reverse complement.
TGTAGTGGCTAGCACCGCTGCTTAATATGCAGAAGGTCCTGGATTCAAGCCCCAGGGGGTTGAACTCGATCTCATGAGGTCCCTTCCAACCCTATGATTCTATTCTATCCTATGAGACAGGAAAGAGCTACTAGGCCACGTGACTGTTTTTATTTTTATTTTATTTTACAGTCAATATTGAGAATTTTGCCCAGAACAGATTTCAGTGATGTGGGTGATTGAGCTTTCACTGCTTCTCTTGGGTAACTATTTTAAAGTTTAGGAAAATCCACTATTAGAAAATATTCCCCAAAATTCAAATTCAACTTTATTTTCTTCTATTTCATCCTATTTCTGATAGCATCTTAGTACTATTGTGAATTCCTCTCCTTGTGTTATACTCTTCAAAGACTTCTGCTGTACAAATTTATCACTCATATTTACATTGTTACATTTATAAAATGGTTTGTCAAGGGTTAATAAGTGATTAATAGACATTCTACTCCTCTTACAAACATGAGTATTAAGTGTTACAGATGGTTATATCATGCATCAGTTAAAAAAGAATATACGCTGTTACAAAACACAATTCTAAGCAAACTTCTCAGTGGTTGGACTAATAACTAGCCAACCATTTATGAAATATCTATAGTTACTTATTAACCCTTTATTAGCTGTTTAAAAATATATCACTAATGCAAGTGGGAAAAAGTGTATCGCTAATATAAGTATATCTTGAAATACAAACCACCTTGCATAAATAAGTGTAAATTTAATCATGTTACAGATAAACACTTAACATTTGTTTTTCTGAGGAAAACCATAACTTCTCTATTCCCACCATCTTAGAAAGCAGGGGCCTGACACACACAGGTGCCTTTGAAAATCCCACCTGGGAGCCTATCTGCACCTCTTGAAGTCTAAATAGTGCTGAAACCCCGGCCCTTGTCAAAAAACAGTACATTTTGAATATAAACTCTGAAAAACTAGTACTTTTTATAAAAGACTAACGTTTCTTAAACAAGATTGATGAAATTCATATTTTAAAATCATAGAATCATAGGGTTGGAAGGTACCCCTCGAGGCCATCTAGTCCAACCCCCTGCCAAAAAATGACCCAGATGTCTGCAAGATTACCTTTGATTTTAATTGGATCAACATCATCACAAACACTAGATATTAAAAATTACTTCCAGGTTTCAAAGGATCTGCCTTGGCTACCTGAAATCAAAATAATCAAACACACTGTCATTCTGTTTGCAACATCTGAAACACAAAAGTGATTTTAATCCAGAAAACTATTTGATTTATCAATCTTGTTGTAGAATTTGGAGCAGTCCCACATTATTTCTTAATAGCTTAAGTGAACGGCATTTATACAATTATCACTAACCATTGAATTTTACTAAAACGTACAATAAAACAAATTTCAGATTACACACTGTCCAACTGCCAAGACTACTACTCTTCACTGTTTTCAACATAATTTAACAAATGTATTTTAAAAAAATTACTGGCTAAGTAAACGACCAGAGGAGATTTCAGATTTTTATTTATTTCCTCCTATTCATTTCAACCATTTGGTGTATCCTTTCTTAAATTAGATTGTCAACTCTGCTGACAAGGACAATGATTTTCTATATATATGTTCAGGACCTAAAATAACAGGCCCCAAATCTGGATTGGTATTTTTGAGCACTGAAATAATGGAAATATATTATCACAAACATATTAAACCAGATGTTAAATGGTATAATTTGGTTTCTGGCAAATCTAGTTCAGTGACTAGTTCAGGCAAAATGATCAATACATTTAACACATTAACTTTCAGTGAAATGAACAAAAATCTCTCTTCCAATGATGTAAATAAAATTTGCACAATAAGTACAATATCAATTATTACTGTAGAAATGTTATAAAAACAATGGTGACAAGCTATTTTGCGTCAGTGTGACCATAAGCCATTTTGCACATTACACCACACCAAAACATGCTTAGCTATAGATATGGTATCAATGGAAAACCACCAAAACTATATGAAATATTCCTATGTTAATGGTTGCATTGTTGGAGGAACAAGGAGCAATGGTCTCAAGAAGCTGACAGGGAAATCTACATTTGATACTAAGAAATACTTTTCACAAGGAGGATGGTGAAAAACTAGGATGGGTTACCTAGGGAAGTGGTAGAATCTCCATCCTTAAAGATTTTTAAGGCCTAGTTTGATAAAATCCTGGCTCAGATGATATAGTTTGGTTGGTCCTGCTTTGCACAGGTGGTTGAACTACATGACCTCCTGGGATCATGCCCCACCCTAATCTTCCTTGATTTTATGATTATTTAATGATAATGGATTTTTTGCATGAACTTCTATGTTTTCATTCCAAAATTTTCATAGTACATAATCTGTTACGATACCTGACAGCAAGAAGTTGAACACCCTATTTCCTCCCACCTAAAATAATATTTTTCCGTATCTTCCTACCTTGTTTCACATTTGTCTTGCTCTTTGCCTTCCTCTCTAACGTTTTTGAGAATCAGGTTGTATACTACATTCATGAGCACAGAGAGCAAGCTGAATGTAGCATGGCATTAAATAAAGGTCTACAGAAGAAGTTCTACAGACATCAATTACTGGGAAAAGGGTAGCTAGCCAAGAGTCAAGCTGGGAATTGGTCTTGAAAATTATCAACCACACCATTCCCAATTTAACTTCTTAACTATGAGAGTTATTTTTTGTATTTAAAATGTATGGGTAACCAGCAGAGATTTCTGAGAAGTGGAACACAGATTCCCAGTTTTGAAAGATAAAAGATTTGGGGCTTACCAAATATGAGGAAGAAAATTACACAAGCCGAAATGAGAAGTGAACACATGAATAAGTTATTGAAACAACCTAGAGCAGTGAAAATAAAAATATGGCAAGATTTACAGAGTATGACATGAGATCACAAAATAAATTATTTATTTTGGAAAGTAAGAATTAAGAGGAATTTGACTAGGAAATAAACGATATATGTGTCAAGGATCTGACAGGAAACCTCTCACATTGTAAACAAGGGCAACAGGTCAGGAGCATGAACATAGAGTTTTCACTTTTTTTTTTAAAGCATCAAGTGCCATTGTTGAGGGCAGGATAAAGGACTAAGTGAACCAATGGAGTGGTATAACAAAGCAATTCCTTCTAAACTCTACTGCTGGAAAACAAGCAATAATGAAATGAAAATGTCAGATGATTACTATTCGTCGGCACTGACAGTATAAACTGGGAGACAAAGGCAAGAATGCTATGTCAAACTGGATACCAATCATCAGGCTCCTGACAGCCAGAGTTATTGTGAAACTAATCTGGAAGAATGGATATGATACATAGAAAAAAGAAGAAGATAAGGATCATTTGATTAGTAGGATATGTTCATATATAAGGAGATACATAAGAGAAAAAAGAACAAGATATACATACTTCCCATTTGTTATTTATGCTGTATATATTCCATTAAGAGAAAGCTCTGAAACTACATTCCTGTTTTTAGGGAATGATCCAACGTTTTGCTGGTCAAGGCACATGATTAATAGCTCTTTCTTCAGATTTCAGTTGCAAAACACAGCAGCTTAAGGTTGCTTACTGTTCCTTTATTTAATCAGTGATCAACTGCTCCCCAGCTCCCCTCAAAATGACATAATATACTGAATGCACATCTTGCTTTTCATAAGTTAATGAAACAAGAACCTATACTACCCATATAAGTTTCTTTTCTATCTCATCAAGATTTCATCACATCCCAAAAAGAGGATGCTTTATTCAAAGCCCAGTGCATTCAGCAGGAGTCTTCCCATTTATATCAAATTGAAAAATTTGTATTGGGCTTTAGTTTTGAGGATGTATGTATTATATTTTTAAGTTTCAAAGGGGTAGCAATGTTTTACACTTTCCGGAATTTATTTCCTCCTGTGCCATAACTTCCCCTATCTTTAAAGTGTCTGACGAAGTGGGATTTTCTCCCACGAAAGGTCATGCAATAAACAAATTTGTCTTTAAGTACCACAGGACTCCTTGTTTGTATTATTAAGAAAACTATCACTTGCAACATCTTACATATCTTGGAGGATTTATAAAAAAAAATAGACATATTAAAGCCATCCTGATGGTGCATTATAGGTTAAAAATAGAAAGTCCCTTTAAAAGTGGATAATGAAGTATTTTTTAGGTTTGAAATATAGCTATTCTAAAGAATTTAATAAAAAAAAAAAACTACAGAGCATCTATGGATGTCCCACTTCTCCAGATCAGAAATTATGTTCCTTCCAATATCAGTGGACAAAAACTTACAAGACCCAGAAATGAAGTAAGAGGCTCAATAACATAGGCCTATTAAAGCTATGAATGCAGAAACTTCCGCACATCAACAGTCTATTATTTATATGACAGAATGAAGATCAGAAAACATGAAATATAACCTTAAATTATTCACTTATTCTTTACACAAGAGAAGAAAATGTCAATCTAACTATAAAAGACTTTAAGCCTATTTCTAAAGGTTTCAGGAAAATTGCCTTATTTATCAAAACTTTATTCTACTTTATTCTATTAAATACTAAAGCTTTGCATTAAGGTCAAACAGTGTCAACCAATTACTGCTACTGGAAAAGTCCCACTTCCTTAATACTAAGAGTAACCACAATACACAGTGAATTATTTTAATAGGAGAACAGAATGCTGTTTATCTGAAGTACATTTCAACCATAAAAATGTATTTTAGGATTTCTATCAACAATCAATTATAATACTATTTATTATCAAAGCAGCATTAAACATGATTCTTACTTGTTTATTTAAATGCCAGGCTTTAAAAGAAAAAAGAAAAAAAGAAAAAGAAAAGAAAAAGAAAAATCAACCATTCCGACTTCAGCATATTCAGCAACTGTCTCTTTATAGTTCATGCTAAAGAAATTCAACAAATATTAAGTGACCTAGAAAACAGCAAACAAAGGTAAAACAGACTGCTCAATCTGTAAAAACAACCTAGCATTATAAAGAGTATCAATTTGGTACAAAACTTTTTTGGATTCTAATTTTATAAATTAATTTGGTCAGGAGATGCACAACGTACAATTGGGAAGATACCTAGAAGCCTTGACCACTCTTACTTTAATACCATCTTCTGATTTTTAGAGATCCTATTTGCTAACTTGATATCGTTCCTTTGTTTAATCAGTGCAGTGATCAACTGACGAATTTTTTTTTTTGTTAAATATCTGGGCACATTTGTGTTGTTATATATCATGGTGGTCAAACTTACTGACCTCCAAGACTTTCCTTGCCGCTGAGCAAAATCCTCTAGCCCTACCACCCAGCCACAAGACAGAAGTTCTGAGCTTTACAGCCCAGTCAGACAGAAGGAAAATGAGGTTGTGTGAATTGCACTTTAACTGTAAAAGAGCCACATGTGGCTCACAATCCCGAGCTTCAACACCTTTGTTATACATGTACCTTTGAATTCCTCAATGTAATGAAGAGATAAGGTGTCAGGAATTCATGGGATATGGAATCTTTATAGTCTATACTAATGGAAACTTTTCATTTCTTCCTTTCTAGTTCACCCTTGGCTGGCTCTACAAATCCCTATGCATAGAACAGGTGCGCTAAATTAGTTTATTAAATGTTCAATGCATGTACTGTAAGGGAACATGCAGCCCTATCTCTGTGAAAACCTAACGCACAATCAGAAAAATTATTATACCTGTAATACAACTGCAGGAAAGTAAAACATAAAACGTTTTCCCCCTCTGACTGAACTACTTCATCTCCAGCACTTTGTGATTTTCAACCTACTATCTAATAAAGCCATCTGAGTTTTCAGAACAAAAGTAGAATGCTAACTGATCATTCTTTGCGCAACCTTTAGTACAAAATTCAGCTCCACTTAAGCTGTAAACCAGACGTAGTAGATGGGAGGAAAATGGAGGTTACTCACCTTTCGTGCAGTAGCTGAAGTTCTTCGAGATGTGTGTTCTTGACATGCTCCACCGTAGGGTTTTCTGTGCAGCACCGCACCCCAGTCCGGAGATTTTTGAAGAGCAGTGGCTCCCTCAGCGGGGAGAGACGGAGACGACAGGGATAGGCTGGAGCGCTTCCCGTCTTGCTAATGTCATCTGTGTCTCTCCCCACTGCCCCTCCAGTTCCCTCGTACCGCGGAGACCTGGTATGGTCCCTTCCGAAGTAGAAGGGAGGAGGGTGAGTCGTGGAGCATGTCAAGAACACGCATCTCGAAGAACTTCGGCTACTGCACAAAAGGTGAGTAACCTCCATTTCTTCGTCGAGCAGTGTTCTTGACTGCTCCACCGTAGGTGAATATGTAGCAGTTGTTGTGCTTGGAGGTGGGTACTTCGGTCTATAAGTCCCTTGCGGCATTTAGAACTGCTTGTCCAAGTGCCGTATCCATTGCCGAGAGGCGGTCTAGTGCATAGTGTTTTGCAAAAGTATCGGATGAGGCCCAGGTGGCGGCTTGACATATCTTGTGAAGAGGTACACGGGTGAGGAAAGCGATGGAAGATGACATGGATCTGGTGGAGTGGGATCGAATGTTATGCGGGGGAGTTAACTGTGAAGCTGTGTATGCAGTTTGTATACATGTAGCGATCCAGCGAGAGATTCGTTGTTTAGTAATGGCCTGGCCCTTTGAGCGTTCGGCAATTGACACGAAGAGTTGAGGCGTTTTCCGGAACGTTTTGGCTCGTTCTAAGTAGAAGGTCAAAGCTCGACGGACGTCGAGGGTATGTAATAAACGGTCCTCGGGGGTGGCATGGGGTTTCGGGCAGAAGACCAGAAGGTGGATCATTTGGTTAAGGTGAAAGGCGGAAGAGATTTTCAGGACAAATTTGGGGTGGAGTCATAAAGAAACTTTATCCTTATAAAAGATGGTGTAGGGTGGGTGGGCCATAAGCGCCGCAATTTCCCCTACACAACGGGCCGATGTGACTGCCACTAGAAATGATACTTTAAGTGATAGATGCAAGAGAGTTGAGGAAGCAATTGGTTCAAAAGGGGGTCTTGTCAGGGCCCTTAAGACTCTTGTGAGGTCCCATGGGGTAGTTGGAGGGCGAACGTACAGAAAAAGATTCTGCAAGCCTTGCATGAAACATTTGACTGTCGGATGAGCAAAAATGGAACTTGTATAAACTGGCTCGTGGAGGGTGGAGATTGCTGCAAGGTGAACCCGTATTGAATTTACCGACAAATTGTTTTGTTTCAGGTTAGCCAGGTATTCGAGGATTCGAGGTACCGGAGCTGTGACGGAATCCAGTGAATGTTGCGCACACCAAGAGGAAAATCGACACCATTTGTGCAGGTAAGTGGATCTGGTTGTGGGTTTTCTGCTATTTAGTAGGATGTGTTGAACGTCCTGTGAACAGTCTAATTCTATGCCCGTGAACCATCTAGGTTCCAAGCCGACAGGTGGAGCCTGTCCAGATGTTTGTGGAGGAGTGTTCCATTGTTCTGAGATAATAGGTTCGGAAGGAGAGGTAAGGAGATCGGTGGTACCGTAGACATGGTTTGTAGGAGGGTGAACCATGTTTGGCGAGGCCATGCTGGTGCTATGACTAATACTCTTGCCTTGTCCTCCTGGATTTTGCGGAGGGCTCTGGGAATCATTGGAATAGGTGGAAAGGCGTAGAGTAAGTTCTTCCCCCAATGTAGAAGGAAGGCATCGCCGGTGGATCCTTGGCCGATGCCATCGCGGGAGCAGTAGTATTTGTATTTCCTGTTGCTTTCGGAGGCAAAGAGGTCCATCTCGGGAAATCCCCATCGTTGGAAAATATTGCGTAAAGTGTCGGTGTGGATCTCCCATTCGTGGTGAGATGGGAATGAGCGGCTCAGGGAATCCGCTAAGATGTTGTCCTTGCCAGGTAGGTATTCCGCTGAAAGATAAATGTTGTGCTGTATGCACCAGTCCCAGAGTGTGAGTGCTTCCACGCAAAGGTGGGTAGACCTGGTTCCACCCTGACGGTTGATATAGCACATTGACATCCTGTTGTCTGTGCAGATTCTGACATGTTTGTTTGTGATGGCGGGACGAAAATGGCGGCATGCATGTAAGACTGCCCTGAGTTCGAGAACGTTTATGTGAAGGTGGGTTTCCTCGGACGACCAATGGCCCTGAATCGTGTGTTGTTGGAGAAAGGCTCCCCATCCCACGAGGGAGGCGTCGGTAGTGATGGTGAGAGACGGCTGTGACGGCAGAAAGGGGACGCCCTGCAAAAGGTTGTTTGGATCCTTCCACCAGTCCAGAGTATGTTTGACAGGTATGGGAATGGTTAGGATTCTGTTGACGGACCGGTTGAATGTGCGACACCGGGACAGAAACCAGAGCTGAAATGGGCGCATGCAAAGACGCGCATACCTGACTAGGTAGGTGGTCGCTGCCATGTGGCCTAGGAGCGCCATGCAAGTGCGAGCGGAAACGAAGTTGGAGTTCTGAATTACGTGAGTTAATTGAATTATTTTGTGGAATCTGTCGAGAGGAAGGAATACCCTTCCTAGAGGGGAGTGTATGCTTGCCCCTATAAACTGAAGAATTTGTGTGGGTTTCAGCATAGACTTTGCGTAGTTTATGGTTAGGCCTAGATCGAGGAATAAGTCATGGGTCCAGCGAATTGCCCGCTGTACGTGAGAAAGTGAGTGGCCCACTAGGAGAAAATCGTCTAGATATGGAAAGATGTTGATATGCTGTTTCCGAAGGAATGCAGCCACGGGTGCCATAAGTTTGGAGAAAACTCTGGGTGCCGTGCAAAGGCCAAAAGGAAGGACATTGTATTGGTAATGTTTGGAAAGAAGGGTAAAGCGTAGGAAGCGTCGATGAGCCTGGATGATGGGGACATGAAAATATGCGTCCCTTAGATCGAGAGAGGCCAACCAGTCCCCCTGGTGTAGGGCTGGGAGGATAGTATTTAAAGTCACCATTTTGAATTTTTTTACTTGGATAAAACGGTTGAGATGCCGAAGGTCCAAGATTGGTCTCCACCCTCCCGTTCTTTTCTTTGTGAGAAAATATGGGGAGTAACAACCGGTTCCCCGTTGATGGCTGGGAACTTCTCCGATCGCTCCGATGTAGAGAAGGTGTCTGACCTCTTCTTGAAGTTGTACGTGGGTGGGGTCCCTGAAAAGGGACGGGTGGGGGTACTGGGATTTGGGGCGTGTAGTGAACGGTATGGAATAGCCCCGTTGAACAATTTCTAACACCCATTTGTCCGATGTTATTCTGCGCCATTGTTGGACGAAGGGTTGTGGTCTGCGCATAAAAATAAGATGACGAGGTGGTGACTGGATTTGATGTGTTATAATATGGTTGGCAGCTCTCTCAATGGGAACGTCAAAAGTGTTGTGTCGACTTTGAGGGTTGAGACGTGTGGATAGGTTGGTTGTTTAATTTCCTGCGAGGTTGACGAGGTTTCGATCTGTAGGTCTCGGAGCGGCGGTTAAATTGATATTGAGGCGGCCTGGAGTTGTATATTTGGGCTTTATGGGAACGTTTGTTTGGAAGAGAATGGGTGTAAATGCCCAGTGTGCGCAGTGTGGCACGAGAGTCCTTTAAGCCGTGCATTATCTCCTCTGTTTTCTTGGCAAATAGTTTATCTTTTTCAAACGGAAGATCCTCAATTGTGTGTTGCAGCTGCCTGGGTAACTCAGCCGAATGGAGCCAGGAAGCCCGTCTCATGACAACTGCCGTACCAAGCGATCTGGCGGCAGCGTCTGCTGCGTCTAAAGAAGCTTGCAAGGCTGTCCTTGCTACCAGGTAACCTTCTGAAATTAATGAATGATACTGGTCCCGTTTGTCATGTGGGATGTCATCTGTGAAGTCCTTAAGCTTCTCGTATAGGTGGTAATCATAGTTGGAAAGTAGTGCCGTATAATTGGCTATTCGAAGTTGTAGGGCCGCGGAGGTATAGGCCTTCTTACCAAGTACATCAAGTTTCTTGTCATCCCTGTTTGTGGGGGCAGATCTAGAGTAGGTTTGTTTGGTTCGTTGGTTGGCTGCCTCCACCACTAAGGAGTTTGGTGAGGGGTGCGAAAAAAGAAATTCGTTGTTCGCAGAGGAGACGAAATACTTTTTGTCTGCCCTCTTGTTAGAAGGGAGGTTGGATGCTGGCATTTGCCACAGCGTAGATGCGGGCTCCATAATACTGATGTCCATTGGGAGGGCCAGTTTACAATGTCCAGATGTTTGCAGAATTTTATATAACTTGTGTTGACTCTCAGGATGGGAGTCTAGTGAAATATCCATAACTTCTGCGGCTCGTTTGAAAAGCTCACGGAATTGTCTCAAGTCATCGGTTTTGTTGTCAGAAGTAAGGGCATCTGGATCCTCGGGGTAATCACACGAGGATGAAGGAGCCGTAGACCCCGCAGGTTGTGGTTGATGTTGTTGCGGGGTAGGAGTAGTTTGTGGTAAAAGATAAGGGTACATTGCAGGTGCTGGAGTGGTACTGTTTGGCCAGCTATTAAAAGGCATCCCTGGTACGGGAGGGTAAAAATAATAGGGATATGGCCATGTGAGAGCTGGTGCCAGATTGTGGACCGGAGGCTGTTGAATCTTCGGATCTGCCCGTTCTGGTGACGTGGGGCTCGAAGATGCAGGAGAAGGCGAGTGACAGGAGGAGCCCAGAGTTGAAAGTGGGCTCGAATGGGAAGTGTCCGAGCCAAACAGAGGAGACCCAGGAGTAGAATGAATAGTGAGGACTTCCCTGGTCTGAATATGTTTTACTTTCCTTTTATGTTTAAGGTGCACTTGTTCACCAGGCTGCGACTGACAGCCAGTATTAGGTGCAGCATCTGGCTGTGTTGTCGGAACCGGCAGCGGTACGGGAAAAGGAGCCGGTGCCGGGAGAAAATGAGTTGCTGTGCCCGGTGCTATCAGAGCGGTCGGCACGCTTGACAGGTGTAAGAGTGGTGCCGCCGCTTGTGGAACTGGGATCCGTGCTGGGGAAGCTGTTGGCGCCGTTGGAACCGGCGCGGCTTTTAGAGAGCGCACGCGGTTCGGCTTTGCAAGTTTGGAATTTGCTGGCTGGGAGTCTGTGAGGGTTGCCATGCCCTGCGGAGGACCCTTCAACAGCTCCCTAGCCGTAGCCTCAGAAGTTTTCCCTCGCTTAGAGGGGGCTGGAGAGGGCGTTGATGCCAGGCGTTTTCGCGCTCCCTCAAAAGACTGAGGAGAGGCGCCCGGGTCCGACGCGGGACGGAGAGCCCCTTCCAGCAATAGGAGCTTGAGTTTCTGCTCCCGGTCCTTGCGAGCCCTGGCAGTTAGATTTTTACAATGTTGGCATCTCTGGGAGAGGTGACCTTCTCCCAGGCACTTAATAGAGTCTAAGTGCCCATCGGATGCCGGCATCGCTTCGTTGCAAACAGCTTGGCTGCATGAATCAAAGTTTGTTCAGTCATTGTTTAGTTGTATTTATTCTTTTTTTTTTTTCAGGTGAAGTAACAGGAGCCACCGCGGACTCCGTCTGGAGTCGGAGGCGGTATGAGGGAACTGGAGGGGCAGCGGGGAGAGACACAGATGACGTCAGCAAGGCGGGAAGCGCTCCAGCCTATCCCTGTCATCTCCGTCTCTCCCCGCTGAGGGAGCCACTGCTCTTCAAAAATCTCCGGACTGGGGTGCGGTGCCGCACAGAAAACCCTATGGTGGAGCAGTCGAGAACACTGCTCGACGAAGAAGGTTCTTATACAAAGAGGAAACCAACCTTAGAAGATAAAGAGAAGAGATTCTGCTTTTTCTATGCATGTCAGCCTCACTGGGTAGTGCTATGTTGAATTGGAAAATTTGGAGGTGGGCTGTAAGATGAGGAACAGGCTAACGGCAAGGACAGCTGTTATAATGATAGCTGGGAACACTTAATTTCTAAGTGATGTCTACTGTATAAGTACATTAGAAAATTTAGAAACATGCTCACAGGCTGGTTTGCAGCTAACAGCAACTAGTAACACCACGGTTTTGCTCATGAGGCAACCATTATTGTAGACAAAGCACATTCCTGTGTGAATGAATAGACTTTGATTAGGAAAAAGGACTTCTACTCAAATCAGTATGATTCTATGATGAATACAATTACACCTACTCTCAACAAGGGGTGTTTAGAGATTGTAGAACTAGTTTAGGGAGATTAAAGTGCATTCATTATTGTCGTAAAATCTAATGCCTTCTATACTGAGTTCTAACAGTGATAACTGTTTGGTAGTCTACCTAATGTACAAGGTATTTGGAGAACTCTGTCTCTGCTACCATATAGCACCAGAATTTGTAACTATTAGGATGGTAATACACAAATGAAATTGATTCATAAATCAACATTTTTTATTCCAAGCCATTACTTTCACTTGGGCTTAACTGACCCAATTCCCAAAGTGAAATGGATGGATGGAATATGTAATTTAATGGAACTCAAGCTAAAATACATATTCAATACATATTTCCAAACTTGGAGTCAAAACTGAAGCGATACTGCAAGCAAAACACAAATGGTCAAAGTGTCACCTACAAACTTAAGAAGTGTCCATTTATAAAATATCCCCAAGGATTAAATAAGATTTTATATTCAGAACTTTGCTTACTAAACACACTTTAAGTTTTAAAAAGCAGGGAGTCTTGTGGCACTTAAAGACTAACATTCTTATTTATCTCATGAGCTTTTGTGAGAGAAAATCCCACTTCGACAAACACTTTAAAGAGGGGGAACTTACAGAATTGGATGAAAATAAATGCAGGGGAGTGCAAGACATGGGATCAGGTCATACTGCAACACTCCCCTGCATTTATTTTCATCCAGTTCTGTAAGTTCCCCCTCTTCAAAGTGTCTGTCGAAGTGGGATTTTCTCCCATGAAAGCTCATGTAATAAATAAATCTGTTAGTCTTTAAGTGCTCCAAGACACACTGCTTTTTTTTTTTTTTTTTTTTGCTTTACTAGACTAACACGGCTGCCCCTTTGGAACTTGTTTAGGTTTTAAGGTGAGCTGCACTATTGCACTGAATGGCCTTTGAAGAGAATCATTTATTGTATTAGGTTAAAATTTACTTAAGGTAACATCTGCTAAATTCCTTTAGCTGCCAGTTAAAACTCATACTCAATGCAGTGTGCTGGAAGCAGTCTTCTTGCAACCTTTTCTTCTAAATCCATAATCTTGGCTTCAACAACATACTAAACGTAAAGTCTACCTGCCAACCATTTTTGGTACGTTATAACAATTCAATAAACTTTCCACTATATACAGTACTCTGTGCTCTTGGCACAATTCTATTCTATTCTACACATTGAAACAATATAAGCCCTAAAGGAGTTACTGGATTTACCAGCTGCTAAAATTTAGACAGAACCATACTTTGTTTTCTGTGACCTTAAGAGCATTCCATCGCCAGAGGATAAAAGGCTCACCGGTGTCAAGCAGTGAGTTTCAGCTGGCTTGCCCAATTCAGTGCCCTAAATCACTTATGTCATAATATGTATCTAATAGCTGCTGTCTAAGGTATCACCGAACAACCAATAATACTATTAATTAATATTCATAGACAGTGTATATCTGTTAAATAGCCACAGAAATGAAAAAAATGTGAAGGAAATAGGGACTAAAGTGTGTTTGAAGCACACAAGTCTAGGAAATAGGCAAATAGGATTTTTCCAGACAAAGGAAAGGCTGATGCCTTCATCCAGGTGCAATCCTAATCAAGCAGCCAATAAGTAGCATATAAAAGCTGTAGGGGTCAATCAATTTGCATTGTAGAAAGCAACAGCAGTGGAGAACTAGCAAAGAACCTTCTCCATTAGAATCCATGGTACCTCACCTCACAGCAAAGGAACTGGACTTTGGGGAAAATAAATTTTAAAAATTGACTAGACTAGAAAAAACAGGAGGAAAGCACCTGAAGTTCTCTTCCACCTAGAAGTGAACATTTTGGATTTTTTGGGAGATCCTGGCCAAGAGAACAGTCAGGCATCTAGCTGGAAGGAGGTATGGTAAGAATCTTTGACCAAAGATCATAGTTTTGTTGTGTTTTAGTAATGGTTTCTTCCTTTCATCTCCTGTCTTTTCAGGTTTAATACTTTTTTTTTTTGCTACCTTATAACAAAAAATGATCTTAAATTATCAAAAGACACCTATTATAAAGTGTTTTTCATTTCAACTTCTTTGTAACCATTTCTGACTTTATCCCTCATACCTGAACTCACTAAAAACCTTTTTTTTTTAATTAAATGATCTAGTTTTACTTTCATTCTACATCAGCCCAGTACTATGTTTGACTTGAAGTAATTATTAATTCCAGAGAAAAGCAACAAGCTGCTGTGCTTTCGTCTCTTTAAAGGAGCAATGGACATTCTTTCAAGGGAGGACTTGACATTTCAGAGCAGACAGCCCTAGGAAATTTTGATACTTGGTTTGTGTTGTGGTCTACTGGCTATGCTAGAGTAACGAAAGGCTGATGGAAGACAGAGATTGACTATAACAAGGAGACTGGTTAAGACAAAGGTGCCGAACCAAGGTTGTTCAACACACACAAGACAAGGGCCAATCCTAGTCTAAATGGTGCCCCAAGTAAAGAGCACCTTCAGATCATCCACCTCCATTTACTAAAAATCTGAATATTTTATTTTTAAGTACATTTGTAGCCCATTTCACCATTTTGATGCGCAATTTGCATGGATGAATTATCCAGTCATATAAAACGAGGAAAACATAGTTCTCAAAAAGTTTGGAAGGTTACACAAGATTCTAGAAAGATATAGAACATTCTTGGAGGTTAGTAAAAAATGAATCCACATTCAGAATACCTGAAATATTTAACTTCAAATTTCCATTTTTCCTAACAAAAGCAATGCGTCAGGCAGTTGCCTGTGTCAACCTGCCACTATATCTGGCCTGCAGACACTCGGTGCATGCTTATATAGCAACTGAGTGTCCAGGAAAGAAGCTATAACTGCACAGCATGTTAAGCACTCTAGATTACAGGACAAGCACTGACTCATTCTGTCATTGGTCTGCACTGAACCACAAGACAGAGATTTTCCAAATGTACACAGAAAAAGATGCATAAGCATAACAGAGACAAAAATAAAAGTTCTAAGTTTCTTAAAAATCTGACAGTTGTGTACTGTATCTACAAACTTATCCTTTTCTCCACAAGCAAATTAATCCATACTGCAAAAGTTTCTAGAAGTTTGACCATCCCTCAAGAGATGCAAATTAAGCACAATGATGGGTCTCAGTATTCATGAAAGATACTTACATTTGCAAAAACGAAAATCCCTTAAATTACTCTCAAGAGCTCTTAAATATTAAACATCCATTCTTTTCTCTTCTTGTAAATTAACTCCACAAATGTCAAAGAGCACATAACTTTATCTAAATTCAAAAGAAATAAAGCAAATACATAGCACAGGCAATGTAGTAATAGACAACTTCACTAGTCTGTAGCACATGACACCCAGTAGACTATTATCATAATAAATGGGAGAAGTAGGTGAGATTCTGTCAACAGTAAAGTCTGGAAAAAACAGCTTCATCTGTATGACAAAATACATCTTCCTTAAACATACATAGGTCGTGCTGACATTCAAAATCTACAAGTTAAATAATGGTTCCTTCTTTTCATCTGTTCTCTTTTCAAGTATAACATTTTTTGCTACCTTACAACAAAAATTATCTTAATTTATCAAAAGATAGCTAGTGTATAATTTAATTTTTTAATGTAGAGAAGTTAAAGTTGCTGATATTCGATGGGTAAAAGCCCAACGGAACCATCTCATTATTTTCTGCACTTCTGCCACCAAAATAACAATGCAAAATAAAAACCTTTGCTGTCAAAATACAATTTTAAAAGGCTATACCAGTATCTATGACTCCTGTCGTTATAATCACTCTAGTAACACAGAGGTGTTGAAATTATTTCAGTTCTGTAGCTGATATGCAAGCCATCATCTTATGGGAATCATACTATGGAAATGGCGGTATACGCAAAGTAATTTTCTGATATCAGGGAAAGAAGCTTTATATTGCATACTTTATATTGCCTGTTTTGCTGAATGAATAGCTTATAAACTCCACCTTACTAGGTAAGAGCTATTGAAAGAGACAGCCCTAACTTTGATCCATTTGTAATAAAAGTTGTAATTAATTTGTTAAAGCACCTGAAGACAGTGTTGTATTTATGCATAAAAATGGCAGCTATTCTATAGATGTTTTAGATAACTGGCATTTCAAAATGTGTAAGATCACCAAAATATTTATCCATACTATTGTCTACATGTATGTAAATAATGGGAATTTGTGGGACACAAAAAGGAAACAGTTACTAAGCAGCATAAGAGATTTTTTATAATCCTCACAAATTTGACAATTCTGTAAAAAATATTTGAAAAGGAAATATTTCTCAATACAGAATGGGTAAATTCTCCAGATGCATTCAAATTGTAAAAATTTTAAATCTGTAAAGTGAGAATCATCAGTGTCACTCTGTAACTAAATGCCTCATTTTCTTGACACTCGTTAATTGAGGTACTGACCTAGATTATTCCTGCTGTTTTACTGGATGAGCTATCAGTAGAGGAAGATGAGGTATCCAGGCTGGTTTTATCTACCTTACAGTCACTTTCAATACAACTAGCTATGAGGTTTTTATCCCACAGTCTACAGAAGAAGTTGATGGTATTACTCTCAAATGAATTTCTTTTTCTCTCTTGCCAAAATCCCAGAGGGTAGTATTGGGGAAATTATGCTTCTACCACAAGAGCATTCCCTTGGTGTTGTATAATATTCCACCTGAACTCTTAATCATTCAATATGAATATGAGGCTGTGAGGGGAGTGGGTGAGGAAACATAGTTTGTTGTAATTTCAGCAAGTCGATGACACTCATCTCCTCTGATCCAGGTGCTGCTACTGAATTGACTGCCCAATGTCTGGAAAAATTTTTGGAATAGATAAAGACAAACTAGTAGAGTATCAATTCAGATAAGACAGATGTGATGCAGGTAGGATGAAGAATGCAACCTGATGGTAAGGTAAAAAATAATACCTGCATCATCCACTGGAGAAGTCTTCCCACCAATTTTTACCCATGTTTGGAAACAAGGAATTATTGCTACACAATCACCTTTCAGTGTTCGTTCTCCATTATTTGCATTTGTTTAGGAGGTTGTGTCTTTCATGCCTGCCGCCACTTCACCTTGAATGGTCCCTTGAAATATGTATTAACTTATTCTAAACACTCTCTTCCACTTTGTATTTAGCTGTGACACCGAATACATTTCCCAGACCTGAAAAAGAACTCTGTTCAAGTTCAAAAGCTTATCTCTCTCATCAACCAAAGTTGGTCCAATATAATATGTTACCTTCATCCACTTTGTAGCTCAATGATGGATTATTATAACATGCTTAATTTGGAGCTGAAATCTATTCAAAAGATAAGATTAGCACGGAACATGGAAGCTGGCTAATTAAGCAGAACCTACACATTCAACTAGTAGTACATGAGCCACACTGGTTGCTTATTGGTTTCCAGATGGAACGCCGTATGTTGAAATTAGTCTACAAAGTTTTAAATTATTTAGGACCTTCCTGTC
Source organism: Podocnemis expansa (assembly GCA_007922195.1). Lineage (NCBI taxonomy): Eukaryota > Metazoa > Chordata > Testudines > Podocnemididae > Podocnemis > Podocnemis expansa. The sequence continues at coordinate 10,809,610 of ML681964.1, read as the reverse complement.
TGAGAGGTCATACAGTAGAACTTCAGAATTTTGAACTGACCATTCAACCACACATCTATCTTGGAACCAGAAGTATCTGAACAGGCAGCAACAGAGACCCAAAACAAAAAGCAAATACAGAACAGTACTATGTTAAATGCAAACTATTAAAAAATGGAAAAGTTTTTAAAAGATTCGGCAAAGCAAGAAAACTGTTTATTTCATTTAAATTAAGATTGCTAAAAGCAGCATTTTTCTTCTGCTTAGTAAAGTTTCAAAACTATATTAAATCAATGCTCAGTTCTAAACTTTTGAAAGAACCACCATAATGCTTTGTTCAGTGTTAAGAGCATTTTAGAGCTACAGACAGCCTCCATTCCCAAGGTGTTTGTAACTCTGAGGTTCTATTGTATCTTCATAGCTAAGAGCTATGGAGGGACCTGATCTCAACATACAAGGTAAATGGGTTCCTTGAAAGAGACTTTCCCTCGAAATGTACTCTATTTATGGTCTAAAATAACCCAAATCTGTTTGTCTGGAGAGCATGCTAAAGGGTTCATGTTCTCAAGACAGAGGTTAAGAAAGCATATACTGCCCAAGGGATGATATATTAGAGAACTGGCAATTTCTTTGTAATTTTATCTGTGCCGTATGGCTATTCATCATTTATACTTTGTAGGGCTGCACTCTGTTTTTCTTTTCATGTTATGTTGATTTTATTGTGTTTTTAATTTACTGTCCGAAGCACCTAGAGTGCAAGATAAATAACTCAGGTCTTTTTTTTAAATCTGAATGAATAAATATATAAATGTTCAAAAGACTAATTTAAAAATTCAGCTAGAAATCTTAATTCAGAAGTGATGAAATTTAAACCGCCACTACAGTTAGTGCCAATTAGTACTAATATCATCAATCTCACTGAATGCTAAAGAGCAAATAAACATACCCAGAAGGGTCTCCCCTAGGTAAAGGCTGAGGCCCAGCAAATTAGTAGGATAGTTGTGGAGACATTAGTATTGCCATCACAAAGTCTGTTCCGTTCAATAATAAGTGGTCAGATTCATAAGTGCTCAGATATTGTGTTGATGAGGGTGATACAACAAAATATTTTTCTTTACACTCTTATTTTCTGAAAAGTGCTTGGTTTATTTTGGTCAAAGAAGCGATTCACGGAGATGGAGTCATTACAAACACTATAGGTACAGAGCAACAAAGGTTGAGTATTCTGCAGGTGCCCAATACTTTGCTTCATTTTTCAGCATCTGAGTGCTGAGATGAACAAAACCTAGACAACTCTGCCCAGTAACATTTTAAAATGAGTGTGAAATATTGGGAGAAGTCTCCTCCTAGAGTGTTCTCATTCCATTCAATTTTTATTTAGAACTTCCTTCCCCAGACATTGCTACAGTGGCATTGTTTCCTAACCAAGCTCTGAAGATCAGAAGGGTGTCCCATCTACAGAGAAATAGCATGTCACAAGAGTAATAGGAACTGAGGTAAATGAGGTCTACTTTAAGATAGCATCCTTTGGCTATGACAGGTAACTAGTTGCTTTGATCTTCAGAAGTCAGATAGTTAATTTATTCCTCCCTTTTCTGCCCCTTTTAATAGCCTCTATGTCTATTTTTGTTTTCTTTCTATGTTTTGTGTTAAAGCCTGTCCAATTCTTAGCTTTGACAGGTTGGCAAAGTAGGAGTTAATTGCTTTAACCTACTAGTAGAAAATGAAAGCTTCCTGGAAATTCACAGTTATATTTTTCTAAAGACTACAGCTTAATACATGGATACTTTCTTGACCCTAGTCTGTGGCAAAGTTAAACATACTACTGACAGATTTTAATATTGGTTTTCTATTACTGTAATTTGTCCTAGCACCCAAACACCTTCTTTTCTCAAACAGAAGATTGAAAATAAGAAAATAATTTTCATAAGTATCTGGTGTATTGTCCTATACACAACTAAAAGCTAGAGACATCTGTCAAGCATAAGTTTGCATTACCTTTTACCTACCAGTCAGCCAGAAACTTTTAATTTATGTCTGTTTCTACTTGATAGAAAAGGTCTCTTATTGCAAATGTTCCTTTAGCAGACAACTGTTCTCACTTCATTGATTCTAAGGTAACTTTCTAATTGTGATTTATGATTAATAGATGTAATATGTGCAATACACTGGAATTCTCTTTAATTCAGTCCTCATAAATAAAAAAATATGAAAAATAAACCACAAGCAGAGTTTTACGTTATCAAAAGCAAGCCAAACGAGGCAAAAAATCTTTTTCTTCACCTTAGGAAATATGTTCAGTCCCTTCTTCAAACTTGAAGTTATAGGTATGATGGCAGATTTTAGCTTCATGCTTGCAGGAATGCAGTGGTGAGCATGACCATCATATTTTCAGTTCAGTCGTGCTACAAAATCAGGAACCTGGAATTCTTTTTTAACCTTCCCCATGTAGAATATCAGGTAGGAATATTCCATGCCCTCACTTAGCAATAATGTGGAAGAAAATGATGAGGGTACATACAGTATCCCCTGGTGAGAATAATTACAACTGACTGGAGGGTGACAGTTCCATTTCATAACTTTCTAGATTTCAAAATTTGTTTTCATTCCTGGAATGATAAAACAGATGTCACACACAGCCTGGTGGTAAGAGCACCGGTCTGGGATATGGGAGATGACGATGAAGTGTCTGCTTTCCTCATTTAGGACAGTGTTCTTTCATCCCAAATCAGAAAGAACATATCCCAGACCAGCACCCAAACCACCCAGAACCTGTCACCCTTTCTATCAAAAGTTTTCCCAATGCAAGTTGTGTTGAAAGTGTAGCTTTGATAAATCAGCATCTTTTGCCAAACAGGGAACAAACCCAGTAAATTTGTACTGTGGAAGACAGGAAGGATGCAGTGCAGGCAGAACATTCAGCAGAGCCCTCAGCTCTCTGCAAGCCTCCTGAATAGCTTGATGCAAGGTTTCATGCTAGGCCTGAAAAGGCCAAGCCATCTTGTAAAATATATGACCCAAATCTAACCTCTGAAGGTATATTATAGGAAAGTACAACGGTAGTGAGTAGGCTAGGGCTTTGATATGCATGTGTATCAATAGTGGTTTCTTAATGAAATTTACATGTATCCTAGTACAAAATATCAAGGTAAATGAACTGCTTCCCTGTCTGTCACTACTGTTCTGTTAAAAGGGGCTGAAAGGAAACATTAACATCTAGATGAATCTTTGATGTACCAACTGTTCGTTAATGCAGCTAATTACCTTTGGTGCCCAGGAGGTGAAGGTTTTACTTCAAAAGACAATGTACATTACTATTCTCCACCTAAGTACCTGAGAACTGTCATCAAACCCATATGATGAAATGACCTGCAAGTGCCCACCTTGCCGCAACTATAAGAGGGAGTGAGGAACATAATCCTTTTATCACACATCTGTCCAAGCTTCTCAGGGAAAGTTCGGGCCGCAGGATTGAGATCCCAGCCAGCACTGGTCTGGAAACTACCCTGCTAACTCCCAGGGAGAATTAGAACCAACTCTACACCTGGACTATTTGGTCTATTCCTGTAAACTGGATTTCTAACAACTGAAGATGTGAAACAAGGACTCAAATCCACCTAGGTATTGGATGTATGCCTAAGACCTCCAAACTCCAAATTCTTCAAGAACGTATGGATTGTAAATCATTTGTATGTATGTGATCCACTTTAACCCTATAACCTCTCTCATTTTGTTTCTTTTTCTTTTTATATTGCAAACCTTTAGTTTTAGTTACTAAAGGATTGGTTGGCAGCGTGGTATTTTTGGTAAGATCCAAGCCTACATTGTTCTGGGTGATGTGGGAGAACCTATTTCTTTATGACACCTAGTGGCTGTACTGGGGACCAGCAACTGGAATGCTGTAAAGGGGGCTGAGTATGTTTTATGGTAGCTTCTTGATATCCAGTGTGGGGGATCAGAAGCATTGTTTGTGGCTGGTTGGGGAGTTTATCTCCAGGTAACCCACCATTACTGAGTGAATCTGCTCTGCTCTGCTTTTTGCAGCTTGCCCTGATCTTTGCATATTTAGTTGGTTATCCCAGGAAGCCCAGGTCACACAGGGGGCAAAGTAAAGACAAGCCAGAGAATCTAAATACCAATACCTTAGAGAACTTGGAGGAAGCATGGACTTATTCAAGGCTAGGCCACATTTATCAAAGTTAGCAGTAGTCCAGTAATCATTTAAGGTTCATAGGTAAAAGACTATGAGCCAGATTTCCAAGAGCACAGCTCCAATTCAGGCATGTGAAGGAAGTGGCCAGATTTTCAGAAGCGTTCAGTACTCAGCTAAAGTTTGGGCACATAGCTCTGTGTGGTTTAGAACAGACGTTCCTAAAGCTGGAAAATTCAACAGGCACCAGCAGGTACACTGAAGTCTCAGATTTTTATCTTGCAAGCCACAGGATTTCAGTCCTTTCAAGAATTATTAAAGTTTAACAGGCGGTAACATAGTGTGTCAAGAAATGATTGTGCTGGATCTCGTCAATTCTTTTTAATTGTAAAAAGCATCTGACCATACTTGCTAAAGGAAACCCTATCAAAATCAACCAGAGGGAGTTTCCAAAATACAGTTTTAAAATACAATTAAAAGCAATGAACTTCTGGAAGTAAAGGACTTACAAAATTTACAACTGTTGGCAGTTAAGATATTAGAGGAACTAACACGTGAAACAAGTTTAATGAAAGGGATTAAACACTTCCAATACTTTTCCAAGACTGCTGATGAAATGTAAATATCAAAAACAGATCTCAAGCTCACTCTCAGGAAACATCTAGAAACATAAAATCTCATGAGATTTTTATAAATGAAAATGTAAACCAGTAGAAATGGTTGGTGCCACATTATATCAATTCATTTTAGCTCCGTGTTTTTTCCAGCAAAAGTGATCTAATATTTGCTATTGGAAACTTTCTCTCTCTCATGTAAACCTGAACCCATTTGAAATTCAATGACAGTAATCTCTAAATGGCCAGTTAACAAGCAAATAAATAGATTTAATGTAGATTTTACTCAGAGGCATAAAATTGTTGACTATACATTTCTCGATAAAAAAATGAATTATAGCTTAGAGGTGGTTTAATCTGGTATAAATTTTGAAAAATGTCATATACATTTCCAAAGCATATGCTAAGAGACTCTAAAAGGACACTCGACTCAATCAGAAGTCAGATTAAAATTCCATCTGGAATCTAATAGTACCACTGTTCTATTACAATTACCTGAGACGACAATGACACTCTCTATAGTTGTCCCCCCTCCAAGACAGCCCCAGACATATTTCATAAATACATCTAAAAAAACCCATTTTCAAGCAGCCACACTTGTGTATATCTAACTAAGCTAGTATGAAATTCCTCCCAACATTGCTGTTATTGTAAGTAATTAATGGTGAATTTAAGTAATTCCATTTAATTTAACAGTATTCTCAAGAGGCAATGTATGATTTGGTACCATCTTTACCCAAATACGTCGCACAAATACCATGCCCATGCATCATTAAAATCATAAGTCTTCTAGAAACTATTCTGTTCAAAACCTCAGCAAGCCAAAAATAAGACTACATACTTAAAAGATAATTGAAGACTGAAATTTGAAGTGCACTCTCAGAAAATAGTGTGATCCTAACATACCCAATATCCAGATTGCCTGTTTCATCACATAAGTCCCCTAGCCCCAACCCAACAACATGTCATTCTAAACAAGCATTGCCCTAGATCAGTGGTTCCCAACCTGTTGTAGGCTTGGGACCCCTTGTTTAAAAAAGAAAAATTCTGAGGACCCCCTGCGGCACTGCTGCAAGCGGAATTGGGGGAATTCACCCCTGCTACAGCCATTCCAGCCCCCCCACATGGCAGCAGGGCATTCAGCCCCCACTGCAGCCACTCAGGCTCCCAAGCGGCCAGGAAATTCAGTCCCTGCCATAGCCATTGATTCCCCTGCCCTGGGTCCAGCCCTGGCAGGGAGCAGCGCCACAGACCCCCTGAAATGCGGGAACCACTGCCCCAGATAACTGTGCTTTAGGTTGTATCTTATACCTTGCCTGCACTTATGGCAGCAGACAGAGTGCAGGTACTACCTGTGGAGTTACATGCCACGGTATAAGCAGGATGCATATCTGCTTGCCACTGCAGTGTAGGTACATATGGTAATGAAAGGCTTTGGCAAGGGTGAAAGAGTGAGAAAGGCTAAGGCAACAGGATACTACACTGCTAAAAATACAAGTACAGATGTGAGAGGCACAGCTTGGGCATGTAGAGAGCCAGGTAGGGTATATACCCTGCAGATTCAGGCAGGTTGGGAACCCAGCTCTACTCACAGAATCATAGAAACTGGAAGGGACCATGAAAGGTCCAATCCCCTGCACTCATTGCAGGACCAAGTACCCCAAACTATCCCTGACAGGTCCCTGTCTAACTCAAAGTATACCTCATGATCTATAATGCTATTTTATACTCATGCTAGCTGGTCATCCATTGTTTGAATTCTACACATGGCCATAAGTATAGTTATCCCTTTAAAAACAATACAAGGACACTACACTGAACAGAGGTAGAACTTGGACTAAAAATTTTAACACATATTAAGTAAAAAATTCTCTTTGCTCAAAGGTTTAATGTAATATGCTTTTTTTCCTTAAATTTTATTAGCTATAAGCTAAAGTTTGTTTAAACTCCAGTTGCCCTGAAAATGTAATCTCTACAGAAAACAAGACAAAACCAAATCATAACAATGATTCTGATACATTACCAGTCAAAAGTATTTTTAAAAGAAACACACAACCCCCCCTTAAATCCACCATTCTTAAGGATAAAAATTCAGAATGAGCAATTGATTATATAATTACATTTCACACACTTTTTCTAAGATTCAGTTAAGCGGGGGTGTCAAACATACAGCTCACAGGCTGAATCCAGCTCATGAACCTCATCCATCCAGCCCGTGATCGCACTTGGTGGGATCACAATCTCTCTCTCCCTAACAGAGCAAGGGCACGAGAAAGAGAGGTCTTGAATACCCAGCGCTCTGAAATGCCAAGAAAATGTCAGGTCTCACGAAGCACTGGGTATGTAAGACTGATCTGCGAGAACACACTCTCCCTGGGGGGATGAGGGGGAGGGCAATATTGAAGAGCTCAGTTTTGCATACATAGCACTCCTCAATGCTGCAAGAGTACCATACTATTTTGATTAATAGCATATACGGCCCACTTGAAGTACATTTAAGCCAAATCTGGCCCACCACAGTAAATGAGTTTGCCAAATGTTCTAAACAATTCCGATAATGTTAAGTCTCCCTTCCTGAGCAAGAAAAACCAGCAAAAGGGCTGCTTTAGTTTGATGAGCCTAAACTTAACAATCTAGACCTAGTACCATTCACTCCATCTCAATACTATCTTTTCTGTGGCTTTTTTGCCTGTATACTTCCCAGTGTTTGCCCCATAGTTGCCATGCTGTGACTGATCCTGTCAGCAGTCTGTGATCCTTTATTTAGGATTTGCATACTAAGAATCACTAATGTTTACTGCACACAATACTCTCAGAACTGACTCCTGGGGTTCTCGATGCAGAAACCACTTTCCAGATGAACACTATAGCAGCATACTAGTTAGAAAACTCGTTTAAAAAAAGACAAATGGGATCTCCAACTTTTATGTCCATTTTCTCTTTGAAATACTAACTGCATAGCATCCACTGAATTTCTCTCATCTATTATGGCAGTAATATCTACACAGAACTCCAACAAATTAAGTAAGCATGACCTACTACGCCTGAATCCATGCTGGCTATCCTTAGATTGCTTTCTGACAGCCCTTAAAATAATTTCCAAGAGACTCCCCATAACAAACATTAGGGTTACTGGCCCTATAGTTTAATTAGTTTGGCGTGGAGGATTTTTAGTTTTTTAAGTGCAGAAATCAGTGGTTTTTAACACTTGGGAATATCTACCAAATCTAACATACATATAAAACATCAATTTAAATGCTGTTTCATTGCTCACTTCCATTAACATTCACATCTATTTAGAGTAGCAGCTTTGTCTACGTTATACAACTCAGTCCCTTCAATTAACATTTTTATTATCTATACATTATTTCAACCAACCCAAATTCATCTTGATTACCAAACTGGGAAATCTCTACCTTTCTCCTTCTCAAGTAGAGCCAAGAGAAACACTCCTTGTTATTTTTCTTTAAGATCTCACATCACTGCAGAAAAGTGGAAACAATACCCCTAAACAATTAAGTTTCTTGTTGATGATAACTGTCCACTTGCATCAGAAATTGAAATTTTGATCACAATGACAGTGAGGACAACCACTTGATTCAGTTTAATTTTTTTTTTTAAACTTCTAATGCTATAAACCAAAACTTGTATCAGTGACCAACTAATTGCTCCAGAAGTGTGGTCTGTACTGATATAGCCGATCTCAATGGAAAACATGAAGAGAAAAGGAAAAATTCCTATTACTTTCTTCTATCTTCTAAACCATCCAATTGTCTTAACCCTTCAGAATAGTACATTTTAGTTCTACCACCACAGGATGGGCACTATATACATTTTATATACTCACAAAAATATTGCTTTAAAAAATAGGAAGAATTTAGTGTTTAATACCCACTTAGAACTTCCCTTTGCAGTGGTTACAAAGTTGTACACAGATGCATGGATAGCCACTATTCAGCTTTCTGACAACAGTTTTCACCACTCTTTGCCTGAAAAGAATCCATTGATTTGGCTGCGCATACTCCAACAACATCTGAACCACTCTTCCTGCACTCAAATAAAGAACTGACCAGAAAAGCTTAACTAGTCTTAAGACTATCTGCAGACTCTAAGGGATTTCATACCGATATGGGTTCCTGGACCTACAGTAGTTCACGATTCACTGCTTTTGACCTTCTGTTTCTAGGTAGCTCCATAGTGAAAACCTCTGGAGAAGTGCTACGATTTTCACCTGATTATTCGTTTCTGTGTTTGAAAAGCTTAAAGTTGAACCATGGTTTGAGACACAACAAACCCAATGACTGACAATGGAGATCTTCTCACTAATTATCCAACATTTGGGCCCCATGATGCTGAAAATTTTATCAATCATTAGTGTGGCAAATTGGTTATATTTGCAGCCTCTAATTCCTTAATTCAGCAGCCTGCACTGCCATGATCTTGACAAATACTCTTGGAATTGTAGTCAAGCCATAACAGTCAAGCCAAAGAGAAGAGCCTATATTGGGCACAGTATAACTAAATGCAGGAAAACTAGTTAAACCAGAAATGAATACATGTTGATAATCATTCATCCTGAATGATAGGACTCTGACTGTTCTGAAGCTAGACAGCCTGAAGACAAAAAATGTGCACTCTTCACAGCCAAGACACTTGAAGGTCTCCTATGACTCTTATGATGATGAAATAGATCAAATAAAACTTCTTTACCTTTCTGGTTCTTTGGGACTGGAGCTACAGCTTCTGTTCAAGATGACAGTTCAGAATGCTTTGTATTCTGTGCTTTTCTTTTCCAATCTGTTAGACCCAGGCATAAAATAAATCCTATTTTTCCTCCACTAATGGGAATCTCTGAGCTGTACTCAGCAACTTTAGATTATTTAATTCATTCTCTCTTTTCAGCAATGAAAGTCCTCCCTGCCTCAAACTGTTTTACAGCTCCTTGCCCAAACTGATGTTCCTAAACCAATAGCTATGGAAACACAACTGAGGTTGTCAGACAATCAACCTGAACACTTGCTCTATATAAAAGAATTCAAGAGTACATAGTTTCTGGAGCATGACAGTAAATATATTCTTTTATTCATTCACATACAGCAGCCCTTCCCTTAAACTGAAAGGCTACGTAAAGCTAATTGAGTCCTACTTTGCAAATTACTTTTTTGAAAGGAGATCACCAACTGAGAAGCCTCACCTGAGTAAGATGTATACATCTGGTTTATATTTCTGAAATTTTCAGTTCTGAAAGGCAAAAGTTTCTAGCACAGACCTGTTCATACTACATAAAACCAGTTACCTCATTTTTTTCCTCCATCCAACTTCCCTTTTTATTCACTTAAGTCCCTTTCTCGCTTCTCCCTTTCTAAATTCTCTTTTCACTTATCTCCCTCTAATGCAGTTCCCTCTTTCGGTTTCTTTCCTCTTTCCTAGACTTACCTGTCTCCTTCCCCTCCTCCCTGACTCCTCATTGTGGGAAGGGGCATATCTTCTGTGAAGACAAACATTCTACATATGGCTTCCTGAAAGAACAGGACGAAAAGTCCAGCAGACAACACAATGAGTTGAAACTGAAGTCACAGCCTGCTCTACAGTTTCAGCTTAGCTCCAGGATGTTTCTGAAGTACAAAGAGGATCACTGCTATGCTCTTTGTCCCTTGGCTAAGCAGTTACAGCAGGTACCATATCTGTCCCTCTCTCCTCAGCAGTCTTTTGCCCTTACAGTTCAGGAACTAGTGAAGCAAGCTTTATTATAATTATCATGGAAAGAACAGGGCAGGATGCATTCCTTCAAGTAGAAGCTTTTAAGAAAGAGGCAATAAAAGCAGCCTTTGCTGATTAGACTTGTACACACACCTCTCGACCAACAGAAAATAGCTGAATTTTACAGTATCGTGCAGACCCCACTCCTCTACATCACATACTGTGCCTACATCACATGTGCAAGAAAAAAGGAGTTAACAAAAGAGGGGCTTGGGGTGACTTGTGAAAAGTAATTCTCTCTCCAACTTAAAGAAAGTTTAGACAAACTTGCTTTTGATAATCGACTGCACAAGCTGCATGGCAAGCATCAAGGGATGGTGTAGGGATATCTAGCAGGTGCTGCAGTTTATCACAAAACCATCTAAAATAATTGGAAGTGACAACCAGCACTACCACAAATGATTTATTAGTCTTTCACTCAGCTTTTCAGCTTCCTCAGGGCCAGAATAAATAATTTACCAACTCTGTATCTTCCAATCATTAATTCTTCCCTGTGCATCCAAACTACATTTAACTCTGCTGGGTTCAGTGGAATTAGAGACACAATAAGAAGATTCTCTCACTCCCCTCAAGTACACTATTATCTGACTGTATCTAAAGGTAAAATTATCAATTGCTACTCATATCCGATGATAGAAGAATTTAAAGGATTAGATCAGGTAACTGATGTGGAATCAGACTATCCATGCAATAAATAAAAAGTTAAACTGGAGGGACAGTGACTACAAAGCACTCCCAGGTGCTTAGAAGCATGTTCTAGATATAAGGTACAGATTTGATGCAAGCATATTGATCAGCATAGCCTCTCTGATACCTGAATTAGTACCAGTTTCAGAGAGAAACTGCTAATGTATCCTATGAGGTAAACAATAGACAAAGCTATTAGATGGGAGAAGGTTGAAGTAGTAGTAAAACAGAACAAAATGCAGAGGTTAAGTATTCTCATAGCTATAATAGGAAAAGACCACATTACCTATGGAAACGTTAATTATTTTAAATACATTTTTAATTAACTACACTATACAGTTGCTAGTATACCTCCTTTCATTCAAAGCAGGAACAGTGAAAAAGTTCTACACAAAGCACATTTAGGACAAAGGAGCATAAAACTATAGTACATTTTCAAATTTAGAGTATATAAGGTACCTTACAGCTGACTTCTGTTAGTTGTTTCTTACTGTGGGTGGGGGCTGTTTGCACCAT
>ML681964.1:10726941-10797894 GCA_007922195.1 Podocnemis expansa | reverse complement strand
ACTTCTGTTAGTTGTTTCTTACTGTGGGTGGGGGCTGTTTGCACCATCGTTCCCTGATCACCTTTGAGCACCAGTCTCAATCAGCCTTGTGATCACCCTTCCCCTGTGTGTTTAATGAGGGGCCAGGGCTGACCTAGGCAGAGAAGGCTTAAAAGCCAGTGGCTGAGCGACCAGAGGACAGCAAACAGGGGAGTTTGAGAGGGAGTTTGGTGAGGCCACGATGGTGAAGAGGAGCCGCACTGCTGCCAGCGCCCCTTCTGTCTCTTCTACCTGTGCCTGTAGCCAGACAGACATCCTCACCATAGATATCTCTACCCAGACCCTGGTGTGGACTTGCAGGGACTGCAGCCTGCAGTTCCCTGTCTCCAACAATCTGGCTGGGGAGATGAATCGATGTGACAGGTGCCTGCTGGTGGAATCTCTCAGGAGGCAGGTGGGAGAGTTACAGGAGGAGGTGTCTCGGCTCAGGAGTATCCACACCCTGGAGAAGATCCTCGACAGCATCCACGAGGAGAAGTGCAAGAAGGAGGGCACTATCCAGGTGCCAGGGACTACTGCCACAACACTGGTGCTGGATGGGGAGCCTGTGGCAGGGGGAGGACACTGGCAGCTGGTTACCTCTGGCAGTAGGCAGTGCTCCACCCCTGCCTACAACCCACCCTCTGTTGTGGTGAAGAATCGTTATGCGGTGCTAGAGACGGTGAAGGAGGTGGAAGAGGAGAGGCCATGCACCCCCGAGGCTGGGAGGATCACAGCCACCACAGCTAGGAGGAAACGTAGAGTTGTGGTGGTTGGGGACTCACTTCTGAGGGGGACGGAGGCACCCATCTGTCACCCTGACAAGGTTTCTCGAGAGGTATGCTGCCTGCCAGGTGCCCGCATCCGAGACATTACGGAGGGATTGTCGAGAATCATCCGCCCCTCTGACTACTACCCCATGCTTCTCATCCATGTAGGAACCAATGATACTGCAAGAGGTGATCCTCAGCAGATCAAAGGTGACTTCAGGGCTCTGGGAGCGCGGGTGAAGGAGTTTGGAGCACAGGTGGTGTTCTCCTCGATTCTTCCGGTCAAGGGTAGAGGCCTGAGCAGAGACAGATGCAGCCTGGAGATGAACGCTTGGCTGCGAAGATGGTGTCGTCAGGAGGGCTTTGGCTTCCTTGACCATGGGTTGCTGTTTCAGGAAGAAGGACTGCTAGGCAGAGATGGACTCCATCTTTCGAGGAAGGGGAAGAGCGTATTTGGACGCAGACTGGATGACCTAGTGAGGAGGGCTTTAAACTAGGTCTGAAGGGGGAAGGAGACCAAAGCCCACAGGTAAGTGACAATGTGGGAGACCAGGGGGATGGGATGGAACTTGGGGGGTGCCGGGACTGTAACTACAGGGATAGAAGAGAGGATAGTTGGAACATGCGGGGGAAATCAAATAACCTTCTTAGATGCTCTAATGAAGCCCTAATGCCTGAGGCAGGTGGGGGAGGTCAACACCAAAAGAAAATCCAGGGAGGTAGATACAATAGAATTGAAAATCAAAATGGGAAAGTAGGGCAATCAGCTGGGTATCTTAGGTGCCTATACACAAATGCAAGGAGCCTGGGAAACAAGCAGGAGGAATTGGTAGTACTGGCGCAGACAAAGAACTATGACATGATTGGGATAACAGAGACGTGGTGGGATAGTTTGCATGACTGGAGCTCTGCAATAGATGGGTATAAACTGTTCAGGAAGGACAGGCAGGGAAGGAAAGGGGGAGGAGTAGCACTATATGTAAAGGAGCTCTATGACTGCTCAGAGCTTCATTATGAAAGTGGAAACAAGCCAGTTGAAAGTCTGTGGGTTAAGTTTAGAGGGGAGAGCAACAAGGGGGATGTTGTGGTAGGTGTCTGCTACAGACCACCAGATCAGGAGGAGGAGGTGGATGAGGCATTCTATGGACAACTGACAGAAGTTTCTAGAGCACAGGCCCTGGTTCTCATGGGCGACTTCAATTACCCTGACATCTGCTGGAAGGCCAATACAGCAGTGCACAGGCAATCCAGGAAGTTTCTGGAGAGTGTTGAGGACAACTTCCTGGTACAAATGCTGGAGCAACCAACTAGGGGCCTTGCGCCTCTCGATCTGCTGCTCACAAATAGAGAAGAATTTATCAGGGAAGTAGAAGTGAATGGCAACCTGGGTAGCAGTGACCATGAAATGACTGAGTTCAAGTTGATGATTAAAGGAAAGAAGCAAAACGCAGACCCTGGACTTCAGAAAAGCAGATTTTGTCTCCCTCAGGGAACTGATGGGCAGGATCCCTTGGGAGGCTGATCTGAAGGGGACATGTGTCCAAGAGAGTTGGGTGCATTTTAAAGAAACCCTGCTAAGGGCACAGGAAGATACAATTCCGATAAGGAGAAAGCACAGCAAATGTGGAAGGCGCCCACTGTGGCTTAACAGAGAGCTCTGCACTGAGCTGAAGCATAAAAAGGACGCTTACAGGAAGTGGAAGCTAGGACAGATGACTAAGGAGGCATATAAAGACATTGCTCGGGACTGCAGGGATAAAATCAGAAAGGCCAAAGGACAAATGGAGTTGCGACTAGCAAGGGATGTGAAGGATAACAGGAAGGGGTTCTACAAGTATATCAATAACAAGAAGAGGATCAGGGATGGTGTAGGTCCCTTACTGAATGGGGCAGGCATCCTTGTAACAGAGGATGAGGAAAAAGCTGAAGTGCTCAATGCTTTTTTTACTTCAGTTTTCACAAGCAAGGTCAGCTCCCAGCCCACTACACTAGGTACGGTAGACTGGGGAGAAGAAGAGAGGCCCTTGGTGACGGAAGGTCAGGTTAGGGACTGCTTAAAGAAACTAGATGTGCACAAGTCCATGGGGCCGGATGAACTGCATCCGAGGGTGCTGAGGGAGCTGGCTGATGAGATAGCAGTACCGTTGGCCATTATCTTTGAAAACTCGTGGCGAACAGGGGAGGTGCCAGAGGACTGGAAAAAAAGCAAATATAGTACCTATCTTCAAGAAAGGCAAAAAGGAGGATCCAGGGAATTACAGACCTGTCAGCCTCACCTCAATCCCTGGAAAAATCATGGAGCAGCTTCTCAAAGAATCCATCCTGAAACACTTGGGGGAAAATAGAGTAATCAGGAACAGTCAGCATGGATTCACCAAGGGTAAATCATGCCTGACCAACCTCATCGCCTTCTATGATGAGAAGACTGGATTTGTGGATGCGGGAAGAATCGTTGATGTGATATACCTTGACTTTAGCAAGGCTTTTGATACGGTTTCCCACAGCATTCTCATTGGCAAATTAAGGAAGTATGGGTTAGATGCGTGGACTGTAAGGTGGATAGAAAACTGGCTAGATCAACGGTTTCAGTGTGTAGGAATCAATGGCTCCATGTCAAGTTGGCAAGCAGTAACAAGTGGTGTGCCCCAGGGGTCGGTCCTGGGGCCAGTTCTGTTCAATGTTTTCATTAATGATCTGGATGATGGGATAGATTGCACACTTAGTAAGTTTGCGGATGATACCAGAATGGGGGGAATGGTAGACACCCTAGAGGGCAGGAACAGGATTCAGGGAGACCTAGACAAATTGGAGCAGTAGGCCAAGAGGAATCTCATGAGGTTCAACAAGGACAAGTGTAAAATCCTGCACTTGGGATGAAAAAACCCCATGTACTGCTACAGGCTGGGGAGTAGTCAGCTAAATAGCAGCACTGAAGAAAAGGACCTGGGAGTCATGGTGGATGGGAAGCTGGATATGAGTCAGCAGTGTGCACTTGCTGCCAGAAAGGCCAATGGCATACTGGGCTGCATCAGAAGAAGTGTTGCCAGCAGATCGAGGGATGTGATCATTCCCCTCTATTCTGCACTAGTGAGGCCACATCTGGAATACTGTGTCCAGTTTTGGGCTCCCCGCTACAAAAAGGACATGGACAAATTAGAGAGAGTCCAGAGGAGGGCAACCAAAATGATCAAAGGGCTGGAGCACAAGCCCTATGAAGAAAGACTGAAGGAACTAGGCTTATTTAGCCTGCAGAAGAGAAGACTGAGGGGGGATTTGATAGCAACCTTCAACTACTTGAAGGGTTGCGCCAAGGAGGATGGAGCTCGACTGTTCTCGGTAGTAACAGAGGGCAGAACGAGAAGCAATGGTTTCAAGTTACAGCTGGGGTGGTCCAGGCTGGATATTAGGAGAAACTTCCTTACTAGGCGAGTGGTGAAGCATTGGAATGAGCTGCCTAGGGAGGTGGTGGAATCTCCATCTCTGGAGGTGTTCAAGGCCCAGCTGGACAAAACCCTGACTGGGATGATCTAATGGGAGTGGTCCTGCTTTTTTTGGCAGGGGGTTGGACTAGATGACCTCGTGCGGTCCCTTCCAACTCTATGATTCTATGATACCATATTTCTATTAATTATGTAGCAAATACACAGAGAAACAAAAATCACACCCTAAATCCATTTTTTATGTAAGCTAGTTTTGTCTCATTAAATCAGCATCTATGATTAAAACAGAGATCATTTTTGGTACATAATGTATTGCATTGTTAGAGCAGCATCTGTTTGTTGCACAGCATAACACATTTTTCAGCTTTAAGAAACTCTAATCATATGGAAGAAACCACCCAGACTTTGATGATATAAAAAAATATTTTTTCTTCCAAACATATTTGTGTACTAAATGGGTTAATAACATAAATGTGCTAATATCCTGCATTCTCAGAAGAAGGTTCAAGCTGTTGGAAACATACAGAAGAAGAATTTCATGGAACTAACAGCTTTCTTTTCAGTCCTAAGGGACTGAGACAACTCAAACTTTAAGTGCTTAGAAGAGAAACGCTCTCTAAAGCTATGAAGACTAATCAATAGGGCTTTCACCAAATGATAATACAACCTGAAATTAAATAAATTGGTCACAACAAAAATGCCTACCCTTTTTTACCATACGATCGTATGAACCATATGACATCCAAAAAGCCAACATATAAATCACAACTATGGCATGTCTTTTACAATACTTTAAATAATGCAAACAGCTTCTATACGCTATTCTCTAAAATGAAAAGTGAACACTATTTTTTTTTTAAGAAGAATTAACAGGCCCATGTGCGTCCTCTCCTCAAACATCATCAATTAACTCCAGCTATAAAATTTGTATTTCAGCTCTACGGGACAGCAAGTAGACTCCTTCCTTCTACTGCCACTTTTGCAAGCATGACATTATTAACTGAATCAATCTCGAACAGCTATTTTTAAAGGGATTGAGAGAATTCCCTCCTAGTCATAAGAAGTTCTAAAAGAGCCCCAAAGCAATTAGCAAAAAATAGTGCAGTATGGCAAAAAAACAGAATTCAGAGAAACCCAAATTAAAAGGCAAGAAATTACTATTCTCAATGCTTTCTCAAGCATGCAAGATAAAAGCACCTAGACTTACAGCAAACAAAAAAGATGTACCTTCAGAAATATAACCAAGAGAATAAGCATACAGGAAAGACCTACATAGGTTAACCAGACAATAAGACATTCCCTCAGATCAACTGGAAGACTTCGACTTCCACTCCCAGTATTGGCTGGAAATGCACAGTGGCAAGTTGCATCAGGCTCGTGGTGCTGTTCTCAAGCTGAAACAATACCACCTGCTGCTGGATACTGCTGCTCAAAATCACCTGGTATAGCCTTCCACCAGCTGTAGATTCCATCTCTGCTGCTGTCAAGAGCAGATAAGTGAGGCCTCCTCTACCACTTTGCTTACTCTTACAGCCCACACTAGCCAGCAACAGCAGGCAGGAGAAACATGTAAGCAAATCCGATTGAGCCAGACAGTATCTCCTAGTGATTCCCCTGCTTCCCAGTCCTAGGTAATGCAAGACAACCAGAAGAGAGGACAATGTGGCATGCCAGGGGTGAAAAGTAATTTAATAGATATCTTAGACATATGGTGTACTATCTAACAAAAAAGTTCCTCTTCTTGGGAAGAATAATCTAGACCACTCTAACAAGATTCATCTCTGTAGATAGCCCTGCATCCCTTCACACCAGGTTTGTTTCCCTTCCTCTCCCACATGCATGCAAATTACTCATTGTGACATACATTGTTCTAACCAAACAGTGCTTGGGACACAGCCTGTATATCTTTGACACAGAACTGACTAAGAGATAATGAAGTTTAAGAGTAATGAATGCTTTCCTTAGGTGCCCCCAAAACAGCAAAGACGTGACCTAATGTTTTAATTTCAAGTGTCTTGTTTAAAAAGGAAAGGTGGATGAGGCAACATCTTTTACTGAACCAACTTCTGTTGGTGAGAGAGAGAAGCTTTTAAGCTGTGCAGAGCTCTTCTGCAGGTCTGAGAAAGGTACTCCTACTTCCAAGGTTAAAACATGGAATAGATCGTTTCGCATAAGTAGTTAACTCATTCTAAAAAGATCCTCCAAGGCAGAGTGCCCATTAAAGCTTCTGCAGTCTTTGGACAAGAAGATGGGGTTAGAAGGTTAGAGAGTTCTGTAATAAGCCATAAATCTAGTGTCTCTGTGTTCCACTTTGCATTTAGCTTTGACACTTAGAGTACCCTTCTCCAACCTGAAAAAGAGCTCTGTGTGGCTTACAAGTTTCTCTCACCATGGAAGATCGTCTCATCCACTTTACCTCTATAATATTCTGGAACCGACAAAACAACTACACCACATACCAATATAGTGTCTTGTTCAGATAATTATGCCAGGCTCTTCATACAAAGAACATGAAGCCACCTGTTGAGGACAGAACTCACTGACCCAACTACAGGTTGAAACCATCTTAGCAAAGAAATGAGGCTTCCTGATGCAAAAACAGGTACAGATTCTTGATGATATAGTCTGAAATATTCCAAATAATCTTAAGAAACAGGTATTAGTAATTTAGTTTTAAGGGAGCAGAACTGTCAAGACCTTCTTTAGGGGTTTGAGGGGAAGTAATTGAGATACTATGGAAGGAAACAAATGGAAATCCTACACAGAATCTCATCTTCAGCTTGCCAACTGTGCTGAAAACTCCACCACCTCCACATAGAAATCGCCAAAGGGATATTCCACTGTGTGTTTCAAGAAACAATAGGTGTTGCATCAATGGCTCAAAGGAATGCTTAGGTTTTGATTTTGTAAAATATGCATCAATCAAGAATAACACAAACAAGAACAGAACTTGACAAATACCAGTTTTAATAAAAACTCCCCAACCAAAGCATAAGACTGCATTTTTCTATATCACAGTCAACTTCAGTGTGATTTTTCACCTTTCCCCCTCTACTTTTCTTTCATCAGATTTGTTGATCACAGACTATTTGTATACCCAAGCAAAGTGTGAAGATGAACCAAAGGGAGAGGACACTCAGGAACAATACTTAACTCTTATGTAGCATTTTTCATCCTTCAATCTCACGTTGGAGAGAAAGGTATCATTTCCATTTTACAGAGAGGAAAACAGAGGCCCAAAGTCATACAATGGAATCAACAGTAGAACAAGAAATTGAACCCAAAAACTCCTTACTTCCAGGCAAGTGTACACTGGTGTAACAAGACTAGCATCTTGATGTGGATTGGCCATTACCCCCTTTGACAGCCATTAGTTGGGTTCATCACCACACTTTTTCAAATTCTTCTAAAAGGACTTTGCTCTAAACTAAGACACCACAAAGCTATTTCCCCTCAGCGGAAGCAGCAATCAAAACAGATTTGAAAGTTCTAAAGGTCATCCATACCTGTACGTCTTAGCAAGGTCTATTACTGCAGAGAACGTTCAAATGAGATTTAGATGCTTCTCCACCACCCCCACCCCCACAGCAAACGAGGGACAGGAAATTTTATTTAAGAGAGCAAGTTTAAACACCATCTTCCTCAGACAACAATTTCTTTCACCTATTTTACTAAAGCCCTTGCCAAATAAGCTCTGCAAACGAACGTTAGTAAGGAGATGTGTAGGGTTTAAGAGCCACTGCTTTCCAGGCCAACGAAGGCCACGAGGCATCAAATAGCTGAGTGGTTTTCTTGACTACCTATCAGACGCTGAATCCATGCACAGGTCACATAAACCACATCTCCATGAGGGTGTAAAACCACATGAAGGATCTAAAGGGTGTAATTTTTTTTGTTAGGAGTTGCCTGCATCCTGACATGTCTTCAGTAAAACAACCAAACAATGAAACTCTTGCAGCTCTAGTCAAAATAGCTTCTCCTCATCCAAAAACTCTAGAAATTATCTTTTAGTTTTATTATGCAAGCTATTCACTTAATTAGCACAGCCAGACTACCCATTTTAAACAGTCTGATTCTTGAGAAATTCAACTCTCCCCTCAGAAGTAGAAAGTTTGCAGGAAAGAAGCATTGTTTTTCTTATTTGAAGAGATAGAAAAGCCATCCTTGAAGGATGGGAAAACTGAAATATGTAGAGTTAAGGTAGGCATTGGCACAACATCAGAAAGAGAAAGGAGGGATATCTTGAAATAGGAGCTGGTCTCTTCTAGGCTCTCTCTATCCTGGCAGATGAAAGATCTGATCCTTTGGAATAAGACAAGCATTCAGAGTCTTCAGATTCATGCAAGGGTACTATGATCTTTTCTGAACACATGAGATAAAAATACATTGATGTAAATTGCTTGCTCATGTTGCTTTATGTGACAAGGACAGGACCCTGTCAACAACAAGCATGGTAAGCATAAGTGAAGAAATAGTGCTAATTTGTATAAAGAAGTTTTTTTCTTCAGAAAGGACTGCCTTGTTCCTGTAGCTACAATATCTAAGGCAGCACCAGATGCAACAGTCACCTGCCAGTCTCACTGTACATTTTAACCACTACATGGAAGAATAAAAACATGTGGAACTGGTGAAATGTTGGGTCTGAATGAGCTGAATGCACTTCTGTTGAGCTCCTGCTCACTCGAAAACCCTAAAACTTTAAACTTTTATAAGAAGCATCACAGGATGAAACCAGAGTATAGCATCTTCAAAGATCTTTCCTACCAATTAGAGCAGATTAGACAAACCAAAACCAGTGGGATCATCTCTGCACAAAGGGCTCTGATCAGCTTTAAGATAATTTTTTTAAAAAAAATTCAGTACAAAAGCACCCAACTCTAAAGGAAGTGTTTTGGCAGAAAGGAAAAGCTTGGACAAATAGCCAAATGCCTATCCGGTTCAAAGAAGCTTTTTCCACAAGCTGGAAACCACATAATTGCCACATTCAGTCACACAAATTCTTTATCAGAAGAAACTTACTTTCTTACTCATGCCTGCCTTTATGCTGGAGTAGCAAAAAAAAGAATATTGCAGAAGAGCCTGTTATTTATGCAAATATTGTTTAAAAACACAAAGGGAAAGAAAATTTTAATTGAGATTTTCAAAGCTGTGCAGCAAACTTTACTTTTTATCCTCATATTTTCTTAAAAGTCTACAAAAAAATAGGGTTTTTACAAAACCTCCCTTTTTGCCATTTTAGCTTATAAGTCTTCTACCATGAAATAAAGACCAGGGTTGGGATAGGTAGGGAGACGTCTTCCGACCTTTTTTTCACACATTTCCCAACTTGCTTTTTAGCGTGTCTCCTTCTTCAACTGGAAATCACTCCTAAATTAACTTAATTACTTGAACAACACGTTTTTAGTCAAGTTGCTGTTCTTAAAAGATCTTACATACCACTCATATTAACAACACTTAAACTTAATCTTTGTGTAACTGTATCACCTTCAATTGCTTGTTGACTTAGGTCATTCAAATCTCTGTTTAAATCCTCTGCTTTCAAACAATTAAAGTAGTCATGAGATCCATTTTTGTGTGTGTTCTGAATCTATGAACAGAGAAAAATGAAAGTGCAAGAAGAGTACAATGTACTTAGTTCCATGAAGATCAAGTTACCATCATAGCTAAGTAATTCTTTACATTTCATATATCTATTTCAATACACCCCACACTACTCCTACATATATAGAATGTCTAATTAATTTAACCAAGGCATGAGTTCTCTATGTGGGAGTCACAACCAGGTGTCAGGATTTCCATATTACCATGTCAGAGGAAAGCAAGATTTTAGCTAAATGATAAGGCATGGAAAACTTGGTCCAAGTAGAGAAAAGATTGAGAACCATTGACTATAGGACTAATAGAGGATCATGAAAACAAAGTCCTATAATTTCATACTGTAAATTGACATGTTATATTAAAGTCCTTGTAATCTTTGTAACAATGTTTATTTTAGAAAAATGACGACACTATGAGAGGGTTAGGGGTAGAAAGCAGCGGTAGCTAAGGCCTGCAATATTAACTTGAATAGCTCACTCCTTCCAGCCTGTGTAGAATTTTCCCTAACACATTTTCCAGTGTGTAAGCAAATTCTTTCAGTCTTAAGCTGTACTTTCTGAAAAGATATGCAAAAGCAGAATTAAGCAGAATACAGAATTTAGAGAAGAGTGGCAATGGCAGTTGTAAAATAGTGCTATACAACTGCAGTGACCAGAAGCAGCCATCAGTCTCCAAAATTTTATATTTGACCTACAACAAAGTGTTTGATAACACCATATTAGGTCAATGGCTAAGTAGGAACTCAGAAGGAAGACAACTATCTACTAAATCTTTAGTACAACTTGCTGAAAAACAGGTTTTCTTACATAGCTCCCACTGCAGCACTGACTAACTAGACCAATGACTCCCAAACTTTTACTCATGATCCACAAGTGGTGTTACAATCAATCTAGACCAGTCCCAGTATACTAGGTTTCAGGGGCATCGCTGGTGCCTGGCATACAGGGCCAGTGCCCCGGGTCCTGGCATGGCCCCTGCCTTTCCCAGTCTCTGGCTGGAGATCTGGGGCCCAGCTGCCAACAGCGGCGACAGCAGCCGCTTCCGGCCCCTTCCTAGGCTGGGTGGCCCCACAGCTGCGGCTGCCGCTCCCTGCCGTGTCCCCAGCTGGGGATCCAGGGCCCAGTTGGCACAACAGGCACCAGAGGCTGGGTCAGGCCTGAGCACCAAGTTGGGGCCAGGGTCGTGGCCTGCGGTCAGGGGGCAGGGTCTGAGCCAGTGCCCCGGGTCCTTCCCCGGGGCAGGGACGCTACTGCTAGGTCTCCTCATTTCCAGCTGCTAAATCACCTTAAAGACTGAAAAATATAGACTTAACATTTTTCTAATATCAACTCAATGCTCTTTAATGTCCAATAATGAAATCACAGGATGTTTGGTTTTAGGAGACATCGCTCACCAATACACCAGGAACTTCCACAACTTCAACTGGCAGTAATGGGAGGAGAAGAGGAGAGAATCTAGATAAGTTGTCTGTGCACTGAAAAAACACTAGATTTTCCAAAGTATGACATCTAAACTTCACTGTGTAATGAACAGTTTTATTAATTGGAAATAATAAAAAACTAGTTCACTGAACATCAGGACCAACGCAGGCCCAGGAAAAGAGCTGGGGGCCATGCCCCAGCAGATCCCCCAGTCCCGATTCGGGGCCTGAGCCCAATCCTGCCTGGGGTCCTGGGCAGGGCCCAGATTGGGCTCCTGCAGTGGGTGGCCTGATCCCAGACTCCCAGCAGGGGACGGAGCCAAGACAGCCACCACCGCGGGCAGCCCAGCACCAGTCCTGGGGCACTTGTGCTGGGACTCGGGGCTGAAGCCTCCCACCCAGCACCAGTGACACCACTGCTGAACATTGTTATATTTTTGGTGCTATTAATTAAATCACAAAACTAAAACTTTCTCCCCATTTTATCTTCTGTTCCTCCCTTTAAGAAATCCCATTTCTCCACCAGCAATTCTACCTTGATTTCTTTCAAGTTAATAAAATTAACTCATCCCAAGATCTTTCCCAAGCAATAAAGAGGCCATCAGCACAGAATATTTTAGTTCCACCTTGTTTCTCCTATAATTCATAGCAGTTGGCATGAACCTCTTTTGGTGCAAAGATATTCACAACATCAATACTTAAAATAAACATTACCCAGGAACTCGGGGGGGAAAAAAGCACTCCAAAATTAAACAACAACAACAATAGATTGAGATAGAAAAAGGAAAAGTGAAGAGGCCTTACCACACAGCTGTAGCATATAAAAGAAATTAGCATAAGTGACTGTAAGGAAAATCAGCAATCGGCTTCAGAGAAAACTGGCTGGGGTCACCAAAGAGAAAACAACAGCAGATGCTACGCTGCCTGGTCTGGGTCACTTCAGAGAGAACAACAGCTGGTTGTGCGAGAGTCTTGCCTGGGACACACAGTCTGTGCTTGAACTCTTGAGCTCTTCTGTAAGACGTGTGATGATCAATGTGGGGAAAAAGAGTCAGAAATAATCAAAATTGAAAATTTTTGGTGTCCAGCTGATAGGACATAGACCAAATTAACTTTGCAAAGTGTAGTTGTAATACCAATTGGTATATTCACCTGTGTTCAAACACAGACAGACAGTAGCTACAAACTGGAACTGACTGCATGGATTTATATGCTGGTCTATCAGAAACAATGTTCTGAAATACTGTATCAAGTCACCAATATTTTAAAACCCTTAACAGTTTTATAAGGCATGAATTATACTGTTAAAGACCATACCATAGTTACCCTGTAGTAACCATGGTAAATATTTTAAGAGTTTTACATTTTTCCTCTATATGAGAGGTCAAAAGGGAGAGAGAAGGTGGGTTTGTTTTTTTCTGTTTTGTTTTTGGTCAAATCACAAATGATCACACATTTTTCTCATCAGTGTCACTTGTCCTTTTCCATCCTGAAGGACCCACATTAAAGTCACCAGATTTTTAGCTTAGATGAACTGGACAAGCCTACCTTTTAAAAAGCCATCACACCAATGTAAAACTGTCAGGGGAGTCACAGAACAACAACTCATTTCTATCTATATAGAGGTGTTTCCCAACCAGAGTGCCACATGGTACCATCAGGTCTGAGCAGGCGTGCCACAAACTTTTTTGAAAAACCACTCAAAGAGCACTGCATTGGCTCACTGGCTCATGAATATTCATGAGCTCATCTGGAAACTATTAGTGGTGTACCTGAAATTAATTAAAGGTAGGAAGGTGTGCCATGGCAGAGAAAACGTTGGGAACCTGATAGAGATTAACACAACCTGCCACCCCCAGAATACCTGAAAATCTTACAAGAGCCATAGATCCTCACAGAAAGCCAGCCCTGAAAGGCAGAAGAGAAGATATTATAAAGCTTGAATCTGACAGACCAGCCCTTTATCTCATGATTTTCCCACCTATTATAACAGATTTATTTTGAGAATTTAGAGTGGCTGAACAGAACATCAAACACAGGTTTCTCTAGTCCCTCTCTCTGACCTGTGACACATGCTACAGGATATCTAGGTCCCTCACTGAACTTGGATAAGCAACCCAAATTATGCTTTTTATCTTCCTTCCTACCACTGTTAATTACACTTAGTTTTTTAAAACCTGTATAATGGGCTCTGGTCTACATAATTACTGAATTAACAATTCTGAAGATACGACTTCTGTTACCAATATAATAGGCACAATATAACAGCTTCAAGACAAACTAAACTTCCTGTAATAGTTGTTTGTGTTTGTCTTCTTGCTTTTTTAGAGAGGTTATCTTTGGAGTTGAGAAATACACTCACATCTTAGTTAGGTGTTTGTCTTTCTACTGAAAGAAAACAGGCTGCTAGCTGTGGTGGTGGGTTGAGTAATATGAATGAATTAATATGCCATTAAATAACTGTGCATGAGTCACCAAGCTATCATCAGGAAGCAGAAACTTTTTCATTGCTGACCTAAACTGGATTCAAATGAGCTATCTAAAAATGAAACTCTCCTTTATTCTCCAATACCCATCCCAAATGTCATGCAGCTCCCCCCACCCCCATGTCATATTAACAATGGTTACTTCTTTTCATGAGCAAAGGGAACTCTAAACAATTGTACCTTCATTCTCCAGATTATTGAAAAGTGTCCTTTAAAAGTAGTGGACAATTTCATTTAACAGATTAGGTTCTTATTTAAATTCTGCACTTTAACATAAATAAGGAGCAGTATACCCCTCTTTACTCTGTCAGAAGTATAACACTATGAAAATAGTGTAAGTAGAATAATAAAATGCCAAATGTATGTAGAATACTGTTGATAATGTTTCACAATATGTGATAATGTAATTAAACATTATTGAAATGCATTCACAAAAAGCAGATTGTGCACCCTTAAATTCTGTGATGTACTTTTGGAGTGCTTAATCATTGTATAATGTACATATATACTATACAAGCATACACACAAATATACTCTTGCTGAGGGAAGTGTTATATTTCAATAGTAATAGAACACTTATCCCCAGTCTTGATCACAAATGCTCATCACCATCACAGTACAGGTTGTCCAAAAGTACTTGCCTGCTGCCAGTCCTATGCTCACAAGTTCTTATCATTATACTGCCTTCTCATGCCTATGCTATTTCCTCCTGACTTCACATGTTTCCACAACTCTGTCTTCCCCTGGGTCTCTGAGCTGAATTAACAAGAACTGTTTACTTCTCTTTGACCACCGCACAGACAGTGATCTTTGATTTCATAGAGCAATTTCTCTGGAGGAAATATTTTTCCCCTCAAGATAATTTTCTTTTCCTAATCATTGGAATGAAGATTTATTGCAGAATTTTCTTTTCTTTTTCTTTAAAATCAATATTCTAGGTGCCCCTGGGCATTTTAACTTGAAATAGTAGGCATTCTGTGGTCCTTACCTTCTTTGAACCTAGCGTTTTCATCTTTAAGATTCCTGCAATTTTTCTTAAAAATGTCATGCTGATATCACTGTTGGTTCTGACCAGTCTTACACTGCAGATTGAAGAAAATATGCTGCAGAGCAGTGGTTCCCAACCCTTCTCAGGCTGGGGATCCTTTTTGGGAAAAGAAAAGAAAAAAAACCAAAAAAAAAAACCACACACCACCACACACTACACACACATCTTTGAGGCCCCCCTGGCTGATTATCTAATCTGGCCCATGCAGGCAGACTCTGGCCCGCACCACTCTGGTGGTGCCACTGCCACCACGATGGTCCATGCTGCTGTGGAGCTGAGCTGTGGCAGCCATGGCCCCCTGCCTTTGTCCCTGCCATGGAGCTGCTACGGCCCCATCCTCCTGCTGGGATCCAGCTACGGGTGGAGAGAGGCAGCCCTGGCAGAGAGCACTTGGGCTGCAGCTAGATTCTGGCCCTGGTAGGGAGAGGCTCCACAGACCCACTGCAACATGTTCGTGGACCCCAGGTTGGGAACCACTGCTGTAGAGTATCTTTTCTAGTAAGTGAGGTAAATTTATCACTTTTGCTAACCTTCATTTTAGCAAATCCAATGATCTGTTTTCACTGCAAATACTTCACTCAAAAGATATTTCTCTAGTATTTCCTTGAGCATACTGCTTTAAATAAAATAATAAATTGTAAAGATAAGAATCATCAGTTCCCTCACAAACCCATCTTCTGGGTAAGTCTACATTGAAAAAAAGGCCTGGTCTACACTGACAACGAAAGTTGATGTAACAACGCTTATGCCGACCCTCTAAAGTATGAATCTCTGCTGGCATACCAGTCTTGCCGACCTAAAACACAGTAAAATTCTACTTCATAAAACCACCTCTGCAAGTGGTATAACACAGAAGTTGAACTCTACAGATTAATTTGGTATCACTGTAGGCAGAGCACAACGTAAATCAATGTCATTGGCTTCCAGGACCCCTTTCCATAATTCTCTGTTGTAACTGCTCTGAACATTTGCACTCTGCTACACCATGGGCAGGTAAGCACAAAATTGCTCCTTCCCTTAAGCCCTGGGAAACTATGAATTCTTATTTCCTGTTTGGTTGTCATGCAGAGAGCTTGGTATATAGACTGCTCCTGGTGACTGGTGACACAAACGTGTTCTAACATAGAGTCAACCTGAGGTCTTGGATCTCATCAACCTGTCCTGGTTCAGCTATGAATCAGTAAAAGAAATCAGGGTATCTACAAGAAGATATTGCATGGTATGGTAGAAATGATCCACAATGGGGACATGCAGTATTGCCACATTAAAAATCAAAGAGCTGAGGAAGGCCAATCAGTGAACTAGGGAGGCAGACAGTCATTTTGGCTTGTCACAGAAGATGTGCTGCTTTTATGAGGAATTCCATGTGATTCTGGCTGTGAGCCCACTGGTGTCCCACCATGCAACATCAATACCTCCAAAGAATCCCAGTCCTGGATGCAGAGATGGCCTTAGGCAATTGGGAGCCCTAGACAAAGGCCCACTGTGGGGCACCGAAAGGGCCTCCTATAAGCCCCCACTGCCACCCTCCCGATGGCCCCAGTCCCCCTGCAGTCCTACCCTCCCCCCAGACTCACTGTTTGTTTGCTAAACCAAACTAACATGGCCATCCCTCTAGAACTCAAATTATTCTTGGGTATGATATTTTTTTAAAGATCTTTCCATCATGAAGCTTATAAGTTGATCATCTTTCATTTAATATAAATGAGCTAATGCTGAACTACAAAGTTAAGTGCATTAATTAACAAATAGCAAGTGGTAAAATTAATGATGGCTCAAAAATACCTGAAATACCACATTCAAAATTTTGGCAGCCAAATCTTACAAATTTTTCCTATAGGCTTGGGTTTATATGCACTGGAAGTTTCATACAAATAAGTGAAAAGAAGGTTTCTAGTCCGTAGCTACAAATGAAAGACACCAAATTTCAATTAAATTCTCTGAAGTACTCAAGCTTATAAAAGAGTCTGGCCCCCTCAAAAAATATTAAATAATAAGTGCAAAAAAAAAAAAAAAAGCTAAAAAATTACTTACCAAAAGACAGACATACAGCACAGACATCATGCAAAACTGTAATGATTGCTTGAGGGCAGCACTGTATTTGTATGTAGCAGCCTATATGGACCTACTTGGTAACCTGAGTTAACCAAGGCAAAAGGAAAAATTGTCACAAAGGCTAAGGAAAAGGCAAAAGAAGAACAGGTAAAAAAGAAAAGGAAAATGCAGAATTTTACAATTGTGATTAAAAAACAAAGGAACAAACGGCCACACTGAGCACCTAAAAGATGAGATCATTGGAAAAGTTCCTGCTATGGTGCTTGCTCCTGCTTTTTTAGCATGTCAATGTGAAGGTGATGGGCAGATAACGGTGAAATCTGAAATTCAGATGAAACACAGATCCTAATGATAGTTTGCCTTGATGAGCCAAGACTGAAGAGTGCTGAGGTTTCCAGCACTACTGGTCCTGCTAGACAGAAACAATTTCTATGTTGTTCTATCTTATCATTTCTATCCACCAAATTGAGGACAGGGCCGCTAGGCCACCGCCTGCTTCACCCACCCGTAAAGCTGCCTCTGTCAGTATGGATGAGAGCAGGAAGTGAGAAAGTAGGGTACCCATCCTCCCAGAGACCCAGGACCTGTTTGTTACCTGAGAGCCACCCAAGCGGACAAGGACAGAAGTAATGACTGAGACACTGACAAAGCACATCTTAAGTATGTTTTGCAAATCTCATTGCTGTGGTTATGTCCCCATGCCAGCTTCTTATTTTTGTAAAGACAGGAATTTGTGTTTGGAGGGGATGGGATTCCTGGGTGTTGATAACCTTCAGCAGAGGGTTACTGTAGGCACAGGCTATTTATGTTCACAGGAATGCTCCAAGAATCCTCCACAGATATCTCAAGGAAACTTTCAGGAAGGTACTCTGCAATCCTTTGCAGAAGGTTTCTGGGTAGGGCATCCTTATTTCTTCTGCCATGGTAGGAAACTTTCCTCTGCCATATTGTTATTAAAGGAGCAGGCATCATCATAGAACACAGCACAGCAGCCTAAGTCAAGGCTGTATCCCAATACTTGCAGCAAATCTTTCCTTTTTGCCTGTGTTATCCTCAGGAGACTAATATTATACATGGTCATCCAGGAAAGATGGCACAAGTTTACAGTACCCAGTCAATATAGTCATTGTGTCTTATTCCCCTGCCATGGATGGTATCCCTGGATCCCAGCACATGACAATTCCTAGTTATGGTACTGTTGGCATGGCTGTTATGGGTCCGTTAACTGGTTGTCCTCTGTCTTCTGCGGCTACACTTCACCCATAGTTTACACTAATCCATTTCGCCCATGTCCTCCCTCACTGGTCTTTGGGATAGTAAAGGGGAGCCTGGTAATCTTTCCCCTTGGTCAAGTGTGGATTGAGGAGCTTAGTGTAACCGAGACCTCACTCTAATGGATACAAGGGCCCCTAACTACTATGGCAGGAATGCCACTCCAAGCCCATATGACATGTATAGACTGGAATGCAGGTCTGGCTTCACCTTGTAAATATGAAAGATTGTTCTTTTTAGATTGTAACATTACTCCATGGGATCAGCTATCAGTAGCAACTTTGTGCTTCACTTGTCTTCCAGTCAACAGATCAGCCTTCACCCATCTTAGTACTCCTGCAGAGAGCCTTTCCCAGATTAAACAAGGAGTCCTGTGGCACTTTTAAGTCCAACAAGCATCTGATAACGTGGGATTTTCTCCCACTAAAGTTCATGCGATAAATAAATGTGTGAGTCTTTAAAAGTGACATAGGACTTTTTGTTTGTTTTGTTGAACTAAACTAACATGGGTACCCCCTTTGGAATTTCCAAGATTAGAAAGTGGGGGGGGAAGTAGGGATGACCTTTTCACAAGAGCCCAACACAAGGAGCAGGGTGTGACCATGCTCCTGCGACTTCTAAAATTTGGTAAGTAAAAGCTGATTTAAAATAAATCAACTTCCTTCCCCAGTGTAGACATACTGAAAGATGTTCACTAATTTGGGTTAAAATAGCAGCAAAAACCTGGCAACTATGCTTTTAACTCAGGTTAGCAGCTCATGTTAAAACCTATACTCTCAACCTGCTAGCCCAATTTAAAAGCAGAGCTGACACGTCTACACTTCTACTTTCACTTGAGTGAGCTAGCCCGAGTTAAGAACACATCCCGTTTTGCATTGTAGGAATAATACCCTGTGCCATTATGACAACACAGACAATTCTCATTGTGACAAGAGAAAACATGTGGAGACCAAGCAGATTCTGCTGCTTCATTATGAAGCAACAATGGGTTTCATTTCAAAAGCAGGTACTATTGCTTGCTGCCACATATGCATGTTTTACACAACAGCAGCAAATCTTGGAATAAAAATCTTTAAGCTATCATTAACCACTGGAATAAGTTGTTTAAGGAAGTTGTGGAATCTCCACCACTGGAAATTTTTAAGAGCAGGTTAGACAAACACCTGTCAGGGACAGTTTAAAATGGTACTTGGTCCTGCCATCAGTGCTGTGAACTGAAGTTGATGACTTCCCAAATCCCCTTCCAATTTCTATGATTAAGTAAATTCCAAAGGCGTGCCATATTAGTCTAGTTCAGTAAAACAAACAAGGAGTCCTGTGGCACTTTTAAAGACTAACAGATTTATTTATTGCATGAGCTTTTGTGGGAAAAATACCACTTCATCAGATTTTCTCCCACAAAAGTCCATGCAATAAATAAATTTGTGAGTCTTTAGAAGTGCCACCAGACTCCTTGTTTGTTATGATTAGCTAAGTTTATCTAATATTGTGGAGAGAAATTTACACATATTGCACACGTTTTTATCCACGTATAGCAAAGGAAAGACATGCAGACAACTGGCTGGTCATCCATTGTTAGCTTCCCCTTATTTCCGAAATGTAAACTGCATTAATAAAGCAGAAGTACATTAATTCTTCCCTACTATCATTTTTAAATGCAAGTACAATTATAGTAGTTTTCACAGAGGTGTTATTAGATTAAAATTGAATGGGAGTGTAGTTGTAGCTATGTGGGTCCCAGGCTATTAGAGAGAAAAGGTATGTGAGGTAATCTTTTATTGGTCCAACTTCTGCTGGGCCAATAAAAGTGATTATCTCACCTTCTCTGTCTCTCTAACTGAATGGGAGATGTTTACTTCTCATGAAGACACCAAGATAACATGCTTACAAATGACCTTATAAAATCTGAAAGGTTGAGATGGTCCACAGACTCCATTGGAACAGCAATGGGGGAAGGAGGCAAAAAGAAGACAAACACTAAACACTGCAATATTAAACAAACTCGACAAGATGACGATGTGACTCAAAGATTTTCTAAGAGAATGAAAATCCTTTCATCTCTAGAGCACAAGTAGGATCCAATCCAATTCTATGGAGCCATACTACTCATTTCAGTAACACCCTATAAAATCACTACCCACAGCTTGTCAGTGTCCTGTGTGAAGTAAGTTAGTAGTTTCACTTCATTTTCTAATAAATGAACATCCACATCACAAAAATTAGTGTCAGATTTAGCATCCTCATTGGCAATTTAAGCAGAAGGCTAAAAAGAGAATGGCCCTAAGAAATGAACTACTTTCACACACCCCAGTAGCAGGACCCCTTTAAGCTGAGACTGAAAAACAGTGGGTCAGGTGGAGTGGCTTGTACTTTCTTTTTCTGCTGCTAAATAGCAAACTTCAGCCAGCAGGACAATGAGTCTAGTACTTTACATGAGGATAAAATTCACCTACAAAACTGCTAGGGAGAGGGGTGTGGAATCAGTATCTTCTCACTTAAAAAAAAGACAAGAGAAAAACGCTATCTATAATTGTAACATGTTAATAAAGACATCAGTTTGCACACCTGGACATAAACAGTTCTCTTTCCAGCATGTGAAATTATGACTTTAACCACATGTGTATAAGCTATAAGTATATTAAAGAAGAAATAATATATTTTTCTAGAATATAGGTTATTTTTGAGCACTGTAGAAGCATTTAAGTCTGCATGCAAAAGTTCTACAGTTAAGTTGTTGAACTATGAGCCAAATGATACATAAGTCACAAAAAATATTTTAGGGCAACTGATTCAATGCTTTTATTTTCTCCTTAAAATTACTGTCATGTAGCAACCAAATTAATTTTTGTGCCATAGGAAAAAAAAAAAAAAAAAAAAAGGCTCTCTCTCGTTTAACATTACCTTTGGTTGTACTTTCATTTGTCATAATTACTAAGTAGCTACTCTCAGTGCCAACGTGTGAAATATATCATCTCTATCACCGTAGTAATATATACTTCAGAAAATATTAAGTAATATGAAAAACTGGTGGCAGAATATACTGACAACACTTTACCTGCTATTACAGGAAACAATGCATAATAGGCCTCACTGAATAATAAAATTTTGTGTATTCAGGAAAATAAGAGTACCTGTACAAAATTTCATTAAATTTCACACAACATTAATATACTTTCAGGACCTCTCTTGCAGTTTTCAGCTTTAACCAAAGTATTCTAATAAAGAAAAACCATGAAAAATTCAAAATAAAATTCTTGTCCAAATAAACAAAATATTTGGGGTTTTACGTGACCATTGAGAGCAGAAAATACTTCATCTTTCTAATTGAGTAAAAAAAGACCTCTGGAACGTAAAAGAACTTAAAAGAAATATACCACAACATGACAGTGGTAAATTTTAGAATAAAAATCTTCAGCTACTACTATCTAAAGCTGCTCATCTACTATTGTGCAGAGAAAAAAACCACTGATACATGCTCTACATGCATTTTTATCCATGTACATAAATCAAAGGAAACAGCTTCCTTAAAGGCAAGCATATGAAGATACTAAACCAAGATACCAATTAAATATTCATACATTCAATATTTCAAAATAAGGAATTTGGATATACACATGCATAATTTAAGTTCTATAGTGAAACCTGTCTACAGAGGCCATTTCTACTGTATTTCAACAGCATCCTAACTTGAAACGTACAATGCAGCCTTTCCATTCTGTGTTAAAACTTTAAAGTATATAGTAATTCATTTCAAGTACTAAACACAGAATAAAGGCCGTGTTATGCACATGGCACTTTTCTATAGGAACTACTGCTTTGCCCTGTTCATTAAACCCCAGTCAATACATGCCATTAGTCACTGTGCTTCCCTACAGGGTATCAAGTTAGAGTCAGATTAAAGACACAATAGTCTTACTTATTAGATCCTGAAGTTAAATAGATAACTTTAGATACAAGTTCAATGGTTTCTGAAATCACAGCAGCCATAAGTTCAGACTTCAGATATATTATACAATTCCTATCAGTTGATGCTCATAGATCTCCATCATTGGAAGTTTTTAAAAGCAGGTTAGACAATCACCTGTCAGGAAAGGTTTCAGAGGGTACTTGGCCCTGCCATGAGTGCAGGTGACTAAACTCAATGACTTTTCATGGTCCCTTCAAGCAAGAATTTAGCCCATAGTTTTGGTTTTATACATTAAATTGATCCTTTGTTGAGGAAAAAAAACAGATTTAAGAGAACTGGATAAAGAAAGTGCCTTTGAAAGGTGGTTACAATATTCTGTACAGTAAAAACAGCTTTGTAAATCATACAAATGGTAGCTAACTGTTGTTTACCTATTGGTAGAGTCCTGCAAATCCATGGACAGCTGCAGACCATTTATGCACAGCTCAGTCCTCAGATACAGATACAAATTTTGCATCCATGTAAGGCCCTGCAGCACATGCTCACTCAAATGCAATGGCTGTCACCTAGTTCCCAGGCTCCAGCTTGGCTGTCCGAATCACAGAGCAGCAGGCTGTGATACGTGGCATCAGACCACTAAGCATTCTGAGAGTTGTGGTCCACAGCCTGAACAGATAGAGGAGATAAACTACAGCTCCCTCTACATTGAGCCACGCACCATTTTGAAAGAGGCATCTTTACTTAACCTAACGGGTAACGATGGCAGGCACTGTGAGTACAGTAGTTGTCCCCACTGCCTGCCCTGGCCAGGTCTGTGAGCATTAAAGCTGCCATGGTTGCACAGGTGGGTGTCCAAATCAACCCACTAGGAAGGTGGCAGAATGAGGACCCAGGATTCTAGCATGCCTGCCCAGAGAAGAAGGTACAGCAGGAGCAGAGTGAGAAATGGTACAGAAGGTCTCTGAGAAGTGGGAGGGCAGTTGAGGATTGCATATAGCCACAAAAATTGCCTGCAGCTGATAAACTGGATTCAATGCAGTTTATAAGTTGTAGAAATTTATAAATTTATGAAATCTACCCTAAATTGTAGAAATTTATAAACCTCCAATAATACAAAAAAAAATCTGAAGCCAAGACGTGTAAACACATGTTACATACTGGTCTACTTCTTCCTCCAAATATGCAAATTATGTGCAAATATTAATCTTACATATACAGTTATACATCATGTGTCCACATACATATCACATTGTTAAAATTGTCTCAGTAGGACTGATTCTCTCCCTTGAGAAGTCTTGTGATTTTAATTCCATTATTTTCTTAATAGTACTAGTTAAATTATTTTTGCTAATAAGAGGCTTCGTCAAAAAGGCATCAACCCATTCTTTGACTAAAAATGCTAGAATCAGCTTCAACCATCTAGGAACAATAATTAATAGGTATGTAAGAAACAACCTTATTTTTACACAGTTTTAATCTTTGCACCCTGAAAGTCATTCGTTTCATGTTTATATTTCTAGGAACAAGTGGAATAAAAACTCATACAGGTAAAGAGTAATGCTAAGAAAAATACAGCTATATATATTTTGTACCTATATAGTAAATTACTTCATATGAAAAACGTCTATGGATCTTGCAATGACTATACTTTTCCCTTAGAGCCAATACTTTAATTTTCAAGAACCAAGTAAGGAAAAAAAAATCAAAACTAGTCAGTAACAATACAGCGTCGAAAAGCAATAAACTCAAAATTAAGTTATAAATAATTTAAAGCATGTCATGAAGATGTATTAATAATTCATCAGATAAATAATTTACTAAATAATCAAATAAATAAATAATGAAATACATAAATAAATCAGCAAATAAATAATTCTGCAAAATAACCTAAACAATAAGTCTCTAAAACAAATGACAAACCTGCAAAAGTA
Organism: Podocnemis expansa; assembly: GCA_007922195.1. Classification (NCBI taxonomy): domain Eukaryota; kingdom Metazoa; phylum Chordata; order Testudines; family Podocnemididae; genus Podocnemis; species Podocnemis expansa. The sequence continues at coordinate 10,773,949 of ML681964.1, read as the reverse complement.
CAATAATTTTCTAAATTCTGATAGTTTTAAATAAACAAATGTATATAAGCTAGATCAATCTTTGTTGAATAGAGAAATATTTTTCACTGCTATTGGTAAATTCCTGATTATACTATATAAGAATACAATTCAGATTTTACAAGAAGGCAGTTTTTTCCCTTATAAATTATTAATATGATTCCAACAACATATCCTGCTCTGTATTTTACATGCAATTCTTTTTTGTGGCTCGTTTTTCCCAAATATAAATGGATAGCCTCTTTATAACATTCTTAATTCACATATTATTTGCACTATAGTACTTACAATACACTTTAGCCTTCTTGGTGGTTCTTTCACTATCTTCTCCAAATCTTTACAAGCTGTGCTATGGGGGAAACAAGAAGAATAACCTTAATTATTACAGATGATGTCTCATTCATTAGTGGATGACAATATTTTATCTGAAAGCATGAGAAAAGCTGTTTTATAATTCTATAAAGCTATTTAATGTGAAACAACACTGGTGTTTGCAGTCTACCTAAAGTTTTTGGAAGTCTTTGGTGGAAGGAGTTCAAGCAAACTGAGGCCCGTTTCTTATATTTAAGCTGACATGCAATCTGTGCAAACTGGCACTAATTCAGATGCAAAGCAAAAACAAGAGAAGGACAAAATGTTTGGCTGACATCTAATACCATCCTGGATTTTGGAAGCTCATAGCCCTTCAAAGCATACAAGGCCATTTAATTTCCATTATCTAAGTTCATTCACAATGTAATTAGAACACTGCCTTCATACAGGGGTGCTGGAACAATTTGTACAGCAGGGCAGTTGACAGCCACTGAACCAAACTGCAAACACTGTATTTTATGGAAACCATGTCAAGCCATGGGATGTGGAAGCACCTATTTCAGTGATACCAGGAACAGCTAAGAAATCTCTGCGCTCATAATCAGCCTTCATTCTCCATTTATTTTACTGCACTCAACTAACACTCTCTGCAGTTTGCTTCAAAAAGTGGTACTCTGTAAATAGTCTTTCTAAACAAAAAGCCAGAAATGTTGAGCATGCATTGATTTTACCTGTACTCTCAAAACTGGAACTTATTCACCCCCTTTCACAACACACTTTATAGGTAATGTCACCTACACCTATTTTTGGACTTCATGCTAGTCTCTGAAATTGCACGAAGGTGTTACATACAAAATTACAGTATGTCACTCAACAAATTGCACACACAGGTATTTCACTATTCAAGTCAAAGGAAAGTGGTAGGTAGAACTGTTTTCCTCTGCTGATAAGATTTTAAACTGCATTGGTTTGGTTGTATTTCTACATTCAAATTCATTACTAAAGAACTTAGACACATTATATTTAACAAGTCTCAAATTCTCTTTAGGGATTATAATAAGGAAACACTTGCTTAATCATAAATTTTATATTTATCTTGGCTAAAGACACTCCTTTTGATAGACTGCCATGTTTTGTCAAGAAAAATCAACACAGTGGAAACAAAGTACTTGTTCTGTTGTGTGGTCATTCAAAAGAGTATGTAGAAGTAATGTAAATGTGCAACAGCGCTGCTGATAATTTCACGCTCTCATACTCTCATTTCAATTTGCTCTAAAAAGGACTTTTCCTCCTGGCTAAATATAGTCATCGTGAAAAAGCACACCTCCCCTTTGAGCCAACATTACAAGCCCCAAAACAATAGCGCAGAGACGTCTATTTTAAGGAAGCTGAAATACACCTGTCTCAGTATGTAATCTTCTAAATTTGGGATAAATTAGATGTACCTAAAGAAGATACTTTATCCTGGTACTGAGATTGCATTATGTGAATAAGAAACAAACTTACATTCTTTAGTACGTTCCTTGTCTTCAAACTATACAGCACATATTCTTCACAGACAAAAGGATTTAGAGGATTCCTGGGAAACACAATTGACGAGGCTTGATCCTGAGTCTCTGGAATCAGTCTCTCTTTATACAGTATAGCTATAGGACTTCATTTGTTATACAGTTATAGGACGTGATTTGCTGTTTGGAAGTTTGTGTCACAATGTGATTATTCACTCATGAAATGCACTAGAGTTAAGAGCAGAATTATACTATTCACCAATGTTTTAGAAAAGCATGAGTCAAAGTAAGTGTCTACGTTCTCATTAACTGTGTTTGGCTCTTAATTACTTTAATGTTTAATTTGGATGGCATGAGACTCCATCACTGACTTTCTTATGTTTCTAAAAGGTAGAGGCTTGCTTCCTATGCTCAGATACATTTGTACATCTGTATGTGAAGGGCACCTAGGTCAGCAGAGACTGAAGGTATTTCAAAGACCAGAAGCTCTGAGACAGCCAGGGAAAGATCTTGGAGGGATAACAGCTTCTGTCACTACCTTCAAAAGGACCTGTGAACAGCATTAGGAAATTCTACAAAGAAACATGCTACACTCAACTCCCATACACTAGACAGATGGTAGACAAACCGCAAGGAGAACTGGGTAGGATCTCTATCAGCTCTTTTAAGAATCTGGGGCATGCTTTAACCTGCGGTCTAACAAATGACAGGGCAGACAGTACCAGCTAATTAAGACTCCATCTCTTTCTTGAGTGGTACCAGCTTATTTAAACCCCATTGTTTTGTGTGGAGTTGTGATTATGTTTTCCAGCTGTCACTAATTTGCATCTATCAATATTTAATCACCCAGCCACCCCATCTTCTGGGATTCCTTTGGCATGTAGGGGGCTCTGTAACTAGAGTACATTCAGTACAGACAATGTTCAGGAACTTGAAGAGCAAGTCTGATTAATTTTACTGATGAAGTACGAACAAGGATTTTCAAAGGTTTATGTCTTTAACCAAGTCTTGGTGAATTTTCAGAGATGGCCAAGCGCAGCTCTCTCTGAACATAACACCATACCTCTGTCTAACTTCAAATTCCTGCCTCATGTCATCATGCTGCCACGGCTTGTCAATGAAATGGATGGAAAACATTTAACACTGGCAAAATTACCCATATTTCCTAACCTCATTCTCAGAAATGGCTGAACCATTTCTGCTGAAAAACTATGCAGACAAATTCAGCTTGAGGCAGAGAGCAAACACAAAATTTCACCTTGAATGGCTACTGTTTGACAAAGTGACTAAACCAAGAAATTTTAATGTACAACTGACATTACCTAGCTCTTTCTGTGTCACCCCATAACACCACCATCAGTTTCCTTGTATGAAAATGTTATATTGCCTCAGTTTTCAGGCATTAGCCAAATCACAAGAACACACTACTGGGTTCTTTCACGTGGTACCCCAATGGAGTAGACAGTGTTCCAGAGGAAACTATTGCCGAGAGATGGGAGTTAGGAAAATTATATCTTTTAAAATTAGGACAAGAGGAAGTAGATTTCTAAATGAAAATGCAAACAAAACAAAAAGTGACCTCATGGGGAAGAAATCTGCACATGGTCTCAAATGGATCAAATTATATGCAAAGAAAGGTTCTGATCATTCAATATTCACAAAGGGGAACCTTTCAAGTACTATGAGGTAATGTGAAATATTCTGTACCTAAATATCAAAATAATTTTTACTTCAGTGGGCCATTCCATTTTGGAATTTTAATGCTGTATATTATATTGAAGACTTTCATGGGAATGGGTTTGGGTTTTTTTCAATTTTTGTCCTAATAGCCGCACTTTTGATACACTAATGAAATCATCTTCGGTTTTGATTCAGTTCTTCCTCCTTATATTTCATCCGCAGACTTCAATGACAAAGTGTTCACTGCATTAAAATTCAATACTGTATTTGACTAGAATGTCTCCATTATCAGTCTTAACTGATTTTGATTTGTCAAATTTGCAAATAGCAGAGCAGGTCAAGCCTAATTAAAGGTTTTAAAAATAATATCAAACAGTCATAGAATTTCTTTGAATATGTTCTAGGAAAAGACTTCTTGGAAGCTTGAATACTAGAGGTTGGCCTACACGCCTACACTGAAAATTTACATAGGCATAGTTGTGACTCAAGGGAGTGAAAATTCACCCCAAAAGATGCTGCTATGCTGACCTAGCCCCTGGTGTAAACTCTATGGAAAATTCTACCATCGTCCCAGCTATCACCTCTCAGGAAAGTGAAACAACAGGAAAATCCATCCCACTACTGTAGTGAGTGTCTATACTTAAAAGCTACAGCAGTGCAGCCATAATGTTGCTACTATAGTGTTTTAAGTGTAGATGTACCCTAAGAATGTTTTCAACCATCACCTTTTTATGATTCATTGTTTTAGGCCACTATAGTAGAGTGCCTCCTTTGGAAGGCAAAACTCTTCTGTGGCATATATGGGGGATATTTTAAATACAAAATAAATCCCAAAGATGAGACAGTTTTCCACACTCTCTTCTATGAAGAGGTAATTCAGAATGTTTTACCTTATTAGACAGCATATTATTGAATCAACTGCTATCAATGCAACATGCAGTCCACTGGACTGTACATATCTAGCAGCCACATTTCCTCATAGGTGATTTCAGATAAAAACGAGGTCATCACTAGCAAAGGTTTATCTCCTATGCGCACATGTACAGCATCCCACGATATATGCAAATTCACCTCTTTTTCCTCTACTTCTTTTGAGCTGACAACTCATATGACCTAAAGTCATGGTTAACAATTACAATTATTTGAATATTGTATTTATACAATTAATCATCAGATATGCATGTTAATCGATATCATCGGATATTCTTGTATGGTTATGATCAACACTAAGCCTATATTTTACTAATCCCTTTATACACACTGGCCTAGAGCTAGCCTTCATGGAGATGTAAACATCAAGTTAAGGGTTTAAAAAACAATCTGTAAAACTCAAGCATAATAAATTATCAGAACTAGAAAGCAGTAATGTCTATAGAAAATGAGGAGTAAGATAGCAGATGCACTGACAGCCATTTAGTACTTCCTTACAAAAAGCAAAAATTCCTATTCCTGAAGATGCAATGTGTTAAAAAAAAAATGGAGAAAAAGGTTATCTTAGGAAGTACAAACCTGTTTAGCTCTGGAAGAAAACCAGCTGGAAATGCAATTAATACTATGTAAGTTTAAACTGGCTGAGTTACATCAGTCCTGCTTCTGTAACCATAAATGTTTTAAAAATTCTTAGAATTAATTGAAAGTGGTAACAAACTAATGGATATGTTATGAATAACAGGTGGGTGGTTTGAGCCCAAGGGATGTGATACTCAGATACTGCAGTGAAGAATACCATATCAAAAACCTAAGCAGCACAGGATTTGTAGTAGCTGAAAATTATGGGAGGTGGTTAAAAGCTGAGGTTCTTCAAAAGTAACTTGAGGGGAAAATCAGACTTGGTAGGAATTCCAAGCAGGTGGGATACTTTGTCCCTTTAAAGCTCTTGGAACTTAAAGTTGACTCCTAAGTGACATACAGTCCACACGTGGAATAGAGTTATATCATATATACTCATGTATAAGCCAAGATTTTTGTGCCTGAAATTCCCCTTTAAAAAGGGCACTCAGCTTATATGCAGGTCAGAGAGAGGAAAGCAGCCCCAGCCCAGGAGTTTTAAATCTCCTGGCCTGAGCTTACTCTGAGCGTGCTCAGGGGGTGGAGCCCCAGACTCTGTCTAGCTGCCAGAGTGGCCATATTCTGTACGCAGCTGGGACAGGGCTTAAAGCAAGGAGAGCAAGTCCCAACCTCTGACTAGCCACCAGAGCGGCCAGGTAAGGGGGCACAGGGGTTAGGGAGGGGGTCAGAGACAGCAGGGGAAGCATTGGCATGGCCAGGGGTTTGGCAGGGTGTCTGGGACGGCAGGAGAAGAGGCAGCAGGGCTTGGCAGTTAGGGAGTGTGTCAGGGATGGCGAAGGAAGCAGCAGCATGGCCAGGGGTTAGGGAGGGTGTCAGGGATGACAGGAAAAGCAGCAGCAGTTCCCAGAGGTCTGGGAGAGGGTCAGGGACAGCAGGGAAAGCGGTGGTGTGGCCTGGGGATTAGAGAAGGTGTCGGGGATGACAGGGAAAGTGGTGGCAGTTCCTGGTGGTTTTGGGAGGGTATTAGGGAGCCCAAGGAAGCCGGCAGTGTGGGGTGGGAGGGATAAGAGGCCCGAGGCCACAGAGGGACCTTGGCTCATACAAGGGTCACCTTCTTCCTTCCTTCTTTCTTTCCTGTTTTTGGGGCCCAGAACTGGGGTCAGTTTATCTGCAGATCAGCTTAACCGTGAATCTAAACAGTACTAATGTTTCATTAACTGAAGTTTCATTTCAAAGCTTCTCTCTGTGGTTTTTTGGGTGATGCTGAATAATTAAACAGCACTAGAGTTTGCTTAGTTTTCTTAGAGGCATGATATGAGATTATTTCTTAGTCTCCTCCCCTTTGATTTATAAACTTTTAAAGATAAACTATCAATGTTTTGGATATCTCATTCATCAACCATTATTATTTGTGTCACAAATTAGAGCAATAGAAGAAAGCACTGGACTATACAGCCTTTACACATTCATAAAGCCAAACAGATACCCTCACTGGCACACACTGAACAGGAACAAGTTAGCTTCATTCACTGCAATGGGAGAATTACCTCATCACACACCAATTGCATGGATGGTCTGAAGTTCCTAATTTGACACCATCACATTGGGAGTCTCTGATGGTAGCAATGACCAAAGATGAGTGCTCCAATATTCAATATGAATGAGGGAAACACTTTCATCTGCAAATGATGAAAATACCCTGGAGGAAATTTCTAAACTCTTATCAGTTACTCAGCTGCACTGGAATACTGATTAAGTAGAGCTTTCTTAAAGAAATAAACAACTAAACCAAAATGTTATGCCCCACAAAACTGTGAGACACATCAGTAACATAACAATATAGCTCTTTGTACTGGCCATTATAAGTGGGAAACAAAGAAAAACAATTTAAAGTATGGCAAAGAAAATTAAATGGAAAAACCTATATGCCTAAGGAAGAATATAATTTGTACCTAACTTACTGGAGGCACCAAGAAGTTTTTACAAAACAGTGTATCCCTTAAAACAAAATCAGGGCACATTCCTACATTTAAACTTTGTCACATGCAGCTGGTCCTTTAAAAAAAAAACTGCTAAAAGGCAACTATATCAGATTTTCTTCCAAACATTTGTTTATAAATCCATTAATCAATACAAAATTCTCATTTTTTTGGATGCACTGATGCCTTCAGCCAACAGCATAGAAGAATCTGAATGCCCTTTTCATCATCACATTCCCCTCCCTCAGTAGTCAATTTTGTGTTCCAGAATATCATTTATTTCACAAGTGTGTGAACAGCAAATGCTACCTGAGAAAATTAGAATGCTAACACAAAAACCAAGAAATGAAAAGTAAAATAACGTAAAAAAAACCCCAATATTATATTGATTATATATTCTTAAGTACAAAAATTCATGATATTCAGAAAGTTAATTGAGGCTGGCGTAAGATTGAGTTTGTCCATGTTTTCAGATTATAAAACTAATTGTCCATAAAAAATCATGTCTACTTTATTTTTGTCAAAGCCCCTGCTTGTTTGAAATTTGTAACAAATAATTTGAACTTCACCCCATGGGAAAAAACAAAATGCCTAACTGAAGTGTTGTGACCCAATGATTTCTTGGTGCCAAGCGGCAGAGGGCAAATAGAAAGTCAAAAGAACATCATGGAAGATCCCTAATGAAAACTTGTGTCACACCAACTAGTAACACCACTGTAAGATATGCGGCCAGAAAAATATGTGAAAGAAGCAATGTACGCATGCTGAAAATTATGATCTCCAGGCTTTGTAGTTAATGACACTCAAAGGCAGCATGGTTAAACAAAGAAAAGGAACAGGCAGCAGGTTTAAAACAAACAAAAAAGTATTACTTCAAAGTCAAGTTGGGGAACTTGTTAGCGTGGATGCTGTGAAGACCAAAACTATAATGGGTTCAAAAGAGAACTAGATAAGTTCATGGAGGATAGGTCCATCAATGGTTATTAGTCAAGATACTCAGGGAAGCAATTCCAGGCTATGTCCCCCTAATCCAATTTCCAGAAATGGATAACAAAGGATGGATCTCTTGGTGACTGCCCTGTTCTGCTCATTTCCTCTGAAGCATCTAGCACTGGCCATTGAAGGAAGACAGTAAGCTGACCCAGTATGGCCATTTGTGTGCTCTTTTGTAACACCATTTAAATCTCTGTTCTTTCATAATAAACTTATTCTTGTTTTCACAACAACCATAACTAAATTGTGTGTGTTAGATGCCCGAGTTGAATCTTGTAAGGTGGTGTGTAGTATTCCTTGGTGAGTAGCGAATCTGAGAATTCCACTGGTGTTCTACAGAAGAGGAGGAGCACTCTAGAGGGATGTTCACTAGAGTTGAGGGTTGGTATGTACTTACCACTAACCCATAACACAGTGCTTGAGTTGTCAGAAGCTGATCAACAGCAGACAAGATGTCCTTGTTCTAAAGGTAGAGGAAAGATGAGTTCTCTCTCAACACTTGGTATTCCTGGAAGCATCACGTGTGTGCACTGAGAACTAATTGAAGCTGCTACGAAAACATTCACATAACCTTTCTTTTGCTTTAATATAGTTATTTGCATTGTGTGTGATTATGAATACACTTTTTGCCATTTTAGGCTGTACCTCATTCTGTCAACCCTCTAAGATTTACACACCTTTTTAAAAAGTCAAAGTCACTCATTAAGAAAAACTAATACTTTACATGAAATAATGGTACTGTATTAAGCTACCTTCTGTCCAGTTTAAGAGAACAGAGTCAGAGGACTGGCCTGCCTCCCAAGGCTTGAGAGAGTGATGGATCATTTTCTAGGATAGGTTGCAGATCCTTAATATGGTGGATAGACTTTAGCTGGGGGCTATAGGTGATGGCCAGTAGTATTGTTTTCTTCACTGGGTCTGACCTGTAGCAGATGACTTCTGGGTACCCACCTGGCTCTGGTGATCTGTTTCATCACTTTTCCAGCTGGATACTGCAGTCTTAAGAGAGTTTCACAGAGATCCTGTAGATGTTTGTCTGTTTATTTGTGCACAGGGAAGTCAAAAGTATGCGACAAGGTAGCTATGATGCACACTACTAGCAGGTCTCTACTTCAAGTGAATTGGTTCAAGCAAATAATTTAAGTAATCTTATTTAACTGAAAAACCACCCAGTTCAGTGTTCATGCATACTAAACCTATATGACTTAATAAATATTAAACAAGCACCACTAATTAATGAATTCACTAAACACCACAAATTCAAAAAAATGGCACAGTATATACTCATGTAAAAGCCAATCAGTATATAAGCCAACTCTTCGTTATTAACCCCCAGAAACACAAAACTGCATGACCCGTGTATAAGCCAAGGTTCGAAATCTGCTCCATCTTATCCTTCAACAATAAAGATAAGGAGGACAGTGAAAGGCTTTCAACAAACAGTACATAGTATGGCAAAAGACTTGCAGTGAACAGACAATGACTATAGTCTATGTATTGTATAAAAACAATGCTTTTTTGTTATGTGCAATTTTATTAAATACTGTTATTGAATAAAGTAAAAGTATGTTAATAAAATCCTTCAAAATCAGAGTTGCCCTCTGCATCTGTGTTGCCCAACTGCAGTTCAAAGTCATAATCGGCGAGGTCATTGGCATATATGTCACCGGTGCATTCTTCATCATCCTTGCCATTATCATCAAAATCACTCTTGTATATTACAGCATCTTCTGTGCCATCCAAAGAATTAGTTATACTACATTTAAGGAACATGTGGCAAGCCATGTCTGTAAGAATATCCTCCCAGGCATCTTTAAACTATCTAGCCACAAGGTCAAAGTCTGCCTTCATTAAATTTCCTTCTTTGGTCAAACAAGCTTTGCCAGTACACATCTGCTCCTACTCCTCCTTTCTGACACAGTCCTTAAAGGGCTTGTTCAGGCACATGTCAAGTGGCTACAGCACTGATTTCAGGCCTCCAGGTATAACAGCCGGTGTAGTAACTAGCGACTTTGCTTCGTCTTTGGTTTTGTCCATGATACGCACCCTAAACATATCCCAGACCAGTAGGGACGGTTTCTTCTTCAGTGCAGTACCTAGTTGCATATTCTAAACTGCATGAAGCCTTTTTTTGGTTCCTTCTTCATCCATCCATCCCTTCTCATGCACAGTGACAATTATTCCAGGTAGAAATTTAACTTTTTTGGCAACATTTGCATTAAAAAATTATAATGGGACGCACCTTTGTCCCATCAGCTAAGCATGAAAGAACAACAGTGGAATTATTTTTTTCATTCCCTGTTGATCAAACAAAAACTGTCTTTTTCACCCATGCAAGTGACAGTTCAATTGTTGGACTAATCAAAATGTCATTGGCTTTTCATACATGTTTCCTGTTTGTAGCTGTGCTTTTCACACTGTTTAATTAAAATTGTTTTGAATGACCGTACTTTTTTGTCAAGATCCTTTGGGAGTTTCTGTGAAATCTTGCTGCGTTGAGACAAGCAAAGACCATACCAGCTCATAAAGAAGGAACACCAACCAGCAGAAGGAGCAAAGTTCTCAATACCTTCAATTTGTTATTTGCCAGTTTTTGCCATCTGAATTGCACATAAACAAATGGCTGTTCAAGTTACAATATTGCCATTTTGCCAGCACTCCAAAACCCAGCTGTTTAAGTCTGTCTAGAGAAGAGTGAGAGTCATATAGATGTGTGTCAATGTGCCTTCTTGGATTTTGGCATTTCTAGTAATTCAGCTTTATTTTTTTTGCTATTCACATACTTGTTTTTCATTAATATTAGATTTTCTACTAGCAACCAAGTTGTTAGCTTCCTCTGCTCTGAATAACTTGTAACTTAAATGCTGCATCGTATGCTGAACGTCTGTGCTTTCCAACAAGATTCATTATTCTAAGGCTAATTCCTAGTGATAAATTAAACAGTAGTTGAAGTATAATTGGATGGGCCCCCGTGCTCTCTGGGGTGACCAGCTCCCCTCCCTAACCCTCCTGCTCTGCCGCTGGCTCCCTGGGCTGAACCCCCAACCCAGGTCCCCCTTACCTTGCCACTCTGGTGGCCATGCCACACACCATGGCTCCCACCCTGAGCATGCTCAGGGCAAGAGATTTTAAAACTCCCAGCCTGGGTTGGGGCTGCTCCCTGACTGTGTCTTCTGGCCAGGCGGGAGACGTGGCTGCCAGCCACGCATCGGCACTAGCCACCCCTCACCTGGCTACAGCTCCTAGGCCAGCACCAGGCAGAACGCTGCTTTCGGCCGGATTTTTTCTGTTTCTGGTGTATTCCAGCTTAGTCTTGGGTCTGAATTTCGGCCTTGACCCATGCATAAGCCAAATGTATTTTTCAGAGGACATTTCACGGAATAAATTTCTCAGTTTATATGCAACTATATACAGTACTTGTTTACATATCATTATAGAGTCAGCAAGTCAACAAAAGCCTGACAGGACTGGCTGTATTTTCTTCTATCAAACACATGGAACAAAAAAGGTAAGCCTCAGCTAATTGTACTGGTCACTGAAAAAAGTTAAAAATGAGTCAGTGTCTTCAAATCCAAATGTAAGTTCATACCCAACACTCTGAGAAATGCTCCACCTTTCTTCCTCAATTAAATTTATTATGCCACAGATCGTGGTATGCTTTCGAAATTCTTAATTCATGGTGAGAAAAAGTTTTAATGAACATGTGAGACCAAGTATTATAAATGTCAGGAACAAAAACCAGTGTAGAACATTGGTTTAATCTAGTAACCTTACTTTTATTGTTTGCTCACTTAAATGCAAATGCCATTAATATTTTTAATCTTCTTTATTAACTGTAAATTAAAGATTTAACCACCTCCTCATTTTTGATTCTTTCCCCAAAAACCAAGACCTAAAACTGAATTCTTGCTTCTCAGATGGAATCTTGGTAAAATTTTCATCAACATTTCAAACTCGGATGCTTCCCTGAAACATAAATGCAATCTAAATCCATCCTGTTAAGAATGCAACATCATAAAATATACTGTGGGGTTTACTACCCATTACCTCAAATTTAACAGCCAGACAGTATCTTTCCTCCTCTCCCCAATCCTCACAAACTCTATCACTGTGAACATGCTATCACACTGGTTGTGTCATTCAGGCCTATAACCTGAGAGGCAGTGCTGGAACTAGGAATTTTGACACCTGGGGCAAGCAGCCCCAAGCATGCCCTCCTCCAACCCAGCCCTGATCCATCCCCAATGGCGGTGGGGAGCTGGACACAGGCATCTCCAGCCGGATCCATCCCCAGCCACTGCCAGAAGGGATCAGTGAGCCAGATCTGTCCTGTGCCACCACCAGTAGACAGCGGGGAGCTGGATCCAGCCCCAGTCCCTTTTTGTGGCTCCCCGCCACTGCAAGGGCTCCCTTACCTGGCCGCGGTGTGGTCCCTGGGCCAGAGCTGCAGTGGCCATGCGGGGCTTCACTCCCCCACTTAGCCCAGAGCATGCATCTGAGCATGCTCAGAGGCAGGGCAAGAGATTTTAAACTCCCACAGCCCCAGCCCGCTACCCGAAGGAATGTGCCTTTGGGGCCAGGTAGGGGCTTCGGCTGCCAGCCACATGGCGGCCTTGAAAATTCGGTGCCTGGGGCTTTGCCACGGTTGCCTCACCCTAGTTTGCTGACAGGCCACCTCTCTTCCCCTCACACTTCCAGACAGTATCCATTTTGCCACTTCATACACTACATTTGTAAGATCCACACCTTCTTCATTCACACATATAAAAACCATCAGGCAGGTCTTAATCACTTCTACTTATTCTAACCTTTTCCACACAATTCTAACCTTTTCCTTCACCACATTGCCCATTTTACCCCATTCCAATTCCTATAAAAATGTAGCCACAAAGATAATTATATCTCATGGTCATCATTCTTATCACACAACTTGCCCTCTTCATATTCTTCCCTGACCACAGCATAGCAGGGTCTAGTTTCCTGTAATCATTTACATAACCCAGCTTTGATTTTATTTTTTAGGAAATGCATATATTGGTCATTCCCTACATCCTTTTAATATAGTATTCTTGCTATCACTTATTTGAAATCAGATTCATTGCTGTTTATTTTCTATTTTTAAATTTAATTTCATTTGGAAAAATATTAACCTATAAGGCAGGTAACATATTGGTACCTATTTAATATTTCATTCACTGCCACCACCACACCAAAAATCAATAGACACAAACAATGAACAAAAACAAAGGTAAAAACAATGAAGAGAAAGTGTCTTAACTTGCTAACTGCCTGCTATGCTCCACACTCACCCTCTCTCGAGCTTCTGAGTAAATTTATATTGATTGTAATTATATTGAGCAGCTAGTTCAAAGTTTATTTAAATGGAGGCTTTTCCACTGCTGAAGTCAGCAGCAATTCCACTCATGACTCCATGCCTATGAGGACAGACCCAGCCTCCCTTCCTGGAACAAATCTCAAAACAATCTGAAACTCAAGACTGTAGTGTCTGATTTCATGAAGTAAGTGCTTATTCAGCAGGCATCCAGAAAGTAATGCATCACTCCACTTAACCATGCTAGCACTTTATTATTCATTTTACATAGGAATCCATAATGATAACGAGTGTATTGTTTGACGAACTCCAAAAACACATGGACAAACAACAGATATTTTGTCTGACCCCTGTCGGGTCAATTAACTTCCTTATCAGTGCCAAAATGTTAAGAGAAGAGCAAAATATGGCAACGCAGAAAGAAATTATCTCCAATATTGGAGACAGCCTATGGCAATCCAAATATATGCAGTGAGATGAAACATCTATGTTAAAAAATAAACTGTGCAAGAGTAATTTTCTATTCCTACTGTAGGAGCTTTATCTTTTGAGTCATGTATAGTATCAAATGCTATACTTCACAGTAAACTAATTTTATGAAATCATATGGTTGTCAGAAAGAGACAGCATTATTTCATTTATTATTTATAAGGCACCTATCCAGAGCTACACTGCATTAGAGGAATTCGTTTCACTTTAACCTTATGTTTTACATACAGTAAAAGTGATTTTTTTTAAATAGTCTTTAATGAAATCATCTAAGGTCCACATATAAACGTGAAGCAAAGTCAAATATAAACAGCAGGAATGACAGCCACATTTTATACAATGTGTTTTCTTATGTTTTCCTACTATTTTAGAATACATCAATTTAGAAAAGGTGATTTTAATGTTCTTTAACATTAGTGATTATAAAGGATTGCTTTCAAGATCAAAAGGAGCACTAAATGAATATCAATCTCAAATGATTTTCCTGCAACAAGAAATTTGCTGCTGCAGCTCAATTTTATAGTCAAATAACAAAATAAAATAAATCAAGATGATTAAATCATTTAAGATTTGACAGAATAGGTGTATGCTTAGCTACTGACAGTTGTCTCATCATTTCCCTGCTATCTTCAGTCATTTTTCTTACTGCTGGATCTAAGATTTCAGAGAGTCCGGGAACAAACTTTCCTGACTTTTTCTGCAACAACTGTTTAACGTGAATAAGCAGAAGAGCTGTAAAATTGGAATGTACATGCTAAATTTCTCAACAGTCAAGTCCAAACACCAAGTGCTCCAAGATTCCTTATTACTGCAAATGATCTGAAAACTTCACTCAATGTTGCTTGAAGAAAGAACCATTTCACCTTTTCTAACAGAAAGCTATTTGTTCTAATCATGTCTACAGTGAAGCAGATCAATGAACATTTGAGACAGCTGGTGCCTCAACTATCCAAAAACCAGAATAAATAATAAACTATTGCAATTCTGATATTGAATCTATACTGTGCCTGTTAGCCAATCAGAGAGACACTTTGAAAACAGGACAACTGAAGACACTGAGATCGGATGAAGACTCTTTAAATGGATACAAATTGTCAAAGGTACATTAATTTTAATTAGTAATTATGCACAGAGCTTTGTGTATCCAATTTAAAAGCCTAAAATATACATTCAAAGCATCTTTTAAAATAGGGAAGCAAAAAACCTTGCCCTGCAAGCAAGGGTGACTTTACAACGAAGTAGAGGAGCCAAAGAAAGTAGGAAAAGTGATTAAATCAGTTATTTGTAATTATTTAAGGATATTTGAATTAAAGGCCAAACACAAGCTAATGAAGACTTAACATCTAGGCTAATAAAGTCCTCAGAGAATTAAAATAGTGGCTTCTGGCTACATAAAGAGACAAGTTAAGGGAAAACTGACAGACGATGACCATCGACACAGCTTGATCAGTCATAAAAGACTGAGACAGATGTTAAGACAACATGCTGCTGTTGAGGGACAAAGCTTAGTGTTATGTAACATTTTCAACTTGCTAAAGCAACAGATGATTACTAACAGATGATTACAGACATAGCTATGTTTGCTTATTACAGGGATAACCTAAAACTTAATTTTTGGTAATATGCCCAAGATACCTAATACAGGTAGAAGAGACTGAAAACTACTGAGAGGAAACCCATCTTTAGCTCCAGAGAATACTAGATCAAAGAAATAGGAAAAAAAACTTGAGCCCTCTGTCCAAGGCAAGAGAATTGTGGGATCCACACCTCAAGTTGTACAGAAAAAAAGTTTGCACGTTATTTGCACCCACACAGCCATAAAGTCTGTTGAGTATTACAGCTCGGCATGT
Source organism: Podocnemis expansa (assembly GCA_007922195.1). Taxonomy (NCBI): domain Eukaryota; kingdom Metazoa; phylum Chordata; order Testudines; family Podocnemididae; genus Podocnemis; species Podocnemis expansa. The sequence goes on along the minus strand of ML681964.1, from coordinate 10,758,279 downwards.
TGACACATTACTAGAAAACAAGAAAGTTTGTGCTACTGGCTGCTGCAAAAGCATTCTGGAATTGAAAGTGAATTCCAGTTCTTGTAAAATTTAGCAAAATAAAACAGTATAAATTGGTACAACCATAACCCTCACCAAGCAAAATCCTTAGCTGTACATTGAAAGTTGGTCTCAAGTCAAATGGCAGCTTTTTTATTCCTGTCTGTTTCTAATACCTTATAATGATGAAATCACTGAAAATTGAAGCTCAGGGCTTTGAAAGGCAATTTCTTACGGAGTTGGAAAAAAGCAGAACTAGTTCTCAATTTTTCATTTACTTGGTTAATTTGATTACTGAGTTTAGTCAACATCTGGTCAGAGTGAATGACAGATATAAATTAACATGTAACACTCTTAGCAACTTGACTTTTTTTCACTAGAGGGGAAAAATATACAGTATAGAGCACCAACACAGTGGAATAAGTCTCAAATACTAATGTAATCACTAAAGCCCTGGTGCTTTTTCGCCCCTCCCTTTTAAGTGAAGAGGATGTTTCTCTCTCTCAGAGAGCTTTCAATCCAGCACCTCTTAGAGAGAGAGAGAGACGATTGCTGTCAAACGCATAGTGTTGCTTCTTTATCCACATAATTATTAAGACAGAAACCTTTTCTCTGTCTACACAGTTGAGACTCACCAGAGTTTACTAATGCAACTTCCTCCTCTTCAGTGTAACCCACATCATCTTCCCACCAACCCATACAAAATGAAGTCAATAAAATGATCTGGCCAGAACATCCTGCTTGTAAAATACCTCCGTAGTTCCATGTTCCCTTCACTAAATAATACTGAATCTCCTTGTTATTCCTTTAACACTCTACACATTTCTGCCTTTCTGCACTGTTTCCCTACCTCTCCCCTAGCTAGGTCTAGGATTTTTCCAATAATCCCAGCATGTGACTGCCCTTTATGAGATGGTTCAAGAAAGCCTTCTCCTTATTTAATTCCTTCTGTAAGGTCTACTTTTTCCATGACATCTACAATTAGTCAAAATCATCAACTTGTTTATCTTAAAAAGTACTCCATCATGCTGTGCACTTCAGTGAATAACCCTGTAATGCTACTGATACTACATTTGTCCTTCCTCACCTACAACTCATTAGCTACATTAAGATAACACATAGGCACCCCACTATGCAAAAACAAAATAGTCTCTGGCTTGAAGAGTTAAACAAGACAGACAGAACAGATGAAGCATTAACAGAGAAAGGATATAACATGCAAGCAAAATGAACAGTGTGATGGTCAGAAAAAGTCACACTAATGACACTGTTTGTTTTGTCCCAGTGTTTCATTGGGAGTTTTCAGGTATGATTAAACTTTTTTGGGGAGAAGAATAGCTGAACAGAAACAAACGAAAAGAGAGGTGAAGAAGTGATGCATGAAGGTCAGGCAGAGTTAGGCAGAAAAAAAAGATTTGAGAAGAGATGGGTGTGTGTCAGAGTGAACAACCAAACAGCAGTGGATAGAGAAGATTTAGAGTTAAAACTACAAGACAGCTAACAGACACTGACCACATCATCCTTCTCTGTAGGTCCCTGCAGCAGCTTGCTCAAATCTGCTTCTACCAGTTGAATTTCTAAGCAGCCCATCCCATCCCATCAGTTTCGCTTAATTTCTCAGGCTCACATGGCTGGAGCTATATGGGCCCTGACACTCAAAATGGAGGTGTGACCAGAACAGGTCTCAGCTTAGGACTCCATTGGGGGGGAAGGGGGCGAGAGCAAATTACCCCCCCCCCCATCCCATCTGACTTAGGTTGAAGGTTATCAAGGAGAGTGACAGTTTAAAAACATGGTCAGATGCCAACTACAGCAAGAAGTAGTCTAAGAAAAAATTTCCACATAGTTTCACTGAACAGCTATGAAATGATCATGGTTTTCACGCATCCAGCTACTTCAGAGCTTAACTCCTGACCTACAGGAAAAAGGCTATGTACTGTATTCCAATACCAAGAGCTCAGAAATAACTGACAGCTATCAGATGGAGGACAAAACCTACTAATATGGGAGAAAAATACCTGTGCTACTATGCAAACCAACGCCATATGATGCCCCACCATATACAAATTAGAGTAGTAAAAGAGTGCATTAAATTTTTGTACTTGTTTCACATCAGTTTCTCTTCACCATAGTAAAACTGAATTGTCATTAATATACCCCTCACGCCCTTATTTACTTTTTCCTCTTTCTTCTCCCACAAAATCTAATAACAGTTTCTCTTATTACCCTGATCTGGTACTTTTTTGGCCTTGGAGGGGGCTTTGTACAGTAGATTCACTTGAATTATCAAATCTTAAAGGTAGGGAGTTCTATTTGAAAGGTTTAGGATGCTTCTTTGCTGAATTACCTCTTCTCACTAAAACAGTGGTGCACATACCTTTGCTACCAGAATCATATGCAAGTTCAGCTGGGTTTGAAAGTACTGATTTCCTCCCTGGTTTCTTCTGTGTTGGGGACCTTAATAAGTTGCAAATATATATGATTTCAGAGTGCAGCTATGTCCAGTGACAGCAGCTGCTACTGGCCATTGCCTTCTCCTCGTGCAGTTTCACAGGGCTGATCTGCCTCATAAACTCATACTGCATTCTAACGGGCAAACAGTTACCACAGAAAAATTACACACACACTCCTATACATGAGGAGGTGTAATTTCAACTCTGACTACCTGAACAACTCGATGCCAACTTGTCCATCTCCATGGATTTAGTCTAATCCATTCGTTCCCAATCTATGGCCCAGGAACCCATGGGGGTCTGCGGAGTTAATCCAAGGGTTCAGTGCACACATCTGGCCCCAGCCACTTCCAACCAGCAATCTATGTTAGAGAGGGCTCTAAATCAGGTATGTCAAACGTATGGCCCATGAGGGCCTGATCCGGCCCACCAAGGCTGCTTGATCTGACCCGCAAAGCTGCTGCCTGGGCTATGCCTAGAAACTGTCTGCAGCACCTAACTCCAAAGACAGGCTCCTGGCACAGCAGGGCTAGGTATGCTTCTCACTCATTCACAGTACCCGAGTCACAGCAGAAGGGGAACAAAGGAAGCACTCCAACCAATCCTGGCTCAGCTCTGCTGTGGTCTGCCAACCAACCAGAGTCTCAGTCACAGCAGGCTTGGCCAGCTCCAGGGAGCCACCGCACTGCCCCCCCCCCATCCCAACTGTTCACTGTCAGTCAGTCAGCATGCTTATTTGATTGACAGGATATTTCACGAATCACAAAGAAAAAAGAAAAAAGTGGCTTGGGTCCACGTGGGAACAAGCCAATCAAAGACCAGCCAGGACTGAGCCAACCAAGGGCCAGCATTAGGAATGACTGACAATGAGTAGGCTGGGCAAGGGAAATGCAGGAGCCCAGCCCAGTTGCCTGTAATTGAGATTGATTTCTTTGTCTGCCGCCATGAGGTAGGGGAAGTGGAAAAGGAAAGGGGGGGGGCAGGTCTGGGCGCCAGGGTGAGGAAAGGGGGCCCACAGGGCAGGAAAGAGGGAAGGTGTGGAAGAGCCTGCAGGTTTGAGGAAGGAAAAGGGGAGCCCATGCCACTCTGAACAGAGGAGGAAAGGGCTGGGGAGCCAATGCGGCCACATGGCCTACAAGAGGTGTCCTGCCTTCCAGTGTGCCCCCCCCACTGAATGAGAATGACACCGCTGCTCTAAATGAATTGTATTTGCTTGCTGTGAGCAGTCTCATCCTGAACTTGTCCCCACACCTTGGGAGCAGGCAGGGGCCAGGTCCTCCACTGCCCTTCTGCAGCACTGCTGCCTGCAGACAGCCCAGGATAACAACAATTATCATTTGCAGGTCCACAAAATTTTTTGACATTAAAAGGGATCCTCATACTCAAGAAGGTTGAGAACCACTAATCTTTCATATAGCTGTCATTAAAAAAAAAAGGGGGGGGGGAGAATCTGACAGGAGTGTTTTCAGCTCATCTCCTCAAATATGAAATTTCCTCTCAAAGTTATACCTACCTAAGTCCAAAGATGACACAAGATTCATCCAGGGCTAATAACTAGCTTTTTTATTCTAAGAATTTTGTAATTTAAAATGCTATTGTGGAAATATGTAAGCAAACTAGTAGGCAAATTTATAAATGAGAAGAGATGGAATAAAGTAACCAACTACCACTCAGTCCATCACCTTTTCTTCAAGGCAACTTTTATTATTAATAAAATGCAAATACAAATCAAAATAATATGAGTAATGAGTAACCCACAAGAAAAGGATGAGGATGCATAAACCCCACTGATTTCTTTCAAAGAGCTTTGCAATGATTTTAACATTGAGAATGACATAAATGCCGTTTTCTCTACTCACAGGAAATCACAAACTTCCTGTATGTAACACTTTCCTCTACAGTGTTCTTTCATCAGACTGGGAAATTTACAAGAGTCCAGCTCTCTGAACACTTCAAAGAACAGGATTCTCTTTAATGTTATCCATTACATTTTTCCAGGAAGAAAGTGAGGCACAGGCAGGATAAGTGTTATGTGAAACTGATGGAATACAATTAGGAAAAAATACAACCAAGGTCAATTTTTTGACCTTCTAGTCTAGACAATTTGATGCTATATGCATAAATTAAGGTGCATATTGAACTTTAGGTATCATCACAGGCTACAACTGTTTTGTTTCAGAGTATAGAATATAAAAAGCCAAAAAAAGAGCAAATACAATAACTGCATTTATTAACTTTTTCCTAACTTATCTGTCAGCCACACAGATTGAGGACTAAAGTAGGAAACAATATGCCACTGACTCACAAACAAAGTCAAGGAAAGTATTTATTTTTCAAATAACTGTGTGCAATATTTGGTTCTACAGAAATCTATATTGCTGAGGTGGAAAGGAGATAGGCACAGAATTTTCTTTATTAACATAGGAAATAAAGTATATAGAGCATAAACTGGCCCCATCTTCCAGTTCCCACAGCCACTACCATTATAATACAAAAGACTTAAGGAAAGTAGGGCAGCCAGATCAGGCATGAGTACTGTTCTACATAGTAAAAACAATCCCCTCACCAAATCAATAAACTAAAGATCAAATTTCTCTTGGACTAAACTCCATTGACTTTTACAGCCAAATTCTAGCAGCAAGTGTTTCTAAACACATCTTTGCATTCTTCCTGAATACACTAGGACAAACTCTTCATTCTGAGCTTGTTCCTTCTTTAAACGTATGGACTTTAAGAGAAGCTACAATTTAATATGTTTAGATTGTCCTTTCTCTATCAAGTTTTAACAAACATTTAAATCAGGTGACTTATCAAATTTTAATTAATGCTGGTGGATTGACTCTGTAACAGGGGATCACACAACCTGGGTTCTGATTACAGCTTCATCACTGACTTGCTGTTAAACCTTATATAAATCACTTCCCTCTCACTGAAAATGAAATGCATCTTGGTAGAGCACCAAGATCTATGGATGAAAAGGACTATAAAACCAGTAAGTATTAAGCACAATAATATCTAGAAAAGATTCTTGATCATAAGGTAGACAAGAATGAGCAAAGACTGAAAAGTGGCTACGAACAAATGGAACTTTCTTAGATTTATTGGGGGTGTAGTCAGTGTTACAAGAAATGGAGAACATTTGATACAGGAAACTTACCAGATGAACACGAAATCAACAATTCAGTTTCACACATTAATTTCAAAGAAGATTTCATAGGATTACCTACTGCAGAAGTGAACAAAGCAACTATCTTACAGAAGATAATTTAGGTAACACTCATATTTTGTAAGCTGAAAAGAAACAAGCCCACACGGCTTTTGCAAAGGACAATCTTGCTTCTTTAATCTACTGGAATTCTTTAAATATCAGCCAAAAAGTGGATAAAGAAGAAACATACAAAAAGCTTCTGACAGTACTCCTCAAAATGAGACTATTAAGGACAACTAATCACAGTATAAGTACATTACTACTACAGGAAAGAATATGGTTTAGACTGAAAAGAACAGAATACATATGGGCTATTTTCAGTATGACAAAAGTTAATGGTGGAGTATCTCACAGTTCAATATGGCAGTGGCAGGAATTTATTTATTTATATTAGTCAACACCACAAAGGATTGAAAGACTTCAAAGATACCTAAAAACCCTAGATCAGTGGTCTCCAACCTTTGCAGGCTGGGGACCCCTTTTTAACAACAACAACAACAACAACAACAACAACAAAAAATCTTAGCAGCCCCTCTGGCTGATTATGTAATCTGCCTCATGCAGGCAGATTCTGGTCTGTACCACTCTGGTGGTGCCACTGCCACCACCATAGTCCATGCCGCTGGGGAGCCAAGCTGAGGCGGCTATGGCCTCCTGCCCTTGCCCCAGCCAGGGAGCCAACATGGCCCCATCCCCCTGCCAGGATCCAGCCACAGGTGGGGAGAGGCAGCCCTGGTGGGGAGCACTGAGGCTGTGGCTGGATGCTGGCCCTGGTAGAGAGAGGCTCTGCAGACCCCCTGCAATATGCCCATGGATCCCTGGTTAGGAACCACTGCCCTAGGTGAATGGGCAGCCTTACAGCCGATTAAATGTTACTGACAAATGCATGGTAATGCACATTGGAAGGAATCATCTAAACTATCCATACGTCTTGTTGTAGTCTATATTTCTCTAACAGTTCATAAGAGAGCAAAGAATTATTGTAACTGACTAAATAAAAACAGCAGGATTTCTAAAAGGACAGGATATTTATATGGATAATGAAATTCACATTTAGGTAAGATACCTATTAAAAAGCAAAATATTCTAAAGTATACAAATTTTCATGCTTTATTTAGGCCACAAGCCAACCAGTAGGTTAGGTGCTAGGAGTTTGTAGGAACTCCTTTTATGGCCAGGTTATTCTACAGTTGCATATTATATGTGGGCTTTTTTGTTTTTGTTTTTTTGAAGCATCTGGGTTTAGCCATTGTGGGAGACAGAATAGTGGTCTAGATGATCACTGGTCTGATCCAGCATGGCAATTCTGATGTTACAGTGGAACAAAATTAAAGTACCAAAAATATAAAGCTAAAACTTCTAGAAAGGTCCTTTAATACTGATAAGTGGGTATACCTTTCTTGACATTTAAATCCAATTCTACTGCATGAAACAATCATACTTCTTCCCCCCAGTAAAAATATGACTACTTTTAAAGTATATATAAAAAAAGTTATATATTACAGAATAATGGCCATATTTATCAAATATATCTATTTCAAGCTTCACACTAAACATAGTTCATACATTCATTGTCTTGTTTAGGGTTATCAATAACTCAGAACCACAAAGCTTAGAATGCTTACAGATAACTAACTAACAAATCCTAGGCAGGCTGGTAAAGGCCTGCCACAGACCACCAAATCAAACCAGAAAATAAAGATTTACTCCACTAGTAGCTGTCTCCAGCGTATAGGGAGAAAATATTGTGTTGCTATAGGACACTTTCATTTGGGAGACATGCTGGAGATCTCATTCAGCCAGTGGTAAGGTATCATTAGAATTTCTGAAAAAATATAGTTGATACTTTTCTTACACAAAAGGCACAGTATCACACAATGTAACCATTTGGGACTTCATAATGATAGCTAAAGATGAATGACTCATTGAACTGGAAGTGGGTGGCTGCCAAATGAGCAGTGAAATTACTTGATTACATTACACATGGACAAACAGAGGATAGACAGAACTTGTAGATACTAAATGGCAAAAGACTTAGTTAAGGCAGAGCTAAGGCTGCCCAGTGTGAGCTTGTGCCCTTCCAGAAAATCAAAGTCAGCAAAACTCAAAATTTCTGAAATACAGAATTAAGGTAAATACCTACATCACTTTAATTCCACCCTTGTGCTGCAACAGCCACAGTGAATTATCTGTACGCATACCAGCTGTATTCCATGTATTACATATAGCTGTACTGAATTGTAGAGGAATAAACTGGAGCAGTTTGGAAAAGCTCTAATTCAGATATAAGATCCAGGGATTAATCTGAAGGACACTACAGGCTATGTCTACACTAGCAAACTAGTCCAGACTAAGCAGGCTAAGGAAAAGCTTAGTTCAAACTAGTTAGTACCAAGGTTAGTTCAGACTTCCGTGCCTAGTTCCAACTTTAGTTTGAACTAGACACAGGCAAGATCTGAACTAAGCCGTTAGTTCGAACCAACTGCATGTTCTAGTTCAAACCAAGCGTTAGTTTGAACTAAAAAAGTTCCTGGTTAGTTCAAACTAACTTGCCGTTACTTTGAACTAAGCTCAAACTTCTTAGTTCAGACTAGCAAGTTTGGCTAAGTTTGGCTAACGTAGATATAGCCACAGAGCTGTGACTGTGATATAAGGAGATCTGAGATGAGTCCCCAGAGGCGTCATTGAAAGAAAACAACATGTGTACCTTCAATGAAGAATTGTGCAGTGTTGTGTCTTTAGCAGGAGACTGGGGTCTTCTTGCACTGGGAACTCTCAGAAGTAAGGTGAGATATCAAGCAATCTGTGGATTTAATGACGGGTATGGGAAAGTAGAGGTTTAAATGGTATCTTCAGTGCAAGCATAAAAGTGCACAATATGGCTGTTAAATTTTACCCATGTAGAGGGAGTGAACTAAGTGTTCGAGTGTAAAGCAAATACAGGCAGCACCTGGTCAGTACAGTGAAAACGCAGAGTATGAGTATCTGTTCTATAGGCATTGTGATGAATTGCTCAAAGAAGGCAGAATTAGGGCTGAGTGAGCACTTAAATTAATTCTATATTTCCTGGTTTTCAGAAGTCTCACTTTTGCCGAACTCACCATTCTGGAAGGGCATAAGCTTATCACTGGGTAACTTCAACCCTGTGTTAAAGAAGATTTTGCCATTTAATTTTTTTGAAAACTAAGAAAAAAAAGTTTGTTGATGAGATTTAGAGGTCATTAAAGCAGCTGTAGTTCTCACCTTGGTTTGCAGTTGATATGCTGCTGTGGTGAGGTAATAATAATGAGCCCTAGCTTTTACTTGGTGCTTTCAATCAGTACATCTCAAGAACTTTACAGCAGTATCCACATTTTCACTGTACCGCTCATGAAAGTTACCAATATAAACAGCAGAAGCAGACTCAAATCTTCCACTTTGGGAGCAGGCGTTGGGATTAAAAAAAAAAAAAAAGAAGAGAGACTCTCCTCTCTATCTTGTCAGCCAAGAGAGAACCCATGAGTAGCTTTTTGAAATAGCTGTTGCCTTCAATGCTACAGGCTGACTACGCTTGACCTATCTATAGCTTCATGTGACTCATGAAGTTATCACAAAGCGAAGTAAATAAATGCACACACACATCCTGCCACACGTATATGTCGAGCAAAGTGCGATTACTCTGTTTTCATATTTAGTTTCATTGGTCTGATACAGTTAACAATGTAGCTTTAAAAATCATAGGAGGACAGGTGAACATCATCAGCTTTGCAGTTACTAAAGTTATTTTAGAGTATGGATCTGTAAAAATTACCATAAACTCTTGAGATTACAAATTCTTCAGCGCAGGATTTTCTTCCTCAGTGCCCGTCTGTCATATTCTAGGTACTACCATAATACAAATAATTAATAGAAAGACTACTGAAAATTGACCAGCCACTATCATTGAACAAATATTCTACTTCCTCGCTTCCACCCCTGTACTTCAGTGAGACAGTGTCTAAAACCTTCCATGCAAGGTGGGCCTGTGGAAATGAGTTTAACAATTAATCTCTCTCAATGACGGTAAATCACAGAAGTGTTATGTTTTCAAAACAAAGAGTGGTCTGAAAGTAGTAGTCATTAGACTCCTTTCTCTGTGAGCCATTATCAAGGAATACAAAATTCCAACCTGCCAAGCCTCAAACATAACAGCATGCAATGACTCAAACCGAGAAATGCAAGCATCATAGGACGTGATGTTACTAATTCCATTTTCTCTCTCTACGCTTTTTAATTAAAGCTTTTCAGCGTAGACCAGATTTGTTTGGAAAACATTTGTAGAGGTTTTTCTGGCCTAAAATCCTTGACAGAGATAATACAAGTAAACAAATAAGTACTGTGAGATAAACAATAGACCTAAAAATAACATCCATCAATTAGCACATTTTACCAAAGCGAAGAAGATGGCCACTGGTATAACAATCCTTTTCATAGAGAGAGCTTTTCACTCATAAGTCTCAAAAGTAGACAAGTGTTATTTCTAACTTTTGCAGCTGGGAAAAAAGAAGAGGCACACAGGTATCCTAACTACCAGTCTGTCCTCCACCCACCAGAACATGCCTCCTCCACAGAACAAATAAATGGCTTCTAAATATTTACAAAAATGCACAATCACAGCACTAAGGCAAGATGTCAATATGGCAGCAGCAAAACTTTTCCTAAATTTAGTTGACACAAAGGCTCCATGATGCAAAAAAGCCACAGGGATGTCTAGCTAAACCAAACTACTTGTATAGGACAGTGCTCTAAAAAGATACAGCACTTTGTAAGAGCTGAGTATGCTAACAGTCCTTGCCTTGCAACTGGCACAAACTAAACAACTCAAACTACTATGCCCTGGAGAAGAAGGCAAACATGAGGGAGCCAGTTAAATGCCTGACACCGTGCCGTTTTGAAAGCATTAGAGTGCACTGAAACCAAAAAGAGGAGGCTGATTGGGGAGGGGAGAGGAAGCAGGAGGAAAAGCTAACTTGTGTGAAGGCTTGGCATGGGACTGCAAGCAGCTCTGAAGTTTTTCACCTTCCCAAGAGTGGGCGCAAAACCTAAAAACCACCCCCAAATGGGGGGACAGATCCTGCCCCTTCCTCCTCAGCCACATCCACGGCCAGGAAGGAAGGGGCCGGGCCGGGCCGGGCCGGGGGGCAGCCATGTGAAGCGGGTGTGCAATGGCTTCGCTCCCAGCCACCGGCCAGCTCCCCAGACGAGCCTGTGTGAGGAGCAGCGCCGGCAACAGGCCCCGCCGCCGCGCGGGGCGAGCGGGACTTTTATTGCGGGGGAGTCGGCTCGAGGGGCTGCGGGGCTGGTTTTACCTGCGGCGGCGGCTGCGGCAGGAAGAAGATCGGGCTCAGCCTCTCGCCCTCCCCGCCTCCCTCCCTGGCTGCGCTGCCAGCGCCCAGCCCCGCCAGCCACCCGCCGGGCAAGCGGCCGGGGCAAGGAGGGGGAAGGGGGCGGCCTCGGTCCGCGCACGCGCACGCGCAGGCGCCAGCCGAGGCTACGGGGACGCAGAGGCCGCCCAGAGCGGCTGAGGTAGCCAGCGCGCCTGCGCCTGCGCATGCGCTGCTCCGCCCGGCCCGGCCCGGCCCGGGAAACTGCCTGGGCTCTCCCAGCCTCCCTCAGGCGGGCAGGCTGAGGGGATGGAGGCGGGGCTGGCCGACTAATGGGCTGAGACTAGTCATGGAGCCAGGGATGCTCCCTATCTGCACCCCCAGGCCAGCCAGGCAGGCTGGGGTAGGGTTACCAGGTGTCAGGCCAAAGGAGGACACCTCCTCCTTTTCACCTTCTTGTCCGCCCTCTGGCAGGCATTTTAAAATACAGGATTTTGTCTGGCTTTTTACTTATTGGGGTTGAAGTATGCTGAAATGCCACGAAAGACCTTGTTTTTAGGAGTATATGTTCCCAGGCCCCCTAAAAACAGAAGAAAATTGAATTAATGCTACATTTTTCTCCATGTGTCCTCCCACGTCCTCCTTTCCTAGGGTTACCAGATACCAAAGCATGGAAAGGAGGACACGTGGAGGAAATGTAGTATTAATGTCATTTTCTTCTGTTTTTAGGGGGCCCTGGGATGCTTCCCCCCTAATAATAGCATATTTTAACCCCTGTGAGTAAAAAGCCAGACAAAATTCTGTATTCTAAAAATGCCGGCCAGATGGAGGATACGAAGGTTAAAAGGACACAACCTCCTTTAGCCTGACATCTGGTAACCCTACCCATGCAGCAGGCTCCCCATCTGCATGCCTAATCCAGCAGGGTAAACTGGGGTAGGGTTATCAGATGTCAGGCAAAAGGAGGATATGTCCTCCTTTTTACCTTCATGTCCTCCATCTGGCAGGCATTTTAAAATACAGGATTTTGTCTGGCTTTTTACTTATAGAGGTACTGGAATGTCTCAGAATACATTATTTTTAGGGGAAAGAGTTCCAGGGCCCCCTAAAAACAGAAAAATATTACATTAATCCTACATTTTCTCCATGTGCCCTCCTTTTCATACTTCCCTGTCCTGCTTTGGTATCTGGTAGCCCAGGGGTCTCAAACTCAAATCGCCATGAGGGCTGCATGAGAACTAGTATGTCAGCCCAAGGGGCGCACCACTGAAACCTTTTCATACAACAATATTGCAAATATTGGTAACAATAGTGTTGTTGTGGGCCACAGGAAATAGCTTTAGGGGGCTGCTGCAGGCTGTGTCTTTGAGACCCCTGTGGTAGCCCTAGGCAGGGGGCCTCCCCACCTAGTGGGACAGGCTCTGTCAACGGAGCCTGGGCATGTAGTAAGTCAGAGGGGCTCGCCCTCAGCACCCCTAATCCAGCAGGGCAGGCTGTGGGATGGGGGTGAATGTTCTATCCCCATTTACAAGTGGGATTTTCTTCTACAAAAGCTCATGCGAGAAATAAATTTGTTAGTCATAATAAGTGCCACAGGGTTCCTTGTTTGTTCTGGTGCACCAGGGTCTCCCTCACTCTGCAGAAGGAACAAGTATCAGGATGAAACATACGTACCTGTGCTAAAAACTCCATGAAGGAGCCATCAGCCCACATCCTTAGCAAGCCATGAAACTTAAGGTGGAATACAGACTACCCCACTAGAGTGCTACATCTTCTACAGGTGGGAAAAGATCCCACTCCTTAGGGCAGCAGGTGAAGTTATGAAGAGTGTGGAGGAAAACAGGCATGTACAGATGTTCCTGTGGCATGGTTTGGAAATGAACCAGGTGCATATCTCACAGCAAGCTTAGGATGTCTGGAAGGGGGCAGCTGGTGGGCAAGGGTGGACTCATGTGGCAGGGGCCCAGTGAAAAGATCCTGAGGGCCCTGGCTAAGGGGCAAGCAGGGAGTCCAAGAGTAAGAGAAGAGGATAGTTATTGGGTAGAATATGCAGTCAGAGGGGCTGTATTTCCTTCCATGTAGTAACTTTATTGATCATCACTTGAGAAACAAAACCATATGTGTGAAAATCCACTGTAATTTAGGGTACTAAGAAGCTAATGGTGGCAAAAGCAATTTGAGACCCCTCAAAACTGCTATAAACATACAAGGTATTTTATCGTATTATATTGTACAGCTGTCAATTTTATGTTTATTCAGAGCCTTTTACCCTGGGGAGAGCCCAAGGCACTTCTGTATACATATAATACATCTAGAATTCAGCCACCTGCGAAGTGGAAGTTGGCATGGAGGCCCACAGTTTAAAACAAGGTGATTTAAAGTGAATTTAATTCAGTGACCCTTTGTCAGTGATTGACTGGGAAACTCCTTGTCAAATTAAGAGACTTTACACACAGTTTTAAAATTACCTCTCAGTGAAAGAAAAGTACAAGTGACTTGTTCATGCTCAATTGAATAACTGTCAGGCTGACATGGGATTCCCCCATAGTGTACTTGACAAAGCATCCTAAAGACCACTAATTCTTGCCCTGGAAATAGTCGGCTGGTCATAGTCACACAGTGTCTTGCTGGCTACTATGAATTATGTGCCCCTCTGCTTAACTTGCAAGGAAATAGGCTACTCATAGTTGCCATGAAGAAGAGCTCCCTGTAGCCTGAAAGCTTATCTCTTTCATCATTGAAGCTGATCCAATAAAATACATTACCTCATTCACCTTGTCTTTATAATATCCTGACATCAGTAGAGAAATTACAAAACTGCAAACATATTTTTCTAAACACTAGTAATTATTCAGATGAGGCAAAATATCTGGCATTCCAAGTCAGACTTTTGTATTGGGGTATGTCATCTTGAGGTTGAAGTTCATCAAAATTCCTTAAGAGATTCATTTTAGGAATTCAATAAATACTTCTTCATTTGCTTGCCAGTGGTCCTTCTACATTAAACATGAAGAATTTACAATTTTAGGAGTCTGTGCCACCTGAAGCAGGTTCGTTTAACTTGCAAGAAAATAGCAACATACGTAATGACCTGTATAATTATTTAAAGATCAAGTAAACATACATTTCCTCCATTGCATTTTATTAGAGTGGCATTTTGAGATCAATATAGATGTGAACCAGTAAGAAAAGTTGTACCAGTTCTGTTACCAAAAATAAGTAAGTAAATAAATTAAATAAATGACGTTTTGGAAAACACGTAAAATATATCTGTAAGATTTCACTTATAATTCTGCTTATCTCACAAGAAGAATAGGTTCTTATAGAGCACCTAGCTATTTTAACTTTGCAAAGGATTTTCTGAGGATGAAATTTTACCTCCTTAGCAGCCTATCAATATTATTGATTCCCCAACTTTTGACATAAAAATGAGACCAGTGTAAATACTAAACTACTGACAATAGTGTTTTACAGCGGCTTGCTTCAACATCCCTAACATGACATCCTCAACATAAGCAGAGCAAAGTTTGTAGGCTTACTCTAGTAACAACAATATGAAGTTAGTTGTTACCAGTTTTTTTTTTAAATAAACAAACAAACCCTGCTGAATACACACAAGATTTTCTGCTATATCCTTCATTTTTCTCCGGTCGTATTTTCTGCAAAACAAATAAAGAGTCCTGTGGCACTTTTAAAGACTAAAAAAGTAATTTATTGCATAAACTGTCCTACTTTGAAAATCCTACTTTATCAGATGCTTTGAAGATGGGGAAACTAACAGAATGAGAGGAAAATAAATACAGGGAAGTATAAGTAGGATCAAAGTCACACTGTAACAGCAAATCAAAGCAGTTGTTAAAGACTTAAACACACATATTTTCTGGGAGATCATAAATTTCCATAAATGTATCTCCTTACCTTTGCTTAGTGTTATAGTGGGTTCTGATTATATTAATAGACGTAGTCAGCCGTCTAGTATTTGGTTAGAGATAAACATGCTTAGCAAAAATAAGTGTTTCAAAATGTTAGGCTACAGACATCATTTCACAATAGATTCTCTCAACCGCCCAGTGGAGAAACAGTAACAGTGAATTATCAATACATAATATAGTTTTTGCCATATATAGTTAAATAGTGAGTATATCTGGCTAGTGAATTGTGTCATGTACTAGCACCATATGCTGTTACATAGTTTCTGACTTTAAACTGAGTATCTTTCTGTAAAAGCTCTTAGACTGATAGATGTAATATATTTTGAGGGAATGGGGAATTTACAAGAGAATTAGAGCATATTCTTTACATAGGCTGTTTCATTCACACAAGTCACTGAATACAATCTTAGGTCAGAATGTCTGTTGGGGCTATTGAATGTCTGTTGGGGCTATTAAGTCTTTATAAACTTGCAGAGTTGGGCTACTACTGTTTTTATATGACATAAATTAAGATGAACACACCTATATTTCAGTGATATATCCCAACTGGATGCATGTCATGCAATTTTTAGTTATCTATGTATAGGTTATTTGCCATTACATATGTAAATACAGTGATTGTACATGGATGGGACATGCTCGTACACTGATTTTGGGGTCCTTTTAAAAGATTTATTGCTAAGTCTTAAAAGAATAAACTTACTATAAACATACAAATAAAATATTCATCTCAATATTACAATTTCCCAAGCTGAGTAAAAACAGCAAACAAAGATAAGCAGACAGACAATCAAAATCTGGAAAGAGGACTTTTCACTTTAAATTGCTAGCAGCCTCATGAGTTTGGCTAAATGCCCTAATGCTTAGCAGCTAGCAGTTTAAAACTAAATGGTTTGATCCAAATATTTTATTAAAACAATACATTTTTCAGTACAAGATGAAATCCTAAGTGCTATACAACAAGAAAAGGGGAAAAAATAAAATAATGTTTGGGATTTTCTCCCATGAAAGCTCATGAGATAAATAAATTTGTTAGTCTTTAAAAGTGCCACAGGATTCCTTGTTTGTTTTCCTTATGTACAGTAACTTTTTAAAAGAATTTAGTACTTAACATTTTTTGTGTTTAAGTTCAAAATATATAGCGTACAAAGCAGTCACATATCATACATGTTCATACAAATAAACAAATACTGTAGTATCACTCAGGAAATTGATGTTTATAATTAGGTATTTACAATGTTCTGGAAAAATTACTCTTTGGACTGGAACATTCATGTATTTGAGCTCTAAATAAATATTTTTACTGGGGAGTTTGATGAAATTCTGTTTTTTTGTGAGTTCCCCAGGTGTGCTGCAAAATCAGGTTTTATATTTTAAATCCATTTTTTTCTGGTACTTTTTTTTTGCATTTACGTAAATTCAAACTAAGCACTAAATCTGAAATAACCGTTCGAACTAACTACTTCAAACTAAGCTTTGCTTAGTTCAAACTAAAAAAATTTTTGGTTTGAACTATGCAAAGCCTAGTGTAGACATGGACCAAATTAGTCTGGATTAAGCCTCCTTAATCCAGACTAATTTGCTAATGTAGACATAGCCAATTAGAATAGTTTGTGCAGATCCAGTTGCAGGACCACAGTTAATTTAGGAGTAAGGCTAGCAAATGCTGACCAGTACTTTGTATTGATCCCTTCCAGAACTCTCAACAGATAAGGGACTGGGGAGAAACTCAGTCTGCATGTATCCAAATCTCTGGCATTTGGATTCTCCAGTTTGTTCACCAGATATATTGAAAATAATATAGAACATATTCACAGGTTACAGCTTGTGTTGCAATCAATCATACCAACTTCCTGATTTTTCACAAAATGTAAGATGAAATATCTCAGCCATAACAACCTAGTACTCGTGACTTGGTCAATTTAAGTCAATCAGAATGCAGAAAGTACCACAGCTGACACATGAAAACTGTCATAAATTGACCTGTGAGATCATTGTATTTTAACATGATAATACTATTTTCAATTTATATAGTGGATTGCATTTGAAGCTCTCACCACACTTTACACATTTTAACAGCTTACTAATCTATGGACTACAACAAATAAACACCAGCAACATTTCCATAGAAAAGAGCCAGGATTCTTTTTCTTTTGGAAATGCTACTAGCAATGTGAAAAATTCTAAGCACACACATTTAAAACATTCAAGAATAATTACTTTGATTTGGAGTGTCAAGGATCTCCCCCTGTGAAGCACTACCCATAGAATCCTGTTTGACATCATAAGAGGAACACATGCAGCCTTCAACTTGCCTTCTAAAGAAATCACTTGTTCATTTGTAAGGATTTTTTTTTGCCCAATCTCTTTAATGGTTTCAGCAACAAAACAAGCTTTACACAGATTTTGATTCTGTCTGATTAAAATAATAGTTTTAGTACTCTGTTTATGTCCCTTTCACTCTCCATCTCTACTCACCCTGTCTGCATCTAACACTGGGAACAACATTACAGGAAATTCCATACGGGTCTTGCTGATTGTGTGCTTTGAAACTGTAAGACGGTTTTGCATAAACATGCAGGTTTTAACTGGAATATCTGAGTCTTAAATTACTTAGTTTTAATGGAGTTCACGTGGGATATCATCAGGGCCATAACTAGGCTGGGGCGAGTGAGGCGAAGTCCCAGGCGCCGAACTTTAGAGGGCACAGGGGCTGGATCTGGCTTCCCTCCATGGCAGGGATGGACCCGGATCCATCCCCAGCCGCCATGGGGAACCAGATCCATCCCCTGCGCCCTCTAAAATTCGGCGCCTGGGACTTCCAGTGCCACTGGGGCTCCCCACTGCCTTCTGGCAGCAGCTGTGGACATATCCGGTTCCCCACTGCCGCCACCAGTAGACTACAGGAATCCAGATCCTTCCTCAGCCAATCCAGATCCCTGTGGCCTGCTGGTGAGAGCAGGAGCTTTGGCGGGGGTGGGGTGGGGGGGTGGCTCATCTGAAGCTCCTTGCCCCAGGTGCAAAAACTGCTAATTATGGCTCTTGATATCATTCAGTTCTCATGTCTGATGCTCAAGAGTCAGTCTTATCCACCTACTTTTGTTTATGTCTTGCAAACGGCTAACCAAAATGCACTGCCTTTAGGCTGATAGGGACAGACGGCCATGTGTTTTAAGCAAAGTGCATAGAATGAGTTTTTAAAACAATATTTACAACAAGAAAATTAATCATATTATATATTTTGATGAAAAGGCACCACTGTTGGCTTCCCAACACACTGCAGAGGATTCGGTGGAGAGTGATCAAGAAGTAAGAGCATGGAATGATGTATTGAGATGGAGTATAATTCAGCTGAAGTAAAGCTAAGGTGGAACATAACTACATATTTCCTTTGAAGGGAGTAAAAACAATTGGCCTAATCCTAAAATGGGTAGCAAGCAAGCAGATTGTTTCACTTGCCTGATATAGTACACTATACATGTTGCAGGATCAAGAACTATAAAGAAGAATAAAGGGTTGCAAGTGAGTAAATGATAATCGAGATTGAATATCAGGAAAAGTTCCTAGTAGCAAGGTTTTTCAGGGATTAATGTCTGTGAAAGTGAGTAATTTTGGTCCCAGTTCAGTCAGAAACACTTAATGATTGTCTGCAGAGGAGAGTTAAAATGGATTAAATTGAATTAAACTGGTTTGAAAATGTTTGTGAACACACACGTCAATTAAGTATAGCACACTAATTCTGTATTTATTGAAAACTCTGAAGTCCTTTTTCAAAGTGAACTAAGTTAACAGTAAATTAAGTTAGTTTAGTATGTTTGTGTGTGCACAATGTTGCTGTGCACTGTTTTGGTATTGTTCCAACAGCTATCCTACACTGCTTTGTGGGCAACAGTTACTGACCTGTATGTTTACCTTTGCACCCTCAACTGCTCTGGTGTCAAGCTGACCAGATGCCCCTTCTTCTGGTTAAAAACAAGCAGGAGGTCAGAATTTGCCTGTTTGCTACTGTATTAGTGTATACCAGCATTGTTGCAGTAATACTCTAGAAGCCCTAAAACCAGTGCTTTTTTTGTTAAAAAAAAAAGGGGGGGGGGGCCGCAGGTCTCTCTTTTCCCCTACTGATCCCGCCCCCTCAACTGGGCAGCGGGGCCAGCAAAAAAAAGTGCTGGTACTCCATACCGCTACATACAATCACAAAAAAAGCACTGCCTAAAACATACCTTGAACAGCTACTTGGAGCCATGCTGAGACTCTGGATCTCATTGCCATCAGGGGAAAGGTGTCAATAATGAAAGCTCTTTATGTTCAGTCCTCAACATAAAGCCTTTCATGTAGATATTGCTAGGCAAATATCTGCTAAGAGGTAAAGGTAGGCAAGCACACGAGCCCCTTCAGAAAAGCACATTGCATGCTCTGCAGCACCACAGAAATTGCCACTCCTGCCACAAAAAGCCACTCCAGGTAGTTTCTTTCAGGTGTGGCTGGGGTGCAGGTGGTCCCCACCTTGCCCATGCCCTCTCAAATCATGGAAAGAAGCTGCCTCGAGTGGCTCCTCTGCACAGCTAGCCTGCCCCCACCAACAGGAGCCACTACGGCCAGCTTCTTTCCGTGACATGCCTGGGGACCCCCCGAAAGGAGCTGTTTGAGAAGCGTCCCCTCACCCTCAACTCCAGCCATGGCCTCCTCCATATTTTTAGATGGTCACCACATTTTTTCAGCAGAGGGGGTCTCCATACAATGTTCCCTCTAAGAGCCACTGGCAGCTGAGCAACTCCTGTTGCTCACTGCGTGGGGCCCCCCACCCCCCCGCGCGGGCCTGATCCTGGCGGCCCCCCCTGCTCCCCTGGGAACCCCCCCTAGCCTGCCCAGCCCCTCCCCGCAATCTTACCCTGCATGGCCCTGCCACAGCTCCTGGGGCCAGAGAAGCACTAACGGAGCATGCTCAGATATTCTGGGCATGCTCCGTTAGAGCTTCTCTCGGCGGGGGTTTTAATAACCCCCTGCCCCACAGGAGCTCTGAGCAGGGCCTCTGGCTGCCGGCCCTGCGCGGCTGGCAGCCTTCCCTGCACGGGAGGGCTGTGGTGGGCTGCGCAGCCGCGCGGCCGCACAGCTTAGAGGGAACATTGGCTCCAATATCAGCGCAGGGCGAGGGAGGAAGGGCCAGCAGGGTGATCGGCAAAGATTGCCAACCTCTGCCAACCAAGAGACTGATCAGTGCTGGATAAGCATAAGCAACTCAGGAAATAAGGATGCCAGGAAAAAGTGGAAAAGTGACCTGTCCAATTTTGCATGAGTATGACCAGATTTTGTACAATTACATGGTTACTCAACCCAGGAAGGTTGTGGACCCTGCTGCCTGCTTCATTCCTCACAGCGCCCTACAGGAAAATCAAGAATGATTCACTGGTGGATGAACAGAATATGAAGAAGCCAGTGAAAAGATGTCACATGTAAGCCAGGGTATCTCTGGGACTCAGGACCCTGATGCCTGCAGGTAGAGGGCAACCCTGATTCCTGCCATGCTGCAACTGAACCTAATTCCCACCCAGAAACCCAGATCGAAGTTGAGAAACCAGTTCCTCTCCAGGGAACTTTGGCATATAGGGAAATATCTTTACAGTTTGTTATTATTGTGCTATACTGCTGTTCTTACTTCTGTTCTGGGCACCCTGCTCTGCTGCAGCCCTTTTTGGCAGTTATGAGTTTGGAGTCTATCTGCATCTCCAGCCCTGCCTTCCTTTTTCCCTCCCTCAGCCTATGCTGTCCATTCACATTTTTCAAAATGGCAACTGCTCTAGCTGAGTGATCAGCCTCCATCTCATGATAAATCCTTACCTACTGTCTTTTGTTTCAAGCTCATATTATAGAAGGCATATGTCATCTACCTATTTCCCTTCAGGCCTCTGTCCTACCCAGTGACCCATGCTAAACCTCCTTCACTACCTCAAAATGGTTGCTGGCTGCCTACATACCTCAGCCCCCGACCCTCATCCCAGAGCAGATCCGAACAGCAAAAACATTTTGCAAAATTCAACAATGTACCAAGGCAGTGGTTACAGGACAAGAAGTCTGGGTCAGTGTACTCAGTTTATATGAGGTAGACAGGGCATTGCATGCCTGTGAAGGTATAAAGATCACAGTTCCCCACTGAGGTACAAAAGCCATGTAACACACACTAGTATAGGAAAAGAGTTTTACCTTTGGGATAGCAATGCTCTTAATGACTTCTCATAAGCTCACTTAGAGAAATATGGGAACCAGTGAGTGCTTCAGACAATCTTTGCAGATCCCTATCTTTTTCTCTGCACTTCCATAATGTCTGCAGGGGAGATAAAGCACAGTTTAACACTGAGATATTGCTCTATTTTGTTCTAGACATTATGGGGAAATAGTTGTACAGTTGTTCCCCCCATATAGCTCGTAGTTCCCCTCTGTTCCTGCAGCACTTCTAGGAAAACCACCTTGGCAAATGACTTTGAAGCTTATCTTGCTGGACAGAATTCCACTTCCTTTCTCCTACGAAAGCTCATGCGATAAATAAATTTTTTAGTCTTTAAAAGTGCCACAGGACTCCTTGTTTGTTTTGATGAAATGGAGGGTACAACATGAAAAGGGAGGTACAAATGCAGGGAAAGGTAAGTCACAAGGTTGATTCAGAATTATTTCAGCAAATCAAGTAATTGTTTGAATTCAGAAAGTGAGCAACTCATGTCACTTGCTGCATGGGCCACCCCCCACAGGCCTGATCCTGCATACCCCCACGGGCCCGATCCGCCCCCCAGCTTTCCCAGTAAGCCCCCCCCAACCAGCCAGATCCTCTTCTCCTATCCTAACCCGCTCCCCCCAGCTGGCCCGACCCCTCCCCAAACTCTTACCCAGCTGTGCGGGGCCGAGCCATGGCTCCTCCAGCCAGAGAAGCACTGACAGAGCATGCTCGGACGTTCTGAGCATGCTCCATCAGAGCTTCTCTGGGCAGGAGTTTTAATAACTCCCAGCTCCGGAGGAGCTCTCAGCCAGCTGGAAGACACTCTTACCCAGCTGTGCATGGCAGGCAGCATCCCCTGCGTGGGGCAGCGGTGGGGAGCTGCACAGCTGCTCAGCCGCACAGCTTAGGGCGAACATTGGGTGGAATAACAAATGGGAAGGTTGAAAGTGGGGTGGGGAAATCATCCTCTGTAATGACTGAACCAGCCCATCTCTGCAATTATACTTCCCCTTTCATACTGTACCATTCATTTCATGCATCAGATGAAGTGGGCTTCTGCCCACGAAAGCTCATGCAATAAATAAAATTGTTAGTTCTTAAAAGTGCCACAGTATTCCTTGTTTGTTTTGCCAAACTAAACTAACACAGCTACCTCTCTGGAATATGCATAGATTGTTCATAGGACCTGGCCCTAGTATGTGGAATAGCTTCTTAGAAAAGCTTCAGCAGATGGGTTATTTAAAACTAGAGCAGACCTAGCACTAAATAACAATAGGTTGCAATTCTGCATTGGCATGAGGCTGGAAGATGCAATGCAAGTCTTTAATATGTACAATTCAGTGATCAGCATACTAGCAGTGTGCTGATGAACAACAGTCAGTGAATCAGATTGCAATCAGTGTACATGACAATAAAGCTAAATGCAGTGAAATTCAAATCTGCCTAGGAAAGGCTGCACTTCAGCAAAAAATCTGAATCATAAAAATATTTTGGATAAAGCCTGCATATTATGGCAAAGTTAAATTGCAATTTAAAAATAAAAATCAGATTTATTTGCACATCATTTGCAAGATCAAAGAACGCTTTACAGTGCTGTTGCCAGCACATAGTGGCAGGTGAGGAAACTAATACTGAAGGGGAAAATAACAACACTGACCTTATTTATTTTAATAAAAACCCATTTGAAATATTATTGCTAATGAACTATATAAGCAAGCTGTTTAGATAAAGCAGTCACAAACCAATTAATATTTTTACATTGGTAACTGACAGTAGCTTATGTACTTGTGGTATCAATGGCTATGTCTACATTAGGGGGCTATTTTAAGTCAACCTTGTGAAGTCAACCTGGGATACGTCTACAGCAGTAGACATACCCCCTGCCCAGGCTTGGGCCCCACCCCTTTCACTGCTTGGGGATGTGATCAGGCTCTAGGGCCCTTATTTGGCCCCGAGAGCCTGATCCAGTTCCTGCCATGCAGCGAGGAGCTGGGGACTGGATCCAGCTACCAGTCTACACCGCCTGCAATTGCTTAAGTGGACTTAATAAATTCTAAATATAGCCAGAGAGGTCCTTAAGTCAACTTAAGGCAGTTTAAGTCAACTTCAACCACTAGTGTAGACATAGTCAAAAGGAAGGTCCACAGGAAGAGTCTCATAATCAATGTAGTAATTCTAGCAAAATTAATTTTTAGAATAGGCACAAGCCCAGAATATTTTACATTATAATGTTCATCAGGATGCTATAAATTACACTGCAAAGGTACTTCCATTCTACAACTCTGTTTTTGGCTCCTACTAACTTCCCTGGTGTTTTTCTTGTTAGTATTGTTATTCATTATTTGTGTCATAGTAGCACCTGGAAATTCCGGTCAGAATTATATTTCTGCTTGGAACTGTGCACACAAAATTAAAGACAGTCCCTGCCCCACGGAGTTTACAATCAACAAATTGCAATCTGATCTACATGGAGGGACACATGCGGAGTTCTACTGAAATCAGTGGGGCTCAGCATGTTGCAGACTCAGCACATATGCAGATTGGGGTTAATGCAGTGGTGAGACACAACAGATGGGCCTACGGCAGTGGTTCTTAATCTTTTGTGAGTTGCGACACACTTGGCAGCATACTGCAACTCTATAGGACACACTAGCTCACTCCCTCCAGGCCAAATCCAGCCATCTCCCAAGTTCTCCATGACATACTTACCACTGCATGGTGACACAAATGTGTCCTGACACAGTGGTTGAGAATCATTGGCCTAGAGCAGGCATGGCCAAACTGCGGCTCAGGAGCCACATGGTTCTTGAAAAATTGTGGCTCCTGGAAGAACATCAGCAAATCAGTTTAGTAGGTAAAACTATATGATTATATGCCTCAGTGTGGCTCTTGAAGGTTTAATAATCAACTTGTGTGGCTCTTGAGTTCCATAAATCTGGCCATCCCTGGCCTAGAGCATGACTGGGCATAGCACACAAGGTTGCATACATTAACTAAGTATCATGTGCAGTTTTTAGAAAGTATTTTTGGGTTCCTCCATTTGGTTGATTATTTGGGCATTTAATAAGATAAACAAATGATAATTATAAAGCACTGATTGATAGCTCTTTTGGATCGAAATATCACACCTTCAGGACCAGATCTTCAGCTGATGGAAATCAGCATATTGTTCTTAATCTCTGCTCAGAGCTGATGAGTTTTGAAGAAAATTTTTAATTTCCCTGCTTTAAAAGTAAGTTGCAATTGTTCTTTTCTTCTTTTGCTGTGTTGGCCACAGCTGCAGAGTAATTGCTTTCTGGCCCATTCACTGAGTTCAGAATGTGCACAGGATCCCACTTATCCATCCTGCATGTTCAGACCCAGTCCTTCCTTCCAGAGTCGTAACTAGGGCTGAGCGAACAGAGCAAAGACCCAGGCAGGGAATTTTAAAGGGTGGCCGCCAGAGCCTGCCTGGCCCAGAAGAGGAATGTACTGTAGGCACATTCCTCTTGGAGCCAGGCAGGGGCTGGGGGAGTTTCTCCTGCTTTGCCCTGAATGTCCCTCGCCGCTCTTGCCCTGTGGCAGGAAGGCACCCTGTGCCAGGTCTCTGGCCGCTCTCGCCTGGTGGCAGGGGGGGCACCTCCCCACCGTTGGGATGGATCAGGCCCCAGACCAGATTGGGGCTGGGCAGAGTGCCTTTCTGGCTTCCTGCCCCAGGCACCAGAAGCTGTAGTTATGGCTCTGTTTCCTTCTCTATGCAGCTATTGTAATAGCATGTTCCCTTCTCTTTGGTATGGGACTATCCTGGAAATACAGGGAGGCTCTCTCTGCAAGATCCAGGTGCTTTAGATGGAAACTAATAAAAATAATAAATTTTATGAACATGTTTATAAATTATTTATAAACAATAATAAACAACAATAATAAAAATAAATCAGAATAATTATAATAATATAATGTCCCATTCATAAATGTGGTAGACTCTTTTATAGGTTAGCCTCTGGAACGCTGCACTTGCCAACCAAACATTTCTTTCCTTCACTTGCTAGTATCAGAAAAAACGTCACTGAATCTGAGCCTAAGGATGTAGAATTCATACTTAAGTGTCAGCTCATATTCTCACCTACTCTAAAATTAAAAAAAAAAACCCACAATTTTATAAATCGGTTTTGCAATGTCTTTTCCTTTCAGGCAGTATAGGGTGTCATTACCTTTCTTATATTTTCAGGTTGAAACTCTGGCCCTAATAAAGTCAGTAGGACTTTTACCCTTGACTTATATGGGGCAAGATTTTCACCTCAGTGTTTTATGAGCCTTTTTTGACTTCAGTGCACCAAAGCACACCAACAGAGACTTTGATGTCTTTTTAGAGTATACATGTAGCACGTGCTATCTATAATAATGAGGGGGCTTAAAATAAAACTTTGAATTTGAATCCTTTCAATATTGTGGGGGTGAAGGTGAATCTGAGCCTGCACATCAAAGCTCACCACAGTGGCTTGACCTTTCTACTCAGTACAGCACATAAGCCTGTGTTTAAAGTGAACACAGTGTTAAGGTGTGTGAGTACTTTGATGAATTGAGACCTTATTTCCAGTTTGGATCCAGCCCATTTGGAAAGGAATCTTATATTAATTGATGTTCTCTTGATACTTTGTCTGTAGAAGGCAGAAACCATATGAAATTTTTTCGTTCAAGATAGCAAAAATCACATGAAGTTACAAAAGTTCCACCAATTGGTGTCAAAATCTCCTGCCAATACGTAGTATGAAAAATTTTGGCACTGCAGAAACATAACCCTAGTTCTGATTCAGTTTTAAACGTGACCTATTGCTTAAATCCAATGCAGAATTAAATATTACTCCTGTCTCATGTGTGTATTCTGCCTGTGTGGCAGAAGTCCAACAAATTCTGTGTTGTAGTTGAAAGTTAACTAAATGTAGATCAGTGGTTCCCAACCTGTGGTTCAGGGAAGGAGTTATTGCAAGGGGTCCATGAATATATCCAGCCCCAGCCGCTGCCGGCCAGGGATCCATGTTGGAGAGGGCTCTAAATTGGGGGTGTCAAATTTACATCCCAAGGGCACTGATCGGGCTGGCAGAGCTGCTGCCTGGGCTGTGCCTGGAAGCTGTCTGCAGTAGCAAATTCCAAAGACAAGCTCTGGGGACAGCAGGGCTAGGGTCAGGGAGCCAGCATAGGGAAGGGGGGCCCACAGGGCAGGAGAAAGATATGGTGTGGGGAGAGCTTGCAGGGTTGGAGAGTAGGAAGGGGAGCCGATACCACTTTGAACACGGAAAGGGAAAGGGTTGCAGAGCCTGTGTGGCCACATGGCCTGTGACAGGTGGCCTGCCTTCCAATGTCTCCCTCCCACATTGAATGAGTTTGACATCTCTGCTCTAAAGGAATTGTATTTGGTTGCTGTAAGCACCCTCACCCTTGACATGACCCTATGCCTTGGGAGCAAGCGAGGGCCAGGTCCTCCATTGCCCTTGTGCAGCTCCACTGCCTGCAGTCAGTCCCCGATAACAACTATTATCATTTGGAGGGCCATGAAATTTTTTGATGTTAAAAAAGGGTCCTCATACTCAAAAAGGTTGGGAACCACTGCTGTAAATCTGACATTTTTGGCTGTCTCTGTCTGGTGTGGGGGAGCTGAGGGATCCTTTTTTTTTTCCCCCATTCAGTTTCTGCTAATCTTATTTTAGTATATGTTTCCATTTCCTTAAACTCTGGGCTATGCTATTTTTATCTGTTTTCAGAGTAACAGTACTTTGCATTTACAGCCTCTTTCTGACCAGGGATCTCAGAAAGCTTTAGACACATCCGCTGAAGCTCAGTTTGTTCCTGTAAAACTGGTGCCATTTCAGGTGGGCATAGTGAGGCAAAGAAACATTAAAGAAGTCACTGTCGCAAAATTAATCAGTAGCAGATCCAGTAATGTTCCTGTTGTGTCTTATTCTTTAATCTCATTATAAACTGGATAGCGCCTATGAGCTACACCTCTTGGTTTAGGAATGTTTGTTTGCAGCACCTTGGCAAGAAATCGGCAAAAGATGGTGCAGCTTGGTACTCTAGGTATGTCTGGACCACTCCACTGAATACAGAAGAGGGGATGTACTCTATACCCCTTTTATGAGAAGATTTTTGTGCCCTATCTGTATAGAAAGGGAGCAATCCTTATGCTTCTTTTTGCAGATAATGATTTTAGCTGGCTTTGAAATGGGCCAGCACAAGGGAGGGGACTCTCCTTGCAACATCTTGAGTGTATCCAAATAAAAGGCAGTGATAAAGTGGGCCATAATATTTGTTCTTTCAGAATGTGTTTTCCATTATTTCTTTGGTACTGGGGTGAAAGTTGCACACTGGTAAGTGAGTGTGAGTCTAAGAGTGCACAAAAGGAGTATAAGCTGATATTTTTGTACCTGTTGGGGATGGGATGGTGGAAGCAGATATAAATTGAAGAATAATTTAGACACCTTCTGTACTTGTGAAAGCATAATTAGTATTTAATTTGGGCCCTATTTTTAAAGCAACAAATCCTAAATTTCCCTTTTTTGGTGCTTCTAATATGTTGCCTCCATGGGGGCAGGATTTGTTCTCTTTGGGCATTTAGGTCATCAGTTAGAAGAGTAGGTCATTTCAGAATAATAGACTATCATAAATGTTATTGCCAGGTTTTAAAGCATCTGATGAAGTGGAATTTTCTCCCATGAAAGCTCATGCAATAAGTAAATTTGTTAGTCTTTCAGTGACACAGGATTTGTTTGCATAAATTTTATTACATTCATGAATTATATTCCAACTCCTTTCAACTGTTTCACCTGCGGTTGTATTCTAAGTCCAATGAATTTGATATTCAACATTAAGAATTAGGTAATATTCTGTAAAGAGGCCAGTGCCCCGACTTGTTCTCCAACATAATCTGTGGAAGGCTATTCATAGTATTTCACCAGTCCCAATTCTTAAGATATTTTTTTAAAAAATCAACTGTCTCTCTTTTGGTTCCTGTATTATTTATAGGAACACCTGAAAGTTTTTTAAAAAGTCAGTAGTCTGGATTAGAGACTAGAAATATGCAGGAGGCCAGTTTAAGATTCTATACGTCTAATTCATTAAGTCCATTTTAAATAAAAATATCTCCCAGATCAAAAGATAATATATTTCTAATACTTTAATTGATGAAATATCCATCTGAAAGGACAGTTTTATACGTAGTATGTACCCTGGGTTAAACCCCTAATGTAGAAGCATGATTTTTAAGTCCAATTTTAGTAGTAGTTATTAAGCAAATTAGAGGGGCCTGATCCTGCATTGCTGACACCAAAAATACAACACAGCATGCTGGTAATTAGATTAAAGGCCAAGCCTGCAACTATTACTGAAATCCAATAATTCAGACTGCAATGTTACACAGTAGTTAATAGTCCCTGTGGTACGAAATAAGATAAAGCTTGAGGCTACTTCTGTGTGCCTGGATACCAATCAGATGCAACCCCGCCACAAGCTGCAAATCAGAAATGATACCAATATAGAAGAGGCCTTGCTTTCTTGTGGGGCAATTTATCTGTGCATAATAATGGAATCCTTCTCCATATCCTTTGCAAATCTGGTCTCTGTCCTTACCACACCCACTCCCAAACTATTGCAAAGAAAACCACAACAAATCAATTTCTATTACAACGGTCATGTTATGACATTAGTAACCAAAAATTCAAGCCTTGTAGCAAAAACACATCATTTCAAAAAGTTATTTTGAATCAGGTAATTAACCACACATTATTTTTAAGTAGGGCTGACATCAGTCTATCTACAACCAACCTGAGCACTTGCCCTGGCGCATCTTCAAACTTGGATCCCCACTGGAATATTTCTACTCAGTGCTCCAGTAGAAGGTGAAATAAGCAATCCAGCTATCTTAAGCAATGGATGGGGTAGAGAGGCCATGAAAGAGACAAGAAGAAAAGGTATTCTTTTTTTACCTCAAGGATCATGATTGGTTCAAATGGGTTCTCATTTGCGAGACCAATTGTTTTAAAGAATCCAACATAAAACTTTACTTATATAAATAGAGGTAAATTGTGCCTCCTCCAACAACACCAGGAGGTAATATATTGGGAACACGTTAGGCTGTCAGCTTGGTACCCCTTTTAATCTTTTCATTGGAATGAGACCATATGAGTCTCATATGCACAATACAATACTACTGGAAGAGCAACTTGATCCTCACAGCCCAACAAATATTGAAAGAGGGAAAGTAGGTGCAGTCAGTATTTGCTGACTTCCTGGGGCCACACCAAAGTGATTCCCAAGAAAAAGAATAGTCACTGAAGTCATTGGGGATTCTGCCACTGACTTCAACAGAAGCTGGCTTTGCTCCACAGTAGGGACAAATCCTGCTTGCTACATTGATGGCTAGAGACAAGTCATTTGATCCACATTAGTAAGTATGGTGAGCAAGATTTAACTTGTAAAATTTTTTACCTAGTAAATTTTCATAAGAAATTATGTGAATTATTATTATTATTATGTGAAATTGTGTTAAATTATGTGAATTATTGTTCTCATTGGATTAACTTCCTTGACAGTAATGCCTTTCACAATTGCCTTTATTAATATATTTTATCTGATTAACTATGTGAATGAGTCAGTAGCCAACAAAAATAATAAGGGAGACAGCGGTCTTCTCTTTGTACTGAAGACTTCAGATTGACGCCCATTAACAGTAAGGGTTGTTTCAGGGGAATTCTGAAAAGGATCACAGCTTTAATCATCTAATAAATGATTCTTTGAAAGCAGACATTGAGCCTGATCATTGAAGCCAATGATATTTTTTCAACTGATTTTGGTGGGAACAGAATTGCCCCCCTTTTTAGTACAGTATTTCAAACAAATATACACAGAAATGCCAGTCATTCTGATCAAATGCTCTTTCAGAATCTGTGGTTACTGTCAGTTATTAGAGATGAAATATTTGGGCACAACTAATAATATTCAATACCTTGCTCACGTTGTATGATACACGTCTACTTCATGAAGTGAATCTGATCTCCATAAATAATTTGTTTCATCATCTCAGTCATCCTGCTGGTTAAAATTTTAGGTATTATAGCAGTAAATTAGAAAAATACAGTGACAATTCAAACAATCAAGTAGATCTTTTATCATTTTCCAATAAATGTTATAATAGCATCATAAGCTGATTTATGCCTGTGGCTCCATTTAAAAGAAAAATTAAAGGTCTGTAGCATTAAGGGGCCCAGTGCTTCAAAGACAGTACTAAAAAATTCTAGTGGATAGCCATCTTCTCCTGGTGTGTTACCAAGTGTTAACTATTTCAGTGCTACTTTCAGATTTCATCCAGTATAAATGGACTGCCTTTCTGTTCCTTTCATTTAAAAGGACATATACAATTTAAGATTTCAATTTGCAGCCCTCAAATTTGGATTTCATCTCCAGATGATCTAGTCTCAGATATACGTAGTACCATAGTATGCTTTAAAAATGTCATTTATCTCATTCTTATTGGTTCATTGTCACCCCTTGTTTTGTATAAATTGCTGCTATATTGACATTTCTTTTCCCCTTTTACTTAAGCAGTTAACCATTTACCACTTTTATCTGAATCATCATAAAAATGTACTTTCTCTCTAAAATAATCGGTTTCTTAAACAGCAATATTATTCAGCAGTGCCTTATCTCTATCAATTCTACGTAAGCTTTTTACTATGGGACTTTTTGATGTCCTAATATTTTTATTGTCAGCATTGTTAATAGCTCCATTTTGTTTTGCCTTTGGCATTTTCTAATTGCATGACTTGTATCTAAAAATCCTGCTTCTGAAAGTCACTATGAAAGCCTTTAATATGTGTGTGTGTATATATTTTAATGGCTATTAAAAATTCTTTATCCTTAAGTAACAGAGTATTGAGTCTCCAATACAAACCCTTTTTATTCACATCTGTTGGTATTTTCTCTATTATTCCACTTGTGTGTCATAAGTTAAAAAGAAATCATGCATCTTAATTCCCATAATATTCCCAAATAGTTTTCTGCCTATGCAAAAATATCTTTTCTGACATAAAACTGATTTACCTCAAGCTAAGAAGTCTGATTCAACACTCAGTGAAGTCCATGAGCATAAACCTACTCATGTGCATGTATACAGAATCAGCAAGGAGTC
>ML681964.1:10642406-10726541 GCA_007922195.1 Podocnemis expansa | reverse complement strand
AGATTTATTTTTCGCATGAGCTTTCGTGGGAGAAAGTCCCACTTCCTTAGATGCTTCAAAGATCTTCGAAGCATCTGAGGAAGTGGGACTTTCTCCCACAAAAGCTCATGCGAAAATAAATCTGTTAGTCTCAAAGTGCCACACGACTCCTTGCTGTTTTTTTGCTGGACTAGACAAACACGGCTATCCCTTTGGAAATTATACAGAATCAGACATTCAACTTCCTTTATTTTCTTTCCATGTTATGTCCTGTGTCTACTCCATTCCACTTTTAGCTGAACTTAATTACTTTTCTTACACAGTTTTTAAGAAATATGTCAAAAGAAAACTTAAAAGGCTAGATTCTCCCAAATTTACTCCTGTTCATTTGCATTTTCTTCCTGAGTCTCACTGAAAACAATGTAAATCCTGGAGGAGTCAAGTACTTCCCAATGAATAATAATGGTGGCACAACCTGGCCCCATGATGGCAGCAAGCTCATCAAAAATCATCAAAGCTCTTTCCTGTATTTCCCGAAGAAGCAAAAGAACTTCCAAGTTTGTATTTTATTATATCATTTGGGGGTTTTTTGGTGAATATATTTTAATGAGGTGATGTAGGAATCTACCTTAGTATTATATAGAATTGACCAATGCATTAGGAAGCTACGATCATTGAAGAACTCTGTGCTTTCTTCCACAACATAAGCCTTCTAGTGAAATATAATGGAAAAATACTCTAATTTATTAAGTTTCAAAGGGGTAACTGTGTTAGTCTAGTTCAGCAAAACAAACAAGGAGTCCTGTGGCACTTAAAGACTAGCAGATTTATTTATTGCATGAGCTTTCGTGGGAGAAAATCCCACTTCATCAGATGCTTAGAAGATGGGGAAACTTACAGAATGGGACAAAAATAAATGCAGGGAAGTGTAAGTCATGATCCCGTGTTCCTTGTTTGTTGTTCTAATATATTATTAATAATAATTATTTGTATCACCATAACACTTAGGAGCCCTCCTCACAGACCAGGATTTGCTTACATTTTCTAATTTAATTCCTTAGTTTTTGTCACTTGTTGGTGTTTAAATTATTAATGTAGTCACTTTGTTTTCTTATTCTTTTGCTGGCACTATTAATCAGTAACAGCTTTATAATATTGTTTTGACTGGTTACAAATACCAAAGCAAAGCATGATGAAAACAGACGAGGAAGCAATGTACCATAAAAAGTAAGCAATGATTGAATAACACAATACTGACTGGTCTTTTTTGAAGCCTCTGCAGTAATACAACATCCAGTCCAGACTGGAAAGAAGACACTTGTGTGAGCCAATTTGATGTGCTATCAGTTTCACTTATGAAGACAAGCTAACAAGATGTTTATTTTAATGAGTCTGTCCCATATAATGTGGTGCAACAATAAGCATCAGTTAAACGGATATCCATATTCTCAGGCTGCCAAAACAACTTACCTAAAATGTTAATTTGTGTGACAGTATTTCTTTCACTGTATTAGTTTTATTTGAACTAATGTTTTTCATGCAGACTGAAAGACACACTGCTCCAATATATTTAAGGCTCTTTTTGCTGTGATTTTTGCTGCCTGTCTCCAGCCTCTCTTTTGCCTGGAAAAAAAATAGTTGCAACTAGAATGTTTGTGTATTTATAAGGTGTTCTCTCTCTCTCTGTCTTTATGTAGGACGAGATTTTCAGCTGGTTTGAATCTGTATAGTTCCTTTGGCATCTGTAGAGCTATGCCTATTTACACCAGCAAAATGACAGTTTCTCCCCTCATCACATCAATCTTCCCCAGGAAAGGTGAGGCCCTTTATAGGCACAAAATGTCAGCTGCTGCTATAAATAACCCATTGACAGTAGTAAGGTTGTATGTGTACAGTTCCACTGATGCTTACTTACATTTACTGATAAAAAATCAAAGCCTTCTTAACCTACTTGCATACTGTGCAAGAGAGGGCAAGATTTGCTGCTGTGATGATTTCATCCAGGCTATAAATATCAGAAACATTTGGGAATTTTAAAAAATTCACCCACCTACTTTGTATCAAATGACAAAAACAAAGCTAACAAATCAGCACTATTTTAGGAAGACATATTACTCCATAATGTACTAGAGGCATATTTGAAATCATGAGAACATTTCACCTTAGCAGACAAAATACACATGTAACCCACGTGCCTGATAGAGGGCATCTCTTTAAGAGATTTATTGGGGCTGGGTTAGTAGCTGCCTAGAGCCAGAAGTTTCTGGAAGTGGGTGTGGTTTTGACATATTCCACACAAGATTTCCTCCCTGCTGCTGCTGGGGTCAGATACCATGGGTATGTCTACACTGTGTGTTCATGTCAACTTAAGGGCCCTTAAGTTGACTTAAACAAAGCCCTGTCTACATTGCAGGACAATAAAGTCATTTTCAGGTAAAACTGACTTTATTACTTCTGCTTCTAAAGTCAACTTTACAGTTAAGTCGACTTTATTAAGTCAACTTAAGGCAATGTGGAGGGGAAGCTGCCTTAAGTCGACTTAATTGGCCCCCCAGCCACAGAAAACATGGGGATAGAGGCTGGCTAGAAGGCACAACACAGCTGGGGGCATTCCCAGCTGTGTGGACCACAGCCAAACTCCCCATGTTCCCTGACTGATCTCCCCTGGTCTGAGCTGGAATGGGCATCACAGCCTGACCTGGCATTTCCCCCGTTCTCAGCCCGCTCTGCATGTCTCCCCTGTGCTTTGCCTGCTCTGCATGTCTCCCCCGTTTCTTAGCCTGACCCCACATGTCTCCCCTGTTTCTTAGCCTGCCCCGCATGTCTCCCCCATTCTCAGCCCACCCTGCATGTCTCCCCTGTTCTTAGCCCAACCCCACGTCTCCCCTGTTCTTAGCCTGACCCCACGTCTCCCCCGTTCTTTGCCCACCCTGCACGTCTCCCCCATTCTCAGCCTGACCCTGCCTGTCTCACTACTTCTCTGCCCAAATGCATGTGTCTCCCCCTTCTCTGCCCAAACCTGTGTGCCTCCCCCCCACCCTCCTCTGCCTGGCCCTGGGTGTCTCCCCTTCTCTACCCAAACCTGTGTGTCTTCCTTTGCTCTTCTCAGCCCAATCCTCAGTGTCTCCCCCTTCTCTGCCCAAACCCCTGTCTCCCCCTTGCGCTTTTCATCCTGACCCTGCCTGTCTCTCCCCCTCTAACCAACCCTTTATGTCTCCCCTTCTCAAAGGACCCCCCTGATATTGTTGTAAAACAAACAAGGAATCCAGAAGCACTGTTTAAGACTAACACATTTATTTATTGGATGAGCTTTCATGGGAGAAAAATCCCACTTAATCAGACAGTTTGAAGATGGGGAAATTCATAGGATGGTAGGAAATAAATGCAGGGGAGGGTAAGGGTCAGGTCACAGTCTAACAGCAAATCAAAGCAGTTGTTAAGATTCAAACACTGGGAAATAGCACATGGAAAGAAAGAAAGAAAGAAAGAAAGAAAGAAAGAAAGTTGCTATATCTTTTAGATTAGATTGCTTGAAAGCAAGGTTAAATCCTGACTATGGATTTTTTCCCACATTATAACAGGTGATTTGACTTCACCTTCCTCTATGTGCTGTTTCCTGGTGTTTAAGTCTTAACTACTGCTGCACCCTGCCCCTGCACTGGCAGTCACCCTGCAGCACCTGTTCCAGAGCCAGAGGAGTCTGGGCAACACAAGGAGGGTGTGGAGTGCTGCGCTGGCACATCACTGCGCTATGTCAGGCTCCCTGGGCTCCTTGGGCTCCCTATTGCCACACACAGTATGGAGGGTTGTGTGGTCACTCACTTCCGGTAGTAAAGGAGTGGCCGGAAGAAAGGGGCACCTCTGCTGTGGTGCACTGTGGGCCAAGTACCCACAATGCACCACTCCTAAGGCGACCTAGCAGCTGTCAGTGTGGACGTGGGCAGTCTCCTGGCATTTTGAGTGTGGACGTGCTAAGCTAGCTTAATAAAGTCTACTTTAAGTAGACTTTATAGAGCCAACTTAACCAAGCCCTGTAGTGTCGACATAGCCCATTAGAGCAAGAGCCAGGGCCCTTGCAGTAAGAAGAGCCAAATGTGCTCCATATAACAGGGAGAAGCTGAGGCAGGAGCAGGCAGCAACATGTTTTCGCCTAACTCTGGAGCTTTCCCCAGCAGAGTTTCCTTAGCTACCTATGTAACAGTGTGGGTTAATTGGTAGGCTGACTGGGCAACAGTGGTTCCAGAAGAGGAAGAAGAGTCTGTATGGATTTCTGCTGAAGATTCCTACTGACAAAGAAGAGGATTGCTGCTTCTTTGAACTCAAGTTTTGGACCTGGTGAACAGAGACTGTAACTGAGATTCAGGTGGACTCCACCTAAAATTTGGAACTCTCAAGTTTCATCTCACAGTATTTCTGCGGGGACTGTTCTCTTTAAATCCATTTTATTTTCTTGTGTATGTGTTGTGGAAAAAGAAGCTGTGAAATGGTGAATGTGCATTTACAAAATAGCCACATCATGTTATAAATATATAGAAATTTTGTTTCTTTTATCATAAGATTTATAAAGTCAATAAAGCTCATTACCTACATTTTCATTAGCACTTGAATGGGGGGAGGGTAACTGAACAATCTTTGCAGCCAGTCCTTTGAAGGCTTGATCCTGGGTCTCCAGCTGCTTCTCACAGGAGTTGTGGTTTATTTCCTTTAAGGCTCTGAAAAAGAGGAAGTAAGTAAACTCTAGTCCACCCAGTTACATGTACACACAAAGTACCACGATGCTGCCATCAGGAACAGGGGCCACGAGGGTGGAAAGCAGTTTGCACAGGTTGCTCTTGAATTCTTGTCCTGACCCTAAAGCCCCTTGAAATAAGTGGAAAGACTTCTAATGATGAAACCCTGTGTGAAAAAAAGTAGACACAGACTTTAAGAGGGATGGTTTAAGGCCAAGTTCCTTCAGGTTTCAGGTTGCCCTCTAGAAACAGTTAACATGTAAGTAAAATAGAATAGAATAGAATAGTAAAAGGGAACAACTCAAAGCAGGCTAAGGAGGCAATCAAATGCTCATTTTCACCTCTGCATGTTTCAATGCAACCATTAATGGTGCTCTTGTAGGATTGCTGCTCTTCTGTGAAGACTGTGTATGTGGGATGGATGGTTTCATGTTGAAAAGCATATCAATTTGAACTAGTTTCTTTGAGAACATATGCTGTTCTGTGTTTTGTTCTCAGTTAGTAAGGGCTGGGGCTCAGTGCCCATGATTTATGATTCTCATAATTGGTAAGATGTCTCTAATGGATATTTTTTCTGCTTCTTAGTTATTGTCTTTGATGGTCAATATTAAACAATCTTTTACTGACTGTGTGACATACAGGGTAAGTCTGTCCTTCACAATTTATACTCAGAATGCTTCAATCTCCTGTCTTATTTAATTCTTGAGGTAGTTATATGCTGCATGAGACAACAGAAACCACCTAGGAATCAGATGTTCTTTGAAGTGACAAGAGTTCAGCGAATGCCAGCAAGAATCATCAGCACAGCCATCCCACATGTGACAAATCCTGTTACAATCTATACTTGTGCCAGCTGTCTATAACCCCTATTTTCCGGAAGATAGCATACCCTTACCCACATAACTTGGCTTAGATGATTCCTTTCCTATGAAAACAAGTTCTATACAACATGATCCATAGTCATCCTTCTTCAGTTGTACCCTGTTTATACCTGCCTGAGTTAATAGTATCAGTTGTCCTGCTTTACCTCTTTGCTTAGCATAACAAAGAGAGTTCTTATCCCTCATCTGATTGCTAAAGCTTCATAAGATTGGCATGATCTTAGGTCTCCAGGAGATGTAAGTGCAGATGCTTTTACTGCACTGAGGTAAACATTGCCTTTTCATTACTGGAAACATCCACAGTCATTGAAACAACACCACTTGATTTCTGCTCACATTACAAACTCACCTAGAGTTAATGGGGACTTAGGGTGCTTTTTACACCGCTCTGTTTGAGAGTAGATTTTTGGTTCATCTTTTCACTCTACATTCCTTTTTACACTACAGGGGATGATATGGCTCAGTGTGTTCATTGCTTGCCTGACTTCCCTCTGTTCTATGTACTGTGGTGTGTAATTAACAAGCAATGTGCCTTTTATACAAAGGAAAAGCAATTGGTGGACTACATGGCAATTTTCTGCTATACTACTGTGTTTCCAGAGCTTTGCTCATTGCTGCTGACACCTTTACTAATACAATAGTATGATTTTAACACACCAACAGAAATGCAAGGTAAAGGTAAAGCCAAGTTGGCTTCTTCAGTGCTAGAAAAACAACAAATTAAAAATGTTTGGCAAACACAGGAAAAAATTCTCAGGGAAAATAGTTGTACTTCCAAGATTCTCAGGGTACATCAAACAATAAAGATTAACAATTTATTATTGCTTTGTATTCTCTTGATCATTTTATTTTTCATCTATTCATCTGCTCCAAAATCGAATGCTATAAAGAACATTCTACATTTTGTAAATTCATCACTAAAGTGTACTCCATGTGTACATGCATGCACATGCAAAAACAGTTATTGTATCCCTTTAACATCTAAAACATGTAACATACAATTCCATAAAAATCAACTGAGTTATTATAAACTTTACTGAGGACATTAAGTAGTCTATTAAAATTGAGACTGTGAGAATGGCCAAGTTATTATGAACTGGAGTATTAAAAGGGCAAAGCTGAGATATATTAAATGGCTACTTGAATTAGAATTTTTTTGTATAAAAGATTTATGACTCATGAACCTGGGGGATGCATAGCATGACTTGCACTAAGCATCGTGAAACCTTGCAAGTATCTGAATATGGAATGCTCCTTTTGTTTCAGCTTGAGCCTTTTTGGAGCAGAGGGTGTAAAATGCATGCTGATCATGGAATATAAATAAATAAATACCCACTAGGAACTGGATGAAGGTTAACACAGTTATCTACATCTTGGGAGTGATGGGCTAGCAAAAAATCCCTAATGTCAACTACCTGAAATTAATACAAATGTATGTTGGTACCCAGGAAAGAGTCTCAAAAAGATAAACCATATGTTCAACAAAAATATAATTATCCATAATAGATTAAAGCTATTGTCCTTAGTCACATGAGTATTCCCATTGCCTGCTTGAATGGATGAGACGTGTAGAGTTTGGCCCCACTTAGAAAAATGGTTCCTTTAAATTCTGGCAACTGCATGCCTTCATTTTTCTACAGAGCTGTTGCCTGAGGGCCCAATCTTGTCATCGTTCCACACACAGCATTTCCATTGAAGTCAGGATCAAGAAAATTATAAATCATACAGCAGAGAAAGATGTGCTCAGTTTCAGCTGGCACTGGTGAGTACTGCATACAGCCCTTACCTACATGTTGGGTGCAATGCTATGGTTCTGCCTGAGGCAATATGGGGATTTTTGTCTCAGTAAGAACTGCAGGACTGGACTAAGATACACTGTATCTCAATAAAATTAAGTAATAATAATGAGAGCTAAACTTACTGTAAACAGAAGAATGCAACCAGAAAAAAAGTGGGAGAGATTATATTGATACCCCAAACTGACAAATAGATGCCTGCAGTTTGTTCTCCAAATTCACTTCATGGAGGTCCTATTGATCTCATCAGGTACTTCTGGATATTTAGGTAGCCATATTAACCAAGGCAGTCTATAATCAATTACATTTGTCAAGAACAACGGTTTGGAACTTTTCTTTCAGAACAAGAACTTGTCATGGTTACCAAGCCTTTGCTATTGGAATGCACTCCAAAGGGTACTAACTTTGAAGGGTATTCAGCAACTGCATCTAGTGAAATTGCAGTTCTGAGTTCCTTAAATGAATTTCTCTTACTGTTGTTTCCATGGTCTGCCCTAACTACCAATTGATTTCTAGGTGAAGAAGAAGAGGTTAGTTTTTACCTACAAAGCTTTGCATGTGCTGGTGTCTCATTAACTAAGATATTGTCCCTTTTACCATGTAATACTGTAGTCCTGAGATGCTTTAACACCTGTTTCGAGCAAGAGGTGCCTTTTTGGTAGGAACACTCATAAAAGGATTATTGATTGGGCTATGTCCCCACTTTGGACCCCCAGAATTCAGATTTAGTGATTGTCAGGGCCTACTGGAAGACTGATTGGTTCTTCTAAACTTTTCCTGGGACACCTCGGTAATAGAGTGGATGAATGGGAAGCAGTTTATTTTTGTCCTATTAATTAATTTTATATTATTTATATGGTGCTCAGAACATTTCAGATATATAAATATGTTAAATAAAATTGTAATATCTTTTCTAATTGTTCTGTCTGAATACTATGGCTCTTTTAAAAATCTTTGAAGGTTTATGAAAAAATTACCGCTCTTTTTAGCTTTGATTTTTTTCTGTTTGCATTTTTAATTTTAGAGGTAGAAAACATCTTAAAGGAAACACTGTTCCAAGCATTGCAGGGGGTGAGGAATCAGGGGTTTAAAAGCCTAATCAAATTAACAGAATGTATAATATTGCATTCTGCAGTGACTCTTCTCTTTGCAGTAGTTTGACTGGAATTAAACTATTGCTAATAAAATCTATGTAAATCTAATGAAAAATTAATTGGTTTATAAAATCCTTCCTTTTATCCAAGACTAACAATTCCTATGCAACTCTGGAGATCCTCCCACAAATAGTCAAGAGGAAATAAAATATAAGGGAGTATATCAATTCGAATTCCCTGAGATCCTTGCAGTTACTCTTCTTTGTGATCCAGTCTTTTAACTTTTTCATGACTTTAATCTTAAAAAATAGATTTTTAATTAAATTCAAAGCTATTATTCCCCTTTAGGGGAGGTGGGAAAAACAAATGCAGCTCAGACGTGGGACCTCTGAGTATAACACTTTCCCTTTCTTTACAGTTCATTTTGGCAGTTTTATGTATCTTCTGCTAATAAAATGTAATGATTTTCATCTTTTACTTTGACATCTGAGTCTGTATCTTTTATCTGTTGTTTACAGTATTTCAGTCCATAAATAAATCATATGACAAAATAAATTACTTAATCTTGTGTTTTATTTGGAAACACATTAAAGCCTAGCTCTGGAAAAAAATCACTTTACACCTCAGAATTGCTTATATACTTTTATGACTTTTGTGTCACGTTCAAACACTATCAAGGTGTCATATCAATAACAAGTGTTCACAAGAGCCACATTTTAAACCTTTCAAGTTTTCTGATAGAATTTGATAGGAATACTTTAAAATGAAAGTACCTCTGTCTTTAGCAAATGACATTTTCAATTATTCTATTTTAATAGTGTGATATTATATTACAGAAACAATATTAGTCCTCAGAACCTTTTTGAAATGACCATACATCCAATCATGTTGAAGACCGTTTATCTGAATCCTTTAATTCTGAAACTCCCTGAAAGTGTTATCAGAATCTAGGTTCTTTTAGTCATTTACTCCATACATTCCAAGATTACATATAAATGTGTTTGCTTTTGATATCCAGAAACTCTTAAGATAAAAGGGACTGCAGTGAATTTCAGTCAGTATTTTCATTTTGTGGTTTTTTTATGGACACTGTTTGCTAAATGAGAAATTTAGGTCTAGGTGGTGAACAATGGTATAGTCTCTGTTGTAGGGAAAGGAAAAAAGTTTCTGACTTAGTGAATTTATGAGGCTTTTCCCAGATGAAAGAGAATGAAACCAAATTTTAAATAGTAATATGTGTGTGTTTTCTTGTAGCTTCTTTTTCTCCAAATGCCTTCCACATCACTGTCTTTCACATAGAGAATGTACCCTCTTTTCTTAGGTTAATTGCTGAAATATGATGTGGTTTGGTTGCATTCTTAGTAATTTCCAGATTCTATTCCAGGACATTTGGGATAGAGCCCAAGAGCTTAGCATGTTTTCCTTTTTTCATGGTAAAATTGTGCAAATATGCATTAGAGTGTGAAAACAAACAGTCTAATACATTTTTGCAAAGCTCTTTATGTTTACTGTTTATTGCAGATACCAGATCCTAATTAAAATGCGCTAACAAAAGCCAAGATACAAAGAACAAAGATATAACGAAGCCTCATCTTTTAAAAATATTTGTGATTAATCCCAAGGGAATTTTTTGTCGTACGCCACCACTATAAAATTAAAGAAAGTTAGCTACAACACTGGACAGAATACAACACCAAATATTACAAGCCCAGCTGTTTAAAAATAATCATGCAATGGTCATGTTTCCTGTGGAATAAGCTTCTTTTCACCTATTGTAAGGGCTGGGGCCAGATGAAGATATGCAGAGTCCCTAAGCTATGTAAAGATTCAGAGGCCCCACACGATATAAAGAGAGAAAAGTGTATTACATTATAACAGACATATTCAGAGGTCTCTCATAATGTGAGGCCCTAAGCTATAGCTTACTTGGCTTGTGGTGTGCCTAAATCTGGCAATGGTAATGGCATCCAGCTGCAAGCTCTCTTCTCTTCACACTGAAAACTTCCCAGTTTGTTTTGTTTACTAAATAGTTTAGAGCCATTTCCTCCTCCCACTGGCTTCAATGGGAGAAAAATAAGGCCCATAAAACCTATGTTGAACATTTTCATCATTAAAATATGGTACCAGAAGTCATTTTTAAATCAAAGTTTAATTGAAGTTTATCGTTTAA
The DNA here is from genome assembly GCA_007922195.1 of Podocnemis expansa. Taxonomy (NCBI): domain Eukaryota; kingdom Metazoa; phylum Chordata; order Testudines; family Podocnemididae; genus Podocnemis; species Podocnemis expansa. Next base: position 10,715,891 of record ML681964.1, on the reverse strand, counting down.
AAAAGAAAACCTGTGTAACAAAAAGGCTTACTTAATTTTTTTCACTTAAGCTTCTGTTTAAGCAAAAACAGGCTTTTAAAAAGACAAGTGGATTTCATCCTGAAGGGATACAAAACTTAAGTTCCATCTTCTTGGGCCCAAACACAGCAGAACTGCCATGATTCTGCTGCAGCTAGGACCTATGCAGTGAAGCATCCGTAGAAAGAAATGCTGTATTTCCTGCTGCACTGTGGTGACCCACTCCAGTGGCACATGGGCTAGATCTACACTAGAGGGCTCAGGTAAGTTGACTTAATAAGGTTGACTTAAAGCTGACTTTATTAAGTTGACTTAGAGCAGCCGCATTAATAAAGTTGACTTTATTAATAATAATTAATGGGTCCCCTGGCTTAAGTCGACTTTATAAAGTCAACTTAAATGGCTCTTGTGCATTAAGTTGACTTTATTAAGTCAACTTTAATGGCCACATTTTGGTAAGTTGACTTAATAAAGTTGACTTAACCCTTAAAGTCATCTTTAAGGGTGAGAGTTATTAAGCTGACTAAGCACATGCTTAAGTCAACTTAATGAACTCCAAAAGTGGCCTTGGAGCTGCTTAAGTCAACTTAAGCCTGCTTAAGTTGCCTTAAGCCTCCAGTGTAGACATAGCCATACATAGTGGGATTATGTGTGGACTGTGTTGCTTAGCTATAGTAATATGACCAGTGTGTCCACAAACTGTGTAGATTCACTGCCCACTAATATGTGTAGATTTAAGCCACTACAACTGTCCATCGACTATCATAGAATTTGAGCTGTGCTTGCTTGGGTGACCTGTACTCTGTCAGAAAGCTGTTATGAAGGTTTCTGTTTCTGTTTCCCATGTTTCTTCATTGTATATAGCATATGTACTTAGATCTGAGTGAGGAATTTGTGTTTCATCTTTGTAACTGGGGATGTATATTGTAACCATTGTGTGGCAATCTTGTTGGGCATAAATTAGATATTTCAAAAAGACATTTATTTCTATAACACTACCCAGTTGAGTCCCAGACCTATGTACCCTCAAAGAATGAATAATACCACAAGTAACTTTGGGTACTTCTATCCTAGAGCCTCAGGTTGACTTAAGGAAGGTTAAATCGACCCACAGACTTCTGCTTTTATTAAGTCGAATTGAGCATTTCCTTAAGTTGACTTAATAACACCACTTCTTAAGGTCAACTTAATGCTTAAGCCAACCTTATTAAGTTGACTTAAGCCAATGTAGATGGGGAAAGCCCTTAAGTTAACCTAATTGGCCTCCAGGCCCCTTCCCAGAGTTCCTGACCACCAGGGATAGCTACCAACAATGCATCACTCCTCCGTCGACCTGGCACCTGCCAGTGTGGACATTGGTAGTCAACAGGAGTTTTCAGTGTGGACTCTCTAAGTCGATTTAACAAGGTCAACTTTAAGTCAACTTAAAGTCAATCTTGTTAGGTTGACTTAACAGAGCCTCCAGTATAGACGTACCCTTTGAATGGTCTGCTGAAGCAGAGGGGGGAAAACTCAGTAATGAAAAATAAGCTACAATACTAAAATAAAGAGGTATTATTGCATTTTGGAAGTACAGTTTGTAGCCTCATTTGGCCCAGAATTATCCAGTCATTGTCTAAAAGTTTTCCATTTGGAATGGCTGTTTGTTTATAACTAGATTCAAAAGAAACATCATTGGGCAATAACACACCATTATTCTGCTTTTTGGGACCATGAACTCTTGCCCCTCATGATCTGTAATATATGTTCCTTGGTAACACCTTTAGATCTGGGCTCCTCAGTATTCTTAGGCCTTACATGTTTATACTGTACTGATTATCATTTTCCACAACTGCAACAGTCATAAGTGCTGTTTACGAAAATCAAACAAATACACAAACAAACTACCTTCAGACTTTGCTCAGTTACCACAGCTTCTTCAATTTCCTTAGGTTTTCCCCACTGTGTATTTTGGTGGCACTATACAAGGCCCAGAAACACTCACCCCCCCATCCTTCCAGGAAATCGTACATTTGGACATGTGACATTTGTATTGGATTCTTTTCCCATAAATCAACAGAAAGGAAAAAGTTTTCTGGAGCTTGGAATCTGACAAAAGTATGTTTTCAAACAAACAGTCTTTCTTCCTGATTTCTGTGTAAGTATCTGTATAACTGTTAACTGTTTTCTGTGTATAGTAATGCTATTTTGTTACATAAAAACCTATGTTCTGTAGGGCTATTCCACTTTCAGTCTTGTTGTTTCCCTCATGTGAAAAAAAAACCCCATCACGACAACAAAAACCATTCACTCTTTGTGCATGGAAAAGCTAGCTTTTCCATCAGTTACGATTGGTATAAACTCCTTTTCAATTAAACCTCTTATTTTCTTCTAGAGCAGTGATTCCCAACCGGTGGTCCGGGGAGTCCCAGGAGTGCGTGGACATGTGGCAGGGGGTCCGCAGAGCCTCTCCCTACCTGGGGTTGGAATCCAGCTATAGCCCTGATACTCCCCGCCAGGGCTGCCTTTCCCCTCCTGTGGCTAGATCCTGGCAGGGGGATGGGGCTGTGGCAGCTCTCCAGCAGGGGCAAGGGCAGGGGACCATAGCTGCTGTGGCTCAGCTCCTCAGCAGTGTGGGCAATGGTGGTGGCAGCACTGCTCACCAGCTGTCCCGCTGGTGTGGGCCAGAGTCTGCCTGTGCGGGCCAGATTACATAAGTAGCCGGGGAGGGAGGTGCAAAGATTTTTTTTGTTAAAAAGGGGTCCCCAGCCTGAAAAAGGTTGGGAACCACTGTTCTAGAGCATAAATAGCTCCACTCCTAATTTTCTCCCCTCTTGAGGAAGGAGCATTTACATGAGCAGGCCCTACCAGCATGTGTATGTAAAAGCTGACTGACAGAGTATGGGTGACAGCCAGTGTTAAAAAAATGAATTTTAGAGGATGGGGGATCCCCCACATCTTTACCTTTACTTAGACTGTTTTTGAATGTGTCTGTGGTCAGGTCAGCCACTGATCATCCAAGCTAACTCAAAGCATCCTGCTGCTAACAAAAGACTCTGCTGCCGCTCCTTTATTTGAACTGCTATCCCTCTAATAGATGATCCTGAAAACTGAACTGTTTCCATTGTCATTAGTCTATCTCACAGGCATGTGTCAGCAATCTGAGCCTATGCCTGGCCTCACAGAAGGTATTTCCCCTTCTAATGCAGTGCAATTCATCAAATCTACTACCTACTGTGTCTGACTGTAATGGGAGTGCATACTCTTCCTATCACTGACACATCCTTTTCTATGTTGAGAAAGAAGCACAGATGCAGCTGGCTATGTGAACCAAAAGCAAGGTTTTAATTCTCTATTGCTAACTATTTTGGAACCTGAATTTGTGACGTGGGAGAAGATTCAATTTAAAATCCATAAAAGAGCCTCAGATTGCGAATTTTCTTTTATATTTGTCTTGTCATTCAAAATTTTTGGTAAAAAAGGAAAAAGAAAAACAAGACAAAACCAAAAACAAATTGAAAGAGTTGAGCTACAGCCCCCCTAGGACCTTCAAAATTTCATCTCACTTTTTTGCTACTGTTTTTTGTTTTGTTTTTTTTTTAATTGGACCTCACTTACCTTCCATGTACTTGAAGTCAGGCAGATAAACTGTGGGCACAAAAATGTGAGAACAAAAGAGAGGATCTTAATCTGAAAATTTGTTCTGGTGCCTTTAATGTGAAACTAGAAGCATTGCACCAGAATTATACTGTTATTCTATCTCTGGCAGTGGTTCTCAAACTTCATAGAATCATAGTGGGTCAAGGTTGGAAGGGACATTAGGAGGTCATCTAGTTCAACCCCTTGCTCAAAGCAGGACTGACTCAACTAAATCATCCCAGCCAGCACTTGGTAAAGCCATAGCTTTAAAACATCCAAGGATGGAGAATCACAACTCCTCTAGATAACCCATTCCAGTGCTTTACTCTTCTCCTAGTGAAAAGGTTTTTCCTAATATTCATCCTAGACCTCCCCACTGCAACTTGATGGCCACTGCTCCTAGTTCTGTCATCTACTGCCACTGAGAACAGCCTAGCTCCATCGTCCCTGGACAGCTTTTCTCCTTGGAACCCCCTTTAAACTTCATTGCATGGCAACTCCTTTCCATCAACAAAAATTACTATGTGACTTGGGAAGGGGGGACTAAGTTTGAGCCTGAGCTCCGTTGGACTGAGGGTAGGGGAGCTAAAGTGAAAGACTGAGCCTTGCTGCCCAGGTTGCAGGGGAGGAAAAGGCTGTAACCTGAACCCTGCCACCAAGGGCTGAAGTCCTTAGGCTTTGGTTTCAGCCCTGGGATCTGGGGCTCAGGCTTTGGCGTTAGCCCTGGCCCCAGGGAGTTAATGCCAGTCTGGCAATTCCATTAAAATGGGGTCACAAACATTTCGGGATCCCAACCCACAATCTGAGAACTGCTGAATTTGTAAGGTGCCCAGCTCCACAAGTACTCAGGCAAATTAATGGCTTGAAGGAACTTCTTGCAATATGTGACACTGTCATCCTGTAAATCCTGTCAAAAGGAGTCAGTATATTGTAACAGTGTAAAATCCTGGCAAGAGGTTGGCATTTTAATTTTTGAACTGTCGATGGTTACAGTGTAACAATTTTATTAGGCCCTGATAGAATGGTAAGAAGTTTGTGTTTTAGTTTTTCCCTTTGCTTATTCCCCATTTGATCTTGCTAATAACTATATATACATAAAATTAAATACAAAAATCTCTGTCAACAGAACGCGTATGGACTGACTTAGAAATTCATTAGGACACCCAACTCAACCTACTCAGCTGGGATGTTACTGCATATACAGAATTAACACTTAATTCTGCCTCAATAGCATTAAAATATCCAGGCAGACTGATGACAAGATAGCAAATCTGTCAGACTTTTATCCTAATTTTCTGTTTTTGTTGGCCTAAGTCAGACTTTTGAATCTTTCCCTGCTCCTCTGAGATTTACTGTGTACTCCTGGGAGCCCTGCCAAATTTTTCTCAGCAACTGTCATTTTCCTCTACTTTATGTTTTTTCATTTTTCAGTTCTTTCTCAGTTGCCATCCTTCTTGCCAAGGTTCCCAGTCCTTCCTTCGATAAGGATCATTGAATTACACAGCTCTCTCACTTACCCTTCCTAGGAATTCAGTTCATTGCATCTGTAACTCTTTTAGCCTATGCTAGTCTAGGAAATTAGACTCCAGATTGGGCCCACCCCCACTATGCTTTTCGGAGAGAATTTAGAATTTACTTGCAGAATTCTAATTGAACGCTACCACTTCAACAATATTTAAAAATTGTTAACGTTTCAAGGAGGATTATATAAATCATATGCCAACTTTCTTAGGCCAAAGGAAGATCTCAGTTGCTTGAGACTGTTTGCATGGTTTTATTCTCCTCCCCAAAATTTATTAGCAGGTCACACCAATAAATCATCCTTAAAAAGAAGCAAAAAGAAGAAGGCACAAATTCTGTCATCATATGTACACACAATAGCCATTAGAGTCAATGGGAGTTTTTCATGTATATTCAAGGACTGAATTAGCATGACTGGAAAACAACCAAAGCAACATCCTTGCTAAGGCCCAGACCACCCTGTCCATTTCCACTTGAGGAGCTGGCTCCCTTCTTGTGTGCAGGTAAGAGGGAAATGTTCCCGCTGCATGGCATTATTCCTCCTTTCATATTTAGTAAACTATTTAGGAGATATCCTGTTTGGAGAGAAGACACAACACTCTGAACTGTCTGAGCGCACTACCCAGACTTAGTCAAGTCAGCCCCTGGAAAAAAATGAGTTTATACTGGGCATGCTCAGATACTTAGCACAATCACTCTTGTGTTAGTGTTACATCCACTCCCTTGCTGAACTAATTCAATGCTGGAACCATGATACGCAATTTTCCAGTTGTATTTATAAATCTGGTTTTGTTTAGGTTTGAGTAATTGAGGTCTTGTGGGAGCTAGTCATTTTTCATCTGCTCATTTCCATCTGTGCTGGGGACGCTAGATTTCTATTGTTCTATTATATTTCTAAAATCCAACAGCTAGCTATGGATCTTTGTTGTCATGACTCGCTTTCTTTAAAATATCTTTCAGATTAGCTTTCTCAGCTATCTTACTATGTAGATGTTTTAGCATAATGGTGAAGTGCTCAATCTGGTCTTCACTAATTTCTGACATTTCAGACTAGTGAATTCCGGTCAGCTGTCAGGAATCAGAAACTCTGGTATTTCATTACTTGCGTAGTGTGATTTGATGTGAACAATCACCATGCCACTACTTGCGGGGTTTTTAAAGAATTTAGAGTAGTAATCAATTAACAATAAATATGTTTCTCTTAGTCAAATTCAAATACCACCCCACCCTCCAGCCTATGCTATTCTGGAATTTTATGACCCTGCATCAGCTCTTTTGTTGGTGCTTTTCAGAAGCAATTACATATATCACAATTAATTAATAGGTATCTGCTATCCAAGCACTTACCCCAGGCAAGGGCCGAACTTAGTATCTGGCTATTCCATGCTGAAAGCTGGGACAGATTTTTTTTTTTAAATGAACTTTCATCATGAAGCTGTTACATTGTGTTATGTCCCTTCCTCACAGACTACTATACTTTCAAAAGCTGTGCTCCCAGGGAGCTTTATGAATGCCAAAGCAACACAAAGGCACCAGTCTCCTGTTTAGAGGCCTTTGGGTGTGTTCACACACAGGGGGTTATTTCGATACAGTTGTTTCGAAACAACTTGTATCGAAATAATGCCTTATTTCGAAATAACTTAATTCGAATTAACAGTTTGTTAATTCGAATTAAGGAAAAAAGCTCAAAGTGAAATAGCAGGTTCAGGCAACAGTTATTTTGAAACAAGTCACCGTTGTTTCGAAACAACGTTATTTTGTCCCCGCATGGGGTTTAACTTGTTTTGAAACAATGCTGTTGTTCCTGTTGTTCCGAAACAACCGTGCGTTGTGTGAACAGCCTAAATCTTATTTTGAAACAACCTCTGTTGTTTCGAAATAAGAGGGCTGTGTGAACACAGCCCTTGTGTCCATAGCAGTAACCTTGATCCTTGGGATTCCATGTTTCCATCTTTTTTCCCTATGAGTAGGCTACCAAAATGTGTGCTATCCAAGGAGATGATTATTGGAAACTGTGAGGTCACTTTAGTGGCATCACCAGCCATGAGATTCCCCTGTGGGAATGGACAATCTAGCCCTGAAGTGTTATTTATAGCTAATGTGTGTTCCAAATGCATACGTGTCATTAGGCCACAAATGAGAACATGCTTAGGGTCAGACTGTTATAAGTTCTCAGCACTCAGTTGCTGTCACTGAGTATAATGAAAGCTGAACTCTTAACAATCTGGCCACTTTACTGAGGTACCTAAATAATAAATTGAAAACCTTGTGCTCAGTGGGACCATGATTGGGCTCACTTTGCATATATGTATTTAAACATCTCAATAGCAAATAACAGTTAACAGTTTTATAGCTTGTCTAATCTGACCATAAATTTGTAGTCATATAAATACTGGACAAAATGATTTTGCTTTATTGTGCCATAAGTAAAGAGGTCATTTTTCTTTACTAACTTAAGGAGACATACATGGGTCAACTCTAAGAGGAGAGAAGATGATATAGGGCCTGATCCAAAACCCACTGGATTCAGTGGATGGCTTTCTATTACCTTCAGTAGACTTTGGATCTAAACTCGAATGCATAAAATAGATGTCACTTCTGAAACTCTACCAGTGAAAACATTTGTATACTTTGGAAAGGATGGAGTGGTGAATTTTTTGGTGTACATTAACCTGCATTTAAGTAATGTTTTGATTCATACCAGAACTTGGTCATCTCTGAGTGGAAAATTACCTACTGTGCAATGAAATTGTGCCTGAGTGACTGGATACGGGGTAGGAGGATGCGTGTTATATTTTTGTTTTCAGATTAACATTTTAGGCATTTAAGATGCCTTAGGCAGTCTCCTAAGGCATTTAAGGAAACATCATTTGAATGCCCTTATTTTCTCAAAGTACTGAAGGAGAAAATATTGATTAGTGAATATGCTGGAAGTCACATACTATTTGTAGAGAGCTAATAAAATATAAAAACATTGTGGTCATGGTAGAATTTCAGAAGAGGTAATGGTAATAATAATGACTTCATTAGAAATGATTTCATGTTTGGAGAATTCTTTTGTTATCTAAAATAGCTACTAGAGTTCGTTGTACCATTGTGAGTAGGTTTAGAGGAAACTAAACTAGCAGTGTATATAATCTTACATCAATTTCTGATTCGCTTGACCTAGATTACCATAAAAAGATTTTAATATTTAATTTCAGCCAGTTACTGCATTGGTCCGCTATAGGCATTATCACATCAAACATAAGCCACCTTCCTATCTTCTCATTTGCTGTTGAACTATCGATTCCCACCTGCAATTGACTCATGATGACAGCCCCAATTACCCACTTGTTAAATTTTTAGAAAAGGACTTTTGTGCTTTCTCTGAAGACGTCCTTCCTACTTGGGAGGCACTCCCCTTAAGCAAAATTACCTCATGATTCTCCTTCATATACCCTCTCAAATCTCTCCTTTGCTGTGATGCCTACAAATTACTTGACAGTGGTCATACTGACTCCTCTTTCCCTATGTTGTCTCTTGTCTTACACTTAAGTTGTATTCTCCTTGGGGCAAGGTCTGTCTGTTCTGTGTTTGTGCAGAACCTAGCACAATGGATGGTAGTCCATGACCAAGGCTCCTGTGTACTATGGTAATACAAATAATAAAATAACAGTTAGCAATCAGCTTTCCAAATTAACAAAAATGATGATCAGCTCATGGTCCAACACATACTGCTTTCTGAAGCAATGACTCAAGCCTTTTTATTTACATCTTGGTGAAATTCATCTTTGCACAGAAGGCCCTAAGATAAATCTGTGTTCTATTTAAACCCTCCAAACAGGGCTTAAGCAGGGTGCATGGGGCAAATTTCACCCACCTAAAACCCAAACAAACACCACATTCACTTTAAACTGGGCACTGTAGGTCATGTTTTTCTATCCATTTCACTGCTGTAATCCCATTGACTTCAATAAGGTGACTTTGGTATAACACTTTCAGGGCTCAGGCATGTGCAGCCTGGCCTAGGTATTAGCATCAGGCATAGGCCAAGGATGCAGGGCAAGCAGTTGATTAAGGATTAAGCAGGTTTTAGGACTGGTTAGAATGCTAGAAGATAGAAATCAAATGACAAACCCAAGTATCAGAAGCAAGAGACAGGTGTCAACAGCAGGCAGAGTCAGGATCAAGAACCATACCAGAAGTCAGGAACCAAGGGGCAGTTCCAAGAGTCTGGGCAAATCAGGATGCCAGAAACAAAGTAAATGCAATGGAAGTGATCCAGAGCAGGGAAAGGCCCATTTGTTCAGACAACTTGTTGCTTCCTCTCCTGGCTTAAATACAGGCTGTGGCTCATTCAGGAGCCATAGAACTCTGCCAGTCAGGGTTTAGGGGAGAGGTTTGGGCCCCAGCTCGAATTCATGGGCCTTGGTCCAAGCTGCTAGGTGGAGGATTGGAATATGATGACTCACCCCAAAGACACAAGATAATGTCTGCGGGGTCTGACAAACAGAGTGCAGAATTTCACTCTATTATTGGATGTTTTTTCCACCTGCTGGGACAGAAAACATCCTAAGTCATACACCACACATTTGCCCAACAGCTTTACTGTGATGCTGTTTTTGGAAATATGAGCTCCAAAGGATGGTTCTTCCAGGACAGCGAGCAGAGTAGCAGCTTTCATACCATTCTTTGCGAGTACTGCTGTCACAGATTACATCAAAAAGCTAGTGCTCCTCTAGCGGATATGGTCTACTGTGTGGGCTTTTAATGTATCATTTAATAATTCAGATTAATTCATAACAAGGGACTAAATATTAAGGGAAAGGATTCTAAAAATCTTTATAAATAATTCATAACAACTTTTTATCTAGAAAGATGAGTTTTTAGAAAATTACTTTTGAAGGAAAGAATTTACACAAACCTCTATTTTTACAGTATTAATCTGACACAATAATTATTGTTTCCCAGATTGACATAAGAATAATCATTACATAGACGTTTAGTTACAGGCAGCTGTCTCAAAAATCTAATAATCTGTTGGCTCAATATCAGAATCATATCAGCTCTGAACCACTATCCTGAGTTTTAATTTGAGAAGTAAGGAAAGCTTGTGCATGGTCATAATAAAAACAGTATAATAATCTGGTCTTTAATTAATCTAAACTTGGAAGGAAACAAGACAAGGAGAAACACCATGAGTAGAAAATTCTGCTTTATGTAAGACAATTCTTTTACACCTAGAATAAGTAATTTTAGAAATATTTGGATTTTTTAAATATACCTTAAAGTGCCACTTGCTCTGCTACAAAACAGTATCCTTTCTATACTGTTATGGTCTGAGAAGAAGGCAAATACAATCTGTGGATTTAAGTACTGAAATGTATTATGTGACCTATCATTTTCTGTATCTGCAAGAGAGAATCAAACTATTGCAAAGTATTTCAAGACCAAGCAGAGTTATGCTTACATTTTTAATAAACTATCAGTGAACTTTTAAGTTCCAAAGGGGTAGCTGTGTTAGTCCAGTTCAGCAAAATAAGCAAGAAGTCCTGTGGCACTTAATGACAAACAAATTTATTTCTATTAGGCTTTTCTTCAAGTTTTGGGGTTGACATAAAGGAAGGATTAGAACCTGCTGCCTCCTGCTGGATAGCTTGGTCACTGACATGGTGAACTGACTTCACCATAAAAGAACTAAGCAGCTGGCATATTTCTACTAAAGTATTTGTGCCTGGAGGGTCCACGATACACTGTTGCCTCCTGCCATCTATAAATCATGCTTCTGCATCAGTTGTTTGCTGCCCAGATGCACCTTGGTTCATGGACAATGGGCCAGTCCAGCAATGAAAGCAGGTCAGAAATTTTCCAACATAATAATTGTGTTGAAAAATGGTTTGTGAAACCTGAAATGTCTTGTGAAAAGAGATTGGATTTGAAGAACTTTTACTGAATCACAGGCAAGGGTCTCCATAATTTTTGTAGTAAGCCTTATTTGGGATGTCAGTGTTAAAGATATACATAAAAATATATATTGCCAACCCATTAGGTTGCCTGACAGCACTATAATATGTGCACAACTAAATCTTTTGTAAAACAGACAAAGCATTTCCTTTTGTCTTACAGCCCCCTACACAGAGCATAGTAACACTGGTGCTTGACATTTACCCTCACCTTTTATTAAACTCCTGCCCGGCAGGCTTGAAGTGAATGTATAAACACTGACAGTTTTCTCTGTGCTACTATGTGTCCTGTGGAAATAACTTGTAGTACTACAGGTTTGGGCAATTGTAAATTGTCTGTGGTCACTTATCAGAGTACCATTTACACACTGAAGATGTTGCAAGATTTTATATTTCTTATTTTTCTAAACATGTGCTCCGCATATCAACTCCTTCCTCATTTTTGCTGGCAGTTGCCTATGCTGCACAGCATTTTTCAGCTATTTATTCAGCTTTAACCCTATTGTAAACACACTTACTATTAATGCACAATCATTCCAGTGGGGTGAGCACAGTTTTGCTGAAATAATCTGCAAGTGGAGAAATGTTAGCAATGATTAATAGAGAAAATACTCCATGCTGTATTCAGTTACAGCTACTTGTTCTTGAAGATTTAACTTTTCATATTTTCATATTCTGTGTGCTCATTTTTAGAATTTTTCTTTTAGAATAGTTAGAGTCACAACTATGGGTTTATCTTCTACAGTTGGATACTGCCTTGCTTTCAGATACACTGCACATGTCAGAATGTATCTGAGATTTTCTTGATATAGTAATGTAAGGAAAGTAGATGTCAGAAGAACCTTTTATGATTATATTAAATACATTTTAATCCTCATTTTAGAAATTCTGCATCCAAGAAGAATTATATGGGCCAATCTATATCACACCTTACTATGGAGCATGTCCTTGCAACAAATTGTAGCCCTAATTAGTTTTTGAGGTTGCCAAGCCAAGTACTCAGAAGTTAGAAATGCCAGAGTTAAGGCTATCTGTGCAATGATATAGACACCTCCAAGCACAGCTCCCACTGATTAAGCTGTATCTTCAAGTTCTCTGTACTTTTGGTTTCATGTCAGGCACCCAGAATACCAGGGACACAGACGTAGCGGCAACCTGTGAAAAGATTGATTAAAGTGACTTGCTCAGCTTCACATTGGAGCCCTGTGGTAGAGGCTGGGATAGAAACGAGTTCTCCAAGGAATCATTCAGCTTCTCTAAACACGGGCCTTCCTTTCTCTTCCTGCATTCCCCTGCCTTGTTCACAAACACGTCTTCCAACTTCTGTAACAAATGAAATAAAACCTGCAATTATGGGGATAATCTCAGCCCTAGGCTGATTCATGCTCAGTATATGTGGAATCCTTAGGGATTTTACCTGTGAAGCTCTAGCAAATCTTTACTGAGAATGAGCAAACCGTACTATTTAAAAGATTTTTAACTTGGCCAATTTTGGGCAGGTTTTCATTGGGACTAAATAAAACACCTCAAACTCTTCTATTAAATCTCAACTCCCCACTCTAAAGAATGGAGATGCTAGAAGAAGTCATCACAACTAAACAATATTAGTCAAACAATAATTTTTCTCCCTAGTTTTATTCTTGGAAAAGGCTATGCTATATTGGCTGAAATATTCTATAAAATTAGCCTGAGGCAGTGACCCTGCATGGAAAAATGCAGCCAAGGTGGTTAAAGTTTGGCAAAATTATCAGCAACTCAAAACAGAGTCTTATAATGGGGAGTCCCAGGTAACCTCAGCCATTGGTGATGCTGCCATCCCTGTCTGTAACATAGCAGATGTATCTAATATGTTATAGGAGGGGATGGCAGCACCACTTATGATTAAGGTTACCTTTTAAAATAAGTCCCTTTATTTTAAGAACCACTTTTCATATGTTTATGCACAGACTGCCTGCAATGTTTCTATGCATTCCAGATTCCTGTATGTGCAAATTTGTAGCTTGCTAGCCAGGCAGCTGCAGACAGGGCTTCAAGACTTCTTTAGTCCTAGCATGATTCACAGGGGACAAGGATCCCAGAAACTACAGCTTTAAAGCTCTCATGCTCCATGTGCCTCCTGGGATAACCTTCTGAATGTGCCAAAATGAGGGCAAGCTGCAAAACCAGGGGCCAAACCCCCAAACCACTGAGGGGTGGTATTTAAACCAGTCTCCCAGTCAGTAACAAAACATGCTTCTGATTCCCCACTCTGGTCATCACCAAGCATAACAAAAAAGAAACAGCCCCCTTACTGCACATCAGTTCCTATGGTCCCCTCTAGCCACTGGGTCTCTTAAAGAAATGGGTTCTCCTGACCCCAAAGGGCCAGCCACATCACCCCAAACAAGATAGGCTTGGATCTTACCCAAAATACCACACTGCCAACCAATCCTTTAGTAACTACAACTAAAAGTTTAATATAAAAGGAAAACAAACAAAATATGAGAGATGTTAAAGGGTCAAAGTGCATCACATACATACAAATGATTTAGAATCCATAGAAAGCAAATCCTTGAAGATCCTGTAGTTTGCAGGTTAGTCCCACTCCTCTGGTGTGCACCACCAGCAGCAGCAGCTGGGTGGGTCTCAGTCCTTTGTTCAGTCCCAGGAGAATAGTTCAGAGGAGGATGTCGGTTGCAGAGAGGCTGAAGACTGAAGACTAAAGACAAAATGGAGATGGGTCCCCTGCCTTTTATCTCAGAGTCCTTGCCAGATCCAAATGGAGTTGGGACACATGGTTAGTCTGGCTAACTGGTCAAACAGGTTTCTTTTTGGGCCAACTGCAGCTGGGAGGCTCCCTAATGGGAGCCATTAAGAGGAACAGTAATTTTGCAGACACCCAGTCTGGGATTGCCTTAGGAACAAATCACTTGGAACACACATAAAAACAAATAGATTTCTAATTTCTAATACAGACATGATACCTACATACAAACCATATAATTGTTCTTGGCTGATTACAGCTTTTCTGTTGATACCAAACATGGCATGTCACATATGGATTACTGCCAATATGAAATATTAATATTAAAAATAATCATAAACAGTCCTCTAGACCTAGACAGCGTCACACTCCTAGCTCAACTGGGGTTTGGAGATTCCCAGTTTCCCATTAACCTGCCAGGTGGGAGGCCTTGAAGTGCGAAAGCTTTAGCAGTTCCAGCTCCCCGGCTCATATCTCCTCAGCAATCTGAGCTTCCAGGGCAGGAGGTTCCACGGGAACCCACTATATATGCTGTCCCAGAGCTGTGACTTCATTTCCTTTCATAGAGAATTTCAATATTTTTGGTCTTCACTACAAATCAGAATGGAACCAAATTTCAAAATCCTCCATGAAACAGAATGATCTGTCTCCCTATTACAGTTCCAGTGACAGTAGCATTGACCAGCAAAGGCAAAGTATATTATATGTCCATATCCTGGGGAGAAGTATCCCTTGAAGAGAGGGAGCACAATCCACAAATGCATTCTGGTTCTAGAGAGATGTCAAAATGTTCTTTCTTCATGAGAAAATCCTTATGGTTTGATGGAGCCATATTGGACTGGGAACTTGATAGGCCCCATACCACCAACGAGGGATTTAAAGAGAGTCTGTGAATCCAGTTGAATCCCAACCTGTTACACCTGCAGACAAAGTCAGTAGTGGAGAAGGGTGTTAAAAGGAGGAGACCTAGTCCTGTTGAAGGCAGTGGTGGATTTCCCATTAGGCTCTGTAGGCACAGTGCCTAGGGCCTACGAAATTTTTAGGGCCTATGAAGGAGGAAAAATTAAAAAAGCAGAAAAAATAAGAAAAAATAAGGAAAATCACATGGTTTAGCATTAAAATAGTTTAAAGTGCATCATGTCAATCGATATAACTCAATTGGCGTTTACTCTTTTTGCATATTTCAGAGCGAAAGTGCCTAAGGCCTACGAACACCAAAATCCAGCCCTGGTTGAAGGCTGAACAGAAAGGAGAGCTGAGCTTTCTTACTGCCTTAATTAAGGAAACTTCATTCCAGTCAGGGTAAGACAGCTTGCTGCCTAGACAAGCCATTTAATGGCTCAGTTGATTAGATGGACAAGAAGGGACTAGCTACACAAAGACAAGTCCAAAGGAGAAGGTCAGTGTCCAACCAATGAATCCTTGGACAACTTTGACTTTTGGTCCATTATTTTTCCCTTTTTTGTTTTGGACTCTAACATGCTGGAAAGGGTTGTATTCCAGTGTGACCTAGCTGGTAGTCTAAGGCTTCACCATACAAGAGCTGTAAGGGGTGACAGCTGACCATTGGAACACACAGCAGGGAAACTGAGCCCTGACAGATCACAAAGCAGGTTCTGCCTAGATAACCTAGTTACATGGCTTGTATTTCATTTTTCAAAATCTAGGCTATGTTGGGGATCAGGAGCAATATCCTTGGCTGATGTGAATAAGCATCTCTTCATTGATTTCAGTAGGATCCTGTGCTCAATTACTAGCTCCTGTGAATGGTTGCACAGATTTACAAGAGGAATAACATGGCTTTGTTTACACTGTTACTCTAATGTTAATAAAACAATATACAATTTTTAAGAGGGACTTCTACTGTACAATAAGTGGATTTATAGGCAGACCAAATCTTTGTAAATCAAAAAGGACATGTTTACACTTACTAGAGCAATAGGTTAAATGTTTCCTCCTACAGAGCTGTGACAGTTCAAGTATCACAGCTAGTCTTTGTGCTGTTGAGTGCCCCACCCTTGAACTGATTTCTTTTGTAGCATTTATGACATATTATCTATACTTATATTTCTCTTCCCCAGTCTTCTCCTTTTCCAGCCCCTCCTACCTTTGGCATTATTTGCTTTGGCACCCAGAGGAATTAAATACTGTACATTTCTTTACAATAGAAATTATTACTGGCAGTATTGCTCATCTCATGCATTCAAAATATCAAGAGATTATTTTAAAATTATGAGATTTTAAAACATTACTACATGTTGAGTATTCTGTAATTGCCTTTTAGTTTCTTGGCTTTTCACGCGCACTCACTTCACAGTTTCAAGGTAGGTATTCTCTACCAACATGAGGGCTAGAATCTTAATTTTTTAAGGTGAAGATTCTCAGCTAATTTCTTGATTCCAGCTGCTGGGGCCTTAAGGATAACATCAAATGTTGCCAGCCTCACAATAAAAGTATGAGTTCTCAAAGCTGTGCTGGTAGGTGCATACTTTCCACCACATCCTTTCAGGATTGCAGATCTGATTTTCCTTGATCTTTAAAACATTTTAAAGGATTGAGCTGTGGGCCTTATATTAGGAGCTGAAAACAATGGCATGATTGTGGAGTGTGCATTAAGCAAGGAGGCAGACTGGAGATTTCAGAAGGAATAGGGTTTTCCCACTGCATTGAGCTTCCACACAAGATGACAATGTTGATGATATATGTTTTTTTTTATTATTTTTAAAAATCCTTCAATGAAAGTGAAACAAAACACCACTATGCCATATTTTAGCCCACTTAAGATGTTGCAGTGCCATTTGTCATTAATATGGAAGCTAAACACTTTAAAAATATTTCTGGCTTATACAAAAGGTTTTGAAGCATTTCAATGATTTATGAAGCAAATAGGCTTCCTCGATGTCTGTGAAACACCACTGATGGAGTCAGTGAATGCAGGAAGAAGCACCCATTATAGTACCTAGAACATAGTATGTAACTGGTTTTTGTTCCATTAACAAGTTGTGAAAAAGTCATGATGGTGATTTTAGCTGTAAACATTTTAGAGTGTAATCTGTTTTTGGAAAATTAAGTCTATCTGTAGTAGTGTGGCAAAGGACAAAACATTTTAAAGGAGGCAAGGAACGTATCCTGTTACCACGCAAAAGAGACTGACAGTGTATATCATTTTACACCTCAGGACAATACTAACATGCTCCTGCCCTCACCATGGGCACTTCCAGAAACTCCCTCAGAACAGTCCCCTAAATAAAGTAGGTCTCTTCCAAAGTACAAATACTAACATGAAGAAGATACTGACTTTTTAACTCTGAACATCTGACATAGTGTCTTCCTACTCCTTTTACCAGAATGGCTTCCCAGTCACACAAACGCTTAACCTCCTCTTCCTGTGGGGTACATAAAAGAGCTGGGCATTACTACCCAAGATCTTTCTGCCCTTTAACGCTCTCTTGGCTCTTCCACAAATCTCACCAGCATCTACGGAAGAGGATAGAGCTTAGGATGGGGTCTCTTATCAAGTGGACTGATCAACTCTGTGCGATTTTGACCGAGAAAAACCTATAGATCTTAGTATAATTGTAGCTCAGTTGTATTTCAATAGGAGGCATGATCTTTTGGTCAGTGCCACAGTTTCCCAAATCACAGGCAGAGAACTTGGCTTTTCCCAGTCAGCTCTAGCTGTACCTTCTGTTTAGAGTAGCTGAAGGGAACTGCAGAGTTCTTTAGGAGCTAGAGGCTCTGGGGAGAGTTTAAAGAGTGTTCTTTTTATGTTCACATGCTTATGGAGTCCCTCTGCCTGTGCACCAATGTCAAGAGGCCACTATTTTTGGATGGATCATCTCTACTCCACAACCATGACCTTCCCACGTAAAGACAGAAGGCCAAATCTGTAGCTTTAATAAATTGGCATTGTTCCACTAAGTCAAAAGAACAATGAGAATTTACATAAGTAGAGGATCTAGTTCAGGAAGTAAGAGGGTTTTTAAAAAAAATAGTGATAAGAAGGAGAAAGAAACTGGAGCATTGCTAGACACTTCTTGCTGCAGAAGCATCTGACAGATGGGTTAAAGGTAAAGCTGGGTAGGTGGGAATTTTTCAGATACACTGTTTTTGTTGGACCTGAAAGTTTCACAGGACAAGTTTCTCAGGTCCAGGTTGGAATTTTTAGTCAAAACCAGGGAGACGCTGACGATTTCACTGGCCCACTCAAGTACCATCTTTTGTCCACTTACAAGACAGCAGTGAGGGGATCCAGCTGCTGTATTCCCAGGCGTTTTATGCCTCTTTAATTTGAAGTTGGACCATGAACTGTGCTTATTTTCATGTCTCAAGGCTCAGTCTTGGGGTGCAGATCCTCTCTTTAGCACCCTCTTCTAAGAGCTGTGACCACATGACCCTCAGGGTTGCCCAAAGAAGCACTGGTGACCCCTCAATTCTCTCCCATAACCAGTGTGACTGCCATTGGAATACAGTGTCCACAGTCCAGGAAGGATGTTGATAAATTGGAGGAGGCTCAGAGAAGAGCCATGAGACTGATTAAAGGATTAGGAAACACGCCTTGTAGTGATAGACTCAAGGACTTGACTCTATTTATCTTAACAAAGAAAAATTACTTGATTACAGCCTGTCACGACTGACCTGGGAAACAAATATTTGATAAATTGGCTCTTAAGGGTAGAGGATCCAATTGCTGGGAGTTGAAGTTAGACTAATTTTGAGTGGAAATAAGGCATGAATTGTTAACAGTCAGAGCAATTAACAGCTGGAACAATTTATCAAGGGTCATGGATTCTGTGTCACTGACAATTTTACAACCAAAGGTGGACTTTTTAAAAAAGATATGCCCTAGATATTATTTGGGGGGAAATCATATGATCTGTGTTATACAGACAGTCAGATTACATGATCACAATAATTCCTTGTGGTCTGGAATCTATGAATTGTTCAGAACCAATGTTTCCTCTAAGCTGCACGGCATCTGGTGCAGGGAACGCTGCTGGCCACACATGGCCGGCAGGCAGCTGCAGTCCCTGCCTGGCTGGAAGACAAAATCTTCCGGATGGCTGACAGCTCCTCTGAGCTGGGAGTTTTTAAAACTCCCAGCTCAGAGTAAGCTCTCACTGAGCATGCGCAGACTCTCTGCGCATGGTGATTGGGCGCTCCCCCAGCCAGAGGAGTGGCCAGGGGCCAGGCCGTGCTACTCCGGCAGCCAGGTAAGGGAACCTTAACTGTCCCCCCTTCCAACTCTCGGGGGGGCCATGGACCATCGGGGCTGGAGGCTGCTCTGCCTGCCTGCCCACCCAGCCTCACTGCAGTGGGGTGGAGCAGCCAACCCAGCCTACCCCCAGCCGGCTGCACCTCCCTGGGGGTGGAGA
Source organism: Podocnemis expansa (assembly GCA_007922195.1). NCBI lineage: Eukaryota > Metazoa > Chordata > Testudines > Podocnemididae > Podocnemis > Podocnemis expansa. The sequence continues at coordinate 10,696,671 of ML681964.1, read as the reverse complement.
GGGCTGGCACTTGAGCTGCGGCATGTGGGATCAGGGCCCTGGAGTGGCCTGCTCTGAAGACTTTGGGTTACATTGTCCCCAGCCCCCGCCAGGCCTGAAGGGGCTGGGGGTGAAGTGGCCCAAATTCTCCAGAGCGGGCCACTCCAGGGCCCCAACCCTGCACACCGCAGCTCAAGCGCCGGCCCTCCCCACCCCTTGGGGAGGCGTGACCAGGGGTAGGCTGGGCTGGCTGGTCAGTGCTTGCTGCCAGGAGGCCGGGCAGGCAGAGCTTGTGGCCCTGGTGGTCTGTGGTCCTCTGCTCCCCCGTGGCGGGGACAGTGGGGGGGGGGCAGGACTGGGCCACCAGGGGGCAGAATCGGGCCTGCGCGGGGGGGGGTGTGTGCAGCCAGCAACATATGTTGCTCAGCTGCATTCGGGACAAAGAGGGAACATCAGAACTCCAGCCTTGTGGATGATCTGGTCCCATTACAATGGGGACTGGTTTATGTGCGGGTGTCGGGGGACAAGCCCCCGGCGACCGCACGTAAACCAGCCTGCATGTATACGGGACCGGAAGGCCTTCCCCAGGGCACCAGCCCAGGCCCCGCTCCCTGGCCACGGGCCATGACCTTGGCCCCGCTTCTGTGCTGGGGTCTGAGCTGGCCTCAGGTGCCTGCTGCCGCCAGCCTGGCCCCGGATCCCCGGCTAGGGACATGGCAGGGAGCGGCAGCGGTGGCCACTTCCAGCCCCGTTCTAGGTCCGGCTGCCCGCGGCTGCAGCTACTGCTCCCTGCCATGTCCCCAGCTGGGGATCCGGGGCCAGGCTGGCGGCAGCAGGCACCTGAGGCCAGCTCAGACCCCAGCACAGAAGCAGGGCTGGGGAGAGGGGCGTGGGCTGGTGCCTGGGGCCTGTCTCTGGGGCAGCGACACTCATGATCCCATTTATGCAAGGCGCGTTAATGGGACCTGTGCATTACTGTGGGGCCTTTGGGGGACATCCCGTTACCGTGCGTTAACTGGTTCCATGTGCAAACTGGTTACGCAGTAATGGGTCCCCCCTGTACTTACCTCTTCAAGGGGCACATGAATAGCATAACACAATACACAGCCAGACTTTGCACAGGAATCTAAAATATTGATCTTTACTTAATCACACAAGAAATACACAAGAACAATAAACCCTACGAGCATTGCTCTGCCTCATTTTCTTTACCACTGCACATCAGTCTTTGGGCTAGTGTCACCATTTCTGGGGCCATCTGGAGTCCTTCTGCTGCAATCCATGGTTTATATTCTGAAACATCTCCCCATAGATCACCTTCCCTGAGCTTGACTGATCTCTCCCTTTCCCGTGTCCTACTGTTCTGTATGGCTCTCTCAGTCTTCCCTGTGTGAGTCCTTCCTGTAATCTTTCTGTCTGTCAGTAAGTTAACTTCTACATCAGCCTCTTCAGGTAATTCCAAATCCTTATGCAGTGGCTTCATATTAAGTCAACTTCTCCTCTGATAAACATGTTTTCCTGGATAGGAGCCCGCCTACTGTGTAGAGTGATTCTGTTTGCAACAGGAGAGCACTTAAGTCAATAGCCTTTATTAGCTTTGCCATTAGCCTTTGGAATTCCTGACCAGCATGAAGATAACAGGACAACAGAGAAAATTAGAATGTCACATCCAAGGTAGAGTCTGCAGTTTGACACAGATACATATAAAGAGCCCTCAGTATCAAACAAGATTCCTAAGAATATAGTCCTTAGATATAGCACTCACTTGGGCTATAGATAACCAAGGTTCAAGTCCCTGCTCCAAATCATGCAGAACAGAAACCTGAACATAGGTTTCCCATTGGCATACATAAGTGGCCTAGCTACTGTGCTAATGAATATTTCATGGTTGGGCTCTTCTCTTTGAGTCATGTGGCACTTAAAGACTAACAGATTTATTTTTCGCATGAGTTTTCGTGAGAGATAATCCCACTTTGTCAGATGCTTTGAAGATGGGTGAACTTAGAGAATGTACTGTTTCACTTTGTATAAATAATTAAATATTCATGGGGCCAGGAAGGAAGACTGATAATAGCCCCATGGTCAGTCACACCCATTAGGTGTGGGAGATAACAGGATGTTTATTAATACAAAACAGAACAGCTCCAAAAGGAGAGACTGAATTAGAAAGACAACTGACTCTATAGTTCTTCTCTGACTGTGTGATTCACAGAGGACTTGACCCAGATGAGTGCCATAGCCACTAAGCTATTGGTTGTTCTGGAGCCTCTCCCTTGGTTTTTATAAAAGTATTTGAAAAGTCTCAGTTCTTCTTCAAGTGCTCCTCACATCATTCAGTTCTACGTGTGTCTACACCCTCTCAGTGCCACTTCCCAGCAGAGCACAGGAAATCATGCTAGGCATTGATCTTGACACTGAAGTGCTGGCACCACTCCAGCTCTCCCCAGCCAACCCCCTCTTGGGGACAAGGCCTGGAACCCATCCTGGTGCCCTCAACACCAGGGGCCTTCAAAGCCACAAAGGCCCTTCTGCTCCTACCAATGCCCAGAGCCCCAAGGCCCCTGAAGCCAAAGGGGAAGCCAGCCCTCCTTTCCGGAGTGTGGGCTGTTCTGGAGCAAGGACGGTTGCTGACTACCCCGGCACTGCAGCCATCTCCACACCATGAGGCACTGGAGTGCAAAGAGGTCCAGGGATCTCCCTCATCCTTGGAGACCTTCGCCTTCCCTGGCACCAAGCCAAGGCACAGGCAATCCACACTCCCCCTGGCATCACCAGAGCTGATATGGAAGCACTCTTGTAAGTGCTCTCCTTCACCACCTTGGCACCCTAGTGTTTCCCCAGCGCTGTCCACGCTGGCACTGGCTTTAATAAGACCTGCCTCCACAGTGCTGACTAAGCCTGCTAAGCACCGCAGGAGAGGCCATTCCCCTAGCCACAGGGACCCAGCACCACATTCACCTACCCATTCCAGCCAATGGCAGGACTGGCCTGCCCATGAGGGGCCACTGATACTGGGCTCTCCCTGATACCACCCTCATAGTTGGTCCCACTTTTCTGGGGCCTCTGTGGAGGAGCCCTCCCACGGCATCATTGAGCCTAGGGATAGCAGCCCAAGATTCTGCTCATCCTGGTCCCCAAATGAGGTCTTGAATCCTCCACCATGGTCCTATAGGGATCCCAGAACCCACTACGACCTCCTCCGCTAAATGACAGTGAACTTGGGCCTGGAGGATGAGCCACTCGGGGGGGGGGACCTAGATCCCCTCTTTGAACTGGGGTTCTCAGCTCCCCCAGCCACACTCCCGGTGCGGCTCCATGACAGCATGTGCAACCTTGCTATAGCACACTGGCAGACCCCTGCTTCTATCTTGCTGGTCTCCGAAGTCGAGGCCACAAATACCCCTTCCCCCAGAGAGGTTCGATTTCCTGGTTGACCACCCAGCACTGAGCTCTCAGGTGGTGGAAGCTGCCTACAGACAGGAGAGACTCAGTTGACCAGCCCCCCTCCAAGGTCCAGGGAGGCAAGGTGGTTAGACCTCCTGGGGAGGAAGGCCTCTTCAACCTCTGCCTTCCAGCTCTGCATTGCCAATCACCAGGCATTGTTTGGCCAATATACTCTTGACCTATGGGAGTCCATGTGGCACTTCCAAAACCTTTTCCCCCAGGAACACCTGGAGGATTATGACTTGGTTGTAGAGGAGGGCATGCTGGCCTCCCGTGATGCTCTCATTGCCACCTGGGATGCCTCTGACATGGCCGGCAGTGGGTGTCACCTCAGCCGTTTTCATGTGGAGGGTGGCATGACTCCAAGAGTTAGGCCTGCCCCAGAACATGCAGCAGGCTATACAAGACCTCCCCTTTGAGGGGCAATCACTCTTTGCAAGAGCCATCAACTCTATGCTGCATGGCATGAGGGACCCTAGAGCCACCCTTAGGCCCCTGGGCATGTGCATGCCACAAGTGGCCAGACCCTCCCCCAGGCCACAGCAGCCCCCTCAGCAGTTGCTGCAGTGGGTGTATCAGCAATGGAAGTCAGAGTGAACAGGGATCCAGAACCCCTTTGCCTTCCAGGACACTCTACTAGGGACCTAAGAACCCTTCTGTGCCCCGAATAAATTTGCCCAAGCCAGGTGCTACCCTTTTCAACCCAAAGTAGCCCAGTACCCAGGGACTGGCAACCTTAAACTGCCCACTCATCAGCCAGTCTCGGGATCCCTAACCTCTCCTATAGGGCAGTGCCAAACTACTAACCTTCATCAGACCTAACACCCTAAAGGGAATAAAGTCAAAGGGAAGCAAAATGGAATAGAAAAAGTGACTTAATACACACACACATATATGTGTGTATATACAGGGGGAGGGAATGTGGGTGACTAGCTAGTGTAGGGGCTAAGAGTGTCATCCTTTTATATGGGAGACTGGGGTTCAAATCCTGATTGGTACCTCCCTACCTTTCCAGTAGGGGTCCTTAGGCAAAAGACCCCCTAATGCCTCACTTACCTACCTCAAATATGAGAGTTACATGAACTAGGAGAGTCACGCCGGCTCGGACGTTGCCCGGATTAACAAAGTCCGCACCAGATGTTGGGGAACCAGGAAAATCTGATGATAAGTGGGCTACTGGAACAAACCATACATGGATGAGACAAGAGAACCTGGAATTGATGGAATGCTACTACAACAGTAGACCTAAGGAGAGGGGATATATGAAACGTATGAGGGAACTATGGATGGACAAAATACCTACATCCACACTAACCGAGAAACAGCTAGTTACCCAACGCTTCAACATAGTAAAGAGGAAGCTGCTCTCACAACTGGAGATAGACCAACTCCACATTACATCCCAGACTCAAGAAGAAGACCCGGAAGAACAACTAGATGCGCAGCCAACACCTGAAGCTGGAACTTCACTGCCACCCCCTCCATTACAGAGCACAGCAGCTGATATGAGGCATAAGATCATGGATAAACTAGCTACAGTCAACCCTCGAGACTGATTACCAAGGCTCATTAGAGAAGTACCATCAGATAGTATGTTAGAAGATGCCAATAGAGCCCTAATGACAATTCCTACTACCACCATAACTCAAACCAATGAACTGGTATACGCTACAGCCTCTGTAATCCTGAAGATGCTTGGCTACACGATCAAGAAGAACAGCAGTACATACCCCCCTGGAAAATGAGGTTGGAGGATAAGATCAAGGCAACTTGGAGAGAAGTTAGTCAGCTGGTGGAACTACAGAAGGGTGTAGAGATTAAGGATAAGACTCGACTACTGAAAAAATACAAGGGCCTGACTCCATCTGAAGCCCTAGAGCAGGGGTACTCAAACGGCAGCCCGCGGTCCACAATGCGGACCGCAAAGACCTTTCCCGTGGACCGCGACAGCAGGGGCGTCACTGGGGCGGGGAGAGACCCGGGGCACGGGCCCCGCCCCCGCCCCCAGAGGGCAGGCTCCACCCCCCAGCCAGAAGGGCATGCCCCCTGGCTTGGGATACAGCCGGGGGAGGCTGCGCCGCTGCCGGCAGCTAGGCCGTGGCGCGGTGCGGCACAGCCTGGACTGGCCCAGCCTGGCCTGGCCCAGCATGGCCCACCATGCCGCACAGCTTCAAGCCCGGAGACCTGGTCTTCACCAAGATGAAAGGGTACCCGCACTGGCTGGCCCGGGTGAGCCCCAGCCCAGCCTGCCTGGGGGCTGCCCTGCCTCTGCCCCTGCCCCTGCCCCACGCTGGGGGCAGGGTCTGAGTGTTGAGGAGCTGGGATGCTCCGGGTCATGGGGTGCTGGGGTGGGTGGTGGGGTGGTTGTTGGGGAAATGGGGTGCAAGGGTGGCTGTTGGCAGAGGTAGGGTGCAGGGTGTAATGGGTCACGAGGTGCTGGGGTGGGAGCTAGAGTGTGATGGGGTGTCAGGAGATGGTCCCGTATCATGGGGTGCAGAGATGGGTGTTGGAAGAGATGGAGTGAAGAGGGAGAAGATGATGGATTGTGGGGAACAGGGTTGTGGAGAGATGAGGTGAGGAAAGGGATATGGATTGGGCAAGAGGACATCAGGGATGACAGTTGGCAGCTGGGGTAGTCGGGTGTGTGTGTGTTTTTTTTTTTTTGACAAAGTTCAAATGTCTTGGTCAAGGTAGGCGAAGGTCCAAATTCAAGAGAAAGCAATCCAAAAAAAGTAAAGAAATAAAAAGAGGTTGGGGTCTGTTCAAAAGCACCTGGTGGTCTCAATTTGGCCAGCAGTCTGCATATTGATGGTCTCAGGGATGGGTGAGAGGGGAGGTTCAAGGTACAGGATCCAGGGTGGGGGAGCAGGATGAATCTCAGCATGGGAGTTGTCCTATGTCATTGAGAGTTCAAATCAAATCATAGGGCTGGAAGGGACCTCATGAGATCATCAAGTCTAACCCCCTGGGAATTGAACCCAGGACCTTCTGTATGTTAAGCAGAGGTGCTAGCCACTAGTTACTGGCTTGTGATTAAGTTCCAGAGGGGGGTAGCCATAGTACTCTAGTTAAGCAAAAGAAACAAGGAGTCCTATTCCCCAGTGTTTGAATCTAAATTAGTGCATTGATTTGCTGTAACAGTCTGACCTGATCCTGTGACTTACACTTCCTTGCATTTATTTTTCTCCCTTTCTGTAAGTTCCCCCATCTTCAAAGCATCTGATGAAGTTTGATTTTTCTCCCATGAAAGGTCACGAGATAGATAAATTTGTTAGGCTTTAAAAATGCCACAGGACTCCTTGTTGGTTTGGCTTGTTGTTGGGTGTCAGGGGTGGTATTAACTGCATTGTGATACGTTTGTGTGGTGTGGCTAAAGTGCTTGGAGAGGGTATGTATGAGACACACAGTATGATGGTATCTGTTGGGGATGGTTTCAAGTGACAGTTCCTGGAGGAGGTGGGGGTATATTGGGTATTACTGATGACTGGGAGCAGTCATGGTGTGTGGGGCATACTGTGTGGGTGAGAGTGCGTTGGGTAGTGTTCCTGAAAAGTAAAGATGGTAGAGACCCTAGGGCAGGGGTACTCAAATGATGGCCCGCGGTCCACAATCCGGACCGCAAAGACCTTTCTGGTGGACTGCGACAACAGAGGCGTCGCTGGGGTGGGGAGAGAGCCAGGGCACGGGCCTCGCCCCCAGAAGGCAGGCCCCGCCCCCAGCCAGAAGGCCACGCCCCCTGGCTCGGGATAGGGACCCCGATGAATGGTGGAAGGCTGAATGTGGACCGGCTCGCAAAAAGTTTGAGTACCCCTGCCCTAGAGACTGCTAAACAAAGGCTCACAGCACTGGCCACCAGGCTAAGGAGATACACTAGAGAAGCAGAGGCCAAAAAGATAAATGCCCTGTTCTCCAAAGAACCATTCAAGGTGTACTCCCAACTGCAGTGCAACAACACAATAACAGCAGAGCCACCAACAGCAGAAACTGAAGAGTACTGGAAGAACATATGGGAGAAAGAGAAGACTCATAACACCAGTGCAAAGTGGCTGCAGGACCTGAGAACAGACCACAGCAATCTCCCAGAACAGGAACCAGTCACCATCACAGTAGCAGACATCCAACAGCGGGTCAAGAACATGAAGAGCTGGACAGCACCTGGCCCGGACATGAGCCACACCTACTGGCTAAAGAAACTAACAGCAGTGCATGAACGTCTAGCAGCACAGATGAACCAGCTGCTAGCAGCAGGCTCCCACCCAGACTGGCTAACACAAGGAAGGACAGTGCTGATCATGAAAGACCCCCCACAAGGGAACAGCACTGTCCAACTACTGGCCAATAGCCTGCCTCCCCACAACATGGAAAGTCCTATCAGGCATCATAGCCTCCAAGCTACAGGACCACATGGGCCAGTACATGAGCACAGCTCAGAAGGGCATTGGGAACAACACCAGAGGCTCAAAACACCAGTTGCTCATAGACAGAGAAGTCACCCAAGACTCAAGGTCTAGACAGACCAATCTGAGCACAGCCTGGATTGACTACAGGAAACCCTACGACTCAATGCCGCACACATGGATCTGTGAATGTCTGGCGCTATACAAAGTCAACAGGACACTAAGGACCTTCCTCAAGAACTCAATGGGACAGTGGAAGACAACACTGGAAGTCAACTCAAGGCATCTTGCACAAGTGGCCATCATGTGCAGCATATACCAAGGTGATGCGCTGTCCCCGCTGCTGTTCTGCATTGGCTTGAACCCCCTCAGCCAGATAATCACAAGGACTGGATACGGATACAAATTCAAGAGTGGAACTACCATTAGCCACCTCCTCTACATGGATGACATCAAGCTGTATGCTAAGAATGAACGAGACATCGACTCGCTAATCCACCTGACATGGATCTACAGTGAGGATATTGGGATGTCATTCAGACTGGAGAAGTGTGGCCGGATGGTAGTAAAGAGAGGGAAGGTAGTCAAGACTGATGGGGTAGAACTACCAGCAGGCCACATAGCAGACATACAGACCAGCTACAAATACCTTGGCATCCCACAGTCACATGGGAACCACGATGAGGAGGCAAGGAAGACAGCAACATCCAAGCAATGTTCCCTGTAAGCTGCGCTGGCGCGCTGCAGCGCAGCCCACCACAGCTGTCAGCACAGGGAAGGCTGCCGGCAGCGTATGGCCAGCAGCCAGAGGCCCTACATAGAGCTCCTGTGGAACAGGGAGTTTTCAAAACTCCCGCCCAGAGAAGCTCTAACGGAGCATGCCCAGAAAATCTGAGCATGCTCCGTAGAGCTTCTCTGGCCCCAGGAGCTGTGGCTCCAGCCACAAAGTAAGTTTATGGGGACTGCCGGCAGCAGGGGCTGGGAGGCTGCTGGGCAGCCGGCAGTGGGCCCGTGGGAGTGGGGGGGAGGGATGGCCAGGAGCAGGCCCATGGGAGCGGGAGGGCCTCCGGGGGGGGGGCCCAGGAGCGGGCCCATGGGGGCAGGGGGGCCGCCGGAAGTAGGGGGCAGCTGGGAGCAGGGGACGGGGGGGCGGCCAGGAGCGGGCCCGTGGGGGTGGGGGGGACCGCTGGGAGTGGGGGGGCAGGAGCTGGCCCACGGGGGGGCAGCACAGCAGGCCCGCGGGGGGGGGACAGCGCAGTGAGCAACATGAGTTGCTCAGCTGCCAGCACCTCTTAGAGGGAACATTGCATACAAATACCACCAAAGGGATAAGACAGGTCCTGAAGAGCCAACTCAATGGGAAGAACAAGATCCACGCCATCAACAGGTACGCCCTGCCAGTCATCAGATACCCTGCCGGTATAGTGAGCTGGCCAAAGGAGGACATGGAGGCTTCTGATGTGAACACCCGGAAGCTCCTCACAATGTACGGAGGTTTCCACCCCAAATCCAACACCCAGAGACTGTACAGCAGTCGGAAGGAAGGCGGGCGGGGTTTGGTGAGTGTCAAAGCCACTGTCCTGGATGAAACCCAGAGCATCCAGGAGTACATCAGTAAGATGGCACCCAAAGATGAGCTGCTGAGAGAATGCCTGAGGCAGCAGCAGACATGGGAGGAAGATCAAGCAGAAGAAGTGTCATGGCAAGACAAGACCCTGCATGGGATGTACCATCGACAGATAGTTGAGGTGGCTGACATTGGGAAGTCCTACGGAAAGGGCTGGACTAAAAGACAGCACTGAGGCACTGATCATAGCAGCACAAGAACAGGCACTGAGCACCAGATCCATTGAAGCAGGGGTCTACCACACTAGACAGGACCCAAGGTGCAGACTGTGCAGAGAGGCCTCAGAGATAGTCCAACACATAGTGGCAGGATGTAAGATGCAGGCAGGAACAGCATACACTGAACGGCACAACCAAGTAGCTGGCATTGTGTACAGGAACATCTGCAGAGTGTATGGGCTAGACCCTCCCAAGACCAGATGGGAGATCCCACAGAAGGTCATGGAGAATAACAGGGCTAAGATTCTGTGGGACTTCCAGATCCAGACAGACAGGCAGGTACTGGCCAATCAACCAGACATCGTGGTAATAGACAGAAGACAGTGGTGGTGATAGATGTGGCAGTGCCAAGTGACAGCAACATCAGGAAGAAGGAGTATGAGAAGCTGGAGAAGTACCAGGGCCTGAAAGAGGAACTAGACCGGATGTGGAAAGTAAAGGCCAAAGTAGTCCCAGTGGTGGTAGGAGCACTTGGAGCTGTGATTCCTAAGCTGGGAGAGTGGCTCCAACAGATCCCAGGAACAACATCAGAGCTCTCTGTCCAGAAGAGTGCAGTGCTAGGAACAGCTAAGATACTGCGCAGAACCCTCAAACTGCCAGGCCTCTGGTAGAGGACATGAGGTTGAGGAAGACACGTACCACCCATAGGGGTGAGAGGGGATTTTTTTTTTTATATATATATATTCTGTGGGAGTTGGCCACTGAACCTGCTTTGACAGGCTAGGGCAAAAAGGTTCCAGGCAATCGTGTGCTGTGGCACGTAGATGCACCTATAACTGAATGATGTGAGCAGCCCATCTCGAAGAAGGATGGTTACACAGGTAACCCACTGTTTCATCTCAGTAAAGAGCAGGAAAAGTGTTTGAAATCTCAAAAGTAAACAAATAAAATTAACTAAAATTTAAAAATTGCAGATTAGGAAAACTGTCTCCTAGCTAGCTATAGATACAAATATTTATTTTTCTTAAGTCATTTTTCATGCAAATACAAATGAAACTTTAAAATTATTGAGATGTACTCTTAGTATTACTTCTCTGTCCATAGTGGCTTTGCTATTATAAAAGCTTCAGCTTCTTAGATCCAAAGGGGCAGCTGTGTTAGTCTACATCGGTAAAACAAACAAGGAGTCTTGTGGCACTTCGAAGCATCTGTTGATGTGGGATTTTGTCCATGAAAGTTCTTGCAATAAATAAATTTGTTAGTTTTTACATGCCACAGGACTCCTTGTTTGTTCAGCTTCTGTAGTTTGCTTCCTTACTGATGAGGTACCTGATGAAGCAGGATAAAAATAAATAACATATATAAACAAAAATAATTTTTTTGCTTTTTTATATCAGAAAAGCCTGCCTTGTTAGGCTTGACTGGCAGGCCCTGAGCTAAGTGTTCAGTGCCTGTGTATGTAGCACTTAACAAATAGAACCGCACAACGCTAATTATAAAGATGTGTCTTCACTTTTTCCAGTGTACTGGAGGGATTAGAAACATCTTAAATAGTGCGTTAGAGAAACCTCTGTTTAAATATCTGAGCAAACTGAGAATTTTTGCTTGCCCACTTCAGTCCACTTGAAAGCAGTGGCTATATAAAATCATGGCTGCCCTACATTACAAGTACAAATAAGTTGGATGCTCTAATTTCGAGGCTGCTTTTGTAAATACGACACAAGGAGCACATAGTTATATTAGGAAACATTTCTTCAGGCAGTGACTTCAATGTGAGATTGAATTCAAGGACAGTGGCTCTTGTTATGTACACATGCCTTACTTTTTAGATTGTGTAAACTTGTTTATCCATGACCTACTGTAATTCATGATAGAATACTTAAAAACATGAAGATCTGCACAGATTACTCAGAGAATTTTCAACAAAATACCAAAGCTTCAGGCCTTGCTATTATCTTCCTTTTTCTCACAACAGTAAAAAGAAAATGTACTCTTTTTGCATTCTGTACATCTGTACTTGTATTATCTTTTTTGCAACACTTTATAGAGGTGCAAACGAGATAAAAGTTAGGGCAAACTTAGAAAGACATTGTGAGTCCATTTTCTGGTATTCTTTCAAGTACTGAATACTTATCAAAATTTCCTGAGCATTCTATTCTTGACCTGAATGCTACTCATATAACTCATTGTGTGCATAGTTACACTGATGCAAGCTAGAAAAGGCTGAATGGTAGCCATGTATGTGACAGGACAAGAAACTTTAACAAATAGGCTATAATAAATACAATGATGACAGCAACAATAAATTAAGAAACTCTTCATTTTAAATCCCTTCATTTAATAACTAAATAATTTACAAGTTTTATTTTTTTAACCACTTACTCTGAACTGTTGGAAAAGTAACAATAGTGAGACTGGGGAGACAGGATTGTGATTAAAACTAGACAGGTAATTGGGGTCTTTTTCCCCTTGTGGAAAATTTTGATGAGAATGGGAAAAAAAGTTTTTTGTGGAGAAATCTGAATTTCTTTTTGTGAAAAATTGAGAACTTAAAAATATTTCAGTTGAAAATCTGATTTGGCCAAAAAATATATTGGACTTTTGGTCAGATGGTACACCACAGTTTCCCCTCTTATTGATTAGAGACAGCATACAAACTACAGCTCTCACAAAACAATTTAGAATTAAAATATTTTAGTTTTCATCATATTTCAATTTGGGATCAAAATCTGAAATTTTTATGGCTTTGGGTGTTCAATTTTTGAGGAAGTTACAGTGATATTTGTAAAAGAATACTACTTTACAAATACAATGTTCTTCTAATGAGCTACATAGTATAAACATAAGTAATATATTTAATAAAATATAAATGTCAAATGCTCTTGTATCTTAGTTTCAAAGGGGTAGCCATGTTAGTGTAATTCAGCAAAAAAGCAAGGAGTCCTGTGGTACTTAAAGACTAACAAATTTATTTCTCATGAGAAGTGGGATTTTCTCCCATGAAAGCTCATGTGACAAATAAATTTGTTAGTCTTTAAGTGCCATGGGACTCCTTGCTTTTTTTCCATCCAGCTCAGTTTCTTAAAAAGACAGATAATGACTCCTGTTCCAGTAAATGCAGTGTAAATTTTTCCATGGACTTCAGTGGGATAGGGCTGAGCCTAAAGCTCTAAGTCAACAAGCCATCCCAATTCAGGAAAGTGCTTAAGCATGTGTTTAACTTTAAGCAGATATATGAGCCCTACTGACTTTAATAGGCTTTAAGCACTTGCTTAAAGATTATCACGTGTTTCAAAATGTTTCTAAATACAGAAAGATTTAAGCACATGCTTAAGGAACTTTCTGAACTGAGGTCTAAAAACTGTAGCAACGTATTCATTAGACATGCATAGACAGAAAAGGTAGACAATGAATTCTCTATCATTCATCTGCACAGAGAATACACCAATGACTGTTAGTCATTTTAAACTTTGGACCTGTAGGCTATGTCTACACCAGCCAATTAGTTTGGACTAAGCACGCTGAGTCTGGACTAATTTGACCCGTTTCTACACTAGTCTTTGGCTAGTTTAGTTCAGATTAACCAAAGGTTAGTCTGAACTAATAAATTTGAATGGTTAGTCTGGACTAAGTGCTTAGTTTGAACTTTAAGTTTGAACTAGCATGATATAGACATGAACTAATAGCTTATTTCAAACGTTTTTAGTTTGAACTAAGCCATTAGTTTGAACTAGCTGCACAGCTTAATTTGAGCTAACTTTTTAGTTTGAACTAAGCCATGTGGCTAGTTCAAACTAAAAAGCTGCAGTTAGTCCAAACTAGGCTAGTTTGGACTACCTTGGGCTTTTTCAGTTCAGACTAGCAAGTCTGAACTAAAAAAGCAGATGTAGGCATAGCTGTAATGTGAGGCTTTTACTGTTGATGAGAGTACATTTTAAAACCATGATTAAACTTGTCTGGAATTTGTCACTGCACATTTCTTCCCTGAAACCACAGAAGCCGTCAAACTCTGGTTCCAGTCCCATATTATTTACACAATCCAAACTCTCAATGATTTCTAGGGGAGCTTGAAGTGTACAGAGTATGAAGAATGCTGGCCTGTTTTCACAGATAGCTCAGGTCACATATCAATACCTTCACTAAAGTCATAAGGCATTTAGCAGAAAGACATAAATGTCATCAAAAGCAGTTCTATAATTACTTTCATAAATCTTTCATCAGCCATTTGATAGAAGTAGGTATGTACCTGGTATATCCCATTTTGATTTGCTTTTTTTCTTTTTTGACTGGCCATTCTTAATGGTCTGTGATCAGATACGATTTATAACTTGCTAAGGAAGAAAACAGTAGAACTTGTTTTGTTTAAATCCATAAAGAGCTGCATAGAGAGTTGGGATTTGAAAGATTAAGTTATGACTAAGAGAAATAGATGCAGGTGAAATATGGATTCCTTTGCATGGTGTATTTCAGGGAATCATTAATTCATCTGAATATAACCATGAGTTATGATCAGACTATTGTACTAGAATTGCTAGAAGAAAGGGATTTAGTTACACTTGTAAAGTTAAATGTGATAAGATAGTAAAATATTGATTGTTTACCACAAACAAGGCAGTAGGGCATCTAGAACATGTTTTCCATGTGGAACATAATGCAGTAATTAATCTAAAACTTCGTTTTATTTGTATATATGTATTTTAAGACAGATTCATAAAAATATTTTCATTTATGACTGATTCATACCTACAGATGAATTATGAATGTTCATTCTGTGTAGGTGCCTTCTATCACCCAGAGTAAAACAAGCAATGCTTTCTTCCCTCTTTTTGATAGTAATATAGCAGAATTAGGAATACAACAGCACTTTGGCTATAAAAGTTAGTGACTAATATTGAGGTTCTGACCTTCCAAATTGCACTTACTGTTCACTAATGATTATATCATTAGGAGTGAATTAGATAGTCAATGAAGTAGATCTTCAAATCAAAGCTGCCACTTGGAAATTTTCAATAATTTAGTCACTTATAGAATTACAACAGTATTTAATAATGACTAGGGATGTTATATTGCTGGGGGTTTGCTGCCATGAAAAATAGTTCTTTTGTGGCATTCTCTCTCTCGTAGTCTTTGTGCTTTTTAAAAGAGAATTCTAGGAAAGTTAAAACTGCTCAGACTTGGTTCAGCAATACTTACCTTGCCTTAATATGCAAGTTGCAATGGGATTACTTGTGCAGTAAGGCACTATTCACTATGAGCAGGGAGGCAGAACTGAGGCCTGAACAAATACATGTTATTTTACATAGTCTTTGCTTGGGGGAAGTTGAAAATATAAACACATATGAACTTAGTTAGGCATCAAATTCTTGAATTTACCACTCAAAAAGCCCCCAAATGTAATGACTCAATGTATTTAATTATGAAATGCACACGTCTGAATTTGGTCACAAGCTGTAAGGAGCAGCCAGCCAGTATTTCGTGGCTTAGAGAGACAGTTACACATTTTGGGTGGGATTTTTTGAAGCACTCGAGTCATTTAGAAGCACAAGAGGTATTGACTCAGTAAATGAGGAAACAGAATGCCCCCTGATGCTTTTTGGTATGTGGAGTCTGTGCACCTACTTCTATTCGCCATTTTAGGGCGCAGCTAACTCCTTTCTCCCACACACTTAGCTGGTGGCTGGTAAGTATGAAGGGCATAGTCATACCCTTGAAGCAGGAAAGAAAGATCATTGCCTGTCTTTCCCCAAAAGCAAGGGTTGTAACTCTACAGGGGCTGCACAAGTGTGATGGTCACTACGTTGGGGATTGAACAAGGAACCTCCAGAACTCAGAGTACGATTAAAGGGAAGGACCCAGATACTGTAGTGGTGACGAACTCACATCCTCTGGGGATTTGTCAAGCTGGGCACTTTTAACACAAACTGATGAAGTGTGGAGAAAGCACTGTTAATTCTTTTTCCTCTGTGAATGCAGGAGAAAGTCAGGCACAATTGGCCCAAAGGAGGGAAAATACTATAAAGGAAAATGAGCATAAAAAGTATGTATTTGCAGAACCAATATGAAGATGTTAAAGTGAAAATATAATGGACTTCCTAGGTTGATTTGCTGGGGGAAAAACAGTCTGCAGTACCCCATTAAGGGACACAGTCTATTTTCCGTCACTTACCACTGTCAGTGAAGGATGGGGATAGTAAGGCAGGGAACGTTGTGGGGTGGTAGGCAGAAATTCCTTCTTACCCTTACTTCTCTTTTTCAGTTGAGTTATTCCTGGGCAGAGGCATTACATGTTGGTAGCAGCTCCTGTGCTGCCCCCCGCTTCCCCCCAGTACACAGGCTGTAATTCTGGATGGCTCTCAAAAGGGCAGTGAAAGTGAGGGAGTCTTCTTCCTCCCTGGTCCCAGTCTGTGGGTCCATGATCCAGGTTCGGTTTTATAGGACAAGAACAAGCCCAGGAGGATTCCAGTGTATGAAAAAGTTTATGTAAAACATTCTATTAAACAATCTAATACATGAATCAGGGCAGTGACATCAGAGGCTATATTGCTTCATGATTCCATGGCGGTAACAATAGCTAAAATGGGAGGTAGAATGCTGCAGAAATTTATGAACACCTGGTTTCTATGCTTAACTCCATTCCTTTGTTCCCACTTATTTCTTTCTTTGTGAATATGTTTAAAAGAGGATAGGAAAAGTGCTCACAGCAGGCAAATGCAATTCATTTAGAGAAAAGGTGTCAAACTCATTCAATGTGGGCGGCCACACTGGAGGGCAGGATACCTGTCACAGGCCATGTGTCCGCATGGACTCCCCAACTATTTCCCCCTCCATGTTCTGAGGGCACGGTCTCCCCTTCCCCCTCCCCGACCCTGCAGGTTCTCCCACACTGTTCCTTTTCCCTGTCCTGTGGGTCCCCCTTCCCCATCCTGGCTCCCAGACTCCCCCTCCTTCCCTTTCCATTTGCCCTACCTCATGGTGGCAGGCAAAAAAATCAGTCTCAGTCACAGGCACCCAGGCTGGGCTTCTGCCTCCCCCCCTTCTGCCCATCACTATCAGTCATTCAGAATGCTGGCCTTTGGTTGGCTCAGTCCTGGCTGGCCTTTGATTGGCTTGTTCCCCTGTGGGTCCCAGTCACTTTTTTCTTTTTTATTTGTGATTCGTGCAATGTGCTGGCAATCAAATTAGCATGATGACTGACCGACAGTGAACAGTTGGGATGGGGGGCAGTGTGGTGGCTCTTGGAGCTGGCCTAGCCTGCTGTGACTGAGACACTGTTTGGCTGGTACACCACATCAGAGCTGAGATGGCACTGGGTGAAGCGCTTCTTTTGTTCCTTTGTGCTGTGACTCGGATCATGTGAGTGCGTCAGAAGCATGTGTAGCCCTGCTTTGCCAGGAGCCTGTCTTTGGAGTTCGCTGGTGCAAACTGTTTCCAGGTACAACCCAGGCAGCAGCTCTGTGGGCTGGATCAGCACCCTTGGTGGGCTGCATCTGGACCCATGGGCTGTAAGTCTGACACCCCTGATTTAGAGCCCTCTCCAACCAAGATTGCTGGCTGGCAGCGGCTGGGGCCGGATGTATTCAAAGACCCCTTGCAATAACTCCATGGACCCCCGGGGAGTCCCTGGACCCCAAGTTGTGAAACACATGATATTGCTGTTTTTTTCTTCAGGAAAGTCCTTCTTTCACCTCTCATCTGACAACATTTGATGTCCTTTCCTACTCTATATCCTTTACTAAAGTAGTTACATATAGTTTGAAATTAAGAAAGAATGTCTGTGCACTGGAAAAGGAAGGATGAAGAGGCATAGCAACGGGGGAAAGGGCAATGGAGGGCCAAGCTCCCAGGCACCACACTTCAGGGGGGTACCAAGCCAACCCTGCACCAGGGCCAGATTAGAAGGGACCTAGCCTGGGCTGCCCACTTTCAAGGCACTGTCTGGTGCCCCTGCCAAAAGGCCACCCTCCCTTTGCCACTCTCCATGCAGTGTTCCCGCTTGCCCCACCCTTGCCTGGCTGGTCCGCCCTTCCCTGCCCCTGCTCGGCTGGTCTGCCTCCAGCCCCTGCAGAGCAGTGGCCAGATGCCGGCCCACCCTGCCCCGTGGGGCAGATTGGTGAGCTTGGCTGGAAGGAACACTGACCTGTGTGGAGCAGCAGAGGGCTCCAGCCTCCCCCAAAGCATTGAACAGGCCCCCTCCAGTGCCGGGGACTGTGGCTGCCCTGCCCCTATTCTGGCTAGTGCAAGGTGGGTGGGAGGGGATGTCACAAAACTGGGCAGCCCAGGCCAGGGCCTCTCTAATTCAGCTCTGGTGCAGGTCTAGTTCAGCAAAACAAACAAGGAGTCCGGTGGCATTTTCATGCAATAAATACATTTGTTAGTCGTTAGAAGTGCCACCGGACTCCTTGGGGTTTTTTGCTGAACTAGACTAACACAGCTACCCCTCTGAAATTTATTTATCATGCTCATGCAATAAATACATCTGTTAGTCTTTAAAAGTGCTACAGTACTCCTGGTTTGTTTTACTTGTTATATTTCAACACACCAAATATACTGTTTGAGATCACTTGGGAAATCCTCATGTATGTATAGTAGTAACATCAGAGAAAAGGCTGCTTTGCTTTGACAGCAGTCCTTCAAAGCAAAGCCAACAATGGCAAAGGGGGAAAACTTGGAAACAAAAATAAAGAATATAGGCCCAGATCCTCCAAGGTATTTAGGTATTAAAGCCCCTTGAAGTTAATGGTTACCTAGATACTTTGGCGGATCTGGACTCTAGTGTCCAAAGAAACATGGATGTAATTTATACCTGGCTTCACTGAAGAGTCACATCACTTAAACCTAGCTTCACTGAAGTTACACACATAAGGAGAAAAAAACAATAGGCTACATGACCACCTGTAAGCACAGCCCTCAAATGCCAGAACCTAAAAATGCCTGTTACAACACCAACAAATAGCCATACAGGTCATATTTATTTTCATTTAAGAGTGATGGAAGGTTATTGTTTGTAGTTAGTCTTGGAGCACCCTTTATGATGTGTCATCATCAGTCATATGTCATCAGTGTAAGCCAACTGCCATTTATGGGCATGAGGTATGGCAGAATGTTATTTTCTGTGCCCATTTGATTTCAATTCCCAGAAATGTTGCAGAAATTGACTTGTTATTTCTATCATCCTGACATTGTCCTGAATAACACTTTCAGTGATTTAAACATTAAGAATTGTACTTAGGTCATTAACATACTGTCAGGAATGAGAAAACCTTGTGAAGGGAGAGCATTTTGAATCCATCAAATGTTTTGAGTTTTTGTGTTCTTTTTCTTGCTTGTCCCTTTAAAGCTAACTGTCTGGAAGAGAGAAAAATTGAATGGAGATTCAGTAACTCTCCTCACTGATTACAAAGGCTGCCAATTATATTGTAGAGTGTAAGAGGGCAGGAGCAGGATGTATCATGCAGGAAGAGTGGCAACAGAATTAGAGAGCAGGACGTGAGAACTGGAAGAAAGGATGTGGCTTGGAGAAGCATTGTCATGGAGACAGATATATGATTTTCTGTGTCTCAGGTTGAGAGTGTGGTGGTGAATAACTTCCCTTCCTATCCTGCTGCCAGGATGGAAGAGTGGGCCAGGCTGTGAATTTTGAGTTGGTGCAAAGTTACAAACAGTTGCTAGAGCTTAAGGCCAGTTGAAGGGAGAACGCAATAGTCAAAACAGAAGTGTGTGGCAATGGAAAGGGGACAACAGAAGCAAAGAGAAAGGAAGCAAAATACAGAGAGTAATTCAGCTAATATAGCCTTTAAATGGGTTTGTGACTGTGACATATCTTCACTCTCATGTTGTCAGGTATCTTGTAGAGCAATGTCTTTCTTTAAAACCACGGAATACTTATTGGAGCCTGAATAGTTCCCCTATAAGAAGTCTATGGGCCAAACTAATCCGTAGTGTTACTCCTTTGCTGTCATAGTCTGGCCACAGATTATTTTTGCTCAATAATATGTTCAGTAAAGGCTCTTGGAGTCTCGCAGAACATCTGAGCCCTGATGATACAACTGTGTTACATGTGGAGCTGACTGAATCTGTTGTCCTTGGAATTTTAGGTAGGTTCTAAAGTGATTAGGAGGAGACTTCTTTAGCAAGCAGAAGTCTCCATTAGTAATCATCAAAACAGAGGTCCTATTCATTTCACATCTTTGCATGAAAGTGTTAACATAATAAGGCTTTGAGATCATGTGTTAGTTATTTGCTTCATAATCAGTATAATACTGTCTTAGTTGTAATATTAATTAATACAGTAGCAAAACACAGTGTGTTAATGTGTATTCCTTGAAGATTAGGTACATCAAGTGAAAGTACAATTCTGTGCTAATACAGGAAAAATCTATTAAACCCATAACCTTTGAGCATGAAAAAGGAATTGTTTTAACAGGTTTATTCCATTAATGGTTATTTGTTTAAGAGGGCTCCCTTAGTATTTTATGACTGCACAATCAGAAAATTTATTCTTTGAACACATCTGTTTCCTTGCCATGTGGAGTTACGGTAAGTCGCAGGATTTTCTTTTTAAAACCCCTTATTTAAGATTTCCTCATGTAGAGGACACATACAGTGCATAGAATATATATTATAACATCATGACAGATCATGTCAACAGGCTGCTGCCTATGAGCCTTTTAATACAGTGTAGGGGCCAGATTCACCTTCTCTTACCCTACAGGGGTTTTACCCTGAAGGAGAGCAAGCAATGTTTCCTGTCACTGCCTCTGGATTGTCCTGTTCTTGAGAGGAGGGGGAGCAGCTCTCACTTAGCTCCAGAACAGCCTCTGCCATTCAAATATGCTCCAGTAGAGAATCCTCCAGCTATTTCTCCCCAGATATCCTGATCCACCTTTTGCGCTACACTGGCTCCTTGTGATCCCCTGATGAGAGAAAGATTGTTTCCACTTTCCAGTACCAGAGCCTTCTTCAACTGATATTCCACCATGGGGACTCTCCCCTCTGGTGTTTACAATAACTCAACATTGCATAAATCCTGGATTAATTTGGCCTAATATTTCAAAAGGACATTAATATACAAGTAGACATTACATTCCCACATGGCAGGCCATATTCTTTGCTCAGCATGAGAGCTCTTTTTGGTGCTTCAGAGAGGGAAGCTGTTACAGAGCCTTCACCAGTTGCCTAATTCTCTGGCCTGGGATTCATCCATCAAGTGGGATTGCGATGGTTCACTGCATTCTGGCCATGTCCCTTCCCCACAGCTCCACGCCCATTATGTCAGGGGCTACAGAGGAGGTGACATAGGAGCCGGCAGTGCTGACTGCGTGCCAGTTTAAGGACTCTCCCACAACAGGGAAAGCCCCATTTGGTGAATTATCTCCCTCTTTGTGATGCTTCAGCAGCACACAGGAAGAGATGCTGGAGACAGAATCTATATATGTCAATGTCTGTGACTCCAAATATGGTTTTTGTTGATGAGGGTATTAGGATTTTTTTCTACCCTTTCTGGTGGTTTGAGACTCACAGCTATCTTTGCAGGATGTGGGTCTAAAAAGGCCCCACATTCTGCCATGTTCTGGACTAAGAATCCATCTTTCCAAAAGATTGATTCCCTCTCCACTGCAGTGCAGTTCATCATATCCTTAATGCAGAGGTGAATGGATGTTAGTCTCTTTCTCATCCAAACAACTGCAAACCTGTGTTTGGCTAGCAGCAAAGCTTGTTGGATGAAACATGACTGTTCAGCATTTGGTTTATTTGTTATTGCCAGAAAACAATACGCTGGCAAGTGTTTGTTGTTAGGTTTTTTTTCAATATACAACAATCAACATGAGTAGACTTGTCCATGTGTATACTCTTGCGGCCATTCCTGTGTAAAGACACAGGATCAAGTCTACAGTTGAGGCATGATGTAGATTTGCTGGAGCATGTGATGCTTCTTCTCTTGGGTGAAAGATTGTGCCTAGCATTGATTAAAATCATTTTTAAAAAAATTGGGGCAAATTGTGACAGCTGTGGTTCCCATATACCACTGTAATGGTATTAAGGGGCTGCTGCCTGCTGGGAAGAATTCTTCCTGCATATGGAAAGCACGTAGCTTTAGGATACAATGGGATTTGAATTCCTCAATACCTGAGGCTCCTTTGTAAGTCTCAGCCACCAGTACCTCCAGCCATTATTATTGCTACACTACACAGAAATAGCATGGTTGGTAAAGACATCCTTAGTGTTTAGTCTTCCTTTTTCCATCATTCCTAATGTAATGTGCCTAAACTGCGCCAATCTGGAAAACAACAGACACAAGGTTGTTTCAGAAGCCAGACAATAGGCTTTTATCAAGCTGAACACAGCATTAACAGGTAACCAGTTTAATTCTGTATTATTTGGCATCATTTCTTTTAGTGCAGCATCCTCCCATCAAGGTTGTTGGGAGAAAAAAACCCTCGACGTCCATAAAAATCTCTCCTAATATGGAGCTCAGCTAGACGTGACCCTGATCAAGGGCAGTACAGACTCACCATGTTCCAGTAGGAGCATCAGGAGAGGTGAGGTAAAATCCTGGCCCATTTAAAGGACTTGCTGTTGCAGTATGACCAGATCCCATGTCTTACACTCCCCTGCATTTATTTTCATCCTATTCTGTAAGTTCTCCCTCTTCAAAACATCTGACAAAGTGGGATATTCTCCCATGAAAGCTCATGTGATATATAAATCTGCTAGTCTTTAAGTGGCCCAAGACTCCTTGCTTTTTTTGCTTTACTAGACTAACATGGCTGCCTCTTTGGAACTTAAAGTCCTTGGGAGTTTTGCCATTGACTTCAGTGGGGTCAGGGTTTCACCAGGGGTCCTTCAGGGCCACTGTCAGAGCTCTTCAGCAGATAGGTGAGCATGCCCATGGCTACATCTCTCTTAAGGGTGTAGGGTATGCTTCATTTGCTACTCAGACATCTCTAGATTTGGAGGCCTAAGCATAAGAGAGCATCCAGCTTTACCATAAAAGAATGTTAATTAGCATCAGACATTCACAAGTGCACCTTGGGAGAACTGTACACTGGCACAGTGTGTTATCTCTGCTCTAATCTTGTTCTGTAGTCTGATAGTCTATTTGCAATGCATCTGGCTGCAATCTGGGGAAATTCCCTATTTGAATCCTAGGACTGTGTCTTTCCCCATTATGTAGAACGAGCACTTATTTATATAAGTTCTTCCTTTTTACACAGCTGTTGTTTGCTATTTCCCTGTTATTAAACACACGCAAAAGGAAAGAATTATAAAAATGCTGATACTTGCCATCAAAGATTTTTGATGCAACGTTTGAGTTTGCCAACTGGACGAAGTGAATACATTTTGTTAAGCACATCATAAATGCATTTGTAAAAAGACTCACCCACCAGCTCTGATGAGATGGAAACAGAGCTTGGTGTCCTCAACATAGTGAAGACTTCTCACTGCCTAAATATTCTTTCTGCTATCCCTTGTCTGTTTTTTTTTCTGTCTCAACTGTAAGCTCTTTCAGGGAGGGAGTGTCTCTGACTATGTATATGTACAGTGCCTTGCCCAATGGGGCCCTGATCTCACTTGGGGCCTATAAGTGCTCTGTAATGCTAAATAAATAATATCATTCTTCTTATACCAAACACATCCTCCTGTATACCACCCAGTCTTCAATTCAGATTTCCTTTGTCTCACTCAGCCACCCACACTCAGAATTACCTAGTTTAGTACTTCTTTCTTGTCAGACCCTTTCCTCCTATTCCTACCTGACAAATCCTATCACAGAATTTCCCCTCCTGCAGCCTTCCAGCTTCAGAGCACTTTACTCTCCTTCCAGTTGACCTGTTCCGGTTTAAAAACACCTCTCCAATACCAGTAAAAAATGAACCATGATGCTGAATCTGAAGAAGAAACAGAGTAGAAGGAGCCATAAGCTCTATACACTGCCTCTGGGTGGGGACTAATCTGAATTAACTTCTCACAGTCCTGTTCTTCTGCGTCTGAGCTTTCTCCCCTTGCTTCCTGTAGCCCATTTGATACAGGAACTCAGGAGACTTGGAGGGCACAGACAGTATCAGGTCCTATGCTACAAAAATTACGCCATAGACACAACCTCATGTATTCTGTGGTTCCCTGGATCCTAAATTCTCTGATGACTGCAAAATTGAACTTCAGAACTTAAGCTTTCACTTGAAAATGTTTCTAGTCCCTATGGTTGTGGACAAAACCTCAAACATATAAAAAAAGTGTAAATGGGTAAGACGTCACTTGCTTAAGTCTATGGATAGTCCGACACAATAGTCTTGAAGGATGTGAACTGTTGCATTTACTTCAATCAGGGACCAGTGGACTCACAATTATACAGCCATGGAAACTGATATTTTTCCAAGACCCCACAGCATTTGCTATGTCGTTAGAGTTGCATATCTGAACTTTTGTTTTCAGGGTCCCTGCTTAGCTGAGATCTGCCTGCAACATCCTTTTATTTGCTAGCTTCTCCCATAAAGCAGAGTTCATTGGATTACAGTGCATGCTTTTTGGAGTTAGGCAGTCAGAGGCTGGACCCCAGAGCTGGAGTCCAGCTTACTATCTTTGAGCAGAGGGAATCTGACATGTAAGAGAGACAGCTGGGCCCCCTGAGGAACAGGGCAATAAATAAAACCTGGGGAGACAAGGTGAGCCTACAAAGCTGGTGAAAAGCCCCCTCCTCCTTAAACACAGAGGGGGAAGCAGGTTCAGAGTAGGGTCATCCAAGCAATGATGTAGGAGCTGTTGATTGGAAGCAGGCCACCAAACCCATCCTCACAAATAATCACTGACAAAAGTAATCATAGCTGAATGTTGCGTTAATGAGACTCGGCTGTGCCTATGTATGGGGGTAGGGTGTGAATGAAAGGTAGATTTGGCAGCAGAATAAATGAATGCTGCAGGAGAGTTAGGTCCCATTGTGTTGCGGCATATACAGAGACCCAATTACAAGTTTCAAACAATGGGCCAGCTCCTCAGCATAACTCCACTGATGTCAGCGAAGCAACACTGATTTCCACCAGCAAAGGATCTCTTCCCAGGGTTTATATTTTGGCTGACCAGCTCCCCTTTTACCTGTTCTTCTAATAGGCTTTTGGCGGAGGAGGGTATAAAGAAGAGGTATTTTCCAAGTGCATCACCTTTTATTTCCAGATTTCCCTGTTTCCTGTCCTCACCCTATAGTGAATTCCTCCTTGGAAACTTCCCTAGGTTCAGGAGCAGTGGCATCTGGGGTGGAGGAAGGGAATCCTGTGGAAACGATATTCTCCATTCCACTGACCCAACCTTGATCCATCAGACCC
This sequence comes from Podocnemis expansa, assembly GCA_007922195.1. NCBI lineage: Eukaryota > Metazoa > Chordata > Testudines > Podocnemididae > Podocnemis > Podocnemis expansa. Next base: position 10,671,749 of record ML681964.1, on the reverse strand, counting down.
AAGTCCCTCTCTGCTTGCAGAAATGAAGGGATCATCAGGTTCCATGACTCTAGGAGTCCATTAGAAACTGTTCATTTATCCTAACGCAACAGCATTTCTGCTATGTGCATGAAAGAGTTAATATTTATATGGGTGTAGCAAACAACACAACATTAATGTGCACCAGGGAGCCTTTTGTGCACACCACTACGATCTAGGCAGACCTATTAGTGAACAACATGTTAGTGTTCTCTTGAATCAGACCTCTGTAGTACCCATTGCCACACCCAGTAGATAGGTACTAAGTAGCGGCTGCCATTTCCTCTCTCCATCATTTCTAATGCTGGAATACCCAGACCACATATTCTTCTAAGTGCTCCAAGATCTTGATTCCATTTTGAGCTGTTTCAACACAGCTATATAAATTAGGGACATTAATGGGACATTTGCCTGAGCCAGAACCACAATATTGGGACCTACAGCTATTAGATATTAATATATTATGGATTTCCAATCACCAAAAGCATAGAAGTGTTATTCTTGAAGATGTGAATGTCATATATTTCTCATTTGGCTTTTTTTTAGGCTGAGGAATATGATTTTTTGCATTTAATTTGTGAACGTATCAAGCATTTTATGAGGACTAACATCTTTGACATAAGCTTGTACTATAATAAATTCAGTTTATCTGTTTGTCTGTGCCCTCATTTCCCTTTGTACAGCAGATTCTGGACCCATCACAGTTACTTTACAACCGGTAAGAATATTTGAGATCTATCTACAGCATCTCATGAAAAGATGTCTTTTACAGCTCTCTGATGCACAGATCCAAACACTGAATGCACAGAGACATTATGAAAATCAAACATGTTTTATTTGCAATTCCCCAAGCTCTCCTCTCGAAAAATCCCCAAAACAATGGATGCAAATAATTTTTCAAATAGACCGTCTTATGAACATGCCAGTTTTATTCTGTCTTTTTAAAGGGAAGAAAATCACATAAATGACAATTCCAGAAACTGTAGATTTATGACTTTTTCTTTTACTTTCCGATTATGTTGGCAATGAGTAAAAAAAATAAAATTTTGTAATTTTGAGGAGAGAATAATGTACTTTTTTATTAAAATAGAAATGACACACTGCTGCATATCTAACGTGATTTAGTGTTTTTATTAGTTATATAACTGTTTTAATACCTCACTAACTATTTCTTTCTCCCTCTAGGTTTTCATTGTTCTCACACCCTAGAAACAAATTGATAATTCTGAAAAAAATAAAGTATTTCTTGGTTGTTTGCTAACAGCAGAATAGCAATCAGTCACCACAGGGTTACTACAATGGGCATCATTATATCTGGATCCTTATCAATTTCACTATATGGGTAAGTATTATTGCTGCATACCGGAACTCCTTTGGTGTTATTGCTTAATTTTAATTGTGATTGTAAAATGTGAAAAATGTGCATCTTTAAACCACAATTAAACACCTGCTATACTTGTTGTGCATTGGCATTTAAAGATATATTGAGTATTTAAAATCTGCTGATTCAGATATTACATGAAGGGGAAAAAATGGGCCAGGGGTATAAAGGGAAGTATAATTTAGTCAGAGAGGCAACCCAAGACCTGTACCTTAAATTGTTTCTAAATGTAAATTTCCATATGATGTTGTTTCTCGGCATGGTTGCAGATATGGTACCAGTTTTCCATGGCACGAGAAATCCTAGACTCCTGTGTTTGTTCCACTGACATCCCATTAATGGAGGACCTTGCCCTGGGAAACAGCTGCCCAGCATTAACAAGATGTTAATGGTATGAACAATGAAAAGTCAAATTACTGAGATGCAAGAGACACTGGTGACTGACTCCAAACAGAACCTCTACCCCCACCAAATTCTTAAACCAATCAGATGTCAAAGATGTTGTATTATGGACTTGATCCAGCAAAGAAAGAAGACATCTGCTTTACTTTAAGCACATGATTAGTCCCAATAGGTTAAGATTGAGCATACACAAATGTGGGATTATGGCTGGTGTGAGGTGTAAACTGGTTTAAATCAAGCAGACAGGAAGGAGGCATCATGCTCATTATAACTGAGGTAGCCAGAATCTTATTTTAATCTCCTCCCCCACTATAACTCTGTCTTAGAAAACTTGGTTGGCCTGGAATTTGCTAGATTTTCTCTAGTAGTAAATATATTTCTGTAAGGTTTGAAGAAAATTCATCCAAATTTTTAAAGATAGTGACAAATCAATAGCACTTGGAATTTTGATTTTGTCTGTTGCTGTCTAATGTTTCTATGTCTTCCTTTAGCTACGAAGAACTTCATATTAACTCTTGCACCTTTTTATATAGTAGGTAAATAGCCTCAAAAACTCATGAGCCCCTGTGGCTCTGGAGCAGTGTGTAAAGTGGGTGCTGAGAGCCATTGACCCAAGCTGTAAATCCTGTAGAGAACAGAATCTTAGCTGGGAGGCATGTGGCAGCACTCTTAACATCCCTAGGTTCAGTACCTGTGATGATCTGGCTACAGTATGCTCAAGGAGAATAAACTGTGGTTTTAAAAAAAAAGGATGAATTTTGAATGGATGCTTTTGGCCTAATCCAGTTCTCACAGATTTCCTTTGGAGTCTAAGGCTCACTCATGCTTGGTGGCACTGATGTCAAGGCAAGGTATTTTTGCCCTTGATTTTGCTGAAGGAAGAACACACAATATTTGTTTGAAGAATGGATTGTCACAGCTTAGGAGGAACATAAATGTCCTTTTATAGCTACCAGCGGTATTCCTTTAGTTCAAGCAGTTGCAGAGGTATGTCATGGAAGGTGGTGCATGTCCAAAGTGGATTGTCCGTGGCTGTGCTTGAGTGGCACACAGCCCTGGAGGACTTTGCATAGTATAGATCAGCTCTGAAACTGGTCTACTTTATGTAAGTGACTGGGTACAGGCGCAGGTGGTCACAGGAGTGACTTTGAACCTCCTTTGCTGTTCGTCCCCATCCCTGGCAGGGGCGAGCTCGGCTCTTGCCTCATTCCAGACAAGAGCCCTTCTGAAAGTAGAAAAGCAGGAATTTATTCAAAAAGTTTGTTCCCAGCAACTTTACAGAGTGTGCAGCAGCTTTAACATTATCTGGGACTCTAGGGCTCCAGAGCCCAGCAGAGGAGAGCCCTCCTGTGCCTGTGTCTCTGCCAGTCTACAGCTCTTTCACTTTCCTCCTGCTTTGCACTCCTTTTCTGTGCCTCGTACCCCTTCAGTTAATGAGCTTTTTAACTCTGTCCTGACTATATTCTGTCTGGCACAGTTCCCATAGTCAGGTGTGCATGGGGCAGCTAATCAAAGTTTCTGGGATTAGAATGCTGGATCAGCTGGTGATGCCCAACTGTCTGTCATGTCATCCTTATTCCAGTACTACATGTAGCTCAGCTTGAGTATGAGTGGCTGGAAAAGTTTTCCTTTCCTTAGGCTGACTATTTCTAACAGTGGGACTCTTCTTTTGTGAAGATATATTGCTTCTTAAAGTAGGGTTTTCCTCCTCCTCAGCTCCCCACTCTCAGCAAGACATGATGACTCTCCCTCCTTGCCTTATGACAGGGGTCTCAAACACATGGCCTGTGGGCTTCATGCGGCCCCTAAAGCTATTTCCTGCAGCCTGGAACAACACTATCATTACTAATATTTGCAATATTATTGTATGAAAAGGTTTCAGTGGTGCAGCCCTCTGGCTAACATGCTAGTCTTCATGTGGCACTCAACTAGTCCTCATGCTGCCTTCGTGGTGATTAGAGTTTGAGACCCCGGCCTTACGAGGATGGTGATGGTGATGGAGAGGAAGGAGGTGTCTCATTATTTTAGTCCTTTCTCCTAGGTTTAAATAGTTGGGGGAGCTGTGGAAATCTTAGTAGATACTCCAAGTTTCTCGGGATAGTATTTTGTGCATGCAAAAATACATAACCTTTGTGACGAATATAACCAAGTTCTGCACTCAACTGCTGTGAAATCTGTGACACACACAAGGATGAATGGGGGGCAGAAGCTGGTGCATGGCTTTTATGTAATGATAGCAAGAGGGCAAAAAAGGATGGATCCCCAGCTCATAACTTCTTCCTTTTGGCTGAATTGACTGATACCAAATTAAATTCTTTTAGACCTTCTGGGAGAAATGCACTGAGAAGCAAATTCCCCAGCAAAAAACTAAGGGTATGTCCACACAGGCTTCTTATTTCGAAACAACAGAGGTTGAAGTGGCATGTCCACATGACGCACTGTTATTTTGAAACCGTTAAACCTTGCATCTAATCAAAATGGACGTTGTTTCGAAATGGTTGTTTCGAAACAACGGCGTTCGGACATGTTGATTCAAAACAACACCATTGTTTCAAAACAACTGTTTCAAAAACAACATGTCCGAATGGCCTTGTTTGGAAATAACCATTTTGAAACAATGGCTATTTCGAAAGCAGGCTTTCCCTTAATTCGAATTAACAAACTGTTAATTCGAATTAACTTATTTCAAAATAACTCATTTCGAAATGGGTTATTTTGAAATAATGATGTATGTGTGGACATAGCCTAAGAGTCTTGGCAACAAACTGTTTTTATGTATTTGAGGAGTAAAATAAATTTTTACTTGCAAAATCCAAGTTGGTGTAATCTCAATGCCATCCAGTTTCTCTGTGGGCACACATTTTTGATATTTCTTGCAAGTCAGGTTTCTGGAAGGATTTCCCCACTTTTTCCTTCTATACTTAAACTGAGTTTATATAATTGAGTTTGAAATTGATTAAACATGACCTGCTGTCAAATTCTTGCTGTACAGTAGGTGATCAAAATACATTCTTCTATCCTCCTTTGAGAATAGGAGTCCCAAAAGTACTTTCAATCCTTTAGCTTTTTCACCTTGCTAATTAGAAAAGAATGATATCTGGCTAATAGGTGTGCAAAAACCAACTGTGGGTTTAAGAAATGATACAACTGTGACTCATGATGAGGCTGAAAGTCTGGTAATTTAATTTATTCCCCAAAATACTATCTCTGGTTGGAGGTACAGTAGCTCTATAATTCTTTTCTGCAGAGGCCAAACAGCTCCTCAAACACCTCACCACAAATAAATCATTTAAATATCTTCTGCCTGTCGTATAGCATGTCTTGGCTACCAGAACATTTCCTGTCAATCTTCAGTAATGGCTTGTGTCAGACTGGAACCTCCTGGGAAAGAAATGGGTTTATCTTAAAAAGTTTATGAGAGTATCTCCTATATCTCCAATGTGTGTCACAGAAAGGGATTATTAAATATAGAATAAATAACCGGCAACTGAATTACAGAAGTATAATTCCATTGAGGGGTTCCATTTTTTAAAAGTGAATTTAGTGCTCATGAAAGCTGCCAGACTGACAGCCCTGGAAACTGAACTGCTCTTTTAACCCACAGAACAGGTATAGTATTGGCAAAAACAGTGTGTTTCCATACAGTCCCATTTTTCCCCTATTCTTTCCATGGCAAAGGGCAGCATCCTGAATATGTAATATGACTGCAGCACAGTCACAAGGTGGGGCTGTTCGAGTCTGTAGTGATAACTCCCCAGGGAGTCACCATGAAACTGTGATCAAGTCTGCTTCAGTTTAACTCACAGGAAAATGGGTATAACAATACTCAGCTTGGTTCAGAGGAATATTCTTGCTTCTGCCTGAGAGACAATCTGAGAGAACCAACGGAAAGTGTATAGGGCCCATCAATTAATGTACCTACTCCTGCAGGTAGCTTTATAAATTAGGGGGGGAAAAATCATGATTGAAATCCAGTCCCTTGCTCTGCAATGCATCAATGCCTATAATTCCTCATAGAAAAACTCTTTCCTGAAGTCTGCAATGTGTTATAATCTCTAATTATGAATATGCTCACAGAATTTGTTCATCTCAAGATGCACTTGTGCATCTGTTGTTTATGTACTATATATTAAACTTTACATATAGCTTTAGAAATATTTCTGCAGATGTGCACTTACGCTCAAAAGACCACAGAAAATGATAAGTTAAGAAGTATGATGTGGTTGTTGGGCACGAAGGAAACAGCATGGCATGAGTTCCTTTTCCATAACCAGCAGAATTGTTCCTATAGTTCCTTCTAAAGTATTGTCCCTGTGAGGACAAGGAAGGATGACAGTGGGCAAGGCAGATTGTAACCTTGTTGGATAAGGGACTGTCTAATTACATGTCTGAACATCACCTAATCCGCTAATGGGGTTCCGGTGCTTCTAGGTGTTACTGTAATACAAATCATGAGAGAAAATGACTGACCTACTGCATTTGGAGCATATAAATAATGATAAATGAATATCCAACCTATTTTCCTGCTGTGAAGTGGCTGTGTCCATGTAGAATTGTCGTGCTATATTAATTACCCCTTTGCCCCCTTTATTTAACTGGAAGTGTGAATCTTTAGTTAGCTACCACAGACTCTTAGGAAACACATATAACACAAGGCTAATAGCTCTAAGAATTTAATCACTGCCTGCTCAACATGAATTAAAAGGTGGCACAGCACTTAGACGTGAGCTTGTCTTTAAGCATATGCCTAAATCCCCTTTTCTTCACTGGAACTTAGGCATGTACTGAAGTATTTTGCTGAATCGGGTCTTTCTTGCGAGTGGCGGTTATAATTTTGTACTAAAATGAAAGAATTTGTGAGTATACCTTAACAGTACAGATAATGGAAGATCCAGCTTAGGCAACTAGGCATCCTTGTATGGTCCATTGTGATCTGCCCAGTGTACAGGGGGCCAAATCCTCCAAGATACAGAGAACTTCCTGTGAGGCACTGAGTACTCTCAATTCCCACTGAAGTGAATATGAGTTACTAGCACTCTGCTTTGTGTGGGATCCAGCCCTCACATCCATGTTCCCCAGAGAAAAGCTTTTGCTTTATGTGGTGGGGGGATACAAGCATAAATGTCTGCCACCACCCTTTACTTCTATTTGCCCATCAGTCTAGAAAAAAGTAGTGTTTTAAGCTTGGAGGCCTGTATCTCTCCCTTTAACTTACTGACAGGGTTATATGGCTTTGCTCTGCGTGTTGATTATTTCATACTGTTCAATAGTATTGTCAGAAATTTTAAAATTTGACCACAAAATGTCTTTTTTTAACCTGGTCTTAAGACTGTGTAGTTTATAGCACACTGGAGGTTAGAGATTGCAATGACTTATTAGATCATTTAAGCAACTACTTTGCCAATGCAGAATTAATATTCCTTTATTTTTCTGTGAGTGTTGCTCGTGATATGGTATAGCAAAGATTTTTGTCTATTTTCTTAATTTATGGTAAGGATATATACAGTGCTATTCAGGTCATACGAACTTACCACAAGAATTTGTGAATGATGAAGGAAATTAAAAAGGTTTCTCACAGAACAAAGAGAGACATGGTTGTGCTGTATTGTGCCTTGCTACTGTAAACTCAGCTGTAGCGGGGAAAGGACTCCAGTCTGAGGAGCCTCAAACAAAAGCTGACCTTTAAAAAAAAGAGAAGGTCCATTAAAGGCTTTGAGGGTTTTAGCACATCTTGAAAATTTTTGGCTTCTCATATTTTAAAAAAATATGCTTTCCTTCTGATGCCACACGGACAATGTTGCTTGTCCCAATCAGAAACGTACTGAAATGGTTACTGGCAGTTTTGATGTTTGTCATGAACAATTCACATGACAGAAGGCTGGCTTTTGGAGTAAAGGGAAGCCATACCAATCATCCAGGGCTGCTATGTAGTAAGCATAATATATGTAAGTCACCTGAACTATTGTATATGGAGTCTCAAGCAGAATCTAGGTGAAGGCAGGTAGCAAAATATTCACCACACTATTCAGACCCTCATGTCTGGAGCTATTCTGACATGGGTATTGTTTCTATTACTATTGCATCCACATGGCTTTTTAGAGGAAGTAACCAAAGTTCTCTTTTCTGTAATGCAGTGTGGAATCATTTCACTCTTAAAAACAAACAAACCAACCAACCAACCAACCAACCAGCTTAGATGTTCAGATATTACTGAGGCAGGGGCCATTCAGGAACCTGGACATGTGGATTTATTGATTGTTCACATCATGTTTGAAACTGACTTTTGTAATGGCAATCAGCAATTAGATCCAAAATCCAGCAAAACATTTATGTCCATTGCCATCAATGCTTAAAGTTAGACACATGCATAAGCACTTTGCTGAATCAGGACCTTAATCCTCATCATCAGCAACAGCTACTGCCTACCAACTCTCACTGCAAAGTGGGAGCCTTTAAAAAAGGTATTCCCTAGAAGTTTGTGCTGGTCATCAAAACACTCTTGCTGAGCAATATCCCCTGCTATCTGTATGCATATTATTTCAAATCACTGCTGTATGTTCTGCCCATTATACATTTATCAGCAAGCATCTGCATTTAGTGTGTGGAACTCTAATATCTACATGCAAGAGGGCCTTGAATAATTTCCTTCTCTCTTACAGGCAAATCTATACTGATCATGCCCAACTAAAGGAAGACCTGCAACTGCCTATGTGTTTTTTTTTTCTTTAAAATGTATCATTTAAGTTTTCCCTTGTGGGTGGCCTCTCTTTCCTTTTTGACACTGTAATTTCTTCCTAGGTGGTACCTGACAAGTCTTTTTTTACCTTTAGAGTTTTTTTGTTCAGTTTCCTTTCACTTCAAAATATCATTACCATTGCAAACAAGGAAAATGTGTTTATCAGAAACTGCAAACTCCTTTAGGGCCTCATAGGATTAATCACGGTTATAAAGTTTTATTAAACACAATTTTTGTTTAATGACAAGCTCCACCAGTCCTTCCCATTCCAAACCAATCCTGTCCTAAGGGTGTATCTAGCACAGCAGATTGTTTTCAACAGACTCTCAAGACAATCCCGATTACTTTGTCATGCACAGAGATATTTTTCTTCCTGGATAATTTGAACTTCCTTAAAAATCACATCTGTTTCATACTTTATTTATTTGTAATTTAAATCCTTAAATTGAATCTTTCATTACTAACATCTGGGCTTGAAATGCAGCCCACTTGAAAAAATACAAATTTTATTTTATTTCTAGTTACCCCCCTTCACTCAGTAGCATTGATACAAACATTCCCTGGCCAGAGGCAAAACAGCCGGGTATCTTAAAGCTGTGATGCCATACCACGTGTAATATGGCTCACTTGAATGTCCCTGAAGTGACTGGCAATTTGCCCAGAATTAGACTGAATGCAAGTAATAAGCTGTAGAAATTCCACAATATTGACAATTAGATATCTCTATATAGCAGCAGCTGTGTATTGTTCTCATGGTATATTCCTCTCAAAGCACCTCCTAAAATGGGGGGGGGGACCTGGCAGAAGGTTGCAGGCGACAAAAAGGTAATATACATTGTACAAAATATCTCAAATTCAGATTAATAGGGATGGTTCTATTAGTACAATCTTCTGCAATGGGAATAATGGCTGAAACAAAATGCCAGGGAATCTTGAGTTTATAACACCACATCTGTACTGGATAATTACTATATTTTTAGCATTTTTTTCAGAGGAAGATACCTACCCTCATTTCCATTCATCGTAAAAGTGAGGAAATTGGAGTACTGGTACGCCTTTGGATGCAATTTGGGAAGATGCTTCTCCAGTTTCTTTTGAAAATTGCTTCTAAAATGTAAAAGATCTTTTAGTATCCTGCATAAATATTTGGCCTTGAGTGGAAAGAAGACATCTGATGACACTAAGTTTAATGTCTCACCTAATATTAAAAAATCCAGCTAGTACAGAGGGAATCTCTGAAATAAATAAATATACTTCCTATCAGCTTTGCATTCCCCATATTTCAAAGTCTGTTTGCCAGCCTTTCCACAGAAAACACAGAAAATGAATTAATTGAGCATATATTTTACTCACCAGAAGCAGCTGTCCACAGAGAAAGGATTCCAATTTTATTTTTTAAAACATACTTTTGAAGTTTGCATTATGAACTAGTAATCTTTGATATTTTGCCCAGTGGATGTAAACAGAGCTTGTTTCTGTCTATTACCAGGCTTGTCAAACTTTGGTTTTTGTATCTGTTTTTATTGTAACAGAAATGATCTTTTTTAAAGTAAGCCACAGTTTTTCAGAAGTACCATAAAACTGAAGGAACAATAAGATGTCAAGTTTTATATTGCAGATGCTAATTTATCAAGCTAATTACCAACAAAATACAACTAAATTGCTGATAATCTTGAGACTGATTAATTCAGCAACAGAGATATTGGTGAGTAGGAAAGCTGCGTCATGGTGCATGATTCCATTCCAATTTCTTTACTTGCCATGCACAATGAATTATCTTTACATTGTTTGGCATGTGCTACATTTTGGTCTAGGACAAATATGTGAACGTGGTGTTAACATTGTGTGAGGATGACAAATTTTCACCTCTTCCCAAAAATCTCTCTACTGTCAAATCACCTGTGGTCAGAGATCTTGAGGTGGTCAGAGGAAACATTACAAAGATACACTGAAAGCGTACCTTAAGAAAACTGATGTGGACATCATGAGTTGGAGGAAGCTACCAGTTGGGTTCAGTGGCACCATATTCTCCATCAGGCATTAGCACCTCACCAGCTAGAAAATGTCTGTACTTATTGCGGGGGGATCTGTGGTTCCAGGATTGGACTCCTGAATGATCTCAGGACCCATAGAGACAACCCTCTAATCAAGGGACTGCTGACAACACCACAAACTATCAGAGACAAGAAGGCTCAATTTTAGCATCAGAAACAGGATTATGTTTTCTGGATGTTGTGACCACTCCAATATTCCTGAAGTGTTTCAAAATGCTTTTCATGGCATTGTGTTCATGTTGCCTCTGTTCTGGCATGAGTCACCATGTTTCTGGCCTATAGGCTACTTTAGAAACTCAGGAATCTGAAAGGAGTACTTCAGGCTCTAGCTGATCAAACTTCAGGCTGGAAGTAGTCTAGCATCCTTTGGCAGGGCTACAGAGGGTCTAGACTAGAAATAGACTAGAATCATAGGTTTGGAAGGGACCTCATGAGATCATCTAGTCCAGCCTCCTGGGGTTTGAGCCCAGGACCTTCTGCATGTAAAGAAGATGTGCTGGTCACTACACTATTTGCAGTTCTTCTGTCCTTACTCTTAACTCTGCCATATACTGTTGCAGAATTAAGGCTGCTGACTCAGTGCCTAATGAGGTCAGATCATGATATGTATTTCTGTGAACTAAAGACCAGGCTGAGGCTGCAGGAAATTACATCACTTGGGTCCTTCTACTGCCAGCAGAACAACATAAGGTCCCTTTGGTGCCAAATGTACTCCAATAAAGGAGGTTAAAAAGCCAGTACATTAATTGACTCTGGTACTGAGTCCCTTTTATAACCTGTGTTATCAGCAGAAGTACAAGTGTGGTGTAGTAAGGAATATCATTATGAAACAGATTTCCTGAGAGAGGAATTAGCTGGGTCTGGTGGTGATCCCTGTTGTAATGAACACACTTCCACGTTTATGAATACAGTTATAGTTGTGCTCTTACAATCATGAAAAGCACAGCTCTCTTCTGCCTTGCAGAACAGTTTCACAAAGGTTCTCAAAGGGTTAATATGCAGTTTACTATTGAATAACATAAAATGAGCTGTAAATAATGTAATGATATGTATTGTTAAGCTACATATACTGTACCAGGTGCAAGTACTCCCACTCCTCACTTAGATATAATCTGGGGCAGTCAACAAACACAGATGTATTTTAACAAAAAGAGTGAGAGGGAGAGAAAGATAAAGAAAGAAAGAACAAAAAAAAATTAAACATATGTAAGATAATTTAACCAAGATAAAGATCCAGGTAAAACTTGGCCTATTTTTCAGTGCTCTAAATGCACCATGTAAAACACCACGGCGTTTTGACTTGTTTTTGGAAGATGCATGAGCCAAACACGTGTGAAACACCTTGACAGGGCTTTTGTATAACTACAAGAAAACTGATAATCCTAAATCAATTACATGGGGGAAAATATGAATCTTTGAATACTAGTAATTATAATGGTTATTTTTCACTTTTGTAGCACCTGCAAATGATGTACAGCATATATAACAATGATTCAAAAAGCCTTAATTAACTGTTTATTTTTTGTACTCATTGGCTGGCTGTAACCAGAGTACATTAGTTGACTATATATATATATATATATATATTAAAGTGAGTGGAAATCATACATTATTGAACTGGTCTCTGCTTTTATTTTTTTAAGCTTTATCAGATACTTTCACTGAATTCCCAATAATACTCCAGGGGTGGAAAAGCATGCCTGAATATTCTGGGCTGATCCTGCCTAGTGGGGACAACTGCAGTCCATTCTGTAGAGCAATGACATGACTTTTGACTGATAGTACCAGTCAGAATTCCTAACTGCTCCTACCAAATGAGAAAAAGCTGATTTTGGAAGACCTCCAGCCACAGCTTTCTACTGCTGACAGATTATTCTGGGCTATTCATGGAGCAAGATTAGCCAGACCACCATGAAGAAAACTCTTTGTTCTGTCTCATTACCTAGGTCGGGTTGAACCAAACTCAAGCAAAAATGCATTGCAGAGCTAAATTCATATAGAAAGTGGAAGAGTGATTTTTTTGAAATTATGCTATTATTCTTCGGGGGAGTGGAGGAATTAGATTTGTTAGGGTTCTAGGCAGGGAATGTGAGATAAAGCAGTACGCTGTGGAGTGTGTGTGGGGAGATCCTATGATAGGCATCGTTAGGATTTTTAATATGGGTGCAAACATAAAAAACTACAGCAGAGCTTTGTATTTAAATAAACATACAACTGTGCCTGGGAAGTGACCAAGCCTGGGTGGATGGGTACTTTTCTGTGCCATTGTGTTGCAACAATTCCAAAGGGATGGAATAAGGACCAGCAGAATTCTAAGTGCAGAAAGGAGGTGCCACAGTGCCATGGAATGCAAATGCAAGATGGCTGCTGTAACCATCTGCAGGACATCAAAGCCTGCTGCCTGATGGCAAGTGGGTTGCCAAAGCTTCTAAAGGCTTTGGCGCCTGAATGTAAATCGGATGCAAACTGTCCATCTGCTGCATGGCACAAGTGACAGCTGATTCTTTTTGCAGTCCATAAGATGAACTAGACCTAAGCCAATCCGTCCCTGTTCCTAATCATACAAGGTTTGTCCTACCAGTTTCATTAGCCAGACACATGAGATACAGTATGTGGTTTTTCATTTTCCCAGTACGTGACTCTATTAAAAACAATGCTGGGGATGGGCTGTGAAACCAAAAGGGACACACTGCTGCTACGGCAGAGAAAGCATATTGGCAATGTTCAAAGCATATTGGGGCATAACAGTAGTCTAAAAACCCCAATATGGATTAGGACAGCTGACCAGATGTCTTGACTGACATATTTTAACACGATTCAAGGATGTCCCTACAGTATATAAATGCAAACTATACATCTGTGCACTCTTTCCACTGGAAATACGACACATGGATGGCTTTGACGATAGCTGACAGTTCCAGTGTGAAGAGAGGTCTGTGCAATGTGGTGCTGTGGTCTTCTCATGTGAGAAGCCCATTGGAAAAGAGTTAGACCTTGATCCCTGTGAAAACAGATGACAGAAGAATTTCTTCTCCAGACAGCTATTTACCTCTTTCCCTGTTGTGTGAGTAGTAGGAAATGTTTGGGATGCTTTGATGAAAGTGGGGAATGGGATGTGCTACACTGTTACCTTAAGGGGTAGCTGTTCATTTCTAAACTGATCTGAAATGTTGAAAATTAAATTACTGTTGCATTGTAGTTATTCAGCTGTCTGTTTGTAAGGGGAGGTGTGCTTGGGAATTACTAAAATGTGGAAAGTGCTATACGGAAGGAGATATGTGAAGATGAATGAATAAAACATTCCCTTTTTCCTCTTTAGGAATATTTAGAGTAAACAGGGCTAGATTTATACCTTATGCACTCCAAAACACAGCCTCTTCAGCCCCCCAGTCCTCGCCCCACCTACAACTGGCTTTTGTGTTTTCTGCGTGGTGGGGGCTGGAACAACTAGTTCATCCAGCCTTAGGAATGGAGAATATGCTCATGCCTGGCCAGGGGGGCAGGGCCTCAGGGGGAAGTGGAGGAACAGAGTAGCAGGGCCCTAGGAGAAAGGAGGAGGACTAGAGGACAGGGACAGAGTTCTGGCACTCATGGGGTATTTCTACACTAGGAGCTTAAGTCAACTTAAGGAGGCTTACTTTGACTTAAAGAATGTGCTAGCCACATTTGGAGTTCATTAAGGTAGCTTAAGGACTTGCTTAAGTTGACTTAATAAATCCTGCCCTTAAAGTCGACTTTAAGGGTTATTTCGACTTTATTAAGTCGAGAACACAATGTGGCCATTAAAGTCGACTTAATATAGTTGACTTAAGCCAGGGAACCCATTTAAAGTTGACCTTATTAAGGCGACTTTAAATGGGTTCCCTGGCTTAAGTTGACTCTATAAAGTCAACTTAATGCAATGTAGCCTCACTAAGTTGACTTAATAAGGTCTACTTAAAGTAGGCTTTAAGTAGACCTTATTAAGTTGACTTAACTGAGCCCTGTAGTGTAAACATAGCCATGCAGAGCTCCCAAATTGGCCAGGACCTCTGGCCATAGGCCCTGCTGGCCTGTGCAGTGATTCACCACTGTTTAGATGCCACTAGAATGCCAGTGATTATAGGCACATGCCTGCTATGCCTAACTGAAAATCCAGCCCTGACAGTGGGGGACAAAAACTAACTTAAAAAAATTAAAAATAGAAAAGCATCAGTCTTTAGTTTTAACTAATGTTCTGAAACTGGGCTGCCTGGACACGTTGTGTAAATGCCAACTTTTCCCCATCTTCTTACTGAAAAAAGATACATGTGCTTACTTCCATCATAGTTTTGCTTTGTGCTGAGTGCCTATTCTTTTATCTCATTTGTACATTGTGTTTTTAGATTATAAGGTGGGCAAGGCAAGATGTCTGTTTTCATAGCTGTATGTAAAGTGCCCAGTCCTCCGTTAGTCCTATGGAAAAAAATAGCATTCAAAGTTTTCTGTCAGCTACATTTTTATTCAAAAGTGCTTTAAAACTCATTAAAAAAACCCTGAAACCTTCCATTATTCAGAAGGAAAATTAGGTTACAAGGCAACCACCACCTCTGCTTCTGACATCATTAGAATCTATCATAGAATTTCTTATACGCAGCGGATGCCTCCTGTTAGCATCATAGAGACCAAATTTACAGTGTTTGCACAGATGAGTGTGTAACTAAAAGAACTAGCTGGTTTCACTGTGTGTTCTTTTGTTTCCTGGTAAATGTAAACTTGTGCCTGTGAATATATATGGCTTTGCTTTGATCCAGTTATTTCCTTCGTAAACCTTTCTTTTTCACAGTTACCAGCTCCAAATCGCACGTAGAAACAAAAGATTTCCTAATAAAGCGAAAAGGTCTGGTGCATCAGCGAGGTCACAGATATAAAAGGCTAAAGTTCTGCCCAGCATCTGAATGTGCATATTATGTGGTGCCAGCTGCTTAGCTGTGCACAGTTGATAGAATTTGTATTTAGATATCTTTGATAATATAAAGTTTCTGCTGTGCTGGAGAGAAAACTCGCTGTTAGCTTTAAGTTCAGGTTTTATGTGCTTATTTAGGTCAGTAAAGAGCCCTTAAATGGTGGTGTAAAATAATTTCCTTTAACATCATGCCACAATGTGGAGGCCCTGCCAACCTGCCAGCAGCATGGTATGAGAAGGGGAGCTACTGCTCCACCCCTAGGCTAGCCGATCTGTCTTGGGGGTGGGGTGAGTCAGCCCACAGCCTGAGCTCTCCCATTCTCACTCTGCCCCCGGAGGCAGGCCAGCCACGCATGCCAAATGGACTCTGGTGCTGCCCTTGGAAGCTGCACCATGAGCATTAGTTGGCCTCACCTCTGCCCATGCCGACTGATCAGGCTGCATCTGACCTCTGGCCCCAGCTGTTTGCACAGTACTGGCCTGCTGGTGGGGGCAGGCCCTTCAGTGGGAGAGACAACCCACTGATGGGGAGACCCAGGGACCCTATGGCTCCTGAATCACCACTGATGCCTTCCCCTTTACCAATGTTGTTTATTAGCTCCAAAACGCACACCTTATGCCTAGCTTGAGTAGTTGTATGCTTGGGCAATTCATGAGTACATCGGGCAGGAATTCTCTCCACGGACCTGTGCAGTGACACAAACTAGTCCGGTCCCAATGTCTCTCATTGCAGTGGTGGAAAGATAGGAAGATCAAATAGTCACGGTAGAACCTGTGGCCCAACCCTCTATAGCCCTGTTCTCAAATCTCTTCTGTGTCTTGCTGTACTAGGAACCTCCTTTGAGAAGAACTCTCAACATGCAATATGTTGGTGACTTCTTTGCAGCCTTTTTTTCCCCTGGAAATCCTGTCACCCTTTGGGCTGAGGAACTACACTTGTTCTCTTGCCAGGACTCTGGTCTAATAATTCATAGAGGCAGGACTTGCTCTTTGGAAATAAAACAAACTTTATACAAGTGAAAACTCCCACATTTGCTTTGTATAGCTGAATAACTCCTACGTTCTAACCCTAATTCATGCACCCACAAAACTTTGCCATGCATGTCACCTGCATAATGGGATTGGAGGTAAGAGTCAAATTAGGTATATGGTTTGACAGGAGGAGCACATGCCTGTATCCTAGAAAAGATGTCTCCTGTGCACCCCCAGGAAATGCATTCAAGAGAAAACCTTCATAAATTTAGAAACTTGCTCAAGTTCCATATGGTTATAAGCAGAGTTACACATATTACATACTTTACAAGTACTGACAGGGGCAGTATTGACGTGATACTAATAATATGCTAATGTGAGATTTACAGTTATATAATTAACTATAAACTGGTGATATAAAATAAAGATGCTAATAGCATTCACTGAACCAGCAGAATAATCTGGGGAACTGTCATTGCCTTTACTTTTCCAAAACAACCTTTACAGTGTCTTTACTGTCCTAAGCAAAGTATCAAAACACATAGGTGAAAATGTGCAGGTTGAAACCTGCTCTTATTGAAATACCCTCAAGGCAGGAAGTATGGGTTTGTTTTTGGGTTTTTTTTTTAATCTGTTTGTACAGTGCCTTGTAGAATGTGGGTTCTCATCTATTAGCAGGATTGCTAGGAACTACTGCAATACTATTACTAAATACCAATCATAGAAATAATACATAGTGTATTTCCATGCTTGTTTTTGATTACTATAGATTTATTGAACCAGTTTAGGTTCCCTTCTCGACTCACCCATATCAATTTCTTGCACAGAAGTTGAATAGCTAATTTTTATTTTCATAGGTCTTTTTTTTATTGGTCTAGATCAAACTTACTGATCCTCTGAGTCTGATACGCCAATCTTCAGAAGCCCATAGCCCCACCACAGGGCTGAAGCCCTGAGCCTTGGCAGGTGCACCTCATCGGGTAGAAGACCTGAACCTAAATAGGTGTCTCCCTGCTGGGCAGAAGCCTCTAGCCCTTCTAACCCACTGCAGGGCAGATGACCTCAACTCCCCAGCTCTGTCTGGCAGATGAAGCATGGGGCAGGGGTGCAGGGGTTTCAGTGAGCTGCACTTTTAACTGAAAAAGAGCCACAGTTTCGCCACCCATAGTCTGTGCAGTACGCCACTGAATTCCATACCAGGGCTACTCTAGGGCTGAGTGGGGGATGAGGCTGGAAAATCCACAGGTTTCCCCCCATAGAATTTCCTTCTCCTCATTCCCATGAGGCACTTTGCTCCTGTGAAGATGGTGAGGATATAAGCCCAAACAACTGAGGGCTCTTGGGAAATCTGCCACAGGTTAGGGCTGTCAGTGTTGAATGCCAATACCTCTGCTCAGCCTCCTGAGCACTTCCAACCCGTTCCAGAACCTTCAGGAACGACGGTGCCATGATCTTGCCTGGTGGAGGCTGGCCCCAGATATTTTGTTCAGTGCAGGGAAAGGGAGCCTGATATTCCCTTACTCTCTGACAGTGGCATGGTGTTGGAAGAGTCCATTTCCTCAGCTTTCCTACCTCTTTCACACACAGCCTCTGGCAGTTACTACAGAGCTGCGGAATGGGAATGAGGGGATGGGGCAGACCATCTTCATTTCTTTTACCCCGATCCAGATCTGCCAGGTTGGCACCCCATATTTATGCAAAGGAAATTATCTTACCCACCACAGTATTCTATTAGGCACAGCAATTCTTATGGAATCATCTTGCTTCCACAGCACAGTGCAGTTATTAAATTATCAAATTTGTAGTGAAATAATTCAATACTGTACATTGTGTGATATATTAAACAATATAATATGTATATCTATCTTTCTAATTTCAAAGCCACTTATCACCACAGTATCTAAGGGTATGTCTACACTTAGACTTGAATTCAAATTGATGACAGTCAATTTAAATTCAATTAAGTGCATGGCCACACTCGCTTTCCTCAATTTGAACTGAGGAACTCCTCACTTCAAATTGATGAAAGCTGACTTTGAATTGGTCAAACCTCGTTTGACTTTGAAGTCAGGGTCGATTCGAACCCAGTAGTTCGAATTGACCCAGTGTGGCCATGGCAATTCAAACTCACTGTGTTCGAACTGACAAGGGTTGACCTTCCTCCCAGGGTACCATGCACCCCAGGAGGAAGACCAGCCCTATAGCACCTGGGGCTAACAACACCAGAGGTGCCTCCACTCCCCCTCTCCCCGATCAGGCTGAGGGGGGCAATGGGATTCCACTCAATCCCCACTGGCTGCATGCTGGGAAAGCACCCCGGCGCACGGCTTCTCCTGGGCTAGCTGCATGCTGGGAAGGCACCCTGGCATGTGGCTCCTGTCCGGCTGGCCACGCACGGGGAAGGCACCCCCATGTGTGGCTGCTGTCTAACTGGCTGTGCGCAGGGAAGGCATCCCCGTGGGTGACTGCATTCCTTCTGGATGCAATGCAGCCTCCCGCAGGGGGGCCTTCCTGGTGTGTGGCCAGCTGGACAGGAGCTCTGCGCTGGGGTGCCTTCCTCGTGCGTGGCCAGCTGGGCACAAGCCACACGCTGGGGTGCCTTCCCTGCAGCAGAGGCTCATGCCCTCCAGGACCCCCTTTCCCTCAGCCCCACTGCACTGTCTGCACCGGGCCAAGGGATTCCCCCAGCCTGTGCTGACAGTGTGTGGGGGGAAGTATTCCCCCAGGCCTGCCCTAACAGTGCAGCCAGGGCAAGGGAGAAGGGATTCCCCGGCATGCTGACAGCGTGGGGCGGGGGAATCCCTTCTCCCCTGCCCCCACTGTGCTGTGTGGTGGGGTGGGAGTGCTCTGGCCCCAGGGAGCCCTGGAAGGGGAATACATTCCCTGCCAGGCTCCTGTCTTCTGAGCCTGGCAGGGGGAAAATCATCCCCTGCCCAGATCTGGCTGCACTGGGGCTAGAGTTGGGCAGGGGATGCTTTTCCCTGTGCCGGGCTCAGAGCCTTGGAGCCCGGCAGGGGATTGAGTGGTGGCATGGCCCTTCTAGGGGGCCATGTTGCCACACCTCCCATGGTGCCCCTCCTCCAATTCAAATTAGCACATCCAGTTCATGGACGTGCTAATTTGAATGAGAGTTTCTTGTGTGGCCATGACACATCAAATCGACTCAATTTGAACTAATAATTATTAGTTCGAACTGACTAGTTCGAATTCAGTCATTTCGAATTGAAATGGTAAGTGTAGACACAGCCAAAGTGATAACTGTAAATGGAATATCTTCCTGACAGCTAAACCATGGTCTGAATCCCACAATCTTTAATAAGCTTCACTTATGCAACCCTCTCCCACATTGTCACTTCACTGAGTAATGATGCCTCAGTACAAGCTTGAAATTTGGCTTGCAATTAGAGTATATCATTGTTCAGACTGACAAAAAGCTGATTTTGTTTCAAACTCTTTGGACTGCTGTGCTCCAGCCTGATCCATGTCAGGGTCTGATATTGTCATATGACGGCAGCATTTTTTCAGGCTAGTTCTCACGCAGTAATCTCCAAGACAGGACAAAGTTCTCTGGTCCAGAAAAAAATGTATTGTTAAAAAGACAAGGCAAAGTATCTGGAATACTTTTACAGGACGTTGCTTTTTTCTGCAGAAAAGATGCTAAAGGGACATTGAGTTATTGTAGAACCCTTTTCTTCTAACAGCAAAAATATCTTCATCTTACAATGTAGAACAGAGAAAACCCTTGCATTATGATTGGTAAAGCAATGCTTGTTGTCTCTTGAAACATATTACTTAATCCTCATTCTGCCTTTTATTTTTGGATACTTCTGTACATGTAGCCATATCCTTACACTGAGTTTAAGGAAAAACTCTCACTGATTTTAATAGGAATATATGACAGAATCTACCCTACAGGTAGCACTTTTGCAAACTGCAGTTTTCAATATTTTGCATTCAGAACTCATTTTGGGCTTATGTCTGACTTTAGTGGGAGCCAAGGGTGTTTGCCACTTCCAGCAGGTGCTCAGTGTCTAGCAGAATTGCCCCTGTGCATAAGGTGTGGTAACTAATTAATTTTTATGGCACCATCGTGGGGTATACAAGCCTCAAACTGGGCCTGAAATGGAAAAAGGGTCACATTGGCTATGTCAACACTAGAGGGCTCAGGTAAGTCGACTTAATAAAGTCAACTTAAAGTTGGCTTTATTAAGGCAACTTAGAGAGGCTGACTTGTTTAAGTCGACTTTATAAAGTCGACTTAAGCCAGGGGACCCATTTAAAGTCAACTTAGTAAAGTCAACTTTAAATGGGTCCCGTGGCTTAAGTCAACTTTATAAAATCAACTTAAATGGCTCTCCTGCCTTAAACTGACTTTATTAAGTTGACTTTAATGGCCTCATTTTGTTAAGTCAACATATAAAGTCGACTTTACAAATGCTTAAGTTGAGTTAATGAACTCCAAATGTGGCCCTGGAGTTGCTTATGTTGACTTAAGCCCGATTAAGTCGACTTAAGCCTCCAGTGTAGACTTAGCCATTGAGTCCAAGTAGCTCCACCCCTTCAGGCCAGCTGAGTATGCTCTGACTGGAAGAGTGGGTGCATAGGAGCTCAGAAGTCCAGGCAAATGGTGGTGAACAGGTAGCAGGAGTGATGAATACTTCTCTAGGAAGCCAGGAGGAAGGTGGAGTCTGAGAGAGAATAACAGGGTGGATAAGGCCTCAGGCAGTGCCTTCTCCAACCACACCCTCTTTGAGAACCAGCAGCTCTGGCTAGAGCCTGTGTATTTGAACTTTTTTGCTAATATGTTGCTTTTTGGGGATTCATTCTCCAAACTGAAGGATCATATAGATAGGAAGTAGCCCAGGGACTCCATGCAAGCAGAACCCTTCTCGCATTACTTCCCACGGAGACCTAGGCTGGGACCTGGTGAAGATGGAGAGCCAAGGTCTCTCTCTACCACATCCATCTTAAAGGCTAAGAACTAGATGTGGTGTGAGGCTAAAACAGTCCTAGCCTAGAGGCATGAACCAGACACCCCTACTGCCTTCTTGACAGAGAGGCAGGGGGCTAGAGGAGAGGTGTGGTAACTGCTAGGCCACCTAGTCCTCATTCCTCCATTCACAAGCATAAATTCCTAGTGATGGATTTATCATTGAAAAAAGAGATGGAAGATACCTCACAAGTCATCTGATCTACTCCCATGCCAATCTCTGATCATTTTCTGTAGTACATATTCTAGAGCTGTTGCCAGTCTAAATTTAAATATCACTACTTTCCATGCCAGACTATTCATAGCTTAATCTATCTCACTGTCAGAAATTTCTCCTCCTTATTCAATTTAAATTCATCTAAAATAATATTCATTGCAATTTCATCCCTTCGTTCCAAATTATACATACTTGTAACATTCAAAATAGTGCCCTTCGTTTCTTGAAATTCACAGCTTTCAAATATTTATTCATTGTTATCTTTTCTGTGTTTTCATTTCACTTGGCCAAGCTAGATGCATACATCCTATTTAGTTCTTTTGCCTTTCCCTGATAATGTCTTCTATTTAACACGAAAATCACTTATTGGTGTTTTCTGCCCTCCTCTCACCAAATCTGTCAATGTCTTTCTGAATGCAATATTGCAGATGCAGTCACATATATTTGTGTAGAGAAGGGTTGTTATCTCCCTCCTCCATGACAGGATGCTTTTTTCTATCAACTGCATTGGCATTTCTGTGCTATCAGGCTCAAATCACATTGCAAAATGATGTCTAATCTACTGCCCTCTCTCACTTGCTTGGTTTCTTTCAAAAGTATTGCATACCAGAGAAGTTGTATTTATTATTTATCTCTGGGTCCAATATCAACTGAAATGCCAGGAGTCTTTTCACTGACTCCAAAGCACATCAGATAAGGTACTTATTATTGGTATAGAGCTATGTGTGTGAGAATGGTTCTTTAGAGAGTTTTCAGAAGAGAAGGCCTTTACTTTGAAAAGCAAAGTGTCAGATAATTTTTTCACAGAAGAATTAGCTTAATTTTTTCCCCAAATTTAACCTCATACTGTTATTTTCTGCCCATCTTCTTTAGTCTCTTTGTATTTCTCTCAGTTTGCAATTCTCTCAATTAAGAATTGCCTGTCAAGTTATTTCCACTTTCAGATCATTAATAAAATTTACTGAACTAGATTTCAAACACGGTTTAAGAGCATATGATAACTGTAATACTGTATGCTAGAGTGCATCTTCAAAGTTAAATTTAATGAGTTGCAGAGTCTACCTGTAAAATTGCGCCTGGAATGAGTTGAAAGGGGTACTAATATATTTTTTCCCAAAAATATTTCTTGCAAAAGTTCTGAGCAGAAAAAGACAATATTTCTTACATCTATCTATCTCCCAGCCTTGCTTTCTTCGCATTAATTTTTTTATTTAAAAGTTTTTCATTCCACTTGGCTTGCAAACCTTGTAATGAAAGTGCTTCTAGGATCAAAGGAAGTTATTTTTGTCATATTAGCTCATTTTCTTTTATTGAAATAGAGAACAGCTTTGAGTTATGCACACATCTGGTCAGAAGGATAGGAACCCTAACCATACTTTCATTTTCTTTCCCAGGGATTAGGCATCAACTGAAGACTTTGAGCCTCAGGCCTTCATCAGGAGTCATGCAGAGGAACATTGACTTGGGAGCTCACATGGAGCAAGCACAATGCTTCTAAGAGTGTAGAGAGAGTGTTACCAGTGCTAGATTGATTGTGGCATTGAGCCGCAGCCTTGCACTGAAAGTGGTATGGAAATGCATGGCTCTGACGGGTGTACTGTGAGGCATTCTCTATGTATCAGAGGCAGAACTGCCTCTCAGAGCTTCCCAGTTAAGTTTAGAGTGTGCAGTCTGTGGCATCCCTTTAAGAGATAAATCATATTCCTTTGTATGACCAGTCAGTTCGCGAGGCTGGTTCATAATGGGGCAGAAACCTGGTTCTACCTGCCTTATTTTTTTGATTACTGCTATGGATGCATTTCAACAGTTGTTCCTATGCTTCCTTGATGACAGAGTTCAGCATATGCTGCTTTTCAAAGGGAATCAGGTCTGCTGGCCATTGTGATAGGAGATTGCAGGGAGAAGACCTCGTCCTTTCCTGCTCTGCATGCTTAAGAATGTCTAACACCATTGTCAACTCTGCATGAATAGAAGGATTAGGCTTGGTAGTGGCCCCTACAAATGGAGGTCAGGTACTGGAAGAAGATAGCTGGCAAGCTCTCTACACAGTTTGCACAGTCTAGGTAGCGCAATAAAGGCCTCACTCTACTGTGAAAAATCCCTTGATGAGATTTTTCATAAATAATATCTAAAATACATTAACAGTATTTCATTGCAGCTTCGTTCCAAAACATGGCTCTCATCTTTCATTTTGTTAACTTCAGTGAGAGTTTAGACTGCTCATGGTGAAGGATGGAGCTATAAGGATCTGCTCAGAACATGAAGACGAATAACTAGTGCTGAGTGATAGGTTTTGCCTGAAGTTCTTTTCAGTGAAAAGTGTAGATTTGGGTCAATCAAAACAGGTTGCAAATTTGTGTCAATTTTCACAAATTGTTTTGGTTCAAAAATTTTGTTTAAAAAACAAAGTTAATTTTGTAGTCATAATGCTATTTTGTTTAAAATTTATTTGATTTGCTGAAAATTCTGAAAAAAATTGGGTTTGAGTCAAACCAAAATAGTTTCTTTACTGATATTTTTGAATTTCCAGGAAACTAAAAAAATGCATTATTCCACTGAGCTTCACTAATAATTATACATTGGCTGAATTTGTGTTAAAAGACTTAATTTGTTTGGAAAAGGCTATTTGATGGAAAGGATAAGCATTCATTATGATCATATGTATCTGTCCAATGTCATTGTAATATGAGGACCATAGAGACCTTTTACAATTTCTTGATAAAACATCTTCTAGGGAGCTTTGGATCATTTACCATCCGACTCTTTTCCAGGAATTATAGATGAAGCAAAATATAATCCACCTGATTACTGGTTAAAGCACAAAATGGAATGTCAAAAGATTTGGATTCAGTTCCTAATTCTGTCACAGACTTCCCATGTGACCTTGAATATGACCCCTTGGCCTTTCTGTGCCACATTTTATTCATCTGAAATTTGGCACCATAATAATACCGACTCCTCATGGATTTTGTGAATGTGAAAAGAACCTCGGACACCTCAAATAACAAGTACTATGCATTTTTTAATTTCTCTTCATAATTGCTTTTGCAAACAGAGCTTGGGAAGGCACATGACCTAAGATATCTAGGATGTAACATGCCACCACTGTGTCATAACAGTTTGTTTAAAGGCATATAAAATTATATGCTGGAATACTAGCAAGGGTCTTGATCATTTGTGAGTAGTTCTTACCCATGACAGTGGTCTTGATGAATAGCAACATGTGCATGCGTGAGGGCAACTAAAATGAGGGAGGGCTGCAGGCTTTCTAGGCCAGCAGTTCTCAGCCTTTGTGTTGGGACACATTACTGTGTCACCACACAGCCGTAAGTGAGTTTTAGAGAGCCTGGTTGGGAGACTGGATTCAGCCTGGGGAGGATGGGCTGGTGTGTTCTGTAGGGTTATGCATGCTGCCAAGTGTACTGTGATCTGCAAAAGGCTGAGAACTGCTGTTCTAGACCAGTGTTGGTCAGATGAATATTAGGAAGTTACAAAGGAAATTCTCATATCTTAATGGCATATGCATCTTTCCTATGTTGCTAAATCTATTCAGAGCAATTTCTCCAATGGTTAAACTTTGTCTGCAGTATAATTCCAGAAAATATGCTAGTAACAAGCCTTTTTGGGAAATCACATCAGTACAAGCCATTAATAAGTAAGACTGAAAGAGCTACATGTGGAGATAAA
The DNA here is from genome assembly GCA_007922195.1 of Podocnemis expansa. Lineage (NCBI taxonomy): Eukaryota > Metazoa > Chordata > Testudines > Podocnemididae > Podocnemis > Podocnemis expansa. Next base: position 10,646,368 of record ML681964.1, on the reverse strand, counting down.
ATGCTGTATTGCCATTAATGATATACAGTAAATGTGAATCAAAACACTATTTGCCATGTTAGTAGAAAAAGGCATCACTGAGCTGAGGGAATGGGTCTTCCAAATCTGCACAAAAAACACTCTTGGAGCTATAAAAATTCCAAACAAAACTGACATGTCTAAAAGCTTCATCTAAACTCAAGTTGTTACAGTGTAAAAGAATCAAACCAAAACAAACTCCTCCTCCTGCGCCATTCAGGGGTGGATTAATGCACGGGCCAAATTGGCCCATGCCTAGGGGCCCATCACAGCATGAGGGTCCCTTCGCCCTGGCAGCACTAGGAGGAAATGGGGAGGGTCGGCTCAGAGACCAGGCTCCATGATCCTGCCCTGCCCGAGCTGGCTGCTCTGCCCTCAGGGGTGGGGTGGGGCGGGGTGGGCCGACTGCAGCCTAGCCGGTTGGTGTCCAGGGCTGGTGGGGACAACTGCTACATGCAATATGGCCTCTGGCATGACCTTTGGGCTGCAGTGGAAGCTGCACCATGCGCATCAGTTAGCCTGGACACCCCTGAGGGCCAACTGGTTAGGCTATAGCTGGCCTTTGGCCCCAGCCTCCTCTCCCGCCCATCATTGGCCCACCTGTGGCAGGGCCAGGTGTGTGGGGGTGCACAGTGATGACAGGGGCCCAGGGGCTCTGCAGCCTCTGACCCACCATTGGCTCCAATAAATAAAGGTTATTGAACATTCTAACAGTGACTTATCAAGTTCTGGTTCAAAAAATAGTGACAACTTAGTCAGAATGCAATAGTTCATAATGCTTTTTTTGGTTAAAGGGCTAATCCAGCACCCACTGAAGCCAGTGGTAATGCTCCACTTGACTGTTGAGACGGTTTGATATGGCCATAAGTTATCTTCTATCCTGCAAGGATTCCTGGATGGAATAACTCCATGTGATGAAAATATTCATGTGCCTGGTGGGTATAAAAACTCTTTTTTAAAATTGTATATTAAATATACACTGCATAGAATATTCATTTTCCTAATCGTATGCACAGTGTATTTTTCATTTGCAGGTAATAACATTGCAATAAATACAGCTCAATTCAATATGCACACAAGCACATATAAACAGGTATTACTGCTTAGAAAATTTTAGCTTGTTTTAGTAGGCAGGAATAATTTTTAACTATACATTTGTTTAAAATAATAGCTATATCTAATACAAAGTATCCTCTGTATCAATTAGTTAAAAGAATAGTTTTTCAAGGTTTGCCAAGTAATTTACATGTACATACTGGATAGGAGTGTTCAGCACTGATGAGCCCTTTCTGATTCATAAGATTATTCCTTTTTGCTCTTAAAATTTAGCTCTTAAATACATTTTCCTCAGAAGACTGAAATATATTTTCAGCTATATTTCTGTTATTCAACATGAAAAATGTAGGGTTAGTGGGTAGACCTGTATTTATTTACAGTAAAGTCAGATGTATTAATTATTTAGTTCAGTAAACAAATATCACCGTAAAGGTTAAGTTTCCACAACATAGCATGCACCATAGAAAAAATACTGTAGTTCTATACAACTTGACAATGGCAGGTAACAGAGTACCATTTCAATTCCCTTAGCTACTGTATCTTTTTCTATCCTTCGTTCTTTATTGTTGTTATCAAACTTACTTCAGCATTCTTATATCAGCAGCATTTAGTGACATTGTGAAAACATGGCTCATAAAGGCTGAACTTTTAATTGTGATGAGAAATAAGTTAGCTTAATTATTCTATGCAAGTAGAAAAGATGTGGTTTGTTCTTCTTCGTAAGTCCTTCCTTCCTAATCGCAATTCAACACCCTTTTTAAGCATTGCTATGTATGAACTTCATGCTGCTAGACAAATAAATTCTTTGGGAAAATGCACATTTTTATTTGGAAATAATGCCATCTCTTTGTTAGATTTGCAGCAATCCTATTTTGCCTCTACTGTTTTTAAGTCGAAAATGAAAAATTATATAGAAGATGTTTGTGCATCATATTGTGCTGAATGGTATGTAGGTCAGCATGCTGCACCATAGCAGATAAGGCACAGCGAACAAGTGTTCTATGTACTTACAAGCAAATATCAGTCATAATAGAAGTAGACAGATCTACAAGAGCGTTTTGGCTTAGGAAATGTTTCTTGTCATTAGCATTTAAAAAAAGCTATGAGATTCAGGCCTATCAGCACCGATTCACAGCAAAGCCTGGCTTGCACAGGTTGTTATCTGTTCAGTACAGAGGTGCAGCTGGTTAGCAAATGGATTTGCAGATTTTTTATTTTTTTTTTTAAGCAGGGATGAGTAAAAAGGCAAAGAATCAGGTACTTACAACCCATTCAGAATGTAACAATTTTGTTTGTGTTATAAACCAAACCTTCTGTTTTTCGCAAACCGCATTATTTTTAGAAACAGAACCAAGAAAAAACGGCTGATTTAAAAAAAAAAAATCTTTATTCATATTCCAGTATCCCTAAGGGCTCCAATATCCATGAAGTAATACCAGCAAAGGGAGCAATGAAAACTGCAGACTTCCATGATTCAGTTTACGATGCTGCTTTATTGTGTTAGCAGTCGAGTCAAAAGGCAATATCTAATATTTTTAATTTTTTTGTTTCCTTCTCTCCATGTACTCAGGTTGTGAAGTGAAAAATGATTGATTCCTTAATGTTATGGCTAAAGGTTAGTGTAGTTTTTATTTTGTGTGGAAGTGTGGGCATTGTGCTTGGTGATAATGATTGAGAATGACATTCAAAGTAATGCAATAATACTCGAAATACAGACTACCTGGTACAGTGTTTATAAATGTATTGTATGGCATGATATGCTATGGTACAGTGTGCATAAGCTTCTGGGGAGTGGAGGTTTGTTTTTTTTTTTTCTTTCACTTATAATAGACCTTTTATGCTGAGTCAGGAGAATGAAAGGGCCTTAAAGTAGGTGGAAATGGCCCCTTGTGAAAATTTCCTATGCAGCTGCTGTAAGGTTGCTACACGTCTTTCTCCTAGCCTCTGATGTAAGATCTGTGTCCACGATATTGTGTGGTATAGTTATTCTTTACTTAGAAAGGTCCATAGGGGTTGCTCTAACTTATATACAAGGAGCAAAGTAAGCTCCTGTGTGGCCCATGATACAGAATTCAAAAGGTAGTCTTTGGGTTTAAAGAAGCACAAGGGTACCCTCTGCTTCACCTCAGTCCTTGCCCCAACCACTGGCCGGAGTGACAGAGAATCAGGCCCATAGTGGCTGAGCTTAGGTAAAATGGTTTCAGCTCAAAGAGGAAATGGACAGATGTAGTATCTATGCATCATAGAGATGACTTAGATTGGCTAGGCTTGCATTGAAAAAAGTTCTAGATATGGCTGATGTTTTTAATTTTCTGTAATTTTTTTTAGCACTTTCAGAAATCATTGACTGGTGGAGGACATGAACATAGCATATGAAAGAATAGGACTGTGGCAACTTTTCACTGAAAATCTGAGCTGTTTCAAACACCTGTAGTTGAGACATTAGACTTAGTGTTGGGACCAGCAAAACAAACAAGGAGTCTGGTGGCACTTCTAAAGGCTAACAAATTTATTTGTCACAGGAGCTTTTCATGGGAGAAAATCCCACTTTGTCAGATGCTTGAAGATGGTCTTCAAGCATCTGATGAAGTGGTGTTTTTTTCCCATGTAAGTTCATGTGATAAATAAATTTGTTAGGGTATGGACACACACACTTCTTATTTCGAAACAACAGAGGTTGTTTCGAAATAAGAAATGCCATGGCCACACGACGCACGGCCATTTTGAAACAAGCAAACAGCTTGTTTCGAAATGGCCGTGCTCCTTCCGAAGTAGCTTAAACCTAGTTGTGTTTCGAAACAGGGTTGTTTCGAAACCAGAGGTTTCGAAATAGCCCTGTTCGGACATGTTGTTTCGGAACAAAGTGTTCCGAAACAACATGTCAACTT
>ML681964.1:10558670-10642006 GCA_007922195.1 Podocnemis expansa | reverse complement strand
TAAAGCGCCCAGCCGTGCTTTACCCCTAGGGTGCCTAGAATCCCCTCCCCTGTCGAAATAGCAGGTCCACACTGTGGACCTGCTATTTCCCTGCCTTATTTCGAGGACAAAATTTTTTGTCCTCGAAATAAGGTGTTTTGAAATAAAGAGTTATTTCGAAACAGCTTGTTTCGAAACCTCTTGTTTCGAAACAAGCCCTCCCTGTGTGAACATAGCCTTAGTCTTTAAAAGTGCCACCAGACTCCTTGTCTGTTTTGCTGAAATAGACTAACATGACTACCCCTTTGATACTTGTTGAGACCAAATTAGCATGTAAACCTTCCCATCCCCTGCAAAACCCCTTCCCATGAATCATTCGAAATGTGCTTACCAAGTCATAGGAATGCTTAAGATTTTGAAATGTGTTAAATGGGAGGTTTTTTACATTTATGCACCAAATGTATACATTAAATTAATTCCAGTTTCTTTGCCTATCTAAATAAGTAGATGTTACAACACTCTTTCCACTGAAATAGGTTTTCTTGACTACATTGGCAGTTGCCTATAAACAGAGAACAGAGATTAGTCTAAAGGGTATAAACACTGGTGAGCAAATGTTAATAAAAGGACTGGCATGAATATCTGGGGACTCTACAAGCACTGAAACTGTGAGTTGAAGTATTCACTAACACAGAGGTAGGCAACCCCCGGCACGTGCGCTGACAGTGGCACCCCAGCCCATTCAGAGCGGCACACAGCCCCCTCTGCAGTACCACAGAAATTGCCACTCCTGCCACCAAAAGCCACTCTGGGTGGCTCCCTGGAGGCCCAGCTGGGACACAGGGGGTCCCCCCCATGCCTATGCCTCCACGTAACACAGAAAAAAGTGGCCCAGAGGGTCTCCTCTTTGTAGTGTGATGCTCCCCAAAGGAGCCGCTCCAGGCAGCTTCTTTCTGCAGCATGCCTGTGAACCCCTAAAAGGAGGGGCTTCTTTTTGTGGCATGCCTGGGAAGCGCTCCCACTCCAGCCGTGACCACTGCTGAATTTTCAGGCTGCCACCACATTCTTTCAGGAGGGGGGGCCGCCAGCACCAGCTGAGGGTTGGGGAGGAAGGACCAACTTAGGGGTCCACAAAGCTTTCTGACCCCTGCACTAACATATACAGTGTTTGACTGAAAAAAAGGGAAAGGATGCAGATACAGAGCTGAGTAGAGAAGAGAAAATAAACTATCTCCAGTGAACTTTGCTGGAGAATTACACGAGCAAATGTTAAGCTTTGGTTTTACACAGGGCAATGCTGATCTCATGGAAATGCTTCCAATTAGTTTAGGCTAAATTATGAGAGGTTTGATCTTTAGCAAACAGTTTTCTTTTTCAATGATGTTTAGATGTTACTGGGACAAGAATGGTTGTCTCTCAGTCTCAATGTCCAGAAGACCTCAGTGGGGGGAATAGAGGTGGGGTCAAAGAGCAAAGAATCTCTGTTGCTACAGTTCAAATTCATTTTTAAGTGCACCGCCCTTCTATGAAACTAGCTCAGTTTTCCAAGATCAAAATGAGGTTGTGACATGCCTCTCCCTCACTCTGGTTCAGTGTGCCAGTGTGACCCCCCCCCCAAGTCTCCACTCCTGACCCCTGTTTTACCCCACTGTGCCAGGGAACCACTCACTCCTGAGTCAGTCTACACCATCCTCCTGTGTATAACTGGTCTCAGACAGTGGTTGTGTGCCCTCTGGCAACTCAAGGGATGGCCCCCAAGTGATCACACTCTGCCCACAGATACCATACCAGGAACTTCTGTTCTACAGAGATGGAGACCCTTCCCCAATCACTGTTGATTCGTAGACCTTGGTCTGTCCATTTATCAATGAAAATGATATGCAGAGCCTCACTCATTCACATCGTCTAAAGTCCACACAAATTTAGATAAACAAAATAGACTGTCTACACTTACAGTTTCAATTTAAATTACTGAATTCAAATTAGTCAATTTGAACTAATAATTATTAGTTCAAATTCAGTCAATTCGAATTGATATGGCCACATTAGAAAATCCAATTCGAATTGGCATGCCCTTGAACAGGACTTGCTAGTTCGAATTGACATGGCCACACTAGGTCAATTCGAATTACTCAGTTTGAATTGACCCTGACTTGGCAGTCAAATGAGGTTTGATCAATTCGAAGTCAGCTTTCATCAATTCGAACTGAGGAAAGCCAGTGTGTCCATGAACTTAATAGAATTCGAATTGATGACGATCAATTGAATTCAGCTCTATGTGTAGACATACCCATGCTGATTTATTGATTAGGATATGATTTTAAGTGAGTATATAGCTAATCAATGCACAATCATTTAATAAAGGGTTCAGGAGTTACCACAAGTAAATAAAAGATATAAGACACATGCCAAACTAATAACACTGTTCCAAGATTATTATTTACTATATTTTCCTCATTCTTATCCACAAGACTGGCTGTTGGTGGTGTTCAGGCAGCCTAGGCTCTCCTGGCCATATATATAGGACTAGGCTCTTGGAGTTGCTCTCAAGATGGTGTTTTTCTGACAAAAAGACAAAGTCTCTCCCAGGTCAATGTGTCTGTATTTGTTTTCTAATCCCCTCTGCCTTTGCTTCATCTTCTGAGCCAGGGAGCTAAATTTGCATTGCCTTTATCATGCATTTCTCCAGCCTCTGTGCTGAGATATAGCCCTGATGGTTGGAGCTATGTAACATGCTTCACATCTGTACACATACAAGATGCTGCAGGAAACAGGATACCATAATAATATGGTAGAGCATTCAAAAGGGAACCTTGCATGGCATAACTGGCATCAAACCATACAATTACATTGCAAAAGTGAACAGGAAAATTATGCAGATCATAGCCCATTGTGCATCACATGATGGTTGTAATTTTTCTCTCCATTCCATAGGCCACATTCAGCTCTCAGCTTTCAAAAGGGGTAGGTTGTAGGTGCTACTGAGAGCAGAATTTGGCTCCATACTTGTGATAGATGAGAAACAAATCCAGCATGATTTTCATTGCTTATAATATTAAAATATTAGCCACATACTGAAGGGCCTGTTCCCACTCCCATCAAACCAATGAGAGTTTTGCCATTGAGAGTTGGAGCAGACTTTTAATGGGCGACTGGAGAAAACCAGTCTGGTAACGCAGTAATGTTTTATGGACTGTGGCCACTGATTTACATAGCAGAGACTGTATTCTGAGATGGGTGGCTCTTATAAATTATAACATTAATAATGTGTCTTGCTTGCTTCATGGAGGACGAGCATATACATAAGTGCAAAGCAAGCTTCCCTGGTGTTTATGTGTTGGTTAGGCAACAACTCATGGCTTATCTGACAGGCTGAGATGAAGGTATATAGGCAGATTTTCCTGGAGACTGTAATATGACAGACTCATTATTTTTAATGCAGAACTCTATACCTAAGTCTTTCTACTGTGAATTTGAAGTTTACTTTTGCATAAGAACTAGCAGAGACTTACCCAAAAGCTATATGTATCATTCAAGATTTGATAGGACAGTGGTTCCTTAAATTAAGATGCATCATCACATTGGGTACATGATGTAACTCTACATATTAGAGAAGTGGTTTTCAAACTTTTTTCCTCGGAACCCAGCTGAAAAAAAAACATTTATGCCTGTAACCCAATACTTACATCTTTGAGCAATGCAGTCCAGTCTTTTGGCAGTGGCATCAGGGGGTGACGTGACCAATACCTGTGGATCTGCGACCTAGTACTAGGTCCTGACTTTAAGTTTCAAAAACACTGCACTAGAGTACACACCTCACTGATGAATTATCGCCTCTGTCTTGAATCATTAAAGAGCTATACCCATTTTTAAACTGGTTTAAGTTCATAAAGAATTAACAGAAGGGAAGACAGTGTGTAGGCTACTGAAAAAAATTGAACCTCCATGTACAACAGACTTGCTCCTTCTCTGTGTGCGAATTCAACACAGATAGGGATAGTCACAGATCAGAATCCGTCTTGTTAGGTGACTCCTTATACCTCCATATGTGTGCATGCAATATCTGTTTTCACACTTCACTAGCACTAATGTCTATGTATGCCTGAGATAGGGTCTTGCACCTGTATACACATGCTATAGAATCGCACGCACAAAATCCTGGGCTGCACATGCATAAAAGGAGGTCTATTCAAATAGTAGAGTATTTATATCAATATATAACTCATAGGTGATGGAACTTGGTGTCCTGCTGCACGTCCTGGCTTGAAGTAGTTTCCATCATATACAGGGTCTACTATTTGACTCAATGTCTGTCAGCAGTCCCACTATACAAAACTGTATCACTTTACAATGTTAAATACAGTCTTGAATAAAGCACAATTTCAAGAAAAGTAATAAGAATTAAAACTCATTTTGGGCCAATGTATAAAGCAAATACGTTTCCTTCTCTATCATAATGAGATGTTTGGTTATGTCAATGTATACCCTTCACAGTATTTCAATGCAACAAAAACTCATGGGGGAAATCCTGGCTCCTCTGAAGTAAATGAAAAGTCTCTTGTGGACATTAGCAGATCTATCATTCCACCATCTCTGTTCAAAACCTGAAACTGTCATTTAAACAAAAATGACTACATAAATAAGATACACACATGTATGTGATGGCTCAACATAATTTGTATCTTCTAACTCCATTGCTGTCTGTGACATCTTCAGATGGTCATGAAAAAAATGTAAACTTGGGCCCTAGTAATGGAATTTGCATATTTACACACTTGTGTTATCCTCCAACCTCATATTAATTATATCTTTTAGCTTGTTGTGTAGGTTGGCGAGGTGCCATTATATCTTACAAAGCTCAGCCCATGCGTAACTGAACTGCTTTTTATTATAGGTCTGATCCTGCCCCTCTAAAACAAATATGAGCATTACCAGTGATGTCAGTGGGTGCAGGCTCTGGCCCTATTTGCTGAGTGTTGCATGTGTGCTCAACTCTGTACTAAGCAAGGACCTGCTAAGCTACTTGCCCAGAGGATCTGACATTTTTAGCACTTGATTCTGTAAGCTGCCAAATGCTCCCTGGAAGCTGCTACTTGATGGCCACTGACTCATTGTAGCTTCAGTGGGATCTCCTCCCAGAAGGTGCTCTGCACCTTGCAGAATTGCGCCCTAAAGACTCAAAAAGCAGATGTCCAAAATGTGAAGAATCATACCTTTGGTTATGTCTATACTGGAGGCTTAAGTCTACTTAACCAGGTTTAAGTCGACTTAAGCAACTCCAGGGCCACATCTGGAGCTCCTTACATCAACTTAATAACTCTCACCCTTAAAGCTGACTTTAAGGATTAAGTTGACTTTATTAAGTCAATTTAAGAAAATGTGGCCATTAAAATCAATGTAATAAAGTCGACAAACAAATGGGTACTCTCTAAGTCAACTTAGTAAAGTTGACTTTAAGTCAACCTTATTAAGTCGACTTACTTGAGCCCTCTAGCGTAGACATAGCCTTTGTTATCTGTCATTGTTAAGGCAAGTAATTTTCAGTGTAATTATGAGACATTGAAGGACATGACCATTGTTTTAGATCAGAGGAAGTTATAGAGAGAATGAGACTATACTGTATGTCAATGATGTCAAATATTTATTCATGGGCTGCCCCGCTTATGCCACATATTGTAAGTAAGACAATGTTGTGTGCCATGTTTGCAATAACATTTGTAACTAATTCTCTGTGTTTGAAAAACAGAGACCAGCTCCTCAGCTAGTGACAATGACATAGCTTCCATTTGCAGTTAATTAAGTCTCAGTTTAGACCAGCTAAGGATTTAGGCACAGGTTTTTAGGACAATAGTATTTACCCATAGTAGGTCAGAACACTGGTTTGTGTGTCTTGTATGCTGCATATGCAAGTGGCCTGTACCTAAGGTTTCAAAGAGAGCAAAGTAAAACAAACAAAGAACAAGCATAACACACCTAGTCAGAGAGACGGTGTACAGTGTTTTTGATAAGTAAGGTACATTAACTCTGTAAATAAAATCAGCTGATTTTTCTTTTCATGTACTCTGTCAGTAGGGCCTGGTCCTGCTCTCCTAGATTCTAGTGATGGCTTTACCCTTGATTTTAATGAGAGCAATATCTGGCCTTTACTCACAAGAGATCTAACCTCAACCACACAGCAGGTTGCAAAGGAGATGAACCTGGCTAAGTGGATATTTCTATTAACCTCATTGAGGATTTTCTGCTTACTTACAAAAAACTGCTCATGAGGATTAGTTAAATGCAGGCAAACACAATTTGTCCATTATTGCTCTGTGGGGGAAGGAACTTCCTCAGACTCAGAGCTTCCCTTACTGTTCATGTGCTGCCATCTTTATCTTCTACAAAGTACCAATGAAGCTTGGCATCTTTAATGACGATGACAACAAAAAGGTTGGAAAAGAAGATGAGTTCAGGTGCAGTAACAAAACCCAAAGGCCAACAATCTGAGGACTCATTTTTATCCTGGAAGGTTAAAGAATATCGTCTAAGCTGTAATTAATGCAAAAGATCTGCTAACCCCACTATTAACAGTAAGGGCCAAATTTGTAAAAGCTATCCACTTGTTTTGTGCCCAGAATTATATTCAGGATTTTCGGGAGCACTTAGTGTGGGATACATTCTGCTCCCATTGAAGCCAATGGAACATAGGCCTAATTCTCCTCTCAGTGAACTGAGCGGGAATTACATCGCTGAGTTCAGTGGGAGCAGAGTTAGACCAAGGCTAAGTGCTTTAAAATCTCATATAAGAAGATATGTAACTGCCTAATATACAGGTACTGTCAGGTAGCCATCTAAGCTGTAAGAATTACCTGACAGTTACAGGTGCCAGCAAAACTGCAGGCCCAGAAAATGAGACAGGCTTGAGGCAGACCAGAATCTACAGATTTGTCTGCATGGGGCATTAGTTCACACTAGAGGAGTGTAAATTCTAGTGTGCACTAGCATGTTGTTCACTAATGGGCTCTTGCAGACCACACTGATATGAACTTAAGTTCTGTAGTGCAAGTTACCCTAGTTGTATTTCAAACTGTACCACACTAACACATATTACGGAGTTTCTAGCGTGTGCCAGGTCCCTGGGTGGGCACATCAGCCAGGCAGTATGCAACATGCCAGTGCGCACTAGAATTCACACTCCTCTGTGTGGAGTAATGCAGTAGTTCTCAACCTTTCTAGACTATTGTAACCTTTTTAAAACGCTGATTTGTCTTGTGTATCCCCAAGTTTCGCCTCACTTAAACACTACTTGTTTACGAAATCACACATATAAATACAAAAGTGTCACGGCATATGATTACTGAAAATTGCTGACATGTTCATTTTTATCAGATAGTTCTAAAATAAACCATGACCCCACCCAGCTGAGAAACACTGATGCAGTATATAGAATGGTATAAACAAGTCATTGTTAGAAAATTGGAATTTGTATTAACTTCACTAGTGTTCTTCACGTAGTCTGTTGTGAAAAGCAGATATCATCTGTAGATGAGCTGATTTACTTGCTGGACAAGTAACCTAGTTGAGAGCCACTGCATGCTTATTCTTTGATTTGCTCTTCCTGAAAATAAGGAAGTAGTCAGAAGAGTGGCGAAGAGGGGAAGAGACAGATGAAGTGGCAAAGAGAAAACGGGTTAAAGAGAAATGAATGTCTAGGAAGAGAGCTGATGAAGATACTCTTACTAGGTATGGTTTATGGACTAAGGTATATCTTGTAGAAGATCCCAGGAGAAGGGCTGATTCCTATCCTGGTGGTTAGAACTTCAAAAAAAAAAAAAAAAAAAGGAGTTGCGCTGTTAGCTATCTTGTCTCTTTTGGCATTTTATTCTCTCTACCTAACATTTTAATAACATAAAAAAAAATCCTGGTCACAGCCTCAGAGCTGGATTGGTTTAGCCAAGTCCTGTTAAAAAATGAGGAGAAATGGAAAGTTGGTCTCCTTGCCCTTTTGCTGGTAGACCAATTCTAATATTATCAGAGCAAACTAAAAACACACAAAACAAATTACATTGAGGGTCTCACAGTTTCTTTTCAAGGTTTCACATTTAGCATTCAGAGATGGCCATATAGTTGAGTAATAATCACAAGCAACAAGAAATTCCAGAAACAAAAAGCATACCATGGAGCCAACCCACCATTCCTGCTGTGTGTGTCATGTTGGCCTAACCCTGTCTGGCTATTTGCCCAGGTTCAGTAAACAGAGTTCATTATGCTGATAAAAGGCAAACTCTTCCTAAAATAACGTACACACTTATGACACGTTCATTAAGTGTCTCCCAATATTCCTCGCAAATGTGAACACATGCGCACACACTTTTTAAATGCCTGCGTAGCAAATGAACAACATAGTACATATTTTTTTAAACCAGGAAAATATCTCCTCTGCACTCTCCTTGCCCCTGAGTAAAAAACATGGAAAGCTTGATTCCTTTGTAGTTCCGTGCTAGCAGAGTAAGGTATTATTCAACATGACTCAGGGCTTGTCTTCACTGAAGATGGCAAATTTGCTGCCATCAGATCACTCTCCCTGATCAACTGATTGGGTCTGTGAAGACCCACTCAGCCAATCAGGAAGCTGATGCTGGAAGACCACCCTTGCAGAAGGAATGGCCCTGAGTCCTACGGAAGGTGTTTTAGTTCAGCTCAGGCTATTGAAGATAGCACAGTAAAAGAAGGTAGGCAAACAGAGGAAGATACACAAGGTATTTTAAGTATTTTGCGTAGCTCCCTTCGATTGCTGCCAAAATCATGTGGCAGTATAGAACAACCCTAAGGCTGGCAGAATCAGACTCTTCAGGCTACACTGATAACCTCTTCCATTGCTCTATACTTATTAACACAAGTAGTGGTGCTGGAGTTAATGGGGCTACTTGTGTGATCAGTTGCTCACCATTGCTAATGAGGGGTTCACAGTGAGATCCTTTGTAATTTGAGGTTGAAATAAACTCATGCTGTGTTCCTATTCTGCTACGTTAGAAAATATTTGATTGGTATTCATCTTTCTATAGATTGGGGGGATGATAGTAACTTCCCAGCTATGGCTGTTAAAGATACAATATGGTAGCTTCAACTGACTAATAGAAAACGAAAATAAAATAAAAAAAAAAGACAAAGGGTTTGATAAAAGCACGCAAAACTGTTCTTGATGCTGGAGCTTGTCTTGCTTTATGTAGGAATTCTGCTGTTACTTTTGAAAATGTAAAACCAGTTCCAAAGCACATTGGCACATACATGGAACTGCAATACTCACTTGGCACTGTGTGTTTGCATTGCTGGCAGTGTGGAACATGGACCTCTTTAGCCTCTTCCTCTGTTGTTTTCTGCATAAGCGCCAACCATTGTGGCTACTCATGAGGCAAGGTTGGCAGCTGAAGAACCCAGATGCCTAGCTCTGGACTGTATGTCTGTTAGGTTTGTTGCTGGTCTCTTCCCTAGCATCTGCCCTGGCACTGCAGCAGGCTGTGCAACTGTCTGTGGAGCTGGGTTCAGGGTTAGTCCTCTGCTAGATAGCATGCTCTTCTGGTCACTGTTTGCCTTTTAAACTACTTTTGATTATCAGGAATGTGTTTCTCTCAGGCACACTCCACTTCAGGCGCGTATATTTGCAGTACTCTCTTACAGACAAAATATGTGGTCTCTCCTTTCTCAGCACAGGATGTTTTCTATGTTAGAACACTAGTTTGAGCCCCATACTCTCAACTGTCCCACTAGAACTGTGAGTATTTTAAGTAAAAGCTTTTGTTCATAGCTAATGCCCACCTGTCATTTCCTAGGAGAGGAAGATCTGCCACATCCTTGATGAAGTTCTGAAGATTCCACCATTTTCAGTTTGTATTAACACCTGGGCCATCACGTTCCCATATTGCAGCCTGGCCCGTGCTCTTATGACAGAGAACAGGATACATACAATTCATTTAATAAATCATCAATGTTGATTCACCAGAAGTGTCACTGCTGAGCAATGTCAGGCATTCCATTCATCATAGGGTTTGCCAGCTTTTTGGGGACAGATAGTCAGATTTACCATTAGGCTCTGTAGGAACAGTGCCTAGGACCTATGAAATTTTTAGGGCCTACGAAGGAGGGGAAAAAATTAAAAAAGCAGAAAAAATAAGGAAAAGTAAGGAAAATCATGTGGTTTAGCATTAGAATAGTTTAAAGTGCATCATGTCGATCGACATAATTCAATTGGCATTTACCCCTCTTTTTGCACATTTTGGAGTGAAAGTGCCTAGGGCCTACAAAAACCAAAATCTAGCCCTGGAGCTAGTATCAGAATAGTTATGCCACTATAAGAGTGCTTGTGTAGCCTTATGTCAGCAGGACAGAGCTCTCCTGCCAACATAATAAAACCACCTAAACAAGAGTGCTTATTGGACAAAGCATATGTTGGCAAGAGTGCTTATATGGACAAAACATATGTTGTGCAGGGGTGTGCTCTTATAACACCCCTGAATGACAAAAGTTTTGCTGGCATAAGTGCTACTGTAGGCAAGGCCTGAGAGATCATGAAACTGGACACCTTATATGATAGTGGAAAACAGTGCCAGTCTGAGCTACTGAGGGCAAATAACCTCTCTTTAGCAATTTGTTTACCTGAAAGTTGTATATTTTTTAATCAGCCATCCTTAATCTTGTTTCTTATACATATGTCGATTCATTTCTCTCTAGGTACCTATAAACCTGCCCATCCTTACTAGAATGGGCTGGTAGGAGTGAGGAATTTGCATCTGCATGAAACTTCTGTGTGGTACCTACCCCAGTGCTGGATTTAGATACAAGCTAAATAAGTTACAATTTAGGGCCTCACATTATGAGGGGCCTCTAAAGGCCGGGAGTGTAGTTATTTTTTGCAAGTTGAAAGTTTTATTTAGATTATTAGTTGTTTGTTACATCTTTACCTAGGTGTATCATTTATTTTTTCATTGCCCTGTTAGAATGTAATGCACCTTTTTCTCTTTATTTTATTTCTTTTTTTGTTATGGTACGGGGCCTCTAAATCTTGGCATGGTTTAGGGCCCCAGCATGTCTTAATCTGGCCCTGTACCTACCCCCTGGCTAGTGAATGCAAGCCTCCCAGACTGAAGCCTGAGTAGCAAGTGCACTTCCTCTTTCTGGAGACTCCCACTTTGCAGTGCACTGCCACTGCGTAAGACACATAAAACTATGCTGAGCAAATGGTACGTGTGTGTGGGGGGGGTGGGGGCAGGTATCTATGGCAGCTTGGTGGGAAGTCTGTCATGCACCTGTCAAGCATTATGAAATTGTGGTTTATTTCAAGAAGTCTTGACCAACCTTTGGTAAAAAGAATGCAGCAGGAAAATGAATCAGATTGTTTGGTAGATCATTAAAGATATGCATGTGTAGTAACCCTTGGGGAGGAAGGGGTTAACACTCTGGTCAGTGAGTCCCAGGACAGCCAATAGGAACAAAGCACAGGTTTTTGAATTGGAGCAGCAGCCTTCCCTGTTCCTGTTTGGATGCAGCAGAGCTCCTGGGAGGATCAGGAGGAGACCAGAGGGGCCTGAGGAGGGATCCAGTGACATCCTTGCCAAAGATAAGCTCAAGTTTGTTACTGACCAGGCATGAGTAGAACAAGGAATGTTGACTTAGACGCAGTCAGAGTATGTCTTTGTTTTTGGTTTGTTTTTGGATTTCTCTGTCCTGACCAGATGTACCCTCTCCCACTACCCTGTAATTACCTAAGTTAAATCCCAGAGAAGGAACTCTCTGTGCTTCTTATCTGTTCTTTTTAATTAAAGATTTTAACTTTTAAGTAAGCTCTGGTTTTGTGTCCTGAAAAGCAAGAGGTTTATGTGCATGTGCCTCAGACTGCACAGCCAGCTACTAAGAGGGATTCTGTTCCACTTCCAACTGATATCCCAGCTGGAGGTCAGACACTCTTCTGAGAGAGGAATAAAAGTGATTGAGGGTACCTCCCAGGAAGGCATTCCCAAGTGCACCTTCCTGGGTTTCAAGTGGTTTTTGCATTTGGGTGGTGGCAGCGACACCACTCCAAGGCCAGGAATTGGAGGCCTTGGAGAGTTTTAAGACCAGGCTTTAAGGCCAGTGGGTTTTAAGGCCTGTTGTGGGCCCCCACCTTCTGCACTCAGAGTGCCAGAGTGGGGAAACAGCCTTGACAGGATGTTTGTAACTTTGCTATAGATGCTTCAGGGGTTACACCAGTTTATTTTCTTGCATTTTCTGTTTCCCTCTCGTACATTAAGTACATTCTGTAGACCACTTGCAGTGCTACTATGCAGGGGGAATTCAACATGCAGCTCACTACTGATATTTCACTGGTACTCCAAGCCATTGTATCATATAGCAAGCATGATATAGTCTACTGATTCAAAACTATTATTCCCAGAGCTGCTAAGTATTTTGTTCTTCTCTAATTTTTCCACTCAAAGATACTTCCAAAAACATTTCTGTTTGGATGTGCACATTTCAACATGTGCCAATGGCCACATCATTATTTCTAACTGGAGGGACAGTGCAAGTCGCTTTCCTAAGATAAATAAGGAGTCTGGTGGCACTTTTAAAGACTAACAAATTTATTTATCACATCAGCTGATTTTCTCCCACAAAAGCTCATGCAATAAACAAATTTGTTTTGCTGAAGTAGACTAACATGGCTACCTCTCTGGAATTTGTCTTTCCTAAGATGTGTCAGATTCTGTTTGGACTAGAGTACTTCACTGCTGTCATGCCTCAACCCACTATGTCAATTATCAGTAAGATCTCAAGGGCTAATTTAAGCACATATTACATACTCAAAATACCATCAAATGAAGTCTTTCTCAATCTCCGATAAAATCAATGGCCATCTGGAAACCTTACGAAAATTAGATGTATATTTCATGAAGCCATCCCAGTGAGCAAGATTCTTAATTAATTTGCACTCTTCTAATTATTGTGGGATTTTTGGAACTACCAAAAATGGTAACATGTTTTTATGCTTATGAAATATTTTGTTTTGTTGGTGATATAGAAATAAAAACAATTTTTCAATCACTCAAAGTATCAATCAGTTTTAATAAGCTTCGCAACAAGAACTGAAATACCAATCTGAAAAAAAATGCCCTTTCACAATTCTCACTTGTAGAAACTTCAGTAGTTACTGTTTAAGAGTGCTGGGTCAAATGCTAAGATTGCTGTGTCTGCTGGTCCAAACACCAGTGATACTAACTTGATATCTAACCACACTATAAGCATGAGCAAATATTTTCCACCCTAATCCTCACATCTCACAAACCACAGTGTAATGGAAGGGTGTCCACTTGCTGTGAGCACTGCCTTCTGGTCAGGTGTGTCTGCAGGTTTTCAGTTTATGGTGACTGCTGTTAATGCTTCTCAGTAGGTTTTTCAGTGTCTCAGCCCTCCTGCCCAGTCTCACATACTATCTTTTTGTGACTCAGACCAACCTCCTTGTTGGGGGGTGGGGGGGGGGAGGATACATACAATCTTTGAGGTGCATGGCCCTTATATGAGGATATATCCTGGACACACACTCTTCCTGAACCACCCCGCCACCCACTCCAGCCTCAGTCCTCAGTCCCAGCAGCCTGCCAGGAGTGCTCTCAGCACCCTGGTCCCTGCCAGCAACTGAGCTGTCTGTGGTCCTGCTTCTCTTTCAGCTAGCCAAGAAACAAAGTGCCTTCTTCCAGCTCCAGGCAGCAGGTAACAGGTGCTCGGTTCCATAGCATCTTTTCTGTGGCCCTGCCTTGCCGCTCTCTGTAGCCTGTCTGATTAGCTAGTTCCTTGCAGTTACCTCAGCAGCAGGATTGTTTAGTTATAGTGTTGGCAATATTTTTCCAATAGAAACATCTTTAAAACTAAGTTGGCAAAAATATATATATATATTAAAACCTAGTTTAAAAAGAGAGTTGAGAAATCTCATTGTGGGGATGAAGTCTTTTTCACCATGCTAAAAACTAAATAATAATAATAATAATAATAATAATAATAATAATAATAAATTACTATTTTAAAAATGATATGAGTACAGCATGAACCCCCCTCCGCCTAAAATAGTTGATCAATTTTTGTGCTTTTTTGTGCTTGTATAACTTTTATATAGCTTCCATTTAACATGAAATTTGGCAAGTGATTAGACTATATAGTATGCCTAAATGCTTTGTATATTTTGAAAAAAAAATAAAGGGCTGAGATAATAAAACTCCAAAAGTTACTGATGTACTTTCACTGTAAATATTTTTTGAAGACGTTTCATAAGATTTTTAATTAGGTGGCTAAGACTATGCATGATAGATTATTGCAGCTTGGTCTGCGGGGTAAATAACGTGCATTTAAAAAAAATTCTAAATACATATTCCCCCAATTGACAGAGCTATTCTAGTCCACTGAGTAAATAATGCAGTTTTTAAAAAATTTATGAATACATATAATATGTAAACAACAACAAGAAAAAAGCTGTTTAGATTGTGTAAGTATGGAGCATAGAAACTAGGATGGTTCTGAAGAGCAGCTTCAAACCCAGAGGGTAATGATATATACTCTATAACTTCCAATGAACATTTTCTTTCAAAACAAATACATAAACCAAGGAAATTCCATTGAAATAACATTAAGGTGGTGACACAAGCTAGCATTATTCTGCAGATTCAAGGTGAAATTTATTTATCGTATGAGCATTTTCTCCCACAAAAGCTTGTGTGATAAATAAATTTATTAGTCTTTAAAAGTGCCACAGGACTCCTTTATTTTGCTGAACTAGACTACCATGGTGAAGTTTGTATTCAGTCTCTGATGCATGCTGCTGGGTTTTCTCACTTCATTCCCATTCTTCCACTCCCCCACTTAATAACAGCATGAGTCGAGACAGAAGCACCAGCATTCATGTTTCATCTCTGGACCTTATCACTAAAACACTGTTTAAATAGCATAATTTGTATAGTTAACTTATTTTTGAAAAATGAATTTTTGTTAAAAAGAAATGTGAGGCTAAGCCTATGCATCTAAAATCCTGCTGATATGTGGAATGCAGACTCATGTCCCATATATGGCAGATGGTGTTTTAGGCCTTAGTGCATCTGAACACAACTTTTCATATGTGCTTAAGGTACTCTCTGTTCAGTAAGTTAAAGAGGGGTAGCTGTGTTAGTCTGTTTTGGCAAAACAAACAAGTTTGGGCACCTTAAAGACTAACAAATTTATTTGGGCATAAGCTTGTGTGGGCTAGAACCCACAGGAGTCTGGCAGCACTTTTGAAGACTGAAAAATGTATTTATCACATGTGCTTTTGTAGGTAAAACCTCACTCCATCAGAGGCATGACATGGAAACTATAGTGTGGAAGGGAATATATACATGTGATAAGTCACGAGGTCAAGTTCCAATTTTTGTAGCTAGCTAAGCAAGTTGTTTTGATTCAAACAATGTGAAATAACTCAGTACAAGATTTGAGCAGATTGTGTAGCTTAAGTAGTTAACACATATTTCAAAAGGCCACTCAAGGTGAAGTGGGTTATTAACATCCCCTCAGGTCATAAGGAGGAAAGTAAGCACTGAGAATAAGCAGCTGGGGGGATTGTTAGTGGGTTACAGATTGTTGTAATCTGGTAACAACCCCACTAAATCCAGTGTCTCCATCTAGTCCATGATACTTAGTGTATAGCAAAGATATGAATTTAAATTCCCGTGAATGAATGGCCGAATTTTACACACAGGCTAAATTTTACACAGGCGTACACTACATGAGAGGAAAACTGGTCATAAGATTTAATGCAGAATACTGGAGAAAAGTGTTGTGAACACTGTTTTTATTGCAATTGCTTTTTTATGCAGTGATCATCACCTTCATGCTGATCTAAGTCTTTTGTGCAATTAATTGTTTTTGGTGTGCATCCTTACATATTTTCTTAGTCCCTAACTACTACATTTCTGCACGGTTTTGTATCTGCTAGCCCCAGCATTTATAGCCAACGAAAACCTCATAAATCTACTTCATTTTTCTAATAAGACATGAAAGTCCTTAATTGGCCTTAATGAAATGCACTTAAAGGGCAATAAACGTGTTTAAGCCCCTCTTTCAGGGTGAGCTACAGTACTCTCACTCTGCTCTGTTTTAGCCTTTGTGGTAATTAATCACTTATTCATATGTGGCACATCAGTAACAAGATCAAGCAACTACTGCACAATTGCATGATAATAAGCTGCTCATATATGTGTCAAGATTTAGCAATCCTTTTTAAAGCCTAATTTAAACTCATTTTACAACTAAGCAGACTGCTTCTCTGAAGTATTTTTACCCAAGTATCTTTTTACATATTTCTGTTGAAATGCCATCTTTTTATTTTGTTTATAGAACCGAGTTTGCCTTAAATCCATTTGTGGCACCAGAGTGAATTTCAGCAATGCAAACATTTACCGTTGTTTCTTCAGTCAACTGCAAATGCTTTATCTTTGATCCAAAGCAACACTGAATCTCATCTAAAAACCAAGGGCAGTAGAATCAGTGACATTTTGCAAAACACACAAGGAGTATTGTTGCACTTTTAAAGACTAACAAATTTATTTATCACATGAGCTTTCATGGGAGAAAATCCCACTTTGTCAGATGCTTGAAGATGGAGGAACTTACAGAATGGGAGGAAAATAACTGCAGGGCCATCTAAGTCATGGGATCAGGTCAGACTGTTACAGCAAATCAAAACAATTGTTTAGATGCAAACAGTGGAGAACAGCATATTAGAGGGAGGTGAGCAGGGCCGTCCATGGGTGGGGGTGTGGCCTGGGTCCAGTTGGTGCTCCCACCCTTGTCCAGGCAGGCAGGGAGGGCTGGCTCAGAGGCCAGGTTCTGCACTTCTGCCCTGCTTCATTCCCTTTGGCTTCTCGCCAAAGGCAGTGGGGTAGGGCCAGGGGGCAGTGCAGCAGTGGTGGGGCAGCAGTGTGAGTCCTGCCCTGCCCTGCTCACAGCAGGACAGGGCAGAGCCCACAGAAACGCAGGGCCCAGGTTGGCTGCCCCTCTCGCCTCCCCCTTCCTTCCCCAAGAAGGCTTTGGAGGTCAGGTGAAATCACCTGTTGTAATATGAAAAGAACCCAAAATCCCTATTTAACATTTTTACACAGAGTGCCATTTTGGGAAACTATTTAGAGAAGCAACACAATCTTATCTACTACAGTTGGGCCCACCAGGAATTCCATGCCATTCACCTGTGAATAGACAAAGTAAGTTCTTCCTCAGAAGTAAAATCATCCCCTTTGCTATGGGTTATGACATGGATTCCCCACTATACACTGGAGGATGGGGTGACGGGATGAGACATGTGGTGGTCTAGGGGAATGTCTCTCCATCTCCTGTGTGCCATGGAGCTGCCCTTTGCACTAGTTAGAAAAGGCCAAGTGGAAAAGAACATTGGGGGTGGTCCAGAGGATGGTCTAAGCTACGTCCACAATTTTGCACAGCTAAAAATTTCTGCAAGAACAAAGAGCAAAGGGACAGTGGTCACCACTACATTCCATAAGCCCTCAGTTCATGTCTGAAAAAAAATTCAGATTGTTCTGGATTTACTGAGCTTTTAGAATTTCATCCTATTCACCTACAGTATTCAATATAAATTTGTGTTTAGGTAATTTTGATCAGCCAAACACCCCACTGAGGCTGATGACCTCTGCAAGTGAGGAATCTCAGCATCTTACTGACGCTTCGGAAAAATATTTAATTTGATTAGTCATGCATGGTGTTTCCCCATAGTGGTGTATTTAAACAGAAAAAGAAATATGGAATGTGACCTGACCTTCGCTTTTTGCTTTTGTAATGTGCGTAGAGTCAGGTCTAATACAGGAATACATACAACTAATAAGGTCCATCAATGTAACTGTGTGAATAATTGTTTGGTAAAAAAAACCAAGGAGGCGTGTGGCACTTAAAGACTAACAGATTTATTTTTTGCATGAGCTTTCGTGGGAGAAAATCCCACCAAATGTAAAATAACATGAATAGTTACCCAGATTGTACTGAATAGATGGTTGCTGCTTTGTTTTTTCCAGTTTGCTTGTCTAGTACATAAGTTATGTGCAATTACGATATAAACAGACTTTCTAAAACATTTCTTATGTTATATTCAGATTTAAAAGTTGTACTTGGTTTATGTCTTCCTATATGTTAAATTATCTTAATTGGCCAGAGGTGTTTCATTGGTTCTCCTCACATATATGACCCCTGAAAAATGTCTGGGGCTTCTTCCAGTCCATATCCTGGATGTACTGCAAGGTAGATATCTGAGTGGCTGATTGTGGGATGGGTGAGTTGGGCTGCAGGTGAGCTTGCAAATAAAGAAGGAAATGCTCTTTTTCTGCATATGATGTATTATCCATTAATGAGCCCAGACCTGGTCCTAGGTTTCAGTTATCTATTGTGGGTGAGTTGTTCTTCATCCTTTCTTAGGGCATAGGGGTGGGAGGAAGGGTGAGATGTACAAAGAGCTTTCACTCTCATGCTGCCACCTTCCCCCGCTTCCTCCCCTGCACAAGAGTGAGAGGCAATCTTAATTGTCTATACTCAAGGTACCACAGGAAATGTTCTACACTCAAGGAATCATCTCCAAAGGGGAAGGAGGGACACAGAGGCAGAGCATCCTCTCTGACCCAGCATACAGAACAGCTCATTTGTACCATTGAGCAGGCTGCATGTTGCACACTCTAAGGCACATCATTTCCCCGCGGTAATGTAGCTCAGCACTGCCTGCTACTCCTGTTAGCACCATCTAGCCTTCTGTGAGTATCTGGGTGAGTGCAGAAACCATGCACAATATAGCAATAATTGGTCATATGAGCATGGCCCTAAAACTTCACACAGTTCACAAAACGGTGAGAAATGAGAGGGAGAGGGGGAAAAGAACTCTGTGATATCCTGTTATAATGTCCCATTCCTCCAAACTGGGCTTCATAACTACATTACTGTAAGCAGAGCAGGGCCACATCTACTCAGGCTTTTTTAAATCTTAGATGGCTACTCCTCAAATCTTTCAAACTGCACACAAAGTGGTGAGTATATTTCCTTGAAGCTGCACTGCCCATCCTGCTTTCCAAACATGCTCCCTCTTGGCTTCTCTTCTTGTGTGGTAGCTGTTCTGTGCTCATATGCAAAGAGCAAACAAGAGTATTCCATCTAGAAAGACCTTTACTTTAGAATAAGGAAAACCAACAATAAAGACCAAAAGCAATCTCCAGTACAGAGCCTAATATCTGTCCACTCATTTGAAGGCAAAAGCTCTGGAACCCATAAAACCAAAAATGCCTGCTAACTTTGCATGCAAGAAGAGCTCTTTGAAATAAGATTCAGTACAGAATACAAAAGTTCATGCCATACCGCAGTAACAACTCTGAGGAGGGTAACAACATTGCTAATTGTCTCAGTTTGGTTGCCAGTCTCTCTAGCTTTAGTGTTTTCTTAAACTCCAACATCTAACCATGCAAATGTTTCTAGCCCTTATTGTTATAGATAAAACCTTGAAAACATAACTCTCCCTTCAAGACTCAAAACCATGAATGCAAATAAAAAGAACCCACGTCTCTTCTTTTCTGAAGTCTCATGGTTGTAAACCAGATTCCTGATTTTAAAAGGAATGGATTGGCAGTATTGGGTAAGATGTGGGCTCAAGGGACCAGCTCATCCCATCCTGCAGACAATCTTATGGGAGGGGGTCAGTGAAGGTCCCTTCATGAAGTTTCCCCACATCATTCCATCTAGAGGTGCATCATTTTTCCCCCCCCGCATAGAAAATGAAATGGGGCAACTTCCAAACCTGGCAGTTTTATGCAGAGTCTACATGGGTCTCATGCACAGGGAACATGTAAGAAGCTGCAGACAACTGCACAGAAATCTCCACACTCCTCACCTGCTGGCTTGCCCTGTCCCTTGTCTCTGTTCTCTGCCTCTTCATGGGTCCCAGACTATGCAGGAGAATCTCATCAGGTTCTAAGAGCTGGGTACTGTGCTGCAGAGGGGGCTGAGTTGACCTTCTGCACAGCAATAGGTTGATCTGTGCTTGGATGGTTCCTTGTGTGTACAGGTTTAGCGGGACTAGCTGGGCTGAGATGGGATGAACAAAACAATGGAGGACACAAAGTACATTTGATCATGTCAGCTTAGCCAGCTTGCACACCTGCTCTGTACTACAATTCTTCTCATCCACTTCAGCATGGCTTAAACCTGTGCAAGTTCAGCACCTGATTTACAATAATTAAAAATAAAACAAGCAACAAAAACAAGCTACTCGAAACTACATACTGAAGAGAGCTGGCATGACTTGCTTGTCTGTAAGCACTTAAAAATTAAATGGTCCATCAACAGGCTTCCTCATGGCTATTCAAGGTGATGTAAACATGTACAAAAATCTGAATAAAGTCATATTTCTAACTATGCAGGCAAAAATTCTGACCTAGTTTAATCAGTCGTGCTTTCCTGATTTGTTGTTCATTTATGCTGGGCAGCTGGACAATAGGATTTTGCATGGGCCACAAACAATGAAATAAAACAGCAAGATGTACTGTATTTTACTGAAACATAATATAAAGGGCAGCAGGGGACTAGTCAAAGCCCAATATTCTGAGACTGTAATTTTTTATCACTAGTTTATATCCTAAACCAAAATGTTTCTGAGTATAAATATTGGATGAAAGCAAAGCTGCACCAGATTTGCTGTGTTGGAGGCAAGACCTAAACCTACTTTTTATTAGAATTAAATTAATATGGTGTAAGTAGTTTTATAGTTTTAACATTTTATTATTATTTATGTTCTAACTGCTCTGCATAAATAGAACTGTTCCTTGCTTCTTTCTGGTTTTACTACTAATAAAAAGTAATAGGCATAATAATTCAGGGACTGTTTGCATTTCCAGGCACTTTTGTTCTGCCATGTTTACCTACTCAAGGAGACATACCAAAACCCAGAGCTTAAGGAGCTTTACAACAAAATATAGGAGTCATGTTTGAAGAGAATATATATCAGAGAAGGAAGAGTAAAACAAATACATACAATTAAGATTATTAACGAAGGGACTGTCCAATAGAAAACAAGCAAGTAGATGTGTGCAGAAATCTAAAAGAATTGCTTTTCAGTTTCATTCATGTGCACTACAGTAATCATAGTATATAAATAGATTGATAAACATATTCCCCTAATTACCCACTGATTTCTCAGAATGCTTAAAAATGAGATGGAAAATGGCTTATTTATAATGGCCAGGATGGTAATTTTTAACCATGATAACTTCCTGCATTTCATCTGACAAGATAGGTTTTTCAGAAATGTGAAGAATAACAATGTAGCAGAGGAGACTTATGGAAGAACCTAGGAATCCCAAACAGTCTTTAGGAAACTCATAAAGTTAGACTTTGCTTCCAAGGGTACAAAACACAAATTTTAAAAAGTAAAAAGAAAGCAGATTTTGATGATATATATGGAAAGATAGTAATGATAGTATCTGTGTGGGATTTTCTCCCACAAAAGCTCATGCAATAAATATATTTGTTAGTCTTTAAGTGCCACAGGACTCCTTGTTTGTTTTGCTGAACGAGGCTAACATGGCTGCCCCTTTGGAACTTGTGTATTTTAAGTTACATTTATCATTAAGAGGCTGAGGGTGTCTGAGCGGTGTGTGAACTACAGGAGGACATATTAGATGATCTAGTGGTCCCTTCTGGACTCAAATTCTATGACTTCATTAGTACTCAGAATTTCACCCAATATGTTTAACCATAAATTGTATCATTGCTCCAGTCACGTAACCAGATCCTACCTTTAAACATATTCTACTTAACCTTTATGACTAGCTCTCATGCATTTGAATGATATAGTACCTATAGATGTTGACTCAATGCCTTCCACTCCAGGGACTGTTTTACACCAGTGTATACATTTCAATTTATCAGTGACTCAACACAGCTGCACAGGGATTTCATGTGCTGAATTTGTAATGAGCTGAAGTATTTAATTTAGTTCACCTTTGCCCTAAGTAGGGCCTTGATTTTCACTTTTGGCAAGGCATTTAATTACTTCTTAAAAATTTATTAACTTTATTGGGGGAACCCTAGCAGCTAATGTGCTATGCTTTCTATGTCGTAGTTTCTATTGCTAACTTTCCTGATGTTCCTATACTGGGCAATAGTCCTTTGTCTCCAAGGACTTAGCACCACTTTATACGCAATAAACAATAGAAACTGAACTACATTGTTCTCTTCATTATTCACTATATTGGGTTTCACATGCTCCATCTTTATCACCATGCAGTCTGATCCCATTCCACATCCAGTTTTCTATGGGCAATCTGATCATATATGCATTGACTTCAGCAGGCTTTGAATCCTCTCTAGATAGACTAACATTAGCAAACATGAAGCCATTTGTGGTCCTACAGGCACAATGTAATTGACTTTGGCTTCAGATACTTGGTTTGATTTTAGCCTGACTCTTCTTCTCAATAACACTAATCTAAATCAACAATCACTCCACAGAAGTCAGTAGAATTACAATGATGTAAATCTGTTGTATGTCAGAGGAAAAATCAGGCCGCAGGTTTCCTTCGCCTGAGTCATGTTTCAGACATGGGTCATTTGGGAAAGGCCAAGACAAATTTTTGTACAGCCCTATCATGTTTGCACTTGAAAGAAAGGGTTGAGAAATTAGCCACACAGGGAAGAGTGACAATGTGTAAATGAATTTTCAAAGCACATTCATCCTCAGTGGAGTGGTAATATGTCCCTTGGTCCTCATTAATGGTTCTTTGCTATCTTTTTGTTTTCCCTAACTTACTGGCAAATGTTTACTTTATTTTTGACATTTCATACTCCCACATATGCAATGTATTCATCAGCCAACCAGCTGGCATCACAGAGTGGGGAAGAGGCTGAGGGAATAAAAAAAGGAGTCTGACAAGAATTCTCACATTCACTCTGGACAAAGAAAAGATAACGGTTTACAAATCCCAACTAAATCACCTATACCATATACTGTTCTCCCTTTTAAAAAAAATAGTTTAATACTCTGTAGTTTGTCAAAAGTTATCACGGTTAAAAAGAAAAAAGCCAGGGTGCCACTACTACTATATGGCTTGTGGCCTTTGGGACCATGGAAGATGTGCATCCTCTGTGGCAGCAGAGCAGATAAGTCCACTGGTATTTGGGGATTGGGTGTTCATCAGGGTCCAAGTGCTTTGTAACACAAAGTGAATCTGCTAGAATTTAATGATCCTTTCCAAAGCATCCCAGCATCTGAGCCATCATTTCCGACTCTAAGTTGAGGGAAATCCAGCAGCAGTCAGAAATGATGATATTGTAACTGGTGCTAAATGGCGAGTTTTCATGGTGACCTCAGTTATATGTTTATTAACCATAAACTAATTAGAACTGAAGTGAACTGATCCATGAAGTCTGGCAAAAGCCTGGCAAAAGCCTTGGTGTTCTCTATTAATAAATCCCAGAACATCATTAGATTTATTAGGCCAATAGAAGTTTAGACACAAGAACAATAGGAATGGTGAAAGCCCTATTTTCAAACTTTTAATTGGATTCTCAAATTAGCCCTTACAATTGACCATAAAGTGGGATTTTATGGGCCCGATCCATAGCCCACTGAAGTCTTTGCATTGCCTTTACTAAGCTTGAATCAGGCCTCATGTGCCAGTTAGTGAGCTTAAATGTAAGATTGGGATATCCTTTTTATGTACCTATGGTTTATAATTAGGCCCAGGCACTAAATGCTCTATAGTAACTAAATTAGCCTCTCCTTGCCCTTTTCCCAAAAGGGATGGTTCCCAGCTGTTATGCATGCAAAGTTATTGATCTGTATGGTGCTTGTGTCTGAGTCCTTGGAGAGAGAAAGCTTGAGAGAATGAGAGAGACTGAAAAAGGCATGGGAATCAAACTCTGTAGCATGGGTGACTGCAAATAAGTGCTTGCAGGCATAGAAATGCTACAGTGGGCTGAGGCGAGAGCTGCAAAGCACTAGAAAATAAATAAGAGAGCTTGTTAAATGGGTGTGCTTTGCAAACGTTCACAAATCTAATTTTAAGGTCGGGGCCCCCAGGTGGCCTTCCTCCTTTAAACGAACATTTATGTGGTTGGTAAAGAGTATGATACTCAATATATGTTGGCAGGCTTAGGGCGAAATAAACTGCCACATGTTGATGTGGATTTCCTTTATGTTGCGTTTGTGGAATCAGTTAATACTCAAGGTGAATAAAAATCATTTTCATTAAATAGCTTGTGCTCAACTTCTGGTTTTCATTTTGGTGCATATTGTTTTATAATAGAAAGCTCAGTTCATCTGTTTTTATTCAGTAGTGTTACAGAAGTTTGGCCCAGCATGCTCCATATTGGTCCTAGTTGCTGTCTTTTAGGATATTTTCTTTTTCCCTATTTCTTTCCTCTCTTGTCTCTTGCATTTTGATAGATCCGATGACATCTCTTTCCTTTTATTCCTCCCACCTCATTGTCACTACTTTAATTTGAACCACGATTTAGCAGGCTATCCTCTGCAAACATACATTTCTTGTGTTTATGAGCTAACTTTTCCACATGAAGAACAAAGTGTGAAATTTAAAGGAACCAACAGCAAAATCCTGGACTCACTGAAGTACATAGAGTTTTCCTGTTGACTTAGAGGGGCTAGGATTTTGCCTTCCAGGGCTCAGTCAGGCAGGGGAAGCTTTTGGGGTAAGCAAAGCAGGCGGCTACCTAGGGCCCTGAGCACTAAGGGGCCCTGTAGAGGTAGCCTGCGTCACCTAATCTTGCTCTCATGGGGTGGTGGAGGAGTGGGGGGCCGCAGACCACTAGGGCCATAAGCTGCGCTACTCACCTGCCCACCCAGCCTCTCTGCTGCGGGGGCAGAGCAGTGCTCCTCGCCTGCCTCCAGCTGGCTGCTCTTCCACCAGGGGAGGGAGGAAAGTGGCCAGCACAGAGCTGCGCCTTGCGGGTGTAGGGCCATGGAGCAACCCACTCCAAAGAGTTCGGGCTGCTTCACCCCTGGCCATGCCAGGCCGGAGTAGAGGCTGCCTCGCCCCCAGGACCTGGATGAGGCCTCTTCAGGCCTGGGGTGGCTATAAATCTCAAAGAATGTTACATACATAGATAAGCAGTATTATCTCCATTTTACAGCTGGGGAAACAGAGGCTCAGAGAAATATCATGGTCATGGTTAGTAGCAGTATTGGTTATTCGGTACTAGGCATAGGACCTAGCTCTTGATATTCCCAGTCCTGGGCCATGACACAAGTGAATTGTATTTACATGTTTGTCATTAGCACAATCAGTGACATGAAATAAATTGCATGGGCATATGTAATTCTGGTTGCAAAGGGGGTAATCAGATATTTGTGTGAGATGTCAGAAGAACTGTTTCCCTACTTACTATTTGAATATTCAGACATTTAATTTAAATTTCTCTGTATGCAAATTCTCAGGCACATAAACTTAAAATTGTCTTTCTGCAAACAATCATATGAATAGAAGTCAAGAACTTGAGTGTTTGTGGAAAGTGAGACAAAACAGATGAACAACTGTTCATGAAATATGTTTGTGATGGACATCCAATTCTAGTGTATTAATCAGCACAGTACTTTGTTCATTTTAGCCCAGATTTTCCAGACCCTTTGCACAGATGCACTTTGGTGCTAGGAGTCAATTATTTTTTTTCTCCTTATTCTTCAAGGTGGAAGTCAAACTCAAACAGCTTAATGGGACTAACTTCAGAGACACTGATAATCTCCATCCAAGAATACTGAAGGAATTGACACATGAAAGTGCAAGCCCAACAGCAAGGATTTTAATGAATCTTTAAACTCAAGGATTGTACCCTATGACTGGAGAATTGTTAATATGGTTCCTATTTTTAAGAAAGTAGGGAAAAAAGCTAGCTGGGAAACTACAGATCTATTAGGTTGATCTCAATTACATGCAGTGTCT
The DNA here is from genome assembly GCA_007922195.1 of Podocnemis expansa. Taxonomy (NCBI): domain Eukaryota; kingdom Metazoa; phylum Chordata; order Testudines; family Podocnemididae; genus Podocnemis; species Podocnemis expansa. Next base: position 10,616,063 of record ML681964.1, on the reverse strand, counting down.
TGGAACAATTTTTGAAAAAGAAAGTAGTTAAGAATATAAGTGTAAATGGTATTTGAGATGATGAGATTCAACAGTTTTGCAAAAGATAGACAGTGCCATACCAATCCGATCTTTGAGAAGATAACTGACTTTTTAGACAAAGAAAATGCAACAGATCTTATCTGCTTGGATTTCACTAAGGCATTTGGTACAGTTCCACATGAGGAAACTATGGGTATGTCCACATGTAGGTTTTAAAGCGAAACAACACTGGTTGTTTTGCTTTAAAAAAATTTTGGTCCACACGACATCCATTTTTTCGATATGACAAGCTCCGTCATATTGACACAAGGAAAGTTAGAGTGAAACAATAAGACCTGGTAAAGAATCAAAACCACGGTTGAATCAAAAGGGTCCTTTTGAAACAACACCATTTGGACACATTGTTTCAAAACAAACCTTGTCTCGATTTAACCCTGTTTGACCTTCTTTCTCTCAGGGTACATGGCACCCTGGAAGGAAGACCTCTTCCAGCACCCTGGACAGGGAGGAGGAAAGGAACATGGGGGGGGCAGGGAAGGGATCCCCGCTGCCCAGCACCCCCCGCAGTTCCAGCCAGGTGGCAGGGAAGAAGCCCCCCCCCCCCAGGCCCAGCACTCCCTCACTGGCCAGGCAGTGGGGAAGGAATCCTGCATGCCCAGTGCTCCCACCACTAGTGGGGAAGTGGGGAGAAGAGCCCACCCCATCCCGGCTGCAGAGCACTTGCTGGTGCTGGGGGAGTGCTCCCCTGGCACCCAATGCACTGGCTGGGCTGTGGGGCAGAGGGAACCCCCATGTCCGGCTTTTTCAGAGCTGGCCTGGTGGTGGGGCAGAGGGGACCTCTGCACCCACCTTTTTCAGCCTGGCCTGGCAGTGGAGGATACGGGACCCCTGCGCCTGGCTTTAGGTGAACGCTGCCGGGCCTGCTTGGCATGCAGGGTGCCTTCTCCCGCAGCCCGGCCAGTGTGAGAAAAGCCGGGCACGTGGGGATCTCTTCCAAACTGCCTCTCCAGCTGTTGGGGATACTGGGCACGTGATGATCCCTTCTCCTGCTCCTGGCTACGGCAGGGGGAAGCTGGGCAGGAAGGGATCTTTTCTCCACGCTGCTCGGCTCCTGCGGGGGAAAGCCCAATGCGTGGTATCCTATCTCTCCCATGGCTGGCTGAGTCACAAGGCTTCAGCCAGTCTGGGGGGATGTCTGTTCCCACACTGGCCAGAGCCAGTGGGGTCTTTTGTTCCCCTGCCACTGGCACTCCTGGGGAGAGCCAGGCAGGGGACTGAAGGGCAACATGGTCCTGCCAGGGGGCCATGTTGCCACACCTCCGAGAGTGCCCCTCTCCTGAATCAAACTAGCAAGTCCTGTCCCCAGACATGCTAGTTTGATTTCAGGTTTTTGGTGCGGACATGTTAAATCAAGTTAAATTAAATCAATTTCATGATTGTTATATCAATTTAATTTAAATCAATTTCACTTAAATAGATTTTATTGCTTATGTGTGGACATAGCCTATTAAATTGGAGAAGGAGGGGATTAATATGAGAACTGAAAGGTAACTAAGGAACTGATTAAAGGAGATACTTAATGTAGAATTGTCCAGCTGAAGGTAAATGACTAGTGGAGTTCCTTAAGGTCGGAATTTATTTAACATTTTTATTAATGACCTTGGCACAGAAATGGTATATGTGTTAATAAAATTTGCTATGCACCCTGGGAGGAAGGTCCTTGTTATTTCAAAACAATCCTTGTTTCGAAATAACATGTCCAAGTGGTGTTATTTCAAAACAACTGGTTTCTAAATAACCCTCTTTTCAAAAGCAAAGTGGTTTAAGCTGTTTCAAAAGGAGGGCTCTTGTTTCAAAACCAGGAGCTCTCGCTCTTTGAAACAAGAAAACATCATGTGGACATGGGGACTTTTATTTCAAAATAACCAGTGTTGTTTAGAAATAAAAGCCCTGTGTGGACATACCCTGGGAGATCAGCCTTCCTTGACTTCTGGCTGTAGCAGACAGCATGGCGAAGTGCTCCACCTGAGTACGTAGGCACTGCTGGAGACAGAGGAAGGGGATCACTGATCTCCCATGACTGACCATTCCTGCAGCCACAACAGCAAAGTTCACACAGGTGCTCTCCAAAGTTCACGTGTGATACCTCTCTCCATCTCGGGGGGGGGGGGGGGGGGACTTTTGGTCATGTGACTGGCATGATGATACAGTCACATAGCTGATATATAACTGCTAGCAGTAAATATCTCCAGTGACTGGGGATGAGGCACTAGAGGGGAGTTCTCTGAGTTACTACAGAGAATTTTTTCCCAGGTGTCTGGCTGGTGAGTGTTGCCCACATATTCAGGGTCTAACTGATCACCAAATTTGGGACTGGGAGCAAATTTTCCTCTGGTCTGATTGGCAGAGGCCCCAGCGCTTTTTACTTTCTCTGCAGCAATGGGCATGGGTCACTTGCAGGTTTAAACTGGTGTAAATGGTGGATTCGCTGTAACTTGAAGACTTTGAATCATGACTTGAGGACTTTGGTAACTCAGTCAGAAATTTTGGGTCTATTACAGGAGTGGGTGGATAAGGTTCTATGGCTTGAGATGTGCAGGAATCCAGAACAGATGATCCCTTCTGGCCTTAAAGTCTATGAGTGCATTACGGAGACTGTTCCCTTTGTGCATCTTTGTGAATGCACATTTCCACAGCTCCGGTTCCCCTCCACATAGATTAAGGCTCTGCATACCATGGGAAAGAAGCTTCTCGCCTGAGTAATAGATACTGTAGCCTGTATACACCTTAATACACCTGGGAACACTTGGACTCAGGGATCTCTGCCTTGGGTTATGCAGCCCACACAATGCCACTAATCAGGCCAGGTCCATAATACCACAATCTTGTGAGTACAATTTGTGAAAACTCCCGTGTCACTTCAGGCTACTGGAAATAAGGAGTAACTCCTCCGAAGGCAATAGAATTACAACTGTATATAGTGGGCATGACACCTTAATTAGATGCTTTTTTCCATTGGAGGGTCCCTTTAAGGGAAAGGATGTAGGAAGAGGAGCTCTGAGCTTAGATTTGAGAATTTGAAAATATGAAATATTAGACATCAAGGAAAACTTATTGGTACTTTTTGAATGACATGTGGCATGATTTTCAACTTCTTACAGTCTGGCACAATTTCCAGGCTGTCAATTCATGCACTTATAAAAAATTCCTCAGATTATCTATCTAGCCTTCTCTACATATATATAAAAAGATAGGCCTCCTTAACTATCACTTTTTGAAGGAATAAAGCAGGAGCAATGGTTTTTTGCTGTTTCCCTCCTTTTTTGGGGTGTATATTTCTTTCGTGAAGATGACACATTGCTGACACAGAACTCTGAGCTATTCTTTGTGAGGAAGAATGGTGTGCTGGGAACAAGCCTGACAGTCACAGCACACTTGTCATTTTAATCTGGCAATCCATTTTTGGCCAGAGTGAAGACTTGTGGGAGCAGAAATAACAGTGACTCTAGCTGCCCTTTATCTTACAGTTAGGAACTTTGGTCTGCAGCATTGAGTGTAAATAACTTTGGCCTCCAGCTAAGAGCCAAGATGACAGCTCTAGCAATTTGGTTACACTCACACCCACTGTTCAATACAATAGTTCCTTTTAAGAACAAGATCATGTATTTATTTTCTCATCATGTGACTAGTGAAAACAGATAAAGCAGACAGGAATATTAGGATAATACCTTCATTTATTGGTCTCAGGGGGCTCTGATGTTCACGTTTGGTTCTTGTGGAAGCTGATGATAGAGAGAAAACTCCCCACTGTTAGATATGATATGTGTAGCAGGATTGTTAAAAAACTAAGCATAAAATCTGAAAACCTTTCCCTTTGTTCTGCTTGCCTTTCTTCATGTTCACAGCGAGCATGCTACAAGGATCTGGGAATTATGGTATAAAATTTGGGCAGGTCTGAATTAACCAATATATATTTGGGGCACTTGCCCAATACTCCCATTTCCAGAGGCTGTGCCCCCCCCCCCAACCTCTGAGGTGAAAAATAAAACAAAACAAAACCAAAACAACCCACTCCACAAAAAAATCCGCTCTCAAAAACAAGGGCAATGTCCAATGTTCCCTCTAATTACTTGTAGACTGTGTGTGCAAACAATTTCTTTGTGTGCAGAAAAACATTTCTTTGTGAGCACCAATATTAGCATTATTGAACTTTTTTGTGCACACTTTATTTTTTTGTGTGTGCAGGTTTCATGACCTGTGTGCATGCGCACACATGCACAGCTTAGAGGGAACAGTGGCTATGTCCACATGTAGACACTTATTTTGAAATAAATTAATCCAAAATAAGTTAATTTAAAATAAAATCATTATTTCAAATTAACTTAAATCAAAATAAGCAAAAACCTCAAACTGAAATAGCAAGTCTGGACACAGGACTTGCTATTTCAAATCAGGAGACGGGCAGCATGGGAGGTGTGGCAACATGGCCCCCAGCAGGGCCATGCTGCCAGCTAATAATATAGAAAAAGGAAGGCACCTAGGAAGGAGAAGGGCAAAAGTGTTAAATTGAAATAATGGTTATTTTGAAATAACATGTCTGAACAGCGTTATTTTGAAACAACCATTTCAAAATAACAGCTATTTTGATTTCAGCCTAGGTTTTACTATTTTGAAATAAAGTTTGTTATTTCGAAATGACGGCATTCATCATTTCAAAATAACGTAACATCGTTCGGACATGACAGCTTTTAAATTGAAACAACGGTCATTGTGTTGCTTTAAAAGCATTGTGTCGACATAGCCAAAGAGCCCAAGTCTGGGAAGGGGGTAAGGCAGGAAGGGCCCTGCCTGCATACTATGGCAAGATCCAATGGGCAGGAGAAAGAAGCTTAGTCAGGCCTGTGAGACAGAAGCTGTTGTCAGACAAAGGATCTGATGAAGTGGGTTTTGTCCCATGAAAGCTCATGCAATAAATTAATTTGTTAGGCTATGTCCACACATACATCATTATTTTGAAATAACCCGTTTCGAAATGAGTTATTTTGAAATAAAGTCCTTTTTCGAAATAAGTTAATTTGAATTAAGGGCAAGCCTGCTTTCAAAATAGCCATTGTTTTGAAATGGTTATTTTGAAACAAGGCCGTTTGGACATGTTGTTTTGAAACAATGTGTCCGGATGCCGTTGTTTCGAAACAACCATTTTGAAACAACAGCTATTTCGATTAGATGTGAGGTTTAACAGTTTCAAAATAACGGTGCGTCGTGTGGACATGCCGCTTCTTATTTCAAAGCAACCTCTGTTGTTTCGAAATAAGAAGCCTATGTGGAGATACCCTTAGTCTTTAAGTGCCACAGGAATCCTTGCTTTTTTTGCTGAACTAGACTAAAAGGACTACCCCTTTGAGAGATGCTGTTGTGAGGTTAGTATGGGGCTGACATGATCTGCATCTTCTCCCACCCCAACACCACATAGCCTCCCATCTTCTAGGCCAAGGACCCAACCCTCTATGGACTCCCAACTCATGTGCAGGATTGCAACACCCAGAGCAGGGAAGGTGAGGGCTCCCCAATTGCCATAGTGCATAAAGCCCCAAAAATTCTTTAACCCAGCACTAACTTTGGGTTTATACTGTCAATTCCTCAGCCTCTTATTTCTATACTTGCTTAGGGTAGGTCTAAATTACCAAGTAATTCAATTTAACTTGGTTCACTCAGGGGTGTGAAAAAAGCACCTCCCTGAGTGACACAAATTACAGTGACTAAGTGCTGTCCCCACTGATGCTATGTTTGCAAGACTGTCAGCCAACACCATGTCGGCTTTCCTGCATGCACAGCATTCTGCCTCTCACACAAGTGGAGTAATTATGTCAATTGGAGAACGCTGTACCATAGGCTGTATACAGCTGCTCCAATGTAACGCTTCTAGTGTAGACCTAATCTGAGCTCTGTGCTATTTTTCACTGTTCATTTAAAAAAAAAAATCCACCTCCATATATGTGGATTTGACGCATGCCATGAACTGAAGCTAACAGCTCAGTCAGAAGATGAAGTTCCAAGAATGGAAGAAATTAAAACACTAACATGATACAACGTATTCTGATGCACTTTTTACTTTTGCTCGTTGAAGCCTCATTTATTGGTTAGACTGCGATTTTTAAGTGAATGACTTGCACCCATGCATCCAGAATTTTGAAAATATGCAAGCTGATCTCCATATTGCAGCTCAGAATCTGACTCATCACAGAGAGACACCAAACTAGTTCAACAAACCCCAGGTATCACTGAACCAGAAGAGAAAACAGACACATCACTGTACCGGAAAAAACATAAAAAACTTGAGAAATGTATTTTTAAAGTATAGTTTTGCTCCAGTGGTTTCCTAACTTCAACTGCTTCTTAAGAAAAGGGATGACATAGTCATCCTAAGGATAGACACAAAAAGACAAATTGATAACACTTTGCAGTATATTGACCTGTGTAATTATAATACAGATAATATTTAATACGATTATATAGTAATATGAATTGTATATAAATTACTGTTATAATACATGTTATCTATTATGTTGCAAAGAAAAATGTTATAATTTTACCATGTGTTAGAAGACTGGTTCCCAACCTTTTTGACCTGAGGGCCACAAATAAAAATTTTACTACCCTGGAGGTCCACTGATATCTGCCAACAGTCACCTCGCCCCCCCTTCCAGGCAGACAGAATGAGATCAGCAAGGAGGCTCTTCCTCCTCCTGGCTGCATCAGGGAAACTGCACATGCCCCGTAGTCCCATGCACTCCACCTAGGTTCCTAAGCAGTGGCTCCCTTCTGCAGCCAAGCGAGTGAAAGATCAGTTCTTCCCTCCCTTTGGCTCCAGCAGGGACCCTAGCACCTAGGGACCCAAGCAGAATGCTTTGCCATGCTCCTTGCTAGAGGCAGGGGGAGGGGAGCACAGATCTGTCATCAACTTGCTTGCAGCAAAAAGCCTGCAATAGTCTTTGAGGCCACAACAATGCACTCTGCCTGAGTCTGTAAGCAGCAGCTCTCTTCTGCAGCCAGCAGGAAGGTAGTGGTGGGCCGTCTTAAAAGCCCCCATGGGCCGTTTTTGGTCCCCAGGCCACAGTTTGTTGGGAACCACTGTGTTAGAGGATGCACAAATGATTTTAGAAGAAGTAATAGATTAAGTACAATTTTTACCAAAAAATCTCCTATCTGGAATAAATATAAATATTTATATGTTATTATAGTATGAACTAATCTTTATTTATGAAAATTTATTAGGATAAAAAGAAAATTTCTATTAAATGATTATTAAGAACCACTTCTTGATTTGGTGTGAACAGGCTTGGGTCTGAAGAAAGGTTGGCAGAAGTTTGCCTAAAGCATGAACAAATGTTATCAATAAAACAAGATTTCTTAAGATGGGTGAATTCCCTCTAAGCCAGTGGTCATTCTGCTTTTTCCTCCTTCTCATGGTGCAGTGCTCCTAAATATATATAAAGCAAGAATCATCTCTGAGTATTTTGAAGTGTACTTTTTTATTCGAGCAATGTACGCTTAGTAAAAATATTATCTTTTGCGGAGATAACTAAATGTATGCTGAGCTGATGTTTTTTTGATTGTCTAAGGCCACATTAAAAAGAATTTCAGTGAAATAGCAGAAAACTCTTTTATAATTAATTCTGAAATATTTTGGAGATATATGTATTTTTGGATAAAGTGTATTTTTCTACAGCTCATATTGTAATCAAACAATGATGCTCCCACTGTAGCCCTGGGAAAAAATATATTTCACTCTCATGGGCTTTCATTGAATAAAGAGATTTTGAACTGAGCTCCTTAAAATATCAATGCTCTATATTACTCCCCAGATACAGGTATAAATCTTTATAATGGTGCACTTTACAAGCAGCACTCCTGAATCTTTTTTGATTGGTAATCACAGTGTTTCCTTATTAATACTGTAAAAAATGTGAAAGGCATAAACATTTTGCAATCTATCTGTTCTTTCTGTACAGGTATACATCAGCAGCTACTTTAAGCATTCCTAATGTTTCACACATTATATTTTTTATGGGTTTAGATGGGGAGAAAATTGTACCAGAAAACTGAATTCAATGATTGCCATTCTATGAATAAATCCAGTTATCTTTGATACTGGGTGTAATAAAAATGTATAAAAATTAAATTTCTGCCTCATCATACAGTTATGGCAACCAGTTTTAATGTCAGTGAAGAAACTGGGTTCCAACAAACTGCTTTTCTCCCCCCAATATACTGCCTGATTAGAGGTTATGTTTTTATTAAAATAGTTTGTTTAAAATTCCAAAAAGACTGAATTGCTTGTTAATTCATACACCAAAATATCTAATCAAAATGGAGAGTTGTTATTTAAAAGCATGCTGCTTCAGTAAAAATTAAGCTACATTTTGGATGAAACATAAAAGGGCAGATACTACTTTAAATTTATCTTCTTAAATCACATAATTTTCAAGTGTCCTAGTACTATGGCTTTACTGAAGCATATGAACACTGAACTGTGGGATAAGGCATTTATCTTATCCCTGTTCCAAAGGGGCATCCGTGTTAGTCTAGTAAAGCAAAAAAAGCAAGGGGTCTTGTGGCACTCAAAGACTAACAGATTTATTTATTGCATGAGCCTTTGTAGGAGAATATCTCGCATCTGACAAAGTGGGATATTCTCCCACAAAAGCTCATGTGATAAATAAATCTGTTAGTCTTTAAGTGCCACAAGACTCCTTGCTTTTTATCTTATCACTCTTTGTGAAGGCAGGGATCTTCATTCAATTAGATTTGTGTTGTTTCATTGTTTGGTGGGATTCCATGTAAATACAAGGCTCCCATGACTTAGCTTGAATGCCAGCAAACTAGATCTTTCCACCAGCAGTTTATGCTGCCAGAGGAATTTGGGCACATCTGGTTGACCCTACTTCCTTGACTACCTGATGCATGTCCGGATCATACTTTTGGAAAACTCATTTTTCTTAACAGAGGAAGTAGCAAAACAATGTTATTGTTGAAGATACATATGGATTAAGGACTCTTTATGTTTCCTGGTATGCTGTGATGACTCTTTTAACTCTTTTACAGTTCTTAATAATTCTGACTGCCATTGGCAGAAGGCACAGTTTTAGCAATATCTTCCTTTATGATTCACACTTGTAGACCTTCATTATTTAACCCTTCTTCCAGGGTGAGATGGCAGAACAAGAGCCGGGTTCTATATCTAGGGGTTTCCAAATAATGTTAGACCACCAACTAGCTCAAGCCCCCACCCAGTTTTCTGAGAAATCATGCACTATTCCCTCGGCACCCCAAAGGGGTAATGCTTCAATGCCTGCAAGCACAAGTCTGCATGTAGTATACAGAACATTTAATAGTAATACAAACAGAATGTAAAATGCCCAGTAACAAAAATCAGGACTGACCCAGAGAATCAGTGCAGAGCAGGTTCCCAACATGATCTCACACAGCATAACAGAGTATGTGAACTCAATAGCAAAGCCAGCACTGATCTGGAGAATCAGTGCAGAACAAGGTTCTCAACAAACCCCAGGGTACATAGGGAATGTCTTTCATGCCAGCTGTCCACTGGCGCCACCCACTGATCACTCACTCCATCCACCTGCACCATCCACTGGCTCCAGCCACTGTCTGCCAGTTCCACCCACTGGTCACTCACACTGTCCAGCCCACCATTGGCCACTGTCACCATCTGCTGGCTCTGCTCACTGTCTGCTGGCTCCACCTGCTGGTCATTCCTGCTGTCCAGCCATCTGCTGGCTGCTCTTCAGTGATTTCAGCTCAGAGTGAGCATCTCCTCTCTGTGATTTCAGCTCTGAAACTCAGAGTAACTGTAAACAGCTTCTTCAGTTAAAATAACAAAAAAAAGGCTTCACAAAAAGCCTGGTTACCCTCTATCCTTTCACAGTAGGGCAGGGCGTGAGACAGTGCCTCAGGCATAGCTCAAATGAGCTAATGCTGCTACTCCCCCACCCATTTTTTAACCTCACCAGGCTGAAGGGGGGGGATAGCCCCTCTTTCCATCTCTTTTTTCACTAATGGTAACTTTTACCCTTCAACTAAACTAAACAGAGTTTGAACAATCAAAAGAGTAGTATATTACACAAGACAGTATTTCATGTTTCTCTTCTGTAGCATTACAGATTTTGATAGATCTGTGATCAAATCAACCCGAATACCATTACCCATATTGCCCTGCACCCATCGTGAGACTATGCTAATATGCTTTGTGCTCATGCAAATACCAAACCCATGCGGATTAGTTCCCCCCCTCCCCCACCCAAAGCTCTTAGGCACAGCTTCTAGACTTGCCTTTCATGTAGAACCTGGCTTGATCACAGCCCTCAAGAGACCTGAACTGATAAGATAACTTAAGTGTGTGTGACAAAATTTACAGTGAAGGCAGGCTGAAAGTGACTCAATCTTCTGCACTTTACATGACAGTAGTATATTCCACTCAACACAAAGTATCAAGCCACAATTCCTATTCATCTCCTTATTAGGAAGATGCCTCTGTTTGATGAAATGTAGATTTATATGAACAGATCAGACTATTGATCTGTCAAGAGCAGTATAGGGTGGTGTGTGAAAAGCTGTGTAGAACCCTGAATGCACTGAAATCAGAGTGGTTTTGGGATCTGTTGCAGTCCAGGAAGTTTAGCTCTCCATTGCTCAGGAATGTGCTTCCCAATGCCATTAAGCACCTCCAAAGGATCTAGGGACCTTCTCATCTTCCATTTGGTGTCTTCTGGGGGGACTCTCAAAGGATTTTCACAGGCTGCCAGCTGGTTATTCCCACTACAATGTTCTGGAGCAGCTATTTCACTCCATGCTGTCTTGAAGGGAGGAGAGATGTGTCTGCTCCTAACAGTTCAGAAGTATGGGAAATAGTCTGCTTTTCATTATGCTGATCATTTCTCCTAAAAGCCCTACTGGAGAAGCAATCATCATTCACTCGCTATGAATTCTGGGGAAGGAAGAACTTCCCTATAGAGAGGCAGGGTACAGGCCTAAGAATCTTCCTGAAGAACTTAAGTCAAAGTGAGTGCTCTCCAGGATTTGGTGGAGACAAATATCTGGAGGAATAGATAGGATTCTGGCATCTTCAGATCCCACCATGGAAATTTATGTGTGCAACAATGTTGGAATTGCTCAGACATTTTAGGCAAAAAATGTTCTACATTGCCTTGTGCGTGATGCAGTAGCATCAGTCCCTATAGGTGAACATATGTACCATTACTCACCTCTAAAGGAAGAGTTTGGCACATGTATTTTATAAATAGAATCCATAAACCCACTATTTTCATGTGTATCATCATTATTATTATTTACATAACTCCATGGGTGTGCCAGGCACTTTACAGATGTAAATTGAGATAAGATCATTTCCCTGAATCTCTCTGTCTGGGACATCATCAAAAAAATGCTACACATCCCATTGCAGCATGCAGAACCTATGAAGTCTTCAAAACTCAAGTTGTGTTGTTCTCAGTAATGAGTGCTACTGGTGCAGTAATAACACTGGATTAATTCTCTGTACAGGACAACTTGGGAATAACATAAAAGGGCCTGTAACAAAGGTTAGTGGTGAATTGACTTGTGGCACAATACTTTGCTCTTTTTTCCTACTCAGAGCTGGACTGACTTGTGTGTTTGGGGAAGGATGTAATAATTAGTCCTACAAATTTAAGCTGAACTGTGATCTCAACTGTGAAAAGTGAGTGAAAGTTCATAAGATGCCACAATAACTTTTATTAACAGGAAAAGGTGCAAAAGGGAGACAGAAAAACTGAATATATAGTATAAAGGAAAAAGCCTACTGATGTAACTCCAGGTCTGTGTTAAAATCATAGCTGGTAAAAAAGAGAAATCAATAGACCAAAATTGGTGTGTCAGAAATTAGGTCTAATTGGCTGACAAAATAATGAAAGCAAGGGATGTTCTACCCACTGTCCCCTTTTGAGAGCCCTCAAAAAGTGACTTTGCTGGGAAAGATGTCTATTACAAAGCTAAGTGAATGGAAGAGAATAGAAGAGAAGAGACGAGAAAGACACTAACTTCAGCATCATTGGTGCTACCATGTTATGCTATCCAGTGTGACATCACTGGGCCTTCTTTTCCTAATCCTGAGACATACCCTGTTGAGATGGGCCCAAGAAAGGGAATGAAAGGAACCCGCATGACATCATCTACATTGGCTCCAGCTGAATTTCAAACATTCCCTGAGATGAGAGAATTTGTTGTTATCTCACCATCACACACACACGTCTTTTTCCTTTCCCACCTTATTTCTCTTCTTTCCTTTTCCTTTTCCCTCTTTTTGCCTTCTGTCTAATCAAATCTGGCTAAGTCACCCAAGACTGCATATTTTGCATCATTGCTTTGAGCCTGTGACCAAAGAGGCAACTAAGAGCAATGGGCTTATTCCTGATGGTGGTTCAAGCTTGCCAGATCTTGGAGTCACGCTGCAAGTGAGATTGCAAGTGAAAATCAATATCATAGACAAAAACAGCATTTGTCATCCTTGCTGTTCTTTTCTCTCCTTCTGTGTGTATTTTTCTAGTTTTGTCTTCTAGGACTCAGGATTGGACTTTAACTATAACAGTAATAAAAACAGCTGTGGGTCATCTCAGCTAACTTTTCCCCTTTTCCCTCAAAAGGGCAATTATTTGCCATTTAAGACAGTGTTTCTCAATGACTGGTCCATGGACTAGTGCCACTCCTGACCAGAGGTAATACATGGTGGGTATATCCACACATAGTCTTTAAATCGAAATAATGCAGATTATTTTGATTTAAAAGACTGCAGGTCCACATTATATTTCCTTATATTGAGATAAGGAGCTCCCTTATCTCACAATAAGGAAAGTCATTTTGATATACTAAAACCCAGTATTATATCACAATGACAATTAAATCAAAACTATTATTTCTAAATAACGCTGTGTGGATGTGTTATTTCGATTTAACTCTTTTGCCCTTCTCCTTCACAGGGTGCTGCATTTTTTCTATATATTGGGTGGGGGCATGACCCTTCTAGGGGGCCATCTTGCCGTACTTCCCAGGGTGCCCCCTCTTAAATCAAACTAATATGTCCTGTCCCTGGACATATTTGTTTGATTTGAGTTTCTACTGGGGACTTGTTAAATCGATTTAACTTAAATCGATTTAATGTTTTCTTTAACAGTTTTATTAAATCAATTTAACTGAGGGGGTCTCAAACATGTGGCCCCTAAAGTTATTTCCTGTGGCCCTCAATGATGCTATCATTACCAATATTTGCAATATCATTGTATGAAAAGGTTTCAGTGGTGCAGCCCTTGGGCTAACATGCTAATCCTTGTGCAGCCCTCATGGTGAATTGAGTTTGAGACTCCTTATTTAACTTAAATTGGTTTAATTGCCTAAGTGTGGACACCGCCAGTAGGATACGCGAGATCACATGACTGACCAGATATCTTTGAGCACCCAAACTGACCCTGTGGGTTCATGAAGAGCCCATGGCAGCAATACCCAGGTGCAGCGTGACACACTGTGTGGGCCCAGCATGCCCAAATGCTGATCCCCCAGCTACCTTTACTACAGCACTGCGGGACTCTCCTGGGTTCGCTCTGCCAGAGGCAGCTTTTGGGGTAGGCAAAGCAGGCGCATGCCTAGAGCCCAAGCAGACAGGGGTCCTGTTGCCTGCTTTGGCTACCCCAAAAGCTGCATCTGCCTCAGTCAGGGCAGGAAGAGTTGGCCCCTGGTGCTGGGGCCAGCAGCAGGGAGCTGGAGCCACGGTGGGTGGGTTGGGGCCAGAGCTGGTGGCAGAGGAGCCAGGTCAATGGTGAGGGAGCCGGGACCATGGGAGGGGGACCCATAGGCCTATAGGCCCCCACCCACAATGGGCCTTCACCTAGGGCCCACAATAGCCAAAGGCCGCCTTTGGCTCTGCTATGCTTGCCGGTGGGAAGAAGATTCTATCCTTCTCAAGCTGTGCTTCTTCTCCATCCCAGGGACATTTCTGGCTTGTTTAGCCTCTCGCCTTGAGGGCAGTCCTGGTGGGGAGCAGAGGGAGTAGGATGGAGCCTCTTCTCCTGCCAGCTGAGGGTGGCCACTCTTTTGTGCAGTGCGGTGGCTGCCTGTGGAGCCTGGCTGGGGAGACTGTGGTTTTCCACATGGCAGGTAACCATGGCTGGGGATAGAAAGCATAATGGTCCTAGCTGGGCACAGGGTGGGAGGTTGCTGGAGAAGGTGCCAGGAGCAAGTTCCTGACTTAGGAGCATTGCCCATGCCCCTCCTCCTGCTAAGGTGTATGTGAGGCCACAGGAAAAGTTGTTGCTGTAAGTCCCCTATCCACGGTCAGGGCAGGATTGGCATATGTGCTCTCTGCTTTTGTGGCTCCAGCCCCCCCAGGAGCTGGAGAGGTTGATAGCTCTGGCTCAGGGAGGTCAGACTGAAAGTTTCCTGCACTCCTAAGCAATGTATGAGATGGTCACATGCACCCTCCACCAAATGTTTAAACTGTACCCCCACTCCCACTATGAAGAGTTACATGTCACCTCTGTCCCTGACAAAGTTTAGGAAGGCAGCAAGCTGGTCTCTGGTACTGGAAAGGTTAAGAAACACTGATTTAAGAGAGTGTCAAACAAGAAGTATTTGCCTTTAAAGACTCGACAGCTAAAAACAAAGGAAATAAGGAATATTGTTAAGAAAAAGCCTTATTTAATGCTTTACATTCCAAATGCTTTCACTGTTTTCCATCTTTTCTTAATTGTTAACAGGTATGTCTCTGGCGCTGGGCACGCCGGGGCACATCCCCCGAACCCCAGCACCAGTGCCCCGGATCTCCAGTCCATTCGAGCCAGAGATCTGCGGCCTAGCCGCCAGCGGCCATGGTGGCCCTGTCCCTGGCCGGAGAACTCGGGCCTGGCCGGCCGTGGTTGCGGCGGCCCCACCCCCGGCCGGGGATGTGGGGCCCAGCAGGCTGCGGCGGCCCCGCCCCCTGCTGGGGATCTGTGGCCTGGCAGGCTGCAGCCATGGTGGCCCCCTCCCCTCCCAGGGATGTGGGGCCTGGCCTTGTCCCCAGCCAGGGGGTGGGGCCTGTAGGCTGAGGATGGGGCCTGCAGGCCGGGGGCGGTACCTGGGCCCATGCCCTGGGTCTCTCCCACAGCCAGCTGTGCCCCTGATTGTTCATAAAAGGTTAAAAAGATTTTTATGATGTGTTTGCCATGGAATTAACCAGGCTGAAGTTTCTGTATCCTGAATCCCAAAGCTTGTTTAACGTTGGACAGTCACACAGTTGGGTTAGTATCTTTGACTCTTTGGGTCCATATATCTATCTAAATTAGAACAACAGGTGGGTGAGAAGAATCTACTTGAGCAGAACAAGAGGAAAATCACTGTTAAGCACAAGAACCTCTTTCTCCAAGACCAATACACAAATGTAGCTATACACAGGCAGTGGGGAATCTCATCAGGAGTGGGTGATGTTCCTGTAAGTGCTAATTATGCCCTAATATGATATATACAAAGGCACCTGCATATGAATACAACCAACATGTCAGCTGGAATGTGATCCACAACAACCGCTCATTGGATCCATCTCATTCTTGTGACAACAGGTCATGTTAGAGGCTGTAGGTCCTAACCATCCACTCATCTGTTGTTAGAAAACTATGCTTCTCTTTTGCTCAAGATAGAGGTGGAAACACCAGGGAGGAGAATATCTTTGGGGACACCGGGGAGAATTCCTTGGCTGAAGGTGCTAGGGAGTGTCATGAAGATGATGATGGAGAACCTGTTCAAAGTCAAGGCGGAATTTGGATGGGCCTCTAATTTGTTGCTTTGCATCAGATGCCAAATAATCCTACGTCCAACACTATAAACAGGAAGACTGGGAACACTGCAATCCCAAATAAATTCTGAAATATTTCAGCATCTTGTTGCTTCTAGTCTTAGTTACGATAAATCCCTGATCAGAAGTCTCTTTACAAATCACAGCCTGTGGAGAACTCAGTTGCCCTGAATATTAATAACCCAAACTAAACCTCTCTCCTGTATTAAGATCATGTCAATGCCTGCTAGGTAGGTATCGGGTCAGTTTCAAGATCCTGCTGTTCTCTTGAAAGAACTACATAATTTAGTCCTGTGAATATCTAATTAAAGCTTTTTGTTCCCTTAACTCATGTGTTAAGAGTTTGACTTCAAATTCTGTAAAAGGTCGGGCGGTTGTCTGTACAGGAATATCACTAAAACTATTAGGTGCCAAAGACATTGCCTGTTCTGCCCCCAGCTCTGACGCATGATGCCAGCTGAGACTCAGAATGTTAATTCCATAAATGCCTTCAAGTCAAGACTACAGGCATGTTTGTTTAATCTGGCTTTCCCCGAACAATAGCTCGGTCTCTGGATGTATTCCGTGACGTGCTCTGAGATGTGTTTTACATGAAGAGCGCAATATACAGTAAATATAAAATGGGTAATGTATTTTGAAATGTGGGCGTATATATTTGTCATTCACCATTACACATGAACAAGGGAACAATATTGAGTAACATGGGATCCCAGAAAACAAACATTTCTACACTAGTGATGAAGTTCAAAAAGAAACCCTTGCTACAGTGTTTTCTTAACTCATGTATTCAATAAACATTCAGCATTCATGCCATTTCAAAAATTGTGGCATTCATTCCTCAAATATATTGGTATTTTAATACCCATAAGGATCATGTCCCTACACCTTTGACTGCCAGAAGCTGCGATTGGCTGACAGAGGATGGATCGCTTGATAAATTCCCCTGGTCTATTTATTCTCTCTGGAGCATCTGGAATCAACCACTGTCAGAAGACAAGTTCTGGACTAGACAGACCATTTGCCTGACCTGATATGGCCATTCTTATGTTCTTATTTCAATATTATCAATAATGTCTAGCTTTACAATGATGGCTGCACAGCCTATGGGTAATATGAGTCATAATTATGTAGTAACTGGCAGTATGGTAAATGAGTAGCTGCCTTTTTTGTTGTTGTTGTTGTTGTTTGTTACAAAAGAAAGAGAATTTTTGGGATTGTTTATAAGGAGCCATACGACAGGGACTCTTCCAGGTTTGGCTGCACCAAGTTTTGCTGAAGCAAAAGTGGCCTCACTGGTATAAGCTGATAGTTGGTAGCTGTTTATCGTGTTTTCACACTCACCTTCAGATCCTCAGTCTCCTTTCATTGCTTTCACCTAGCTGCCATTGCTCATTTGCAAGTCTCAGTTGATTTTTTTAATTTGCAAGAAGAATTGCAAATTGCTGAAATGCAAATGCTAGCTGTCACAGGGAACTATATCTGAAAATTTGATATAGGATTTTTTTTGCTTGTCATGTGAACCAAATGTATCTGTCTACATAGGAAGTTTAACTGGTATAACTATACAGGTATAGTTAAACCACTATAGTTATATTGGTGTTACTTCCATGTGGAGTCTTTTTCTGGAATAATAGCAGTTTGTTTTTCCTCTTTAAACTTAAACTTCTTCTGAAGGAATGTAAACTAAACTGGAGAAAGACCCTTTTTCAGTGGAATAAGAGAGACTGCACAGGAAGTTATAACACTATTGGTTTAAATTCACATCATACCTTAAAATTTTATAACATGCCAAGTGGCCAAGCCCTTAAATTTCCTATGCACACCCTGTTGGTTCTGAAAGGTGGGTGAATCTGGTCTCTTTTTATGCATGTAGGAAGGAGATGATGTTACCCCAGGCCTGTGAACAAATTATTTCAGTATAAGTAAACCAATGTCATTATACCGTGTGTGTGTGTGTGTGTGTGTGTGTAATTGCAATGACATTGCTCCAGTGCACCTATACACCAATGCAGTTATGCCAACAAACCTTTTCTAGTATAGAAAAGGCGTAAAGGTATTATGTAAAAGTAACATTAAACCCCCTAAAACTATCATGTCAGTATGGAAACAAAGATGCTCCCTTAGGGAGGAAGAACACGCAAAAGTGGCTGATGACAGTCCGCTGAGGAATGGCTTATTGTCCCTGTCTGCAGGGAGATTGGTGAAAGAGGAATCATACAAAAACGGTTGGTAAGGTGTAAAGGGAGGGAGGGTCCTAATTCCTGTGACTGAGTATACCAGGGTAGAGTATTTTGGGAGTAAGATGCATAATCATTGTAGCTATCCAGATCTAACTTTTAGTGTCAATGCAGTCCAGCTACATCGATGTAGCTATACTGGTGCGAAAAACTGAGTGTAGTCATGGCCTGGGGAAAGATTTTCAACTATGTATGGCTAGATTTTGGTACCTGAATTCATTTTAAGGCACCCATTTTTTGTTTTGCCTGGTTTTTAAGTTGCAGAGACTGAAATACTGGCTGGTGGATGTGATTATTTGTATTTGTGTCAACACAAATTCACCAAGCAACCAAGCAACACCTGTTCCTTGGCTGAGGATGAGGTGACTATAATTCATATTGAGATTTTAATTTGAAATATTTTCCAGGGAACTCAGAGCCTGGGTATCCACATTTCAATTATTCCTAAATTTAAAAAAGGATAAAAGATACTAAAAATAAAAATGTTCAAAGGTAGTTTTCATTAAGTGCAGAGACTTCCGGCACAGTCATTTGTAACTCAACATGTGACCCTGAAGTGGATGTGTGCAAAGATTAGCTGCAGTGAAACCCAGTTTCTATTGTTAGTGGATGTCACAGAAGACACATATAAAATTTACAGACGAGGAAGAAAACCTGTGACTTCCCTAAAAAATGGAGCAAACCTGGAGATGTCTGCATGCTAGAGTTGTCAACAGGCCGTTGTTCTTCTCCGTATTTTGACAATGGGATTAATCTGGTTGAATTGAGATTATGCTCTGAGTGTCTTGGTGCTGCTATGCAGCACAGCCCAAATCCAACAGAAGCACTCTTGAGTTATCAGCGTGGAAGAAATATTACACTCTAGTGACAGAAGCATGGAAAAAAAGAAAGAAAAGGTTATGGTAATATTTCCTGTGAAGGAAATTGGGCCAATATTGTGGATGGTAGTTGATGAGCTATTTCATTTAATATTTTTTTGTTTTTAGTCAGTGTTGGTAAAACCCACACAGATTTAATGGTATCACCTTCAGCATTAACATGCTGTTGCATAGTGAGGGAAGAAATATACCTCTTAAAAATAGCACCATGTGGATGAAATTTGCTGGTCCCTAAAGGACAAATTTTCAAAACCTGAGCCCTATGTTGCTCTTACAAAAATACACATGTAACCTGCATTCTGGGTCAAATTTTCAGCAGTGACAGTCTTTTTGTGTGTGTAGATTGGTATAAAAAAGTTTGTAACTTCAGGTTTCTATCTGCAGTTGATGTTAAAAGTGCTGATGCAGATATTGACCCTCTAACTACAAGACTGTGAGTTCCTGAGGGGCAGCTCTGTTAGTGTAGTTCAGTAAAACAAACAAGGAGTCCTGTGGCACTTAAAGAGTAATACATTTATTCATTGCATGAGCTTTCATGGGAGAAAATCCTACTTCAATTTGCTGTTACAGCATGACCTGATCCCATGACTTACACCTCCCTGCATTTATTTCACCCCATTCTGTAGGTTCCTCTCATCTTCAAAGCATCTGACAAAGTGCCACAAGACTCCTTGTTTGTTTGAGAATTGTGAGTGCAAATGAGAGCTTGAGGTGTAAGCACTGTAATTTGAGACTGTGAAAAGCAGGCCCTGTTACAGCCCTTTAAAAAATATTCCCCCGTGAGGGTCTTAGAAGGGGCTATTAGAGTTGAGTTCTAAATTAACTCTTTTCAGGGCAAAAAAAAATTGTTGTCTGACTAGTAGTGGAGTGATTTACAGTTTGCTTCTGTCTACTCAGTATCTAATATACTGCTTATTCTTAGCTAAGCTTCTAAACTGCTTAGTGTTAATAATTTTGTTTATTGTAGTGAAGTGGTATGGTTAGCAAACTTGTCTTCCTGAGTTATTAAGGGCAGTTAACTGTTCCTTTCTTGATAAACCTCTCCATCCTTTATCGCCTAGTCTATATTTTCATTCAAGAAGAACATTGGGCCATCGCCAGCCCCAGGAAGTAATTTGACAAGGGTCAGATAAATTCTTTTGACAGTACTACTCCAAGCCTGACAGCATAAGACCCTGTAGGGCTGGAACCTGGGAGTTCTAGACTGCTGACACTCCTGCCTCACCACAGGAAAGTTGGGCTGCATGCCTAAAGGAAGACCTTGTGGGCATGTCTAAATGTGGATAAAAACCCTGTTGCACAACTGTGGCTAAGCTGGGTCAGCTGACACAGGCTTGCAGAGCTCAGTTTGCTGGGCCTAAAATTGTTGTGCAGATATTTGGGCTTAGGCTGTTTTTAAGTTGTAAGGAACACCCACAGCTGGGCCTGTACGAGCACTTAAATTGGGAAGTGACAGCTGCCTGAGCAACAACACAGACTACCTGCCTGGCTTTGCTCCAGACCGTGCTTGTGTTAGCGTCATAGAATCATAGGGTTGGAAGGGACCTCATGAGGTCATCTAGTCCAACCCCCTGTGACAAATAGCAAGACCACTCTCACTAAATTATCCCAGCCAGGGTATTGTCTAACTCAGTGTTTCCCAACCAGTGTGCCACAGCACACAGGTGTGCCATCAGGTCTGAGCAGGTATGCCACAAAATTTTTCGAAAAACTACTCAAAGAGGTCTGGATTGGCTCATTAGTTCATGAATACTCATGAGTTAATTGAAAACTATATGGTGGTGTGCCTTAAATTAATTAAAGATAGCTAATTAATTAATTAATTAAATTAATTAAAGGTGTCCCATGGCAGAGAAAATGTTGGGAGCCACTGGTCTAACTGGACCTTAAATATCTCCAAAGATGGAGATTCCACCACCTCCCTAGGCAACCAATTCCAATACTTCACCACTCTCTTACTGAGAAAGTTTTTCCTAATATCCAGCCTCGATCTCCCCAGCTGTAACTTGAAACCATTGCTCCTTGTTTTGTCCTCTGTTACTACTGAGAAGAGCCTAGCTCCCTCCTCTCTGGAGCACCCCTTCAAGTAGTTTAGGGGTCTCAAACACGCGGCCCACAGAGCTGCCTCCTGCAGCCCCTGATAACCCCCAGAATCCTGGGGCTCCCACCTTTCCAACCTTGGAATTTTCAAATGCCGAGCCTCTCTGTAGACAGAGACCAAGCAGCCTCACCTCCCCACTGTGTTATCAGCCACTGACAGGGAGGAGCCGAACTGCTGCCTGGGAGCTGCCCTATTTACATGCAGCAGTTGATTGCCCGATTCACATCAGGAACTGCCCTATTCACATGCAGCAGCTGAAGCCGGCTGAGCTGTCCAGAAAAGGCTCGAGTGTGGGGGGGCTTAAAGGAGGGTGGCCTGAGCCTGTGGGAAGGGTTCGAGGGTTCACAGGGTGCTCCATTCTGGGGGCAGTGGTGGCTTTTGGGGTAGGTGAAGCAGGTGGCCGCCTAGGGCCCCAAGCCATAAGGGGCCCCCTCCTCAATTTGGTGGACAGAAATGAAAATACAGAAAAATGTAGAAATTGTTCCCATCTAGCAGAGCTAGTAGGGCTGGAAGCCTAAGCACTTTTCGCTCTTGGCTCATCAAGGCAAGCTATCATTAGGATCTGTGCTTTATTTGTATTGCAGATTTCACCATTCTCTGCCCATCACCTTCACATTGACATGCTAAAAAAGCAGGAGCAAGCAATAGACAGCACAATAGCAGGAACTTTTCCAGTGGCCTCAGCTTTTAATTCCTCAGTGTGGCCATTTATTCTGCCATTTTTTCAATTTTGTGAAATGTTGCCTTTTTCTTTTCTTTTTTTACCTTCTCTTTTGCCTTTTCCTTTGACTTTGTGACAATTTTTACTTTGTCTTTGGTTAGCTCAGGTTACCAGTTAGGTCCTGCTACATATAAATACAGTGCTGCCCTTAGGCAATAATTATGGCTGTGTGTGATGTCTGTGTTGTATGTCTTTCTTTTGGTAAGTCATTTTTTAGTTTCTTCTGTACTTGACTATTAATATTTTTGAGAGGGCCAGATTCTTATAAATTTGAGTACTTCAGAGAATTTAATTGACATTTGGTGTTTTTCGTTTATAGTTACACACTAGAAACCTTCTTTTTATTTAGTTTTACTTATTTGTATTAAATGTCTAGTTCACATAAACCTAAGCCTATATGAAAAATCTGTAAGATTTGACTGTCAAAATTTTAAATGTGGTATTTGTTATTTTTGAGACATCATTAATGTTACCACTTTTTATTTATTAATTAATGCTCATACTTTTTAAAAAATTTAAAATGTTCATTTTAAGTTTGTAGTTTAGCATTAGCTTGTTTATGTTAAGTGAAAGATGAACAACTTACAAGCTTCATGATGGGAAGATCTTTAAAATTATCATACCCAAGAATAATTTACAAGGTCCAAAGGGAAAGACATGTTAGTTCGGTTCAGCAAAACAAACAGGGAGTCCTGGGGGCTTGTGTGAGGTGGTTAGGGGTGCAGGGCGGACTGGGGCTGGGGAAGGGTAGCAGTGGGGGCTGAAGAGGGCCCTTGAGTGGGCCTTCGCCTAGGGCTCCCAATTGCCTAAAGCCGCCTCTGCTGGGGGAGCACCAGAAAGCCCCGCCACTAGCCACAGCACGGCCCCCAGGGCTTTCCCTGCTGCCGGTCCTGGCACAGGCAGGAGGTGCTCCCCCAAGGAGGGTGGGGTAGTGTTTTTTCTTCTGCCCGCCCCAGTGCTGCTAAATTCTGGCAGTCAGGGGATGTTTTCTCCTCTGCCGGCCCCACTCAGCCAAATTCAAGCAGGCAGGTGGGTGGTTTCCCCTTCTGCCAACCCCAGGGCAGCTAAATTCGGGTGGGTGGGGAGTGTTTTCCCCTATGCCAGCCATACCTCAGCCAAATTCGAGTGGGCAGGCGAGCAGGGGGCGTTTCCCCTTCTGCTGACCCCAACACAGCTAAATTCAGGTGGACGAGGGCTGTTTCCCCCTCTGCCAACCCCAGTGTGGCCAAATTTGAGCAGGTGGTGGGGAGGATGTTTTCCCCACCACCGGTCCCAGCGCTGCCCCGAGGGCCAGGCAAGGGACTGCTTATTTACGGTCCTGTGGAGGGCTCTGACCAACCTGTGGTCCTTCAGGGTTTTAAAACGTATACTTTTTGCCCTCAAACCAAAAAAAATTGGGAACCACTGATTTATAATGTAAAATTTTAAGTGTGTTTGTTTACTCTTGTCTTTTTGATGATTTTGCCATCTTGAATGGAAGTAATTCTAAAAGGAAACGTGTTTTGGCTTTGGAAAAACTGTCAAAATTAGCACAGACTTCATGTTACAGTTTCAAAAAAGTTAATAAATTGACTTTTATTAGCATACTATATTACTCTTCACTTTTTACTGTACTTCCACAACATTGTATGAAAAGGTTTCAATGGTGCGGCCCTCGGGCCAATATCCTAGTCCTCATGCGGACCTCGAGGTGATTTGAGTTTGAGACCCCTGAAGTAGTTGAAGGTTGCTATCAAATCCCCCCTCAGTCTTCTCTTCTGCAGGCTAAATAAGCCTAGTTCCTTCAGTCTTTCCTCATAAGTCATGTGCCCCAGCCCCCTAATCATTTTTGTTGCCCTCCACTGGACTCTTTTGAATTTGCCCATATCCTTTTTGTAGTGGGGATCCCAAAACTGGACAGAGTACTTGAGATGCGGCCTCACCAATGCCAAATAGAGGGGAATAATCACATCCCTCTATCTGCTGGAAATGCTCCTACTGATACAGCCCAATATGCCATTAGTCTTTTTGGCTACAAGAAGACACTGTTGACTCATATCCAGCTTCCCATCCACCATAGCCCCCAGGTCCTTTTCTACAGTACCGCTGCTTAGCTGATCAGTTCCCAGCCTGTAGCAGTGCATGGGGGTTTTCTGTCCTAAGTGCAGGACTTGCAGTTTTCCTTGTTGAACCTCATGAGATTTCTTTTGGCCCACTGCTCCAATTTGTCTAATTCTCACTGATTCCTGTTCCTGTCCTCCAGCATGTCTACCCTCCCCCTCCCCCCACAGCTTGGTGTCATTCACAAACTTACTGAGTGTGCAATCTATCCCATCATTAATGAAGATGTGGAACAGAATGGGCCCAAGGACCAACCCCTGGGGTACTCCACTCATTACTGTTTGCCAGCTAGACACTGAGCCATTGATTCCTTCTCTCTGAGCTCACTGATGTAGCCAGTTCTCTATCCACCTTACAGTCCATTCATCCAACCCATACTTCCTTAACTTGCCAACAAGAATGCTGTGGGAAACCATATCAAAAGCCTTGCTAAAGTTGAGGTATATCACGTCAACAGCTATTCCTGAATCCACAAATCCAGTCATCTCATCATAGAAGGCAATCAGGTTGGTCAGGCATGATTTGCCCTTGGTGAATCCATGCTGACTGCTCCTGATCACTCTATTTTCCTCCAAGTGTTTCAGGATGGATACTTTGAGAATCTGCTCCACGATTTTTCCAGGGATTGAGGTGAAGCTGACCAGTCTGTAGTTCCCTGGATCCTCCTTTTTCCTTTTCTTGAAGATAGGTACTATATTGGCCTTCTTCCAGTCCATACTGCAGTGGTTCAGGTCACTGGTTAAATGATATTTTCATTTTGCTTGATGGCCAGCAATGGGAACTCAGTTGGGGCCTGAAAATCATGTAAATACCTTGTCTTAACTGAAGATTTCAATGCTGAATCTACACCACTGAAACATGCACTAATTTTTGGAAATACTCTTTGCTTGGTAAAGGGATAAAAGGAAGTTAACTTGGTGCAGTGCCAAAGGAAACAATTGGGAAGAAAATTTGTTTATGTTTTGTATTTTCAAATGTCTGTTTTAGAAGGACAGAGTCAAGACACACAGACAGAGTTATTATTGCTCTCCAGGGACTGAGAGCACAGTTTATCTTTTGTAAAAACATTGTAGGGTTGATGTCCTAAGTCTCACCCATAGCATCTTGTTGAAGTCAGTAAGGTTGAAGAAGTGCAACTCAAGGCAGAATATAGAACAAGGTGTATGTTTAATATAGACAGGTGTAATAAAATTAATGCGTAATAAACAACTCAGTAGCAAGAAGGAAGGAAGAGTATCAGGAAACAAAAGCAAATGTTAGAAACCACATTCCAGAAAATTTACATTATTATTGATTTACTTTCTGCTAATATAGCACTGAAAAGTGACTGTGAGTAAAGTCTGAGGTAAAGTGCAAGTGAAGCAAAGCAGAGAAACAGGAAATTAAAGGAACAGATGTGACTATCTGAGGCCAATGAAAGGAGAACAGTACAGGGCCCAAGCAGACAACAATTAAAGAAATGAAGAGCAAAATCCAGACCTGACCATTAGGAGCCATGGAAAGAGGGAATGGAATGTCGATCACATCATGGAAGGGCCCTTTGTCATCCTTCCAGCACAGGACAGGATGGCTCAAAGAGGAAGTGAGCAAATATATGGTAATGAACATTACCATTGCTTCAAAAAGGAGCTGCGTACAGTCCCATCAGTTGCTGAGTGTAACATATGTGCAGGGGACAAATGCTTTACTGCCGCATTAAAACAGCAGGCCATACCCTCTTGATCTGTGTTATTTTGGCACGCACCCTAGTCATACCTTTCTCCTTGGATTCAACAAAATTTTGGCATGTAGAACATAGGGGGTAAGTAGTTCTTTTAGTTCTATTCCCTCATTAGTGCACCCACACAACACAGGTTGGGGCTTAGTCCTAAAATGGCACATATTTGATCTTTCAGCATCAATTAAAGAAAGCACACATTTGCTGTATTAAAGTTTTAAATTGTGTTTATGAAGACATATGGGTATTTACTATGTGCAAATGTTATGTTTACTTTTAGATGTTTTTATATGTGCATATTTGTGTTAGTGATAATGTTATTATGATAATTTCTACATATGTGTATAGTATGTTTTTAAATTGCTTTATGAGGCAATTATTTGTCTTGATGCTAATTGTTTTGGGAACATGAAAATACTGAATTGTATGCTAAATGTATGTTTCCTTTATACATCCTTTTAGGGAAGTTTGCAACCATGATGAGACTGAATTGATCTGAGCTGTGGTAGACAAAACAGTGGAGACTTCATTGCAATTGTCCAGACACCTAAGGTGAACAACTGATGGTCAAAAATGCTTTTGGTCAGTTTATTGAGATGGCTTGTGAAAACACTTCTGTGGGAAATCATTTTCAAACTTTTGTGAGAAAATATTATTTGGAGACTGTTGGGATGAATTGTTAGAGTGCTTAGAAAGAAAGGAGAATACTGGTCCTAAAACTATATATAAAGGAAGAAAAAATGTGTAAAGTGTAAAAATTGTTCAGTAGTTGAAAATGTTGAGTCATATGTTTCTAGTTTTCTATATATTGGTCAGTGGCTCAATAAAGCATTATCTGATAAAGCATTGGAGTACATTGTCATCTTTCCTGTAGTAACGCCATCTAACTGAAATGAAACTAAATATCTGGGAACCACAATAATAACAAAAAAAGGGCAGGCCAAATTAATGCCTGGTATAATTCCATTCACTTCACTGGAATTACACTGGTGATATATTTGTCTCAATGCATATGTATGTACAGATGTAAAAAATGTGTGTGTGTATTTATCAGACTAATGCAATATATTCGAATATTGTTTTGCAATGACCTAGTTCATGACAGACTTGTCACAATATCAGCTGGCAGGCTGGTCAAATGATTTATAAGGCTAAGTAATATAGTGATAGTAATTATTAAGATTTATCAGATACTTGTTAGCATTCTCTTAAACCAAATACATTTCAAAAGTATTGACTTATCACTTGAGACATGATGCACGTGATTTAACTTCGTAAGTGCCTCAGGGGGTCTTCTTTAGGGAGTAAAATTTGGAATCCTTGCAGAAAAAGAGAATTAATGTAAAAATGACATCAGAAATAAAGAGAACAAAAGATCCAGAAATCTATTACACTGGAAAATGTCTTTGAATTTTCACATGATAAAGATCTTATAATGCAAGTCTCAGATTTCTGTGAATACAATATATGGAGGCACTGTGTGAAAGAATTACAGTCAACTCAGAAAACAACTAAAAAGAAATTTTGGTCTCTAGAACATAGCATTTACACACATTTGAAAATAAAAACATATTTCAAAATTCACAGCTAGGAAAGAGTCAAGTTGGATTAGCAGTGTATATCAATGAGAGCTTTTTTCAGTGTGTGTAATACCCAGCGGAGAGAAGGGGCCATAGTAGATCTAACTGGCTTAAAAGAATTATATATTAGTCATGAATATTGAGTTGTTTAAGTAGGTGATGCCTTTATAGCATACTAGGCTCTGTCACAGCCAAGGGAGGTTATAAAGACAAACCAGTAATTCCAAATGTTTTTAGACTGCTTTAAAATTTATTAGGATCTGAATGCTTCTGAGAAAGACATATTTTATTACTTTAACTCTTGTTTGGATGTTTAATGGCTGTCTGGAGAGACTTCTGCGGTTATCTGGTTAGCTTTTAACACCTAATTATCACTCCACCATAGTGCTGGAGTTAAATGATTGGGAATTACAGTGCTTAAAGGACTCCAGACATTGGATTTCTTTTTAAATGCAGTTAAGTGAATTATTCCTTTAACAGGAGTCTCTTTAGGATGTAGAAAGTTAGAAACAAAAAAGATTTTGGATTTTGAGAAAGTGAAGGGTGGCTTCTTAAATTAGGCAAGGAAGGTGGGGCCTATTCTAATTATTTGGAGCTGATTTACATGACATTTACTTCCCTGCATTTATTTTCCTCACATTCTGTAAGTTCCCCATCTTCAAAGCATCTAACGAAGTGGGATTTTCTCTGATGAAAGCTCATGTGATAAATAAATTTCTTAGTCTATAAACGTGCCACAGGACTTCTTGTTTGTTTTGCTGAACTAGACTAGCACGGCTGTCCTTTTGGAATATGTTACAGACACTGTCACTTAAGCAGAGCAAGAGTAATAGATAAAGGAAACAAGTTCCAAAGGGGTAGCTGTGTTAGTCTAGTTCAGCAAAACAAAGGAGTCTGGTGGCACTTTTAAAGACTAACAAATTGGTTTATCACTTCAAGCATCTGATGAAGTGGGATTTTCTCCCATGAAAGCTCATGCAATATATAAATTTGTTAGTCTTTAAAAGTGCCACTAGACTCCTTGTTTATTTAGATAAAGGCAGAGCTATAATGCCGATTTTTGCCGCCTGGGGCGCTTTCCAATTGGAATGCACCCCTTGCCATTAGTGACACTTGGAGCTGGTGCCACGAAAGCTGTCCTTTAATAGAGCAGGTCTATTGAGCCGCTCCGCACTGCCAGGGGCTTTGCCCCCGTTGGTCCCACCATAGTTACGGCTCTAGATAAAGGAAAGTGACAGAATAAAAAAGATCCATCCCAGACAGCAAAAAGCACTAATTAAAGTAACAAATAAGATCCCTCCCTTTGTGGAACTTGGTAGATATAATAATGTTTGTGTTAATGTAGTCTCTTTTGGTGGAATGCCAGTAGTATTTTCCAAAGTCCTATCTCATTAAGACATGGAACTCTGCTGAAGAGGACAGAGGCGGGACACAGCAAGATGGTCTCACAGTAAAATGTGGAGGGTACTCATGGGAGACTGTCAAGTAGTGGGGCTTGGGCCAACTGTGTGTGTTTGCAGGACTCAGGCAGAAATCTTCATTCAATTCCTAAGTTTCAAAGAGCACCCTGATCAAGGAGCCTGGCACCCTTTCCCAAGCAATATCCTTTCCCCACTATCTTCTGCCTTCTAGCTCACTACAAATGTCACCATCCTTCACTGAAGTTTGAACAATGAGCCTTTGCCAACTAGGATGCCGAGTCTTAACTGATCGTAGCCCTGGATTGTGGTTTTAAACTCACAGCCTGCACTAAGGAAGGAGAAGAAGCATGGAAAGAGAAAGAGAGGGGAGAAATTCTGTGGGCCAGTGCATAGAGTGGGAGAGGGGCCATTTCATTTCGGGAGAGCAGGGCTGCTGGCAATGAAATTATGTCTGACCCCAGTACACAGGGAACACTCTTTATGCTCTTTCCCCTCTCCTTGCACATCCTGCCATGGTGAGGTGGAGTCTAGTCTTTAGTATTTTAACTTATAAGGCTTTTATAGTTGTTCAAAAAGCCGTAGTAGAGGTAGATAACAAAAACAAAGTTAGAGGCAGGCAACATGAGGTTGTAGAACATAAATGAATCCAAATGATTAATAGCTAAGGAGTCCTGTGGCACTTAAAGACTAAAACATTTATTTATTTCATGAGCTTTCATGGGAGAAAATCCTACTTTGTCAGATGCTTTGAAGAAGGGGGAACTTATAGAATGGGAGGAAATAAATGCAGGGAAGTGTAAGTCAAGGGAACAGGTTACACTGTAACAGCAAATCAAAACAGTTGTAAAGATTCAAACACTGAGGAACAGCATACAGAGGAAGATGAGATCAAATCACCTGTCATAATGAGAGAGAAATCCAATGTCCCTATTAAGTCCTGAAGCAATACAACCAAATTTGCAAATAAATTCAATTTCAGCAGCTTCTCTTTGAAGCCTTAATCTAGTATTCATCTGGCTGAGCGCAGCAATTTATTTCCTCCCATTCTGTAAATTTCCCCCAATCTTCAAAGCGTCTGACAAAGTGGGATTTTCTCCCACAAAAGCTCATGCAATAAATGTATTTGTTAGTCTTTCAGTGGCACAGTACTCCTTGGTTGTTTTACTGAACTAGGTTAACACAGCTACCCCTTTGGAACATGATTAATAGCTGATATTATTAGTCTATCTGGCCTATCATCACCACACCATTTTAGCAGCACCTATAACAGATTTTTGTTATTTGAACCCATCTGTACCTCCATTCTTCTCCCCCCTTCCAACTTGCTGTTATATTATTTATTATTATTGTTTATTTCCAGAGCCAATGTTTTCTTATTAAACTGATTAGGAGGGCATATTGCCTTGAACAAGTTGAGCAGACACAGAAGTGATAGGAACTACTTTTTCCTTTGAGAGGGTTCAGTAACTGGTAATTTTAAGTACTTATGTATCTCCCTTCAGTTGCCTACTGCCTACTTACTATGGTGTCTTCAGTGTACTGAGTCAAAGGGAAATGCCCCCCTCTTTGTCTCTGTGCTACTCCAGTTGTTGGGGTGGTCTTCAGCAATTGACTTCCTGATCAGCTGAGTGGTTCTTCACAGACCTGATCAGTATATTGGGAAGCTTGATCTGATGGCAGTGAATTGACCATCATCAGTGAAGACTAGCCCTCAAACCACTCTTATTTTGTATGTTTATTTAGAGCTGTAATGCGGCTTTTTGCGCCCGGGGCACATTCTGATTGGAACGTGCCCCTTCCCATTAGCTGTGCTTAGAGCCGGCACTGCAAAGCTGCCCCTTGAATAGCGCAGCTCCATTGAGCTGATTCGGGCCGCTCGGGGCTTTGTGCTGTCGGCCCTGCCATAATTACAGCTCTGTGTTTATTGAGCGCATGAAGGAGAGACAGATAGATGACCATGCTTCCCCCCACACAATAAAACAGAGACACTGACTACAGCCCTATTAAACAAAGTTGACCACTTGTAACCTTATTTTGGATAGAGTTGGGGCCACGAATATCAGCCAACATTTTGTTAAGTTTATCCAGAAATGTGAATTTTCATGTTGGACCAGGTCAATGGTCATATAGTTCAGTGTCCTGTGTCTGACAATAGCTAGGGATTCAGAGAAAAGTGCAAGAAACTTTGTGGTGGATACTTATGGAATAACCTGGTCCCAGGGTAAGTTTCTTTCTAGCTTCCATTATTAGAGGTCAGCTTATACTTAGAATTATGTCCCTTGCAAAAATATGTTGTTTTTAATCTTTGCTGTTACAACTGTGAACATTCTTGTTGTTGGTTTAAATATATAATCCCTTTCTGAATCCTGCTAAACTCTTCACAGAAGTGCTATCTTGTCACAATGAGTTCTACTGGCTAATTAATCTTCTGCACTCCTTTTAGTCCAAACTTGTAGGTCTCTCAATAGAGTGGTACAGTATATTTTTTCAAATCCTGACAGAAGGAAAGACAGGTCACCTACCCATATATCTGTTTTGGGGAAGTGGTTTCCCTACTACCGATATGTAGCCCACACTCAGAACTTCCTCTCCTTCCCTCATCAGTTTGTTTTGTTTTTAACTCATTAGGACAGAGGAAATGAAGCTGAAATTTATTACTGTGGCTACCTACAGTATAAACACAGAGGTGCTAATGGTATTTATGTACAAGAAGCACTAAAGTTCACATCCTAATGAAAACAAAATCCAAGTAAATAGCACAGGGAATTGTTGGAAGGCACCAGTATTTTATGTAGTTTCTAATACGATTTTGAAAATGACTAAAGAAGTAAGAAAATAAAGATTCGTGCTTCATATGAGCATGCACCATTTCTTCTACCCATAACCAACTTCTTTTATGAAATCAGGAAATGATCCTGAGAAAAAAGAGGAAGATATAAATTACAAAGGAGCATTTGTTTCAATTCTGAATTAAAAGGGGGAAGTTCACAGCCTTATGTTTAAAAGTCAGCAATGTGTTTTGGTACATAACTTATTATCAATACACAGGTTAAAAGAAAAATGTTAGGATTTTCACCATTTCTAGATATGTTCCCTCTCCACAAATATGTATGTTATTTTCAAGGAAATGCTATTATTTTTAAAAGAAAAGCTTCTGATGTATTGCCATTTTTATAATGATTATTTTCAGAGGAACAATCATTCCACCAAAGCTAATAAATGTATTTGTTAACTTTGAACATCAGCCTTTCATTTTCTGCCATCAATTGCAGTATAATTGGAGATGGAAACAGAACTAATTCTGATGAGACTGTTGCTTCAGATAGAAAAGTGTGCTGTGTGACAGATGCTACCCACATTTATTCCCAGAGGAAAGGCTTCAGAATTGGATCAATGTTTGTTAGTGCCTGCTGAAACTAGATCACTGGATTCAAGAAAAGAAGCATGATGGCCATAGGAGAAGATACATTTTGAATATTGCACACCTGATTATTGAAGTACTCTCATTAAATCCCTCAAATAATAAAAGAACTTTGGAATCCTAGTCCCCACAATTTACTTCTTTTCACTCTCTCAACAGAAGGAAAATTTTTCCCAGAGATCTAGGAAATAGAAAGGGATGCTTTGTCAGTAGCAAAGAAGTTCAAAACATGCCTGAACTAAAGTCAGAAGTGGCCCAAATGATGGCACTGTGCCAGCTATTCAGCAAATTGATTCAAACAGCAAATGTTAACTAGGAGCCAGACAATAGTAAACCATAGTTTTCTGGGCAGACTTTAAAAGACTTGAATTTTGTGGATGCTTTGATGAGTCTAACTTTTACCACACTTAAATAGTAAATGGGGTAAACTAGAGATATCTCATCTTTACAGGGGTGTATATACCCATTCAAAGTTAGCAAAGTGTTTTGTGCCTACTATTTACTTATTAATTTTTGCATAAAGTTTCATGAGCAAATAAAAAATATCAAGCTTATTTTGAACTTGGCAGGGGTCTAGATTTCTATCTGTTAATGTAAGAAGTAAATGACAGATGAGCTGCAGAAAGAAAAAACTAAAATCCTACCTCCTATTGTATTCCCTAGTTAACAGTGTATAAAGAATGGAAAGGAGCAGTATTTAACTTATTCTTTTCCTTCTCTATTAAATCATAGCTAATTATTTATAAATTAAGAAGAAAATACATGGGGCTTAGTGAACAGTTAATTGTTTTAAGACGCAGCAAGACTAGACAAGAGTGGTTTTTTTTCCCAATGTTTTCTCTATTTGCCAAAGTAAACTCTCCAAATCTAAAGCCTCAGCAGACTTGTTGGGATTTTGAAGGAGCTATTGTTTTGACAGTCCCTGAACACTTCCCTTTTATTCTTTTTCTTTTCTGAAACCTCTGCACCAGAAGCTGAACTACAATGAGAATTTTGTAAAATTCAGATCAAAATGCAGTTCACTAGCTGTGATTAAATTGAAACTGAAGGGAATCAATCCATATTGCCATACAAGCTCAGTGCAGTGTTGTCCTATTTATCACATTTATGACTTTTCTCTTTGATTGTGTTAATAACAGTTCCTTGGACTATTAAAGCTAGAAGTCTGAAACATGTCATTGGAAAAAATTACTTCTCACCATTTACCCAGTCTGTTTCCATTTTATGCTTCAAATCACTTTGGAGAGCAGAAGTCGGCAGGACAATCTCACTTTCTGGGCCTGATTCAACAATGCCTGCCCCAACTTAATACCAGTGTGTGAGCTGATGTGCAGGTGTGAACTGGGCATTAAACTCCTGGCACACTTCTGTGAGGTATCCTGCCATTTGCATCAGTGGAGTTACTTATAGCAGGGGTAAAATTGGGAGTGACACAGCAGCAAATTGGATCCTCTGACTAGTGTCAGTTTTGCTTTCTGATACTCGTCCACTACTGAATTTTGTTGTGGGTGAATTGCTTCAACAGGGGCTGTGACTAAACTATCTTTTATTTTGAACTGAAATTAACATGTTGGATAAGTGACTTTTCATATTTCAATATAAAAATCTAAGGAAATACATATGCAGTATATACCTAGTTTCCCCATAAAAGGCTTCAGCTCAGGCACTGCAAAATATTTCCAGATCATCAAACAATCTTCCTGGCACTTCTACTCTACACAGAAAAAGAAAAAAAAAAAAAGGTAATGCTGAAATAAAATGACATGGGCGGGAATACTACACTCATCACTAGAAGGTACAGAATTCTTTGATCATGCTCACAAATTTAAAAAAAAAAAAGGACCATTAGGAATTAGCTGGAAATGTTTGTCTTTCCACTGATCTGTCAACAGCGTTCTGGTGTTTTGTGCTAAGTACCTTGCATTGTATTCTGTGATGACTGTTGTTTTGACACCATTTATGAAGCAGTCAGTGGATTCTAGTGCTTTAACGTGGTGAACATATTCACTGAATTTCTAATATCTTTAAGGAAAAGTCTAGCTTTTGTTTTCTTTCATTACATTTTATGGGATAAGTCTAGTGTGTAGTACTTGTAAAGATGAGGTAGTGGTGATGTTTGCTAAAGCCAGGCATACTGTGAACAGGCAATGTGTAAGCTTCTGTATGACCCTTTGCCAATGCAATTCATTCCTGACAAGCAACCCCTCTGCTGTTCGTTCCTAGGCTGTTCCTCAACAGAGATTGCCAACTGTGCTTTGTTTTATAATATGGACAAATGGTAAGCAAGATGAGACCATCATACTCATTTTCATTTGTGACCTAAGGGGGATTTGAACCCAGGTTCTGGGGTGAAAGGCTAAAGCATTCAACCTGCTGTGTCTGGGAGTTTTCAAAGAAGAGTTTTTCCATGTGAGAGCTGATAATTTTCCACATTTTGTGTATGCTCACAATTTCAGAATCATTGATATAAGGTCCTGAGGGCATGCTTTGGCTACTGTAGCTGACTGAATGAAGTATGGCTCCCTTATTAACTTGTCAAAGTACGATGCAGCTGCATCATTTGCTCACCCATTTGCTTAACTTAAATAAAGGTTGGTGGTTAGGCTTCTGTTGCATTGTGCTCTCCTGCTAATTATCAGTGTATTTGTTTTAGAGACAATTAGCCACCTGGTTCATTCTCCCATTGAAGTCAGGTCATCATGAGTTACATCTGCTTTCAGGACTCTTCAAGTCCAAGACATAATAAAAAGATGATGGCTATGATTATAAAAATTGTGCAGGGTTGGGCATAAGTTATACAGCATATTGAATTCCCAAGGAGGATTGGGTTACACAGCTCTTAGAGTAGCTTCCTTCTGCATGTCACAAAAGATGGATTTGAGCAGAAAACATTTTTGCAGTGCCAGAAGTCCTTTAAAGTGGAAATGGTAAGAGTATTTGCAAAGGTAGACTGACAATGGCAAGGCAAAGTCAGGCATGATACCTCCCCTAAGGCACCCTGGTGATACAACAAAAAAGTGACAAGTAAGCACGTCTTAGTGCATATTGAATTTGCATAAAAATAAAGTTGTTCAGACCTGTGGGTGTTTCCTTTTAAAAAATGTGCCATATAATGTAGCATAAGATTATGTGTGATGCACATTTACTTTTATAATCCCATATGTTCTGGTAAAACTCTGTATTTTGAAGTGAGATTTTATTACAGTAGAACCTCATTAATTCTCACTAATGACTGGAGACCCTTTGCAAATTACTGAATTTTGTATACAGTCGGATGCCATTAAATGCATTGTGTTGCTAGAAGATGTTCTTGTGCATCCTGAGGAGGATGAGCTGATGAAAATCCTGCCATTTGTTAGTATATCAGCTCTCTTAGAAATCCAAAGTCTTTGCAATAGCTTTGTGTTTGCAAATGATGTAAATGGAAGGCTAGATCTTGCAGAGCTCTGTGTGAAATCAAATATGTCTTCTTTTGTCAAAAACTAGATGGTTTTCCAGAACTGTGCACAAGTAATGGCTCTTTTTGTTAGCGTAGTGAGGTTCTCCTCCGTATAGGTCTCTACAAAGAGTTGGTAAATAAGCACTGTTTGCACGTGATTGCACTCAACCCCATTTGATCAAGTAGTCTTGGATCTGCCAGTTGTGTGTGCAGGGGGTTCAGGTATCATCGCATTGACAAGTTTGTTTTGACCCCTCTGGGAAGGTCTTCCACCTATATTTCAATGCATCGACTGTCACAATTTTTCATTCCATAATCTCAGTCATACCTTGCCAGCTGTCATATCCAAAGATATAATGCTAGTTATAAAGCTCTTTCACAATTTGTGGTTACTGGCTGGGAATCCACCAACTGATATCGATAAGAAGATAGCAAGCTAAAGGGAAAGATCAATGCCATGGAAAATCCAAGGCATCCACTATAATGCCTTGGATCTTCCATGGCATTGATCTTTCCCTTTAGCTTGCTACCTTCTTCCTGATATCAGTTGGTGGATTCCCAGCCAGTAACTATTGGCTGTCATTTAGCATTGGCTTTAGACATCCTGTTATTCCACGATAAATGGTGTTTAGAACAGGGTCTAATTTTTTAGCATGGAAGGATTGATCTCACATGGAACAGTGATACTCTGCTACAGAGTAGCAAAAGGTGTTAGCAGTGGTTTGTAAAGTGACTGGATTGGCTCCTCACTTTGGGTATGTCTACACTTGCAAGTTAGTGCAAATTAAGGAGGCTTAATTTCAACTCAGTACCTGTCTACATTAGGCTTTCACTAGTTTGAATTAAAGAATTCCTTAATTCAAACTAATGAAAGCTTAGTTTGAACTAATAAGACCTGCTGGTTAGTTCAAACTAAACCCTTAGGTCAATCATTAGTTTGAACTAAGGAGAATGTAGACAAGAATTAACCCTTAATTCAAATTTAATAAGTATGAACTAAGGGCAGTTTGTTAAAATTAACAAATTGGACTAATTTGAACTAACGTTAGTTCAAATTAGTCCATGTTGTTAATTCGAACTAATAAGTTCAAGGTTAGCTCAAACTAACCTCGAACTTATTAAGTCAAATTAACAAATTTGAACTAACTTTTCCTAGTGTAGACATAGCCTTAGGGGTGATTCAGTTTTGGAGGATGTTGTTACAGATGCTAGCTTTCCGTTTTGTCTTCTCTACATCCTTTTTGAAGGAAACAATCCAGACTAATGTCATCCCCAAATAAACATGGGTCAGGTGATTAGCCAGTGCAATTCTATCCCAGGTGATGATTAGTTTTTGTTTGGCTTCTCGATGGCATAAGTGAAAGGCTGTCGCCTGTGTCATGGTTGGGTTAGTGAAAAACTGTTCTTATCATAATACATTGAGAGGTTGCTCAGCGCCCGTAATGGCAAAGTCTTTTTCTGACATGATCCTCGGTTTATATAAAGCTCCTCAAATTACTCTGTAGGGGCTGATCATTAGTATATATGTCAAAGAGGATTCTTGTTAAAGTATTACCCCGTGGAAGGTCACATTTTTGTCATTCCCAGCAGCTCTCTTTTTTGCACAATTCTCTGTAAAAACCTCTGTTCTTCAGAAGGGCTCGGATGTGCTGCACTAGATGGTAGTTGTGAGTCATACCATAGATGTCAGCAAGCAAGCTTTGGTGGTTGACTGTATCATCTGGCTCTCTTAGCTCTATAAACACAACACCTATTATCATGCCTGTCTCAAATCCATCTTCTATATGCTGGGTGATATTTGGCCAGTATAGGACTTGCCTGGTTTAAATTTGGCTTGTTTCAGCATTAGATGCTATTTGATATGAGGTGAGAGGCAATTGAGAATGAGGTATTTGTAAAGTTTATAAAGGCAGCATAGAAGTGAAATTGGCCTGAAATTCTTTGGGTTAGAGGCATCCTTCTTTGGCTTCAATAGAGCTATTACACAGGCTTATTGCCATAATTTAGGTATTCTAAGGGTTGCTGAACAATTGTTAAAAAGGCATAAACCTATAACTTGGTTGCAGGACCAAAATGGTTTAATCTGCTCCATGCATGTATCATCAAGTCCAGCTGCTTTGCCTTTGTTCAAGAGATTTATTCCAGCATTGAGTTCATGCATTGTGTATGATGCACTGAAATGACCTTTTCCCAGATCAGTCTGCCCTCTAATTAATATTTTAGGATGTTAGTTTAGAGTTTTCCCACTTAGCAGAAGCTGGTGTGCCACGTGTTTGGCTGTGATGTGTGTTGCTCTCCATGATTTGGATCATTATTCAGCCATGCTTTCCTACTCAGACTGGTCATGTCTATTCCTTCAGTCAACTCTTTCTACTTTTTTTATCTTTCTTCTTTCAGCATGCTAAGCAGGGCTGTCCTTGCTGCTCTAGTGTCTTCCGAAAAAAGGTCTCTTTGGAACATTTGTTGTGTGACATCCTACTCTGAGGAGACTGCCACAAGTAGCAGCTCTTGTGGATTGAGTTAGAAGGTTTCATGCTTCATCAGGAAAAAGTAGAGATTTATAGATTCATAGATTCTGATGTCAGAAGGGAACATTGTGATCATCTATTCTGATCTCTTGCATAGCACAGGCCATAGAACTGCCCCAAACTAATTCTTAGAGAGTAACACCCAATGTTGATTTAAAAATTCTCAGTGATGGAGAATCCACCACGATGCTTGGTAAATAGCTCCAATGGTTAATCATGCTCAGTGTTAAAAATTTGTTCCTTTTTTCTAGTCTGAATTTATCTAGCTTCAGTTTCCAAGCAGTGGATTGTATTATACCTTTCTCTGTCAGATTGAAGCACCGATTATTAACTATTTGTTTTCCATGTATATAATTATAAATTGTAATCAAATCACCCCATAACCATCTTATTGTTAAACAAAATAAATTGAGCTCTTTCAGTCTTTCACTATAAGGCATGTTTTCTTCTCTGAATCCTCTCCACTATCTTTAAAGTGTAGTTACCAGAACTGGAAATAGTATTCTAGAAGTGGATACAAGAGTGCCAAAGATAGAGGTAAAATAACCTCTCCACTCTTACTCGATAGTCCCTTGTTTACGCATCTCAGGATTGCATTGGGACTTTTGGCCATAGTATTATACCAAGAACTCAAGTTCAGCTGATTATCCAGCACAATATTCAAACCTTTTCCAGAGCCACTGCTTCAGAGTATCCAATCTGTCAGCAAGGCCTATGCTTTTTGTTCCCAGATGTATATATTTATATTTAGCCATACTGACATGTGTACAGATTGCTTGCTTCCAGTTTACCGAGCATTCTAGATAGCCCTTAATCAGCTACCCATCCTCTTCATTATTTACCACTCTTCAATTCCTGTGTCATCTGTAACTTTTATCAGTCATTATTTTAAATTTTCTTCTAAGTCATTGATACAAATGTTAAATATGGTAGGGCCAAGAACCAATGCTGGTGAACCCAACCAGAAACAGACCTGCTTGATGATGATTCCATGTTTACTCTTACATTTTGGGACCTATCAGCTAGCCAGTTTTAAAATCTATCTACTGTGTGCCAGGTTAACTTTATGCCATTCTAGTTTTTTAATGAAAATGCTATACATTATCAAATTAAATACCTTACAGAAATCTATATCGCAACAACACAATTAACTCTATCAACCAAACTGGTAATCTCATTTAAAAAAATCAAATAGTTTTACAAGATCTGTTTTCCATAAACACATGTTAATTTGTATCAATTATATTGTCCTCCTTTAATTATTTATTGAGTCCTGTATCAGCTGCTCCATTATCTTGCTCAGGATTGATATCAGACTGACAGGCTTATAATTACCCAGGTCATCCCATTTACCCTTTCTAAAAATAAGCACAATATTAACTTTCTTCCAGTCTTCTGAAACTTCCTCAGTGCTCCAAGATTTTTTGAATATGAAGAATAATGGGCCAGTGAGCCCCTGAGGCAGCTCTTTTAAAACTCCTGGGTACAAGTTATTTTGACCTGATGCTTTAAAAATGTTTGACTTTGGTAGCTTCTGTTTATTATCTTCCTGTAATACTAGTGGAACAGAAAGAGTATTATCATCTTCATGTGATGAGACTAGAGTCTATGTTTTTTTTCTCCAAAACCAGAACAGACATTTATGAAACATTACTTTCTCTTCTACATTTATTATTAATTCTATGTTTTCCATCTAGTAATATACCTATATCATTTTCAGGATTCTTTTTGTTCTAATATATTTTAAAAATGCCTTATTGTCCTTAAATATGCTGGATATATATTTCTCCTTGTGTCCCTAACTTCCTTATCAATTTTTTACAATTCATATTTTCTGCTTTATATTCACTACTATCAAATTTTCCTTTCTTCCTTTAATTATATATTATTATTTTTTTACAGAGTTTTGGTTTTTTTTCTTAAGGTCAGGAGTGTAGATATTTTAACTTTGCAGTATGAGCTTTCGTGGAGAAAATCCCACTTCATCAGATGCTTTGAAAATGGGGGAATTTACAGAATGAGATGAAAATAAATGCAAGGGAGTGAGACATGGAATCAGGTCATACAATAACAGCAAATCAGAGCAGTTGTTAAGATTCAAACACTTGAAAACAGCACATAGAGGAGGGTAAAGTCAAATCACCTTTTGTAATGGGAAAAGAAGCCATAGTCATGGTTTAATCCTGCTTTTACACAATCTAATGTGCATACCAATTCCAATTCAACTTTTTCAGAAAGCTTTGTAAATATAATCGTAATGATTTTTAGACTGATGGGGGTATGGGGAGGTTGTAGATTGGGATGCAGGGCATAGAGATGATGGAAGGCAAAGATGGGAGGCAAAGAACTGGAGTTCACTGAGGGTGCATAGAATGGCTGAAAGGAACATTTGGGAATTCATACAACGGGATGCAGAGTCCATAGGGGACAGAGATTGAATATGCAAGGAATAGGCAAAGGCAGATGGGGTATATAGAGAACTACCAAAGAGTTGGAAGATACCCTTAGAGATAGGGTGGTCCATGGAAGGGAAGGAGGAGAACGAGTGTAAATTATTGGGAGCATAGAGGGAGGCTATGCAAGGAACAAAAGATGGGGAATGTTGGGACACTCCCTGTCCCTGTCTTCTCATGTATCTTCATGTTATTTATAGTCCCACCACCAACACCAATATTGTCTTACGTAGTAAAGTATTCACAGTACTTCCTTTGCCTTTCCCTCAGCGACAGAGAGGAACAGAGCTTGTCTTCCTTTGGGGTCCCAGGGCGCATTAAGCTCAGCTAACTCCATTCTCTCTTTCTCATGCATCTTCCTGTGCCCTCAGCTGATAGATCATTGAGTCATCAGCTCCCAGCCTGGTCAGCTGAATTAGTCTCATATTCCCCAGTCATCCTGCTCCAGAGAAACTAAGTGATGCTTAAGTGATCAGGGGGCTTTCTCATTTGTTTACCTTCAGCAGTCTGACACAAGGAGGACTTGGATTGTGGGGTAAGAGGATACGATGCTTGGAAGACAAGAAGAGAAATGGGTGGTCATAGAGCAGGCAATGGAGAGGACTGAGGATCATTGCATAGGTCGGGGTAGAGATGAGGAGAGGAATAGAAGGAAAGTTGGGTGGGGTGAGAGAAGATGAAGAAGGATGCTGCAGTAATAGAGAACAGACTTGATCCCTTAACCATTCATTTTCAGAGTTTTAGTAGTTAAGTATTTTGAAAATGTCTGTTTTATAAAGAAAGTGTAATTTTTCTGTGAGGGAGAGTATGTTGTTAGCTGGACTCTGCTGAAACATAGTTTCAGCCTTACCTATTTTCAAACAAAACGTTCTCTAAAGGGACAGATACTGCTAAAAAAAATACCAAAACCTGAAGGTTCCCTGTGGGAAAATCCTCTCCATCCATACAGAAGCCTGAATGACACACTCCTGTGTGGGACAAAGAGGGGCTAGGAACTATACCCACCCAAATCCCACATCTGTAACTGCTACTCAAGGCATGAGTTGGATAGCAGCTTTGGCCTCTCCATGACATTTTGGGGATAATGCCCAATGAGGCCACTTAACCTCAGATCTGAGGACCCCTCTTGCAGCTCATTTGTTCTCTTCATCTTCGTTTTTTGTTTTATACCACAGTGCTCTGCATATACGTAGGAACCACTGTTCCCTCTAAGCTGTGCGTGTGTGCACGCGCACACAGGTCATGAAACCTGTGCACACAAAAAAATAAAGTGTGCACAAAAAATTCAATAGAGCTAATATTGGTGCTCACAAAGAAATGTTTTTGCGCACACAAAGAAATTGTTTGCGCACACAGTCGACAAGTAATTAGAGGGAACATTGGTGGGAACCCATGACTATCCACCCTGAATGCAGCTTCCTTGTACATGTTCTGTTTAGGTCTGCAATGCCTTTTTCCACCACAAGTGAATTATACCTTGTGTACAGAACTGTCACATTAATGGAGTTCTGTGGGATGAGACCCAAAGGCCATATGAACTGGAGGAATTGAGCTTGATTGCCCTAATTTACTAATTCGTGAGAGGGAAATTCAGTGTGATAGCGGATCACCATTGGTGGCATGATTTTTATAGTTAGAGATTTTCCCATTCAGAAAGAAAGCAGTACCATATGAAACAAAAATAATTTGTAGTGAGTAAAAACATAAGACAGCAAAGGTTATTGTTTCACTACTGCTGTTTTCATAATACTGAAATTTTAGAGCGTGAAGGTCCGGAATAGAAGCTACATAAAAAATTTATTTTCACTTTTGGATCTATTTTTATATCTGCTTTCTTACAGACTTTTAAGAAGCTGTTGCAAACTTCATCCTGTTTAGCAATTAGGATTTTCCTCAATTGGCAACACTCTTTATAATGTTTAACTTAAAGAATAATATCTACCTAGTTGCTTAACATAAACTTTGTTAAAAATAACACATATTTAAAATGACATTTCTTGGCTTTATGGAACAATCAAAGTTTGAGACAAAGCTTATCATATCTTTAATATATTTTTATATTTCTTTTTTAAAATGGTGAGATCTTTTAAAGAAAACATCAAAGAACACATCTTTCTTAACTGAAATGAAGAATGTCTCCTGACAAAAGTCATCTTAAGGAGTGAATACATTTTGTTTATTTAGACTTGAAAAATGTATATTTTTGTAAAAGGGAAACAAAAAATCAATGCAGTGTTTCTTTAAGCCAAGAAGCAGCCAAGGAAACACAAAGATTTATAACTCAAGGAAGCTTGATAGTGCATGAAAGAAACATAAGGACAGTGATTTCGTCATCATGCAAGGCATGATATTGGAAACTGTTTACGGATAGCTGTTTCTCAGCTTGCCTAGAACTTCTGGACCAAATTCTGCTCTCGTTTATATCAGTGTATAACTGGAGCAACTAAATGGAAGTCAGTGGAATTATTCCACATTTACACTGA
The DNA here is from genome assembly GCA_007922195.1 of Podocnemis expansa. Taxonomy (NCBI): domain Eukaryota; kingdom Metazoa; phylum Chordata; order Testudines; family Podocnemididae; genus Podocnemis; species Podocnemis expansa. The sequence goes on along the minus strand of ML681964.1, from coordinate 10,573,089 downwards.
TATAACCAAGAACAGAATTTTGCCCAATTAGTTGCTGATATATAAGGCAGAGATTCTGTGTTTTATGGTTTCCTAGCCCTCATTGTTTTCTATAGCTCTTAAGTATCTGCGTCAATACATTTGAGAGGTTAGCTCAGAGGTTTCAAACTCATTCAATGTGGGGGGGGCCACACTGGAGGATAGGACACCAGTTGTGGGCCATGTGGCTGCATGGGCACCTTAAACCTTGCCCCTGCCACTTTCAGAGGGGCATGGGTTTCCCTTTCCCCTTCCCTCCCCTACCCTACAGGCTCTGACACCTTCCTTTTCCCCTGCCTGGTGGGGCTTCATTCCCCTGCTTGGCTGCTCCTGGACCCCCCGCCTTTCCATTTCCGCTACTTTGTAGTGGCAGGCAATCAGTCTCAGTCACAGCCACAGGCAGGCTGGACTCCTGCCTCCCCCCACCCCCCACTCATTCTCTGTCAGTCATTCAGTATGTTGATTTTTGGTTGGCTTGTTCACATGTGGGCACCAGCCACGTCTTCCTTTCTTGTTTGCGATTCATGCAATGTGCTGTCAATCAGACTAGCATCTTGACTGACTGACTGACAGCCAGGAGTGATATTGCCCTGGAAAAAGACCTGGGGCCTGGGCGCAGGCCCTGCCCCCTGGCCCAGTTTGGCGCTGGGCCAATCCGGTCCTGGGGTCCCGGGCAGGGCCCAGATCTTGCTCCTGCTGCTAGCAGCCAACCCTGGATAAGGCAGCTGCGACCATGGGTGGCCCAGCTCTGGATCCCTGGTCAGGGCTGGGGCCGGGTAAGGCAGCCGGGGCCGGGTAAGGAAGATGGTTCAGCCTTCAACCCCTGGCCAGGGACTGGGCTGGGTAAGACAGCCATGCCAGATCCCCGGCTTGGGCCAGGGCCAGATGGGGCTACTGCTGCCTCAGGGCCCTTAGGACACTAGTGCTGGGACTAAGGGCTTATGCCCCCTGTGCCTGGCACTAGCGACACCACTGCTGACAATGAATAGTTGGGGTGCGGGGGCCATGCGGTGGCTCTCTGGGACCCCAGCCTAGCCTGCTGTAACTGAGACTCTGATTGGTTGGCGGACCACAGCAGAGCTGAGCCAGGATTGGCTGGAGCACTTCCTTTGTTCCTCTGTCCTGTGACTTGGCTCATGTGATGTGCATGAGTCAGAAGCACACCTAGCCCTGTAGTGCCAGCAGTAATCTGTCTTTGCAGTTCGCTGCTCTCTCTGCTGCAGAAAGCTTCCAGGTACAGCCTGGGCAGTGGTTCTGTGGGCTGGATCAGCCCCCTTGGCAGGCTGGATCCGGCCCATGGGCTGTAAGTTTGACACTCCTGGGTTAGATAATATTAGATACAGGGTGAAATTCATTCCTGGTACAATAGGAATCTCAATCACTTGTGCCAGAAGCTGACTATGATGCTGAGACTTTATGAATGGTAGGCAGGACCCACTGGGGGCAGAGTGACTGGCTTGAGGAAGAGTGGGAGGGTGGAATCTGGCTTTTGGGCCACCCCTGATGCGGTGCCACCCATAAACAAATGACACCCCGAGCCAGGGCCTCATTTGCTTATGGGTCGAGCTGGTCCTGATGGTAGGGAAAGGCAGTAATGATTTTCAAAGTGAAACGTATTCAGAAACAAGTTCCAGAGGTTAACCTGTTTCTGCAAAATAAGCAAGGTGTCCTGTGACACTTCTAAGGATCAACAAATTTATTTATTGCATAAGATTTTGTGGGCCTGTGACATAAGTCAAGACTGAGACCTATGGGATTTAAAATATTTGAGTCATTATTTCATATCAGGCTTGATACGTTATGAACTGTTGCATGTAAAGGAGTATATGTGTTATATGCCAAACCAAGTAGGCAAGCAGTGAGGTGCAGCAGCATCAGGAACAACAAGGAGTGACACCACCTTTACTTGAAGGGCCCAGTGTCATTAGCAGCTGTTAACCATGTGCTGCTTTTGTTTTGTTCTAAAGCGTTTGACTCTGTGCCAGGGACTGAACATTTGAAAGGGAGTGGCCAGGAGGAAAAGATGGGATCCAGGACACACAATGGACTTTTTTGATCATGCTATTTTGTAGTCTTTTAATTTTTGAAATTGTAAAATGCCTATTATAATAATTCTCCTAAATCTTGGGGTTAGGCAGAGGTGACAATTTGTATCTGTAATGAACATTCAAAGAAGGCACTGGAGTAGGAAAACAATGGAAGTCTTTAGACAAATCTCAACCCAACTAATACTCTTTAGTGAATTGGAATAAACAAATTGCACACTCTCTAGCTGCCACAACACAGTGATCTAACTCTGTTTTCCTCATCCTACTGCTCCCTTTCTGTCTCCTATGAACCACTGTCCTGAAGTCAGTTCCACATGATTTCAGTGGTTTACTTCATGAGTGAAACCATCCTCTCCAGTGGATCTGGTTACAGCTTTGGGACCAAAGCTTTATTACAGTATACGCTTTTGTTACACCACGTCTTAAATTAGTACCAAATTTTGCAAACACATGAGTGAGAAATGTTACTTACTTTGGTAATTTAATTGAATCAATGGAACTACTTATATGTGTAAACATTTGCAGGATCATTCTTTAGGACAAAGCCTGTGTCTTCTTTGGAGTTTGTACAGCACCTCTGACTATGGTGCTTTTGCCCTCTATAGGAATAATAACAACACAGTAACTAGTAAAAAAGTGAGAAGAACACTAAAATATAGCTGTGCTATAGAAAGCAGGAAGGTCTAAAATGGTTCTGTTAATATACACCACTCGATTAGTCAACTCAAAATTTTTTTGGAAAAAAATTCAAAATGACTTCATTTTTAAATTTAAGCTAACTATAGTGAAAAAAGGTCAAAATTCAAACAATACATTTAGAAATTATCAAAATGAGTTGTGTCAATTAACTGGAACAAAACAGTTTTGGACTTTCAGGTCATGAAAATTTTGAGATGTGTATATTTTTACTCAGAAATGAGATGGGAAAATTTTCAATGACTTAAAAATTGTCATGGGATGGGAAAACTGTTTTTGACCCAGTGCTATTATATAATAATACACAATACATAGATGACAATTTTAGAAAGAACTTAAAAAAAATAAGTCACTGTAATATGCAATCCTTACTTGAGGAAAATTTCCACTATCTTTAGAAGATAGACTTCCTACCACATGTACAGTGACTCCCATAATAAAACAAAACTTACTAAAAGTTATCATATCACAATGCCAGAGATAGTACATTTATTTTCTACACTAAGCAGAGAACTACTGCAGTATGTCAGATACTTCACACCAACACATGTTTTTAATGATAAGCTTTATTAACAGCAACATTATTGGTTAAAAATGGAACTATAGTTTCTCTGCACCATTTTATCCCCTACTCCCCAAAGTTAATTTAAATAAAACCCAGTTGATTCTGTTTGCTAATGGTACAGTTTATTTAGGAATTGGATGTGTGTTCAAGCTTCTAAATTGGAGTCAAGTGGGCCAGATCCTCAGCTTGCATAAAAAGGGCCAGTTTTTTACTATGCTTAGCTATGAATCTGGCTCAACTACCTCTTAAAAGGTGTAATCAGACAAGAAATGATTCCTCTTTTCATGAACAATAGCCCTCTGACTTTTCATGTGTTATTCTTTTTTTGTGTCAAAGATGCCTTGAATGTAACTTAATTACTACATTAAAATACAATCAAACCTATTATTTTTCATACGTAGCAGCCATAAGCTTTTAACTGATGACATGACAGCAAAAAAGGTCATGTCAATATGGGAATGCTCTCCATTGTGATGAACTAAACAGTTTGTTCTTCCCCATAAGAAATAAGCACAAAACGCAGACTTGACTTGCAACATGATCTTGTAATTCATATGTTGTTCTAACAATAGTAATATATGTGGCATGTTGATGTTACCATATCTTGTAAGTCTTTTTTTTAAATGCAATTGATACTTTTGATGAGAAATTCAAAAGGGGCAGCTCTGTTAGTCTACTTCAGCAAAACAAACAAGAAGTCCTGTGGCACTTCTAAAGACTAACAAATATATTTATTGCATGAGCTATAATGGGAAAAAGTGGGATTTTCTCCCATGAAAGCTCATGAGATAAATAAATCTGTTAGTCTTTAAAAGTGCCACAGGAATTCTTGTTTGTAATTCATAAGGTGTCTGCTGACAGGGAGCCAATTGCAGGATTGGGTCTGGGGTATTTTCTACAGGCTAATGTGAAAATATTGGATAGTATTGGCTATCTGGATGATCCAGCTCTGTAACTATGTAAAAATTACCTTTTTATGCATATATTTTGAGTTAGGGGAAATGAGCATGTCTGTTTGTGGATAAGCAAAAGTCATATTATGAAAAAGTCATGCAGTAAGTAGAGCTTTATTCTACACCACAAACTGGCAAGTTGAAGATTGTTTTCTTATATCATTCAGCGTCACACTGGAAAATGGATGGTAAAAACTTCAAAGTCAAGTGCTTATTGATGTTTTTGCTTATAAAAATAGTACAGGCACTTAACAGCCTTTGTATTATGTGCATTCTTTAGCATGAGTGGGTAGCTGTGTTAGTCAGTAGGACAAACTAAATAATAAAGGTACTGATACATTTTTATAGACAAATCATAACAAATACCTGAGCTTTTAGAATCACTCAGGATTCTAGTCTACAATTGGAGCAGCTTCAGAATAACTCCAAATGTAGTTGCAACATATAACTTGTAACTAGGCTTGGAAGGATGCAATTTTTATTGGTTAACGTCAGTAGATGTTGATTTCACTCTACACACACAAACTGATGAAAATATATTTCCACTGAATATAGTAAAAAACTGCAAATAGGCAGTGCAAGAAAAATGCCGTTTGAGAGCTTATTAGAGTTTGATTTAAGGATATTTACTTTGAATAGTTTGACGTGTGATGTTGATAATTTGTGTTTTAAAAGTAGTAAAGCTTTAAGTTTTTGAACCTTAATAGCTGCTGTCATTGAATAATCATTATCTGACACACACCCCATTGTCTGTTTCCCTCCCCATTATTTAATGCAATTGTGGAATATTTAAAGCAAATAAAAATGCATTACATAAACACTGATATTATCAATCAACATTATATGTATAAAAAAATCAAATTTTGCCAAGCCTACTGATAACTACATATAACCACAGCACCATTGTGAGACATAAGATGCAGCTGAAAAATTTACCAATTCATTATGCATTTATAAACATAGCTATGAAAATATAGTGAAAGCTATTTTTTTTTTAAAAAAAAGCTTCTATTGCCCAGAGTAACCAGTGTCTGGAAGCAGCTCAATGCATCAGACAGAGGTAAGTTTAAAACACAACAATAGGCCAGCCTGATCCACCATTCCTTCTGCATGCAAAGCAAGCCTGATTCTACAAGCTGATTTCTATTATTCTGTAGTATTATATCATAGATATGTTTTTTCTGATGTTTTTTTTTCTGATATTAGAGTTGCAGTCAATTAGTATGAAATTCTCCTTTCTGCAGATAGACAAGACAAGTTCATGTGCTGCTGGACTTAAGCACCATTCAATATCTCAGAACGGGGCATTATTGGAATTTAAATAATACATTGCCATGCACTTGTCCTCTATGCAGGGGTGAATTTCACCCTCAGAGAGAAAAAAAATCCCCATTATGTTTTGCTTGTATTTCCTTATTGAAAATGAACTTAAATTCCCCATGATTATATTTTTGGGTGAGTGGCAGAGGTAAGGAACATCTCAGAGTCACAGCTTCCTAACGAATCTTAATACAATTAGTTTTCCTAAGGGTTATATAAGCTGTCCACAGTGATATAATGTAGGTTTTATTTGGGAATTTTGAACATATCATTGTTAAAGTCAGTTTAACCAGTTTTAATAGGAGTTAGACTTCAGATCACAGACTTCAGGAGAGTCATCAGCATTCCTCTTTAATTCTTCTAACTTACCCATTTTTACTGCATGGATAAATATGCTTTGAAACTAATGCAGTTTCATTGAATCCAAACCATTCCCAGTGGAACCAATCTGTGCATACTCAAGCCACTATATTTTTATCGAAATTAATAGATTTTCTTTCAAGGCAGAAGATTTTCACTAACACCAGAAGCTTTTCATTGAAACCAATGCTTTGTTTTCCAAAACCAGTCCTTTTCAATTCAGGATCATATATATCTTACTTGCATTTTGTTCTGGCTCACAGTTAAACTAATTGGACTAAACAACAGTATTGGATGTCTAATGAAACCAGAACATTTTCATAGGGACCGCTGAAAATGAGTTAAAGCCCATGAATAATACTATGCTGATAAAAGCAACATGTCTGTGGAATGGAACATGTTCCTACAGACAATACAGCTCAGGGATGTGCCCAAATATTTTGATCTAAGCAAAACCAACTCCCTTAACATTTTCTACTATTCAGAAAGATTTTGCTATCTCTAGCAGTATTGCCCAATCCAGGAGCTAACATGCCCTGTGTGTGTGAGCTCTGTTGGCACAGAGAAGTGGGGAGACAGAACTAGGGAGCCTGCTATGGTGGCTCAGTCTATACACTGTCCCCAGCACACAACAGAGCAGCCCAAAAAGAAAATAGTATGGCCAGAATATCATTGTGCTCCACTCATCTGCAACTGCCATACTAGCCCCTTGAGACCTTTGCCAGGCAACTGAGTTGAGAGCAGCCTTCAGGTAGCTTTATGCTATGAAGCGGATGGTTTGTGCATAAAAGCAGTCTCTCAACTGAGCTGTTTTTGGACTCAGCTGAAGACCATTATCCATTATAAATCTAGGGGCATGTGGGAACATTTACTCCCACAGTAAACATAGAGTGACTTTGCTGGCTTCCATGAAGTTATCCTACATTTAAACCAATATCACTGAGTTCAGAATCTGACCCAGGAAATCATCACATACAAGTGCCTGATAAATAATATGCGTTAGTACATGGGGGACTGTCTGAGAAAGATAGTTCCCTTATGATGGAGCGTGACCACCGTATATACTGTACATTTTATTTTTAGCTATTAATTGTGTCCATCAGGGAGGGGAATTTATTTATTTATTATTTATTATTATATATTATTTATTTGAACTAAAAGTCAAAAAAAGAATGGGGAGAGAGAGCAGGGATTTATACAGGTTTATGTTGCTTTCAGTGAACAAACTGTATGAAGCTTTTGCAAACGAGGCCTCTTAAGTTTCTAAGAAGCAAAATCTTCTGAATAATAAGTAGCAGTTTGTTCTAAACTGCCTGGCACTTTTCAGCTAGAATTTTATGCTGTTAATGTCAGAACACCTCAGTAAAAAACTACAAATACAGATTAATGTTTGACTTCTTTTGTTGTGTTGAACTGGACCCAGAGAAAGTATTTATATATCAATCCACTTGTGAAATGCCTAAACCTCTCAAAGTGACTTATATGTCTGAGGTTTAAAGAGAATTCAGACTGATTGACAGAAACTACTGCTCTTACAAAGTCAGAATACATTTCTGTATTTATATGAAAACTCAAACAGTCTTCATTCCAGAGCTGTATATGTTTATTGTCACTATGTGTTTGTGGATCAGAGTCATGTACTGAAATACCCAACTTCCTAGGAGCTATGTATACCACAAAAATATATTAGCCAGGTAAATGACAGTTTACAAAAATGTGAATTAAGGGTTTAGCACATGATGTTACTTCCCTTACTAATATTATAGGGTCCAAACAGCCACAGTCTGAAGGAGAAAACAAAGAAGAGAAAATTAAAGAAAGCTTTGAGATGGAGTCAGCTAGTCTCTTTTTTGCTTTATTTCCCACCAACCCACTATACATCAAGCAAGTGACAGCTAGCACATTCTGCAAATAGATCATGAGCAGATTACATACATCTTTATGTATCTGGCACACAGGTGTTAGCTGCTTTTATAGTATAGCTTGGATGAAAGCAGCCGGATTCTGTGGAGTGTGTCACCCATGGCTGTTTAAGAGAAAGAGTCAGAGAATTGCCCACGTCACATCAATTGTCCATGTCACCATGATAATCTTCCCCCATCACATTGTTTGGGCCAGAGCTATACTTCCTTCCCCTTTTCCTTCTGACTCTGTATCATTATCTCATTCTCCACCTCTTCTGCATATTGTCTGAGCTAGAACTGGGACACAGGTGTTGCCACCTGCCACATGCCCATCAGTTTCCTCAGCACTGCTATTGATCTTGATTTTTTAAAAGTGGTTCTGTGGAGGAAGAGACAGTTGGTTCTTGGTATTTTTAGTATAATTACTGCTTTTATCAAGTGGGTTGCCAGCATTAGCACTCAGTGGATGGAACTGAAGAGCCCTATGCTCTGTGTACGCAGGCAGCAGCACAAAACGAGTGATTTCAAGACTAGGTTTTTAGGAAGCAGCTGGCTGAACAGAAAATGGTGGCTTGGAGAAATGGGATTGGGACACCACTCTAGATATGGATAGATGGGAGAGAAAATTGTACAAAGAAGCTGATGCTTGGAGCATCAAGTCTGGTGTTGTTGGCCTTGTAACTGAGAGGTGATAGGGAAGTAATAAGAGGTCAGACCTATGACGCAGAACGGTGCAAAGTTATTTGGGGCCTTGAAGGTGAACAGAAATTTAAACTTGATGCACAAGTTAAGTGAGAATCAATGGAGGGATTTGATGGCAATATGGGTGGAGTGATGGCTACTACAGGGCTGGATTCTGATGTCCTTGTTCCCATATCTTTTAGCTTGCTCCATGAGTGATTAAGCTGAAGTTAATGGCAAGATCTGTAGAGTAAGGCACTATTCAACCGCAGAAAAGAGTAATGGAAAATGGCCCTGCATTTTGACAACAGAAATGGGGGAAAGAGCTAGCTCCAGTACCCCCAGTTCTCTTAATAACAGGAAGGGACCATGAGTTCTCAAGGTGTGAGACGAATTCTGAAGAAGTGGCACACAAGAATTTTCCTTGTCATTTTTCTTCTGTCATCATGTTTGACATTTTGGCTATTGAACAGTAAGTACAGATTCTGCTGCATCCGATACTCAGGTACAGCTCCCACTGACTAGATGAGAAAAAGCTGCAGGGTGAAGTGGCCACTCTCTCACTAGCAAAGGGGAGATCCTAACTTTTTCCTCATACCAATGGTAATTCCTGTACTCACCAATGCTTCTGGAGAAGCCAGGTGAGAAAATATTTCTGGGGAGATTGCAGCCTCCCTGAACCAGATTGATTGTCATTTATTAAAAAACACAAAGCAAACTTAATCTCTGTGGTACAAGTGCGATTACAAAGGCTATTGGGTCAGATTGCAAACCTGACATCACCATGTAGGAGTGCAAGGCAAGTGACTCCACTTCCACACAGTTTTGTGAGGTGATGTATCTTGGCTCTGGGTATGCAAGGATAAATAACTACTGAGCAAATTGGTGGGTAAGAGGGGTGGGAAAAGCGTGGAACTTTGTTTTGGCCATCCCTCCCCTGCCGATTTCCATCAGGCAGGATAGCTGAATCAATGAGTGGTTACTAGCCCTCTGGGGAATGGGAGAGTAGAGAAAGGATTATGCATCTCTGAGAAATGTTTCTCACTTTGTGCTGCCCTAATGATGTAACTACATGCAGGACCGTAACTAGGGCAGGGCGACCAGGGCTCTCCTCTGGGTACCATATTGAGTGGCTGTTTGACCACGCTATTGAGGGGTGCTCATTCCATGCTGCTTGCTACAGTGCACCCCGGGTGCCAAAATACCTAGTTCCAGCACTGACTACATGCAGCGCCTTACACAGGGCAGAGCGACAAATATAATTTATTCCATAGGGTGTTAAATTATCAGCAGAAGGAGAGAGGAAATTACAAAGTAAAGGATAAGGGGGAAAGATATTTTCAGATGAGAGTTAAAAAATCGATATTGGTTCTATGCACCAGTGGGTGAGGGCAGAAAGTATAAACTTTGCTAAAGCATATTGATTTTGCCTCTTTCTGTGCTTCACATGGCCAATGGGTAACTTATCCTGCACAAAACCAGCAAGGAGTCCTGTGGTACTTAAAGACTAACAGATTTATCTCATGAGCTTTCATGGGGGAAAATCTCACTTCTTCAGACACAAAGTGGGATTTTCTCCCACGAAAGCTCATGCGAAAAATAAATCTGTTAGTTTTTAAGTGCCACAGGACTCCTTGCTTTTTTTGGCTGGACAAGACTAACACAGCTGCCCCTTTGAAACTTATCCTGCACGGTGTATCTTAAATGTTAGTGGAGGAAATGGGTTGTGAGGGGAAAGGTTGAACAACTTTCTATATTAGAATGCAAGAGGGTTAAAATGGTACCTAATGTACAAAATAGAGAGCTTTGTGAGAAATAAGATAAGTAACTGTTCTCACAATAAAAAGAGAAGTGGTAAGACAATAAAGACTGTTCATTGATGGTTTGAGAAATGAGAATAGCCAAATCAGCTATTAGGTACTCTGCTAGCAGCAACGCACACCCCACCATTCACAACCAAGAGAAGTGTTATCTAAAAATAAAAGAGAGTGATTGTAACTGAGGATAATGATCTTCATCATAGCTATGCCTGCTATGAATCTGGTCAATAGAATAAAAAGAGAAGTGGAAGATGAAGCGTATAAATTACATATGTAACACAAGGAGAATAAACAACACTTCAGAAAATGCTGCCTTCTTTCATAGCTATGATAAAAAATCATTACACAGAGATGAATTTTGTTGGGTCCAAAATAAAATTCAGAACCACCCAAACAACCTATTGAGCAGTAATAAAAGGACAGAGAAAATTGCTATATCGGAACAGATTAAAATTCCACCTTGACTCAAATCTGTTTGCAACACTGGTCAACACTTGACAGTAGAAGCAACTCATAATGAGTCTTGCTATGCATAAAATAATTAAAGGAAGTGTCTTCCCGGCTTCAAATGGTGATCATCCTAAGCCTCAAAGAATGAACTTGTGCTTCAAAGCTGTTCAGGGCAGGGAATATGTCTGCCTTTATCTTTATATGGGGCCTTGCAAGATGAGGCCTTGATAGCACTTCTGGGCAGGAAATAATAAGCAGAATCATCACTGATAGCATCAGAGCAATGTAGAGAAATCTACAGCTGTGACTGGACTGCTGTGAGAACATTATTGATGTTTTGGTTTTGTGTATGACAGTTATGGATCCCACTTCTGGTTACAACATTTATGTTAACCCCCTATTTGTGAGGATCTTCTGTTTGAAAATTACATAGTCTTTGATACTTCAAAAATGTATGCATGTGTTTAACTTCACACAATCTGAATTGCCCAACTGAAGTCTATCTAGTTTACAATCATAGCTATGTAGGCCTGGAAGGGACTTTGAGAGGTCATCTAGTCCATCTCCCCACTCTGAGGTAGGATCAAGTACACCTAGCCTAGAATAACCCTGACAGGTGTTTGTCTAACTTGTTTTTAAAAATCCCCATTGAAAGAGGTTGTACAACCTTCCTTGGTAACCTGTTCCAGTACTTAAACATTCTTACAGTTAGAAAATTTTCTTTATAATATCTAACCTAAACGTCTGTTACCATAGATTAAGACAAGACCTCAGTGGACATTGAGAACAACTGATCCCCATTCTTTTTATAACAACCCCTGCTATGTCTGGAAACTTATCAGGACATCCCTCAGTCTTCTTTTTCCAAGACTAAATGTGCCCAGTTTGTTCAGCTTTCCTCAGATGTCAGATTTTCTTTTTTAAAATGTTGCTTTCCTCTGGACTCTCTCTAGTTTGCCTTTGTCTTTCTTGAAATGCAGCTGAGTCCTCCTCACCAGTGCTGAGTGGAACAATTAGTTCCTGTGTTTTACAGGACTTTCCTGTTAATATATCCCAGCAGGACATTAGGTCCCCTGCACCCCCACACAACAGCACCACATTTCTGGCTCATATTTAGTTTGTGACACACTATGAACTATTTATCAAAGTACTTCCAAATTTTAATTCCTTCCTCCAATGTGCTTGCATCTTCTTCCAGCTTGGTGTCATCCTCACAGTTTATAAGCATACTTTGTGTGTACTTCATTATCCAATTAATTAAAATCTTGAATTGCATTGTAGATGGGACAGATGTCTGTGGGACCTCACTATGTTCTCCCAGTGAAGTGTTGATAACTACTATTTCAGTATGGCTTTTCAAGCAGTTGTATAGTAGTAGTAATAGTAAGATATTAATTTACTCTTCTAGACCCCTGTTTCTTAGTTAGCTTATGAGAAGGTCATGGGGGATTGAGTCAAAAGCCTGCCCTGTTTTTGCTTCTTTTCTCTCAGAGACCCTCAATTCTGTAACCACTGGTGCAGGTTTATTTGTAAGTTGTGCTCCCACCAACTTTTTTCATACTTAGCTTGCCCTCTTAACAGCTAGATCCAGGAAGGAAAAGCCATCATTCTACCACCACTCCCCAGTTCCCTCCTTTCTGTTGCCTTCCTTTCAGCCCTGTATATAGACTCAGGTTTTTGGGGCTGGCAACTGCCTCCAATTATCTAATTAGCCACTGGTTTTCACCAGTTAGTTCCCATTTACCTCCCTAAAAGGGAGCTGGCATGACAGAGAACTGACTCAGCAGTTCTTGCTCAAAAACCTGTCACACCTACTAAAATAAGATACATCAAATACCTTGTCCCGCTCTCCCCCTTCCATTTTTGCTAGGCCAGTAACCCTATTAAAGAAAAAAATTAGGTGATTTGGCATGATTGTTCTTGACTAATCCATGTTGGCTATTACTTATAACCATATTATCCTCCAGGTACTTACAAATTGCTTATTGAATAATTTCTTTCAGTCTCTTTCAAGGTATAAAAATTAAACTAACTAGTCTATAATTCCCAGGGCCCCTCTGTTCCCTGTTCTAAAGAGTGGTACTATGCTTGCCCTTCTCTAGTTCTCTGGGACCTAATCTGTCCTCCATGAGTTCTTGAAAATAATTGCTAATGGGTCTGAGGTTACTTCAGCTAGTTCATTAGGTGTCCTGGGGTGAATTTCATCAGGCCCTGCCAACTTAAATACATCTATTTTGTCTAAATATTCTTTAGCCTATTCTTTCTTTCTGTTTTGGCTTGTATTTTTTCCTCCTTGTTGTTAATACTGATTGTATCAAGTATCTGGTCACAATCAGTGAAGACAGAAGCAAAATGGCTATTAAACACCAGAGCCTTTTTTATGTCCTTTCCTGCTAAATAGTGTAGTCCCAGTGAAGTCAGTTTGTATCCATCTTTGCAGGGTCAAGGATATATCTATGACTTCTTACAAAGTTAGTATTTTGAGGGTATTTTTAAACAAAGTTCCAGTGCCTAACATTTTAATTCTTCCCATCACACCAGCTGGCTCATAATTAATCAATGGTGTCATGAATATCTTGCCAAAATAATGAGTTTTTAACATAATTTTAACTGGTCTAAAGAGGTTACAGAATAAAAAATGTATGTATTTATTCACAAAAAAGGAACAAGGGTTAGGAATCAGATCTGAACCTGTGGAAGCCACAAGTGCAGAGACTGAAACTTCTTCCTTAGTTAGCCTTTCTTAGTGTTATACCAGCATCCAAGAGATGATCTTGGAGATTATTCACATAACTATACATGATGAGATAAACTGATATTTAGTTACTTTTCTAGCATTGCAAAGTCCACTTAAACCTAGCCATAGAGTAGATTAACTTTGCTGATGATAATACAGGAACTCTAGAACAGTGGTTCCCAACCTTTTTGCTGCCATGGCACACCTTGATACCTTCAATTTTTTCGAGGCACAGCATTAAAAAACTCATGAATAGTCAAATTAACTTAAATGACTTATGAATATTCATGAACCACGGCACAGTGTTTCGGAAACGGTCCTATGTGGAGTAGTAGAGGGTAGCAGAGCAGGAGTGGCAAAACAGGGGAGGTCAGGAGTTGTGTGCAGTGGCAAGAGAGAGTGTGGAGAGCAGAGCAGGAAGGGGTGGCAAAAGAGAATAAGGGCAGCCATGTGGGGAACAGCACAAGGGTGGCAAGAGAGGACAGGAAGGAAGAACAATGTGGGGGAACAGGAGGGAACCTGAGGAGTGGGAAGGCAGGGCAGGGGAACATGGCACAGCACCCACTTCCCTCTTCTCCACAAATGACTCCCTGCCACCCAGGGCAAATCCTCATCCCACTGCTGCTCCCCTCCCACCCCAGTGGGTCCCATCTTCTCCTCCCTCAGCCCCCTGCTGCCTGTGATGGACCCTCCCATCACTGCAGGGGCCAGAACTAGGCCTCCAGCCCCGAGCTACACCCCCCCCACAGAGCCGAGCCACCCCACCCCCCCAGCTACACCTCCCAACCAAACAGGCACCCAACAACCCCAGCAATGTTCCCTCTAAGGGGACAGGGCAGCTGAGCAACTCCAGTTGCTTGCTGTGCT
>ML681964.1:10531213-10552576 GCA_007922195.1 Podocnemis expansa | reverse complement strand
AGGGACTTGCTAGCTCAGTGGTTTTCAGACTATGAATCAGGACCCAGTACTGGGTCACAGACCCTCACATACTGGGTCACGACACCTTCTGCTGCCTCTGCCAAAAGTCTGGAATGCATTGCTCAAAATGTTATTGTTGGGTTGTGTGCATAAATGATTGGGTTTTTTTCAACTGTCCCCCCCAAGAAAACAGGTTTGGAAACCAATGAACTAAGTGATGTAGAACTGGCACACTTGGGTCTAAATGTGGCCAGACAAGAAGTGGCTGCTCTAAATAGTGCCTGGAACTAAGCTAGCCATTTGTCAGGATCAGATAATTGAGTCTGACAGACTCAATGATGGGACTAATGATATTAAAGGAAATCCTGCAGAAGGTATTATTTATTTTGGTATTTAATTTGATGCAGATCTCAGTGTTGGAATGTTTTCTGTTGACATTCTCCTGAAGTTTACAGGGTCAGCTTTTCAGTAGGTGTACATTGCCTATCTCCATTAATCCTAATGCCCTGCCATCTTAATTTAGCAACTGGAGCCATCATGAGGAAAAGGGATGGGGAGAGGTGGTGAGATCAGGCCTGCTTGCCACAGTGCCTGGCAGCAGAATGAACTTCTCTTGTGCAGCCAGAAGTAGAACAGAGCCCTGCAGTCAAGCCAGAGAAGTTCATGCTGCTGCTAGGGGCTGCAGTGGACAAGTCTGATCTCCATGTGGGTGGGCTCCGGCCCACCCAGGCCTGTCCGTGGCTACATCCTTGTCTCTGTCACAGTGAAGGGTTCTGGCAATGGGAAAAGGCTCTGAAAGCTCTTCACTGTAGAAGGCTTTCCTCGCTGCAGAGAGCTACTGGAGTCTTTCCCTGCCACAAGTGTAGAAAAGACATGAGAAAGAAAACATTCCATTGGTTTTCATTTAATTCATGTGTGGTAGGTTTGTTATCTCAACCACAAAGGCTATAAAGTTTTCTTTTTCCTTTTAAATTGAAGCTTAGATTATTGAACTTAGATTTGCTGAAAGAGTATAATGAGCTACTCAATAGAGAGGTCACAAATAACATAGAAATAGCAACTTTTACTGAGTAAAACATTTCTTTTGACAAAACTTTTCATCAAAATACCTTGAATTTTTGTGGAAGAACTGAACCTTCCTTTCATTCTTTTTTGTTGTTTTCATCTACCAGAACTTGAAATATCTCAATTAAAAATCAATTTCCACTAGAGAAAAATTGTATTTGTGTTGCCAAAAATGAAGATAAAAGATTTTTATTTTGTGGTTTTTTATAAAAGTATTTTTTGAAAAAGTCATGCCTTCAAAAAGCCACTTTCTGATGAAAAACATTTTGATGTAAAAATTTCTGTTGGCTTTACAGAAAACATAGAGTTTTTGGTATATCTTTGAATTAAACAATGAAATCTAAATTAAGATTCCAAGGAACATTCTCTGTTTCTATTGACTAATGAGAAAAAACAGATTCTACAAGCCTGCCCATTCTATTTATACTGATTCCACTGACATGTATTTTTGTTGGTTTATTACTTCTTTATTTTTTTATTTTTTAAATCTGTGCAACTACTATTTCTGCAGTTAATCATGGTCTTCCCTAATATATTGACCCTGGATAGTGTATACAACATTTTAGTTGTCTTCTGACTTCTATCAATACCCACAGCACCCGGTCAGTTGTTCGTTACTTTTTAAGACAAATACCTTTTGCCCACAAATTCTCCTTTCTCGATTTCAGTCCAAAGCTAATTCTTTTTTGGAAAATATGTTTATAATTGGTTAATTCATTATTAAATTATATAAGCATTAAAATTCATTTTGTGTGTGTATTCTTACTAGATATTTTAAATTCGGGTGCTTAGTAAGAACTGAAGCTAGCCTTCAAAACTACTTTTTTGTAGATCTCATTATCACTTAAAAATGAAGCCAAATTTGAAGAAAAGCTATCCATTATTTTCTAAAATAGTTATTTATATGTAGCACTGGAATAACTGGCCTGAGAGCTCCAAGCTGCCCCACTAACCATGGCCCCCTGCCTGAGCCACACAGGCCAACCCCTGACCCCAGTCACTGGGGTGGTGGGCCTTGGGCCAGGGGGTGTTCCTGCCCTGACCCCACTCTGGCCAGTCTGCCCCCAGGCAGGTGGAGAGACAGGCTGGTGCGCGATGGGCCCTGGAAGACTGTGGGGGAGTCCTTGCTCCACGCCATTAGGCCTCCCCAGCTCCCTCTCCCCATGGAGCACTCAGCAAACAGGTGCACTGTCTTGCCTTGCCCTGCCCCTTGGGGTGGGCCAGCCAGCCCAGGTGTGGGGCTGAGCACAAAGCCAGCTCAGCTCCTCTGGCCCAGGGCCCCACCTCCCCCCCCAGCTTCCTGTTGCCCTGTTTGGGGCTGGATCATTACAGGGGTTTTAGGGACTGGAGCTCAGGGTCCCCCTTTTGGCTGGGACCTGGGGCTTACGCCCCTAAAGCCCCTTTGATAATCCATCCCTGTTTAGTTGTGTGGGTAGTAGATTTCCTGCCTAAATACCTTTGAAGATCTGGGCCCTGAATCCCACCCTTTTTATAGTTGTTTCACTCCTGACTATTTAGGCAGCTCTTTGCTCAGTTTGCTGGCTTTGGTGCATTCTTTTCTTAACTCTCCCCACTGGGAGTTAGGCACCTAACTCAGGGCTGTGAATTCCAGGAGATATTAAGGTTACTATATGCTCCTTGGCAATCTAGCCTGAAGTAACATACTCTTGCTCCAGCTTAAGGGAGGAGAGAGCGGGAAAGGAACTATGCCTCAGAAGTGCATCACTCCTGGTGTGGTGCTGTCTATTCACTCATTCCTTGCTCAGAGTCATACCTAAACCCATAGTCAGGATACCCAATTCTACAGAAAACAGAGCCTAAAATTTTTGAAGCACCAAAGACAAAAGCAATTAAGCCTTTTGGAAGCTTTTGACATTTTACCCACAGAACTTTATTGATTCATTCTATATGACTGATTTAATTTAAAAATAATGTGCTCTTTTAAGGAAAAGGAATTTTGAAAATATATTATTGTTACATGAGATATAATTTAAACAGATTTGGTTTTTGCCAAAAGGCCAAAACCCAAGATCTTTAACTTATTTTTAGTGAATTTCCTAAGAATTTTTGTTATGCATTCCTAATTCATATGGAAATGTTCATTCATACCTGTCAATTCATACATTGAGCCCTTGGAGTCTTTAATGCCTTTCATATTGAAAAATCACTTTAAAAAAAAAAAAAAAAAGCTGCCCCAGCAGAGACATACAGAATAGTTCATATCAGTGTGCCAGGTCAATAATCTGTGTTTTAAAATGACATGTACAGTAATCAATCCATTTGGGAATCACTATCCACTTGGAGATAACATGGCACAATGGGATTCCTTAAGACATTTTACCTTTTTTAATTTCTTGGCTTTTGACAGTTTAACAAGGCCTCACCATCATTGTAATGTGATGTTACAGCGATAATATACCAACCCATATAGATTATTTGAAGAAACACGGTTTTGCCTCTTAAGGTTTTGGATAATAAGGAATTTATAGCACATAATGCTAAATTAAAGGTAACATATACTATTAAAGATAACCATAACTAGTTAGACATATCATACTGTCTATAGGCATCATTCTGTCAGCGCAATCACTTCTGGCAAGAATACATATCACTGACCTTGTAATTTATCTTTACTTTTACACCCATTGAGCTTTTAACTTTTTATTGAATACAGTAGCAATGCTCCTAAACTTAGCACCACGTGTGCAAGTCTAATTGCTATACAGACCTGTCTGTTTTTGGGCAAATGACTCAACAATAATTTCCTGCACAGTGAGAAGTGAGAATTCAACAGTTTGGGAGAAAAGAAAGTAACAGCAGAAATGCCCACACAGCAAGCACCATCCTGCAGCCAAATCAGAGAGGGACAGTACTACAAAATGGAAACACTGCATAGAAACTGCTTATCCCATTGCTATTGATAAATGTGTCCAATACACAGATTCTTAATGGATTAACTTTGGCAACACTGTGTATGCTAGCATGCCAATAAAGTCCTCTGAAATTGAATTCCTAGAAAAGTAATAGTGGTCTTCAGTGCTACTGAAGGAGACTGGAATCATCAGTTCTAAAGTAATAGCAATATGGTGATGGTAAAATAATGGGGTTAAGCTAAGCAGCGGGATTTCCCTACCCATTTTTCTAAAAGGTCAGAAGAACAGAATACTGAAAGTGTTCTAGTGTGTGATCAAATACTTATCAAACTAAAGTTCTTTGAGTTCAAATAAAAAGCAAGAATGATTTTTGGCTTTCTTTCTCCATCTTGACTTCAGCTGTTGCCTATGTGACAGTATGAGATAACTTAATTAGTAAAAAAAGATAAGAGTATATTAGAGTCCTGTGAGGAGGAAGTTCCTAGATCGAGTCCCTAATGCATACAAGGAAAATGGTAAGATAAAGCCCTAGTTAATTATATTGAACAGGCAGGAAGAAATTCACAACTAATCATCCTGTAGTTAAAAGTGTTTTCTTTTTTTTTTTTTTTTTTCAAATGAACACTCAATACTGATTGTGTGGTTCCTGTTATTCTCCAAAGGATCAGGATTACAGGGCCTAAACATCCATTGATATGCAGATATTGTCCTCAAATAAACATCACTTAGGAGAGCTGCAGGAGTTTTATTTGTGCCGTGGATGTTAATGGTGTTATTTCTGTGTAATACTTTATGAGAAGCTGTGAGTGAGGCTGTTACTTTTCATTATTGTATGACTTACCAAAATAAAATCATGGGGCAACCAAACATCATTACATTTGTGTGTGTGTGTGTGTGTGTGAAATATCTATTTCTTTTTACCCTGTTACCTTTTTGGAATCACCTCTTACATTGTGTAGCATACAATTCCTGCTTCTACATGACTGCACAAAAACATGTCTACACTGCAATTAAAACTCAGGGCTAGCTATGCCTACAACAGCCAACTCAGGCTTGTGGAGCTTGGGCTGTGAGCCTATAAAACTACAGAGTGGACATGTGTGTACTGTGGACTTACACTCAACACCTCTCACAAATGGAAAACAAAGTGCAGTTTGCCTGTGCAAGTTTGTAAATCATTGGCTGAACTCCTCTGTCTCTGTCTCTGTCTCTCACACGCCCTCTCCTCAAGCTGCTCATTGACATGAAAGTTGCACTTCTACTAGCCTGTGGGAGTTACGGTACTCCAGAAGTCACCCCAGGAGAGGCTGGCTGTGATAGGCCAGCTCTAGCTTGTGAACAAGGCTCTAGAGGAATCTGATCTGGGAAGGCTTCTCTTGGGGATGTGTTGAATCAATGCCTCCCCTCCTCTATCTTGCGTTATTCCACATTTACACCTGATTCTGGAATCAGGGTTTCTGATAAAACCTGTGAAAATAAATTAATTTTGCTGTTAAACTTGTCCAATTATTCCAAAACCGAGTAATGAGAATGTGAGGAAAATACAACTAACTTAGCCTAAGGATTACACAACACCCTTTGTACAGAAGCATCTGAAGCTGCCTGCTAAGTTGGTTGATATGCCTTTTATTTAGCTTGATGTTAATTTGCTAAACACTGTTTTGGTGTGATTGTGGAACATAAAAATGCAGTAGGTAGTTTATAGGAGATGAGTTGCAAAAAAAATACTCAGTGCTATGAGCTCTACATACTGTGCACAGTCTCTAAAGGGATGAAATTTCCCTCGAGCTAATGGGTAAACTGCTAAGTGAGGTACACGATCAGCTTTACGGTTCTCTTTAACCTGCTCCTCCTACTGGTGCTTTGTGGTGGGCGTGCAACTGTTGCAAGTAGGTGGCACAGCTGTTTGCTTTGACTGGCTCAGTACCTTTGGGATACAGACAACACAGTTAATGTTACAAGATGAAAATGGCATTTATACTTTAATGAACTCACTCCATTTCTTTGTTATGGGGTGGGGAGGAGGGAAAGGTTGCCAGCTTGATGATATCCAGTGTTAGTGCCACTACTCAAAGCACATGGTGATGGCTAATGTTTGCAAAATCCTGACTAGCGTTTGAGAGGGTGACATCAGTTTATTATTGCTGCAGTAGCTGTTAACTTTATGCAGATTTCTTGTGCACCTGCCTGCTACCACATCTTTAACATATATGCATATTTATACAACTTAGGCAACATATGTTTGATGATTTTTGTCATTTATATTTACTACAGTATGGATAGTGATTAAAAAATGTCCATGCTCCCTATGATAAATTGATGAAATTGTTAGAAAGGTGAAGCTGCACAAAGACTTTGAAGAGGGGGGACACAGGTAAATAATGTGTGAAAATATAGTTAGTCAAGAAGAAAGTAAATTATAGGGGGAAAAAGCATAATGAGGGAAAAATACATTCCCTGTAGGGGAAGATATTGAGCATTTAGAGTTAGAAAACCAATAGCATAGAAAGGGTAGTTTCTTGTTTCTGCCTCCCCTTACAATTAAGTAGCTGCTTTCCCTTGTAGAGCTGATCAAGAAAATTAAAAAAACCCAACAACCTGGTACCTGATTTACAAACACTGTGCTTTTGCATACACAATAACATATTTGCATATGCCCACGTGACTGCATGTCAGATTCTAGGGTGCTCTGTGGTCATGCAGAGCTGACCTATTCTGGTGACTCAATTTAGCAACTAAATCAGGTGGGTGTCACTAGGTTCAATTCAGCAAACTGGACAGTTTCTAAGCCCTAGTCTACATTTACCAGGATTTTCAAATGCAGTCAATGTCAGATATGAAAGTATATAAAATAGCTAGCACATCTCCTGGTGACTTTCTAAGCCACCAAGACACACTGGGGGAAGCAGACCACAAATGACTTGCAGTCAGCTTTCAGCAACTCCTGATAGGGGGCAGGAGTTGCTATGATGACTTCGGGAGGGCAGCAGTGAGTTCATACTCACTGCTAAATTGTGTCCGGAAGATCACGCTGATGGTGGCGATTTTGCTGCCAGCAGTCTAGACATACCCTAAGGCAAGGGGGAGAGAGAGAGGTCAGAAAAAGAGGTCTTGTAGAAAACAACAGAAATATTTAACTCAAGGAGAAGATAATGTATATATTTGGTTTTGTTTAGGTTAAGAATGAAAGAAAATCATAGGAAGTGGGTTAGTTATGGATGCTATCACATCTGTTTGCACATAGGTTTCTCTCTGCCCTAGTCTATACTTGCCACACTTTCGGAAGCAGTCACTGGGAGATATGCATGCTATGTAAAATCCCTTGAGTATTTCCTATCACCTTACAAATGCTCACTGACCTCCCCCTACACACTGCGCTAAGGAGAACAGCAATGCCATCCGGTTGCCTTAGCAGTATGCCACTTCTGGGGTTGGAGTTATTATTGCGAACTCCAGAGTGATTGAATGGTCTTGACAGACCACTCAGTTGCACTCAGAATGGTGCACTGCTGGCGGTGATTTTGCAGCCACTAAATAGACATAGCCTCTCTCTCTTTCTCTCTCTCTCTGTGCAAGGGTACACATACTATTCATGCGTATGTCTACTCTGGATGCACTGTTAAGTCGACCTAACAAGATTGACTTTAAGTTGACTTAAAGTTGACCTTGTTATGTTGACTTAGAGAGTCCACAGTGAAAACTCCTGTTGACTGCTTGCGTCCACACTGGCAGGTGCTAGGTTGATGGAGGAGTGGTGCATTGTGGGTAGCTGTCCCTGGTAGTCAGGAACTCTGATAGGGGGCCTGGAGGCCAGTTAGGTGAACTTAAGGGCTTTTCCCATCTCCATTGGTTTAAGTTGACTTAATAAGGTTGACTTAAGCATTAAGTCAACTTTAAGAGGTGCTAGTATTAAATCGACTTAAGGAAGCACTTAGTAAAAGCCGACTGTGGCTGCAGGAGTCTGTAGGTCACCTTAACTTTCCTTAAAGCAACCTAAGGCTACGAGAGTGAGGACCATGTCATTTCACAAAGCACAGATAATTTTCAGGCCCAAGTTACAGTCAGAACTTTGAAAACCAATACTTGCATTTGCTTATGGTGTTTCATATCATCACATCTGAGAACTGCTCATCTCTACAGAGAGAGGGTATTATATATTGCAAGCAGATGGAATAAAGGTGTTAGACCTGAAGCTACAAATTGGTGTGGGAGTACTGAGTTATGGACAAAAAGGAATTTAGAGTGTTTAGTTTTTAAAAAAAGAAAATAGAAAACCAAAAAAGAAGCAGCTTAAATGGTGTGTGTGCGTGTGTGTGTGTGTGGGGGGGGGGTTAATAGCACCCAGACTTGCAATGTCTAAGGCTTTTATTTTTATTCTGGCAAAGCACCTAAAACTATTCAGATAGCTCAGCATTGGTGACACCATTATTTCTCAGATTATAGCACTTCAAATGGACTTCTACTTACGGTTTATTATTTGAGTTTTGGTGGTGCCTAGGTACTCTAATAAAAGTATCATGGTTCTCTTGTGGGAGGCTGTGTATAAACCATTATTACCAAAAAAGAATGTCTGCCCAAGACCGCTTACAGTCTTCACTGTTGCTCACAGTTTCAAATGTAATACTAGCATGGATGCCATTTTTATATAGTTTACAGAGTCTGAGTAGGGACTGATAAATGTGAATAAATTAAATGAACATTGCTTTCAAAACTCTTTCAGCATTGTTTCTCCTAAGCACTGAATGTCTTAGTTTTAGATGCTTTCTTGCATCTGTTAGCTTGCATTATTCCAGCTTAAACCTCTTTTTGTAATTTTCAGCTCATGTTTCTAATGTCTCTACACTTCTTTGCTTTATTTCC
Source organism: Podocnemis expansa (assembly GCA_007922195.1). Classification (NCBI taxonomy): domain Eukaryota; kingdom Metazoa; phylum Chordata; order Testudines; family Podocnemididae; genus Podocnemis; species Podocnemis expansa. Next base: position 10,543,778 of record ML681964.1, on the reverse strand, counting down.
ATGCATTGACTGATGCTAACAAGCTCCTCCTAACTTAGAATATTCTGTAAGTTTCCATAATGTGCTGTTTACTTTCCTTTCTAGATCATAGTGAAGATATTGAATGGATCTAATGCAGATCTTTCCAGGATCACACTGGGTGTCTTCCCTCAGCTTGATACATTTGGCCCAGATCTCAGCTGCAGTCAAGGTGTGATCAGTTCAAAAAGATGGCAGTAGCTGACTTCAGACTGTCTTTATGTTCCTCTCCTTATACAAGAGCAGTTCAGTAACTGGATCAGCTCCACACAGAGATTAGAGCAGCCTCAGGGTTGCTCTGATTTATGTGGGCTCAGAAACATAGGCTTGCTGAAGCATATGAGTGCTTTTGCCTGGCCTCCTGCATCTGGTAGATGAGTGTGAGGCAGGAGCTGTAACAGCAGCCCATACCACTGGAAAATTCCTCTATGCAGGGGGAATCCTCAAGTGGCCAGATATGCTGGCTTTCCATTGGCAAGCTGGTACAGAGCAGCCTGTATGGACAGCAAGATCTTTCACATTTTTTTCTAATCATTACATCATTATATGGTTTCCCAGCACATTTCCCAGACAGGTGATAGTAAATTCATATCTATGCTGATTTTTAATTCATGTTGGGAGTAGGATTTTGTGAGACATTGTGTCAGATGCTTCACTGAAATCCATATTACCTCTGTTCCCTCACTGTTTTAGTAACTCGCTTTATTTAAAAGCAATTAAATCAATAGGATTTTTTTCTTTAAGTGTGTGCCTTTGGCATGACAACTTCCAGCCCAGTTTTTAACCCAATGCAATGCAAATCTGCTGCGATATTAAACCCCAAAACTGGCATTTATAATAGAAATACAGTAAACCTCTAACTATAACGACACTAGCAGGTGTCACCACAATAAAGAAAGCAGCCTCCCTATGAACAAATATTAGATTAAAGAGATCAATCAATTTGGATCTTAAATTCTAGTCCCAGCACGAGCACTTTGAGTAAAAAAAAAAAAAAGAAAAAAATACCTTTCAGTTTATCTTTACACTGTAACAGGTGAAAGACCTTTTGATTGTCCAATTATTTTTGCAATATTCTAAGAAAATAGGCAATTCTTCTTCCTGCTGCAGAATCTTTATGTAAATGAGGCAGGAAACATTTGTGACCTGGAGATACAAGTGTACAGCTCTTTCAAAGCTTGCTGTAAGCTGTGGTCGTTTTCACGTTGGGCAGGTGGTGAGTCATGGCTCACTACGCTGTCTCCTCTAAGAATACCAAAAAGGAACTATTTCTGCTTTTGTCCTGTCAAATAGTATAGTAGCATCAAGTATTGTAAACTCCTGGGTTGCATGATGAAACAACCTGAGGAAATAGTGTCCCCTTCTCATTACTACTCAATATTTTTCTGTCTTCCCTTTGTTGTTACTAACCTGCTAAACTACCTACCACTCACATCTTTCTTTCTCTTTCTTGCTTTTAGGATCAAAAGTTACTGGATTTATTCTGCCCCAGTTTTGCATCTGGTTAGTTAATTTACCTCTGTTCAAAGTCGGCAAAAATTGCTAACAAAGCAGAACTGTGATGCCAGACCTTCCCCACCATGTTGTATATCATATGGCACAGGGGTAATGACTGTGCAAGGTACAAAGCAGCGGAGAATGATGCCCCTGAGATGCTGCCATTTCTCCCCCTTTTCTTGTTCCTATGCAAACAAAAAACAAACAAAAAAACCCCCATAGCCTTCACCAATTCACTGGCTGTGGGAAGCTAGTCTAGTCTTACTGTTATGCTCTTCTACTCTGCAGAACAATACGTTCCACATGGTGACACAAGCACTGTCCCTGAAGTATAGTTTGTGAGCCTGATCTGGAATTTCAATAAACTTGGTTTAAACAGAAAAACTCACTATATTTCTTGTGCCCATTATTCTATCCAGCTTTATACCATTACAGTTCTTTCCATGGCAACCCAGTGTTAGGTCACAGATGTTTGCATTCTGAGTTGAGAAGTATTTATGCAGGAGTTAGGCTGAGAGAATTTGAATCCTATTTGTAATAACAGCCTCAGGTCTCAGAGTCCAAGGACTGGATTGTCCTCCGATTTACACCACTGTAGATCAGGAGTTAGACCTACTGAAAACAATGGAAATCAACCACTGTTAAACCAGTTAATCTGAGGCCAAAAGCAGGCACACACACTTTCCTGATAAAGCACTGCTGATTAAGTAAACCAAAAGGCCAGATGGTTCAGTAAATTTATCTGGAGAGCTGTGAAATCTGGTTCATGTAAGCAGTGAAAAAGTTTGCCTGTGTCAACATAATCCTAAATAGAAGTCTGGCCATCTTACAAAACCGCTACACACTTTGACATACCTGGCCATAATGGTTCACTCACCTGTATTATTGGAATTAATGTTTTGGAAGAGATTTTGGGCTGGTAGGGATGTGGGTAAAAAGGTGTATATCTATTCAGTAGTGCAGTTAATCAGTATTAAATATAGAGTCACATTTAGATCCTTTTCCCTATGCTCCAAAATAAGCTTTAAAATACCATTAAATATTTTATTTCAATCAAATACAATATGTACAATACTTTGGAATTTTCCCTCAGGAAAAGCTCCAGGGTTAAGTCTTTAGTCCTTAAAATGAACCAAGACCTTTTTGATAAGTTGAAAAACAAAAAAACCCATTTCCTAACAGTAATAATATTTGCATTTATGAAACATCTTTCAAGCCTCCTTTTCACCATGTTTTTCAAGATGACGTGAACATCTTGTTCACTTGAATGATGAGTTCATCATTTAAAAAGTCATGGCAAGTTTATTTAGCAGAACACCAATTCCACAATGATGAATGGTGACTGCAAGGCATGTCTAGGAAGACCTTGCTCCAATGCCATTATAATGTAAGATGAGGATAGGGAAAACAATTTCAATGTAACTCTATGGAGACCACATTATAACTGCAGACTAACTGAAGCTCAGGAATGGGCAGAACCCTCCTGTCCTGTTGGTGACACAGTTATATTGAAAAATTAACACATCAATATTATTCTAATGCCAATAATTAGATTTTTACCATTGATAAAAAGTCATATACTGTATTGTATCCCACTTGTCTTATTTACGCAAGTAGTCATAGCGAATTGGATTGATAATGTTTGCACAATGTGTGGTGTAGCTTGTTGCCATTGTGTACTGATGTGAGTGGGACCAGAAGAGCCATTGGTCATCTTCCATTCTGGAAGACAGGGCTCTGGATGGCAGGGAGCAGCAGGACACAGTTTACCAGGCTCTGATTTATATTGTTTTGTTGTTTCAGTTATATATTTTTAAATAAAAAAGTATATGGAAGTGTTAAATACAAGCTCTTTCTGCTTTACTAAGCAGAAACATCACACATAAAATGAACAGGATCTGATTAACAAATATTGTTTTGAGACAATGGAATCTCTAAATTTAACCAAAAAGAATAAAAAATCCAAGTTAATGTATAGATCCATCCCATTGTGCCTAGGTATTGTAGAAGGTATGCATTCATCCTGGCTCCACGGAAGTGAGTGGTGAAACTCCCATTAACTTCAATAAATGCCAGAGTTGCACACTAATTCTTTTAACAGCCAGTTTATCCTTGGCTTAGTGTTTCCATCTGACACTAGGCCTGTGTAACATCCCTCTGCTCTGGTCTTTTCTGAATTTTTTTTTTTAGTCTCTTTTAATCTCCTCCTCCCAAAGAGCAGGGAGCAAATATTTCCAACATTTTAAAATAATTAAGATCTGTGAATCTTTGTGCAATGCTGGTTGCCCTCTGTTATACTTTCTCAATTTTAATAATATCCTTTTCATATTAATGTGACCAATACTGTTCACAGTATTTGAAATGCAGTCTCCTAATCAGCTTCTTATGTAGCACTAGGATAATTTTCTTTGACCTTTGTTCAGTAGTGCTATTTATACAACTAACAATTCTGTTTGCTTGTTCAACTGTTGGTTTAGTGTTTTATCTGTAACTACCTCCAAATCTTCCTCCAGTTTGGCGTCCTATCTGGATACCTTTATGTGAAAATCAGTCCAATGGCCAGCCTGAAATATTTATGTTTATGGATATCTGACATTTTTTTTAAAGACAATCTGATTTTTTGACTATGGGCCTAATTCATCTTCCATGGAAAACAATGGCAAAACTCTGGGTGGCTTAAATGGGACATAGCAGTAAAGTCATGGGACTATAAAGAATGAGAAGCTAGGATGATGAAGCAGGGTTTATTACAGAATGGAATTGTCTCTCTTTCAGTAACAGGCAGTTAGAGCTCTCCCTGTTGTTTCCTTTATTGTAAAATCAATGCCTTACTAGTTTCTCTATAACCGCCTAGCACAGAGCCTTGTGTTGACTACTCTATGTACACTTTCTTTCACCTCACTCCAGAGAATGTTGAACTTTTGTTACGAACATTAAACATTAATGTTATGTTCTTGCAAGGGGAGAGGTGAATTGACTTTTCCATATACAGAATTGTGTCCTAAAAGTCTATTTGGTGTCACTTACGTCCTAGTTCACCCCAGCTTCAGTTGTTTCCTATTCTTCATTTTCAAGCTCGTTTCTAATGCAAGATTTTTCAATTTTTTGTGCTTGTGAATATTGTTGAATAAACAGCCCTGCATATCAAAAATCTTCTATCCACACAACAGGAAGAGCAAAGATATTGCAAACTTCTCCTCATTGCCTTGTCTCAGCCTTGACCTGGTGGGAGTCAGCCCATCTGTAGGGAGGAGAGGGTAGGCCACACTCCATGCCTGTACAACCATCGGTCTTTCGGCTAAGATGGACAACAAGGATACCAATTAGCATTTGTTTTTTTTTAGTTTTTGTTCTGGTTTTGTTTTTATATGGACATCTGTCTGTTACAGGAAACTGAATTGAGCCCACCAAACCCATTTTACTTAGAACACCAAACAGCCATCTGCTGGACACAGCTGTCCATCACTGCTAACCAGGGCTGCATTTGACCTTTGTTCAATAAAATCCTATTTTAACTAATGTTTCATTGCTTTGCTGAAGTGCAGAAAGGCCTTCTTCTCTGACACTTTAAACTATTGAAAACAAAGATTGCCTTAACCTTTCCTTTGTCTGGTTCATGACACAAAAAGACAGAATGAGCATATCTTTGTAATGGCAAATTACAAGGTTAACAATCATCACTGTCGTAGGTGTAACCTCTCCTTCCCAACAACCATGTCCTTGTGACAGAGCCAGCTAATTGTACAGTGCCATTTCCAAATGCACATGCTAAGGAGGAGTGAAACTAATTTATCTTGTTCCAAGGGGCTAGCAGTGTTAGCCTATTTAAGCAAAACAAACAAGGAGTCCTGTGGCACTTTTGAAGTCTAACAACTTTATTTATCTCATGAGCCTTCATGGGAGAAAATCCCATTTCAACCATCTGACAAAGTGGGATTTTCTCCCACGAAAGCTCAAATGATAATAAATTTGTTAGTCTTTATAGCTGTGTACACACACAGGGGGTTATTTCGATACAGTTGTTTCGAAACAACTTGTATCGAAATAACACCTTATTTCGAAATAACTTAATTCGAATTAACAGTTTGTTAATTCGAATTAAGGAAAAAAGCTCAAAGCGAAATAGCAGGTTCAGGCAACAGTTATTTCGAAACAAGTCACCGTTGTTTCGAAACAACATGTTCGCATGGCATTGTTTCAAAACAATAGTTTCGAAACAACGTTGTTTCTTCCTCGCATGGGGTTTAACTTGTTTCGAAACAACGCCATTTTTTCGAAACAACGGGACCCGTTGTTTCGAAACAACCGTGCGTCGTGTGAACAGCCTAAATCTTATTTCGAAACAACCTCTGTTGTTTCGAAATAAGAGGGCTGTGTGAACACAGCCTATAAGTGCCACAGGACTCCTTGTTTGTTTTATCCTGGGCATTTCAGCCCCACCACCAATAACATCTATAATGATTTCAGACCAGAGGTGGTCAATAGATTCCTATGTACTCTGATTCAGAAATATTGGGCCAGATCCTCAGCTGGTGTAAAATAGCATAACTCTATTGAGTTTACATCAACTGAGGAGCTGCCTCATTGATTTCAATGGAATTAAGGTGATTTACACCAGCTGAGGTTCCAGACCACTGCGGCCTGATCCGGGAAGATGGAGAACTTTTTCCATTGCCTCTGACTTCAGAGAGACCATTCAGCATCTTGCAAAGTCCAATCTCTGGTCTTCTTCTTAGCTGCCTAGCCTTTATCTCGTGATCTGTCTCTCTAAGTAGACTTTCTCTGTCCTATGATTCAAGCATTTCCGTCTTTCTCGCTACAGCAATCTGCAGTAGTAACAAACACACTTTTCATAACATATTCTGTACGTTTGGGGCTGTCAAGGCATGTATAGTTTTGTTTTCTATATGATTTTATTTAGATGTGTCCATTATATATCCATATCTATATCTACCTAAAATTTAATAAAATTTATTCAAAGATGGAAAGAGCCAGAGGCTAACTTTAACCCCCAAAATAAATAAAATAAAGATTTAATTAGGATAAGGAAAAATTCAGGGAAATAAACTTCTGGAAAATAACATAGTAATCAGCAGAATTGTAACAGCATTCTAATGTATTAGTGTTTTACTATCTTGTATTTATTTTTCCTATATTCTTTTGTAGCCAGCACCACAAAGCTTGTGTGCTGTAATTAGCATCCTTTCTGTAGTGAATTGTCATGTTCTGCTACTACTAATGAATGGGAAGAAGGTGTACCTGCTGTAAACTGTTGCCGAGGGGGGGAAAAAAAAAGAAACAAACAAACAAACCTCAGCTTTACTCCTAGAACATGCTTTCTTTCCTTTTTAATTTTTCTTTTTGAAACATGACTTTATTATCACCTGCGCTAGTTGCTGAACACTAGCATGCTATTTTGTTGATTGCACTGCCCTCAGAGACTGCACATTTGAATCCCATTTGCAGCAGCAGTGCCAGTGCTGGGATTCAAAGTCAAACCCTCTTAGGGTTACAGCCCGGCTGCTACTCTTGTGTAAGTGGAAGCCTCTTAATGCCGCTGGCATCAGAGACTGGGGCTGATAAAGAGACAAGGTGATTTAAAGAGAGTATGCACGGAAAAATACATTTTTTTCATTTTTCTTACTAGAAAGATAAAGGAGATAAGAATAGTTGCTATTTGATGAATTGATTCTATTCAGAAGAGTGCTATCATTTTTATGTCCTTTTTGAAAATGCACCCACAGTGTCTGAATTCCCATTAATGCAAAGTTCAGATAAAGCTGATGAAAAGCAGCTGCCATCTTGATAGTTGCCATGGCAGATGGCACCAGCCTTTATGCTTTTATCAGTATTAGTATCAGCACACACTCTGTGTTCCAAGCTGAGATAAAAATCATTGAAGCTGTACCTGGAATAGGCAGATCAACACTGCAGGTCCCACTCAGTTTTGAATCTTTTCAGAGCAGTCTGCATAAAAGCTAAAGACACCACATTCTTGTTATTCATTAGTTCAACAATGCTGATGGTATTTTGTAAACTTCACAGATGAAGCTGCCTTTCAGAAGAGCTGCTGCTTCCCTTTTTCCACCCCTCCCACCGCCAGGAACATTCCAGGGTTGATAAAAAAAAACAAAACCCCCCATAACATACACAGAGAACCACATCAGGGTAAGTGGACAATGCACCACAATGATCTTTCTCCTCAATTAACCTATTTGCACTAAATCCAAGTAAGCCTGCTATGATTCGTGACATTAAGAATAGGAGAACAGTAAAGGAATTAATAACCAGGAGCCATATGTTGAGAAGATACAGCACAGGCAGGGCTTCAACGGGTTTATTACGTTGGTATTGTGACACTTGCCTTGAAGTCCTCCCCCATTTAGCTTGCTGCTGATATGAAGTGACATATGTTGGTGGCACAGCACTGAAGCTCTACTTCAACCTGGCAGTCCTGGCCTCAAGCCAAGTGGCTGGAGCAGTATGTACAGTGGCCTGCATGGCCCCCTTTTCTTCTGATGACACGTTGTGATAATTGCTCCATCAGAAAAAGTGACTCACACAATGTTAAAGCTTCAACACCAGCTTTTTAGTGTGTGTTTCAAACCTTATTGACAAAGCTCCCCATCCCCTTTCCCTTTCTCCCCCTCCTCATTTCCCCTTAAAGTTATGCAGATAGTTATTTTTGGTAACAATGTTGCTTGATAAATAGAGGGGTTGTGAGATCTCAAGTTATTATGCAAGTGTTAGCGACACAGGCTGGTAAACCATTTGGCTGTTGCATCAGTGCTGGAATGAATAATAGCAAATGGGCGGAGGGTATGGGAGTTATTTTAAATGACACATATATTTAACTATAGCATTCAAATAATGTTAAAAGTTTGGAGCCATTCTAGTCTCTTTTGCTGACCCTCAAGATCTTCCAGAACTTATTTTAAAATGTGCTGTTTTTTCCTCTCCCTTTTTCCTCTACAGGGACGCAAGGATCCATTCTATGTCTGGCTTACTCTCTCTGTTTGGAATAGGGAGGCTGTGATTTAGGGTCTTCGAGAGTCTCTGTGCCTTGATCAGGGGATGTGCAAATTCAAGGACAGTTCTGGGTTTGCATTTCAAAGTCTGAGGGTTGTCTAATCTAGCATTTTGATTTGGCATTGCTAGTTAAAAGAAAGATTTTAAAATTAGGGATGGGTAAATGGGTACAAATAAAATAAGATGTGACATGAACCTTAGTTTGAAAAACTCAACACAAGACTCAAACAACTATGCAGAGGATTGAGGAAATTCAACTACCATCTTCAATGACTAACTTCCTGTTTGAATTAATACTCAATTTTTCCTATCCTCTGCAGGACCAGAAGTAGAAGAGCTGGAAGAACATTCTGAGACTTAAGAGTTCTCACAGCACAGTAGCTGGAAGAAACAGCATACTGGAAGAAACAGAAATTACATAAAACTTTTCTGCTTGTGTCTGCATTTACTTACTTCTGTCATAGTCATGGCTAGAGGGACTGGGGCCCTATTGTTGCTGTATACGCATAATGAAAAGATGGCCCCTGTGCCAAAGAGCTAACAGTCTAAGAATCTTCTTTAGAGTCTTTTGAAGTCAGTGGAAGTGAGGTTTCAATGAGACTAAGTATATGACAAGAAACAATATGTGAATAATCAACAAAAAGTGGGAGCACAAAATAGCAGCAAGATTATTATAATTAACATAAGAAGAAGTCACAACACACCAGCTGTCCACCTATTGTCAAGAGTTTTGTAAGCATCACAGTACAGGTGATTTTAAGGAGGTATTTGAAGGAAGATAACATAGTGGTTTGGGGGTATTTATTGGGTGCACATAAAAGGCAGTTTACTAGAAAGCATGAGGTGCCATAGGGAAAATCAGATGGAAGAATGATAAAGGTCACCATCAACAGCAGAATACAGGATGTTGGGGGGAGGAGGAGTCAATGAGTCTGTGCTAAAAAAAGAGGTGATACAGAGGGCAAACGGGATTAAACTGTGAAAGGACTTAAAGATGAAGGAGAATAGTTTGTATGGGATGTGCTGGAAAGGAAGAGCCAGATGGAGCGATCCAAAGAAGGATGAGGTTAACGTAGCCACAGTAACAAGCTTTTGCGAATTTTGAAGAGGAGATTGCAGTTCTTAAGATGTGAACTGTTACTCAAGAGAATATTATGAGGGTTATTTATACTGATCCTCCAAATCTTTGTCCATCATTTATCTGACTAGAACTTTCAAAAGTCAAAACTTTTAGAATTCAAATCCTGAATTCCTTCTCGTTCTCGCATTCCCCTTCCCCTTGCTTCCTTAGTGCTAAGAAAAGTCACTGCTGTCATAAACCCATAAAGACACAGTGGCACAATAGAAGAGAATCTGAATGCCATTGCAGGTGTTATTTCCATATAGTATAGGTCTAGAAATCATAGTGATGCACATAGAATGTATAGATAGATCTTATTTTAAAAACTGACCTCCTAAATTGCCATTAGGTAGAGTTGCAATACTTTGCATGTACATGTACACCTTGTACATGCACACATGTATATTATGAATTAATTGGGAGATGGTTCACACTTTGGAGTAGAAAGCTAGTTTTGTGAGCAAGCCTTCAGAATTAAGATGCGGGTGATAAGGGTTCTAGGTGCAGCTCTGTCAGAGACTGCATAATTTTGAACCAAGTCACTGAGTCTCAATTTTCTCATCTGTGAAGTGGGGATAATAAAAATTTACTATACTTTTTCACAGCTGTAGAGAAGCTAAATTAATTCATATTTGTAAAATGCATTGATCATCCTGGTGCAATTAACTGTAAAGCATTATTTGGGAAATTTGAATAATTTGGTCTTATATTTGTATACTTGTTTTATTCTTAATTAGTTTTCAAAGCAAGAAAATATCTTACAAAGCACAGTGTGAATTAACCTATTATATTGTAATATGGCACTGCATATGCAATACAATAATATAGTTCCCACATTGCTCAGGTATTTGTGCAGTATAAATGCTAAAAGAAAGCAAACCAACCACCCCTCCAAAACGGGTTACCTAAAATGGCTGCCACTCTTTGGTGGGGGCCATTTTACATTAGCTGTGGCTATTCAAAATCAACTTCACGCATAGCATTATGTATTTGTAAATTAGGCATATCTTTAAACAGATTTATATACGGTGATGTATATAGCTTGCTTATTATTGCCTTTATATGAAGCTGATTTTCAAGTACTGCACAAATAATTTGTATAGGGCTTTGTAGAATTAGATTGTTTTCTTAAATATTCACATACATTTTACTTATTCACTGAATAATAAAAATCACTATTGGGAATTCAGATACATATCAAACGTTTGTTCATGATAGACATAATTTTTGTTTTGTTTTAAATATGAGCATCACAACAAGCATTATTCAAAAAAGAAAAGTCCTAATTGTATTTGTGATCAAATGAGGCTGCTGTCAAAATCTGTTCATTTTAATACTTAACAATGTTAGCAGTTTAAAGTATAAACTACAGGAATATATATTTTTTTAAATGTGTAAAAAAAAAATCTCTCTCTCAGCTAAGACTTTGTTTGTCACCTTTTTTCCTGCAAAGTATATTTCCTGCAAAGTATGGCCAAGTCGTAATCCTACTTATGTAGGGGGTTTATTATAACAAACACACCAACACAACCTGAGCTCAAACTGCTCTAGTGGGCGCTGCTATAATTTAAGATCATAGCTCAGAAGAAAATGGAAATTTTTTCTTACATTTAAGGGTTCAGTTTACCACTGAAATTGCTTTTCATTTAATTCAAGCAGCAACTGATAGCACAGAACACTTAAACAAAATTAAACAGAAATCTTTCACGTTATGAGAGGCACTTATGTGTGCTTTGTGTCTTTTTTTTTTGTTAAATACAGTTTCCCCGAGGAAGAATGGCAGAGCAGATTTTCAAGCAATTCCTTTGGTTCCCAGTAATGTTAGTGTTCAGCGTTATTCTAGAGGGCTTTAGTCTAGTAACTTTCCTCCCTACCTCTCCCTATAGTGTAACTACTTCTTTTTACAACTACATGTATTGTATTCAAGGTCAGCAATCACAAATACATTAATTGCAGAAGGTTGAAATATCCTTGATCAATGATTATTTTTATTTCAAAAAAATCCATTCTCCGCAGTGAAGTATTGTACCATTAAACAAGCAAGTGTTCCATGCAAACGAAAGAGGCAGATAAATGTTTTGAAGCAGGCAATAATGGTTTTAATTTTTCTAAATAGTACAGTTGGCTAAAATAAGCTGACCAGATTTGTGGTCTTAGTATCCTGGAAGATTTTTGTGGTTAGGGCAGCGGGGTAGTTGGGGTACAGCCAAGAAATGAAACAGGTTTTGTGGCCGCTGGGCTACCTGCCCACCTTTCCGGTGTCTAATGGTGCAGATGTCAGAAACAAAGGAAGTGAACCGGAGTTGGAACGTTGACTGTCTGTGAGGAAAAGAAAGGGGCTGTGAAAAATTGGAACAGCTTAGCACCCGGACAATTTGCAACAGACAACAGGAAGGTCCATTAAAAAAATGGGACTGGCCTGATGAATCTGGGGCATCTGGTTGCCTTAGGCTAAAAGTACTTTCAGTATTTTTTACTGCCACTATAAAGTAAACAATTGTTTAATTAGTAAAAAATAAAAAAGCAATTTACAGGACGGATGAATGAGAGACTTATTTTCTGCTTAAGTAATACTGAATTAAAAATGGTCTCTTAGATTTAGTTAACTCATAGGAACAAAGCATTGCAGTTTTCCCAAAGAAGCATAGCTTTTTGGTCTTAAATCTGGAGCTTTTGAGCCTCTGATGAATTAATGGAATAAGGACTGGGTGAGCTCCAGGAAGTTGGGGGCATTCTGTGTTTCAGGATCCCCTCGGGCAAAGCTTGCATCAGAACATGTACAGTATGCAGTGTGCTCATGTCTCACAGGAGAGACTGTAAAATTGCATTAACCCTTAAGGCTATATGCTCCTTTTCAAGCACAAAATCACGCAGAAGGAGGGCACCAGTCACCCAGATACG
>ML681964.1:10504856-10521213 GCA_007922195.1 Podocnemis expansa | reverse complement strand
CTGTCTGAGGGATCAGAGCAGATGCGGTTATATCTTAGGGCTTGGCTGTAGACAATGGATCGTGTGGTGTGTTTAGGATGGAAGCTCGAAGGATGTAGGTAACTATACTGATCAGTAGGTTTTCGGTATAGGGTGGTGGTGATATGTCTATCCCTGATTTGTACTGTAGTGTCAAGAAAGTGGATCTCCTGTGTGGAGTGTTCCAGGCTCAATTTGATGGTGTCGTGGAAATTATTGAAATCTCTGTGAAAATCTTCAAGAGCATCCCTGCCATGTCTCCAGATGATAAAGATATTTTGACACACACAAGCTCCCTGTGCACTGGGAGCAGTACTGTAATAAAGACTGTGCTCTTCCAGGGGCAGTCCAGGGCAAATCACCACAATCTAGCCCTTATTTATTTTTTATTTCAGCCTTCTGGGTTTAGTGAGCTTTCCTGCCAGAGATTATTTAAACTCAGCAAAACGACCCTTAAGAATTTAACACTGCCTAATAAGATGGCAGATTGAGTGTGGATTGCTTATCACTACATAATCACAAGTTGCACTGATAGTAAGAATCATATAGTTTTTGCACCAGGGCTTGTGGGGAAAGAAAATATACCTTATTTGTATATTATTGCAAAGCTCTGTCTATATGCATTGACAGCAGAATTAATTTCACAAGAATCTTGGCAGCAGCACTGATAACAGAGCCACAGAACCCTGAACTCAATGGAAATAAGAAATGTACATATTTCTAATTGTCTGGAGAAGTTTCTGTTTATGAACTTGACTATAAGTACATTTCAGGCTTTTTCTGATGGGAGGTGTCAGCGAAAGCTGTGCTTAAGTGACTTCCTGACAAAGCTCTTTACACCTAGGATACCTGTGGCAAACTAAAACTTCAATAGCACTCCAGAGAGACAAGATTTCAAATGTTAGTGTCTTTTTGAAAGCATGGCCATTTAAAGCAAATACACAAGGAATCACCCATCTGCACAAACATGGAATAAGAATATTGCAGCAGAACTGATCTCTAGACTGATTTTGCTATTTAATGTGGCTGCTAGCAAACGCTGAATAAACGCCCAGCTTGCAGCTTACAAGTTGCCATATTGTACTGTCAAGTTCTTGTAGGAAACGGACACAGACACTACCTGATTTAGGCTCTTCTAAGCCAGGCCTGGGCACTCCAAAAGCAGTGCAATGTCTGAAAGGGAAGAATAGCTATTGTGGTAGCTGCATCAGTATGCCTGGCCATCTTCTGTTTACTGGACACCCTATATTCCTAGTGTTTCATGTTTACACATAAAGTCTCAGAGACACCCATACTTACAGGCCTATTCACTTTTCCAGGCTTTGAAAGCATTCCAGTAGAAATGGAAATGATGAGCCTGAAGGCCAGATCCTGGAGCTGTGCTGATTTACACTAGGCCAAGATGAAGCCTTGGTTCACCTCTCAAACTTATGTGGGACCTTAAAAACTCCCCTGGCCCTGAAGCTCTAGTGTGTGCGAGGACACAATCAGGCCCTTTAAAATATACTCCATACTGAGTGATTGTTATTTTCACTATTGCTGTGATTAAAACAAAACAAAAAAACAGAAATAAAACCAACACCACAATAGCATCCATGGGCAGTCAACAATAAAGGTCAACATTTTCCAAAGTGACTAATGATTTTGAGTGCCTCCATTTTTGACTGCCTAGCTTGAGATACCTTCAAGGGGTCTGATTTCAGAGGGCAGTTGTACAGCACTGACTGATCTTTTTGGTCACGTTTAAAAAACTTTGGCTAAGTTGTTATTACTCCTGAGAGTGGGAACTCTGCATAAAAATATACCACCTCTGATATCAGGTGTGAGTTTTTCAATTGCTTGACACTTGAGAATACTTGGTGAGGGGAAAACAACTTCCTGTTAAATGAATTAGTATTTACTGTAAGTCTCTTATTAGACAGTATTCATTTTCTTCCTCTGGCTTTCTATCATGACCTATGATCTGCTCACCCACGTGACCTCAAGTAAGAGCAATCCAATCAATACAGTGATGGTGTAACAAGTTCAATGACATTGATGGAGCTTTCCTTCATTATTTCAGTTACTAAGATCATTGCCTTTCCTATCTCGCCATTAAAAAACCCAGGCACCCAGAAAGCAATTAGCTAGGTTGAAAAGAAAGGAGTCAGTCATATAAAACCAGTTTTTGTGTATGCTAATTGACTTCAAACTTTGGAGGGTTTAGGGTGTATCTTTCACTGCATAGTGAACGCTAGTATTATCAGCACCCAGATCTTGGGTGGATTAGCCTAGCTTGAATGTGAGTGGCCACATGGGAATGACCACTTGGCTATCTTCACATGTAAACTATTATTTTGAAATAAGTTATTTCAAAATGCGTTATTTCAAAATGAGTTATTTTGAAATAAAGTCCTTATTTTGAAATAAGTTAATTTGAATTAAAGGAAAGCCTGCTATTGAAACAGCTGTTATTTCAAAATGGTTATTTCGAAATAAGGCCATTCAGACATGTTGTTACGAAACAACGGCTATTTTGATTTCAAGTGAGGTTTTACTGTTTCAAAATAACAGTTGTTATTTTGAAACAACAGGTCCTGTTGTTTTGAAATAAAGGAATGGCGTGTGGACATAAGAAATTTTATTTTGAAACAACAGTTGTTGTTTCAAAATAAAACTCTCGTCTGAACACAGCCCTTGAGTCTGTGTACACATTGCCATGGCCCTTCCCTGAGGTGATATACTTGGATTTCTGGAAGCTCATCTCATGGTTCTTTTTTGCTGCAGCTGCTGTCTCCTAATGAATTATGGGAAAACTCAGGGAAGGTACTAGCGCAGCATTTCCCAACCAGTGTGCCACAGCACACAGGTGTGCCCTCAGGTCTGAGGAGGCACACCATGTAATTTTTTGAAAACCTACTTGGAGTATTCTGGATTGGTCCATTAATATTCATAAGCTCATTTGGAGACTATATGGCACTGTGCCTCAAAATTATAAAAGTGTCAAGGTGTGCCACAGTAGAGAATAAGTTGGGAACCACTGCACTAGAGGAGTATCAGCATTTGAGTGATTTGTACTGTGACCGCCCTGCAAAGTGGGCAGGTTACGATTCTGAGTGAAAGTTGCATCAGGCTTTAGTCTATAGCCCAAGACAGGCCAGCCAGTCTGGATTGAAGGCACCACTAAACTCCACTTAGAAGCTTTTGTGTGTTGATGGGAGCTGGGTTGGGTAAACACCCAAGGGAAAGCCTGGGGTAACTTTGCAGTGAAGACATACCCTTCATAATATGTTTGTTTGTATACATGGTGACTGGGGGATGAGGGTGAAGGGGGTCTGTGTGTGAAGAGAAGGGTGTGGTGCAGTCATGCATATGTATTTTGGTTTTAACCCAATAGACCTTCCTGTTTAAAAAAAAAAGGGGGGTTTGAATCTGTAAGAGAAGAGCTGAACTTCTAAATGGGTCAGCTTAGAAACTTTCGCACATTTAAAGCTGTAAAGATGATTTCTACATGCGTAAACGTGTGGCATTCTGCTTTTGTCATCATGCTAGTAGTCTGTGCCACTGTTTGTCCAGCTTCTTCTGCCTGGGCTGGATATTCAGACACCAGCGTTTCCATTTTGGGGCCAGATTCAGTAGCAGGCAAAGTGCCGTAAATTATCACAGCACTGCAAACACCTGGCAGAATGAGCTGAAGTGCACCTCTAGTGTAGGGAAAATTCATTTTCAGGATATCAAAGGTCCTTGCAATCAAGGAATATTTTTGTCAATGGGGCCTTATTATACTGCTCTCTATGCTGCAGTCTGAGAATTGGGATTGGAGGTGTCGGTGTAACTTTGATTGGACACCTGAAGAAGGAGATAATTTGTTGTTACAAACTATACATATAATTTACAGTTAAAGCAAATACCACAGAAATGCTCTGTGAATAAATACTCTAATTTGTAAACAAGTTTGCTTTGGCCATTCTTGCACTCCCTGCTTGTTTTCACCACCCGTGAACATGAACATATACGTGATTGCATTTTACAGGCACTAATAGTTTTGGAACATGAATTTTAAGCTCAAATAGTCACAGAAATCTTTCAGAAACCTGACTATAACCCAATGAAGCAACATAAACAGTATCAAGTGACCTGTGAGGCCAGTAAGAAGAGCCTTCTACAATCTGCTCCTCAGTGATTTGCCAATGTATTTCAGCATTACTTTTGGTACGGTGTATGATAATTTAAGCTGATTCATCTACATGTGAATTTCCTGAAGGTTTTTCTAATAGCAAAAGGATGCAGAGCCATTTCCATCAGAGTATGTGTTTGTTACACACTGACTTGTAGGCAGTATGACCTATTAGGAGTCTTGCCTCATGGTCAGAACAGAATCAGAGAGGAGAACAGGAGGCACAATCAGGAGCAGCGCTGGCTCAACTCATAAGCAAATAAGGCAGAGGCTCGGGCACCACTGCCTTAGAGGCACCACGGCACTGTGCTAGGGGTAGGACAGGCCAGCCCAGAAGCCAGACCCTGTGCATCCACCCGTCCCCAAGCCGGCCACTCTGCCCCCTGGGGCCGAGTGGGCCAGTCCATGGGGTGGACTCTGCTTTCTCACCCCGCCTCTGGGCTGGCCCTCCCTGCCTCTAGGGAGAAACAGCCAGCCCAGGGAAGAGGTGGGAGAGAGAAGCCCTGCCTCTGGGCTGGCTGTTCCCCACCCTGAGGGTGGGGTGAGTGGGCCCAGAGTGGAGGCTGAGTTCCACCCCACTCCCCGCTTTGGGGGGGTGGTGCAAAAGCAAAAGCTGGCTTATGGTGCTACAGCCCTTTGAGCTGGCCCTGGTCAGGAGTCAAGCCAGCAGTCAAAGCCAAGAGCTAGGTATACGTAGCTCAGAGGCGGGGACTAGGCTTAGAGTGCAACAGGCAAGGGCTAGACAAGAAGCAGGTATGGTGCTGCTGTGGCCATCGAATGCATTGAGAAGCCACTGTGGTGTTGTTGCTTCAAGGCTTAAATGGTGATCATTTTGCTCTATGACTAGTCAAGGCACATAGTCACTTAGTGAAGCTTTACTGGGCCCAGCAGAGCTCATTTGTTTCTTAAGGGACCGAGCCAAGTGGCAACTGAGTTCCTGACAGGAATGTACTACTACTATAGCAAATAGTTATTTTAGTACTAGTCATCCTCAAAGCACTTAACACATGTTAACTGAGAACCCCTCAACAATCCTGCAAGAGATAGGTGGGTAAGGCTTATTAATATCTCTATTTTACAGGATGGGAAACTGAGGCAGAGTTTCAGGTCAGCTTATGCAAACCATACCCATTCTGACAGGCAGACACTCTTGTGACTAGTCCTACTAATGAGAAACAGAAGGGAATAGACGGCATAGAGAAATGGAAACTGAAAGCATGAAAACACACTATTTTTCTTCTTTTTTCATTTTGATCAGTAATGTTCCTATATTTTTCTGTAGAACAATGTAGCTGGGGGGGGGGAGGTAGAACGACCCTGATAAACTGGATCAAAAAGAAAATTAGGAGAGGTGATGGAAGATAATCCAGCTGTGCATTGGAGAGCTCTTCGAGGAAAGCCTGGCTACGATGGGAGGCGCAGCTCAGCAGGGCAGGGGGGTTGGTTGAGTCTATGCAAAGGGTCTTGGAATACAATGTGCTGATATGTTGGTGTGTGCAGTGTGGGTGCCAGGGTGCTATGGTTGTGTAGTTTTTCAATACAGCTCTTATTCTCTGCATCCCACCCACCCACAAAGAGATAAAGCAAATGTGGAGCTATTGTCACCTGAAATCATAATATATCTGTAATGTGATGTCATTGCACGAGAACACTCCACTGCCATTTGGTAACACTACCTCTGGATGTCTGGGATGTTGCCACATCTTTCATTGATGGAAAAAAGCAATAGCATGTAAGAGTACTGCAATGGGATTTAGTCTGAGAGCTCACAAGACTAACCTCATTGGTACCACCCAAATCCTAGCCCCTTCTTTGGGTATCTTACTACAGCAAAGTCATATAACCTGTGCAGCAGCAGCAGCTTTTATACAACCCTGCACTAATGTCAACATGCTCAGACAACAAGGCTAGAAATGGTGGTGATTTATCTGTATTACAGTAATGCCTAGACATGTCAGTCAAAGATTGGGACCCATTTTGCTAAACATAGCAAGAGACAAAAGAGCTTATAACCATGACTAGGTAAGACCACAGATGGGAGAAGGAAGGATTAATATTTCTATTTTATACAGATGAGAATCTGAAGTGGAGAGAGACCAGCTGACTTGCCCAAGATCAGAGAGGAAGCTGGTAAAAAGAACCCTAATTTGATGTACCCAAACTCGAAGACCACCCTTCCTCTTGTGACAATGAGCCTGTTGCCTGAGATTTGAGGCTGTCCAAACACTAGGGCAGCCAGTGATCTCAAAAGCAAGTCAACAGTGTAATTAATACTTTGTATTATTTTTAGGAGATTTTAATACTGCCATAATTTATTTTCATAAAAGTTATTTTGCAAAAAATTCATCAGTCACCCCAAGTTGTTGCATGATGAAATAATAGGCCAGTACAGCTTTGTGAGATAGGGAATAGACTAGGTGAACCACCTATTCTCTCACCAGCCACAAAAATTCTGGTTATATATGAGTTATGGAACCCAAGCTGACACTTCACCAGGCAATACTTCAGCTGGAAAATATGAACACCTTTCCCACCTCACCACATAAGCTATTTATCAAGTCTAGTGAAAAGAACATGCAATTATGAGGACGCTCTTAAACATTTCTGTTTTCCAGGGGCCAGACTGTGGAAAGCCTTATTCATACTGAGTAGAAATTTACACTCACAAGCAGTGTGATCAGGACACTCACAGCTGGGTCCTATGTAAATAAATATAAGGATGTGGTCAAAAAAAAAGTATCACATATAGACTTTGCTATTTGACACATCATCATCAACAGTAGTTAAAGATTAATATAGGGTCTGTGTATAGGGGTCCCAAAACATTTTAGCAGGTAGCTTCCTAAGTCTATTCTGTGCCATTAAGGTATTCCACTCTAAAAAAAAAGTACCAAATTCATAAGCAGGCCACTAATTCTAAAGGTTTCCATTTAAAAGGGGAAAAAGTTCATCTTCATTTTACGCAGAATAAATCTGGTTCCGCAATACCCATGGGCAATCTGCAACAGTGGAATTACAATTCAATTATTGAATGAAGTGCAGAAGGCTAAGGGCTTTTCTTCTGCTCATACAATATTCTTTTACTTTCCTAATGCACACAAACTTACTTTATCTCCAGGAATCAGACTTTAAAAATACTCACAACCAACTCTTCTTGTAGTCTACCTTCTCTTTTACATACTACAAAGCAGAAAAAAACCTCTTAAGATGTCTCTGCATAGTCTTGCCTCAGATGAACACCCTCCAAGTACCACAAGTGTCCTAAAAGCAAAGGGTTGACACACAAACCATTAAATCCCATTCATATGCAAATATTAATGTAATTTTAATACATATTTTCTCAGAATTATTCTTTTATTATTTATCTATTTGTCTTGAAGTAGTGTCTAAAGTTCTCAGTTAGGGTCAAAAAACCACTAGGCTAAGGGACTGTAGAAACAGTCCCTTCAAGAGTTGACAATTTGTTCCCAGTTCTAATCCCTTCCTCTCTTTCATTTACACTTGTGATGTTCATTAAATGCATAGAAACAAGGAGTCCTGTGGCACATAAAGACTAACAAATTTATCAATTGCATGAGATTTTGGGGAAGAAAATCCCACTTTGTCAGACGCTTTGAAGATTGGGGAACTTACAGAATGAAAGGAAATAAAGGCAGGGGAGTGTAAATCATGGGAACAGGTTAAACTGTACAGCAAATCAAAACAGTTGTAAAGGTTTCCCCATTTTCAAACCATCTGACAGAGTGGGATTTTCTCCCACTAAAGCTCATGCAATAAATAGATTTGTTGGTCTTTAAGTGCCACAGGACTCCTTGTTTGTTTTACTGAGCTAAACTAACATGACTGCCCCTTTCGTAGATGCACACAGAGAGTTAGGAAAAAGTTGTACTCTTCAAAGGTTGCAAAATAAAAAAAACCCTTTGTTTCTTAGAATCTAGAAATATAACATACAACAACCTGTTACACACACGCATGGATGCAAACACAGAGAGAGAGAGAGAAAGAGAGCAGACTCTTATGGAAAGCAGAGAGGCACATTTCAACTCACCTTGCTCCAGACTGATTCTTTTGCAGATTAATTTCAGAGGAGCAGATCTCAAGCTCCTTATAGTCTAACCTGCTAGTCCGCCTGCAGGCCAAGAAAATCCCTTCCAAACTTAAAAGTAATTTTAATAGTTTTTGATACACCACAACACCATGGTGACATTCTATACTTGCATCATCAAGTCACTTTTTAAAAAGTACTTGTAATGAAAAGAGAACTCATCCTCTTGTCCAAGAGGAACAAACTTACTGTAGATTCCAAAGAGGCAGCCATATTAGTCTAGTTCAGCAAAGCAAACAAGAAGTCTGGTGGCCCTTTTAAATACTAACAAATGTATTTATTGCATAAGCTTTTGTGGGAGTAAATCTAACTTCATCTGATGCTTGAAGAGAAGGAACTTACAGAATGGACGCAAAATAAGTGTAGGAGAATGTAAGTCATAAGATCAGGTCAGACTGTTACTCCAAATCAAAGTAGCTGTCTGGATTCAAACAGTGGAGTACGGCAATTACCAAGGAGATGGGTGGGGAACAGAAGTAAAGCAAAACTACCTTTTGTAATGGGAAAAGTCCATTTTCTCTATTGAGCCCTGAGTTCACTGTGTCAAATCTGCATGTGAATCCCAATTCTGCAAAACTTTCTGCAAAATCTTTTGAGTTTTCATTAAGCTTTGAATTTGAACACATTATAGACGTTCAAATCAAACTCAGGTCAGCCCATAAAGTTGAAGAAGAAATCCACCCAAAATCATAAAATGGCCCAGACTTCCTCAACATATACCTCAGACACAGGTTCTGGGAAAGATTTATGAACCTTGGCAATCCTTTTAAAAAACATGAGCCAAGTTGTGAGCTTAAAAATGAATATTCACCAGTGCCAATTCTACTGCCTTAAGAACTATACTATTTGGTATATACCTGTGGTGTTATGGGGTGGCTGGGTGTGTGTGTGTGTGTGAATCTGTCTCATCTCAGTGTGCATATCTGAAAAAGCCAATAGAATTATTCCAGATTTACATCACTGCAACAGAGATTAAACTATGACTCATTCTATAGTTAACAATGCCTTGTCTTTCTACAGCATCTTCCATCTTATATCATCAAAACAGTTTACAAACATTACTGAATTAAGCTTGGCATCACTTCTGAGAAATAGGCAAGTCTTATTTTACTATTTCCTCATTGCAGCTGTTTAAATGAAGACATAGAAAGTTTAAGTGATTTACCCCAGCTCACACAGCAAGTCTGTGGCAGAATGTGTACACTTTATACATTCTCAGGCTTGCGTTTTAGACAGAAGACTCTGAGGTGTGGGAAAGTAGGATGTTCAAGCCCTCAGCACCACAAAGGAGGCCACATGCCTGATGATGATTGTGAGATACCCAAACACCCTCTATGTATGTGAAATTAAACCTTCATTGACAAAAACTGTTGAAAAAAATATAGATTTTGCTTGTGAGACTTTTATGTTAGTCAATTAAATTAGTACAATACCTTTCCTACTAGTAAAATAAGAGTACCATTACTATATGGAAATATAATCTTCCATAATATTTTTATTGTGAGACAGGGGATACCTCTTACAGCACTCAAAAGCACAGTTGATACATAACGATAAAGTTAGTTGTGATCCATAAACAGCAGATATACACCTCAGAAATAGCTTCTAAAATCAGTTTAAAGGAAAATACCTTAATCTCTCTGCAATATCACATGAATGGAGGATCATTTGAAAAAATCATAATCTCTGCTCATTTCTTTTATACTGAAAAAAATGGAACATTGCTAACCTTTAATTGGAACATGAGTTTGACGTATTTGTATGTTATTTCAAGTGAAAATTCTAGCATTCACAATCCTTTAAAGAAAAATAATTATTTTATACTTAGGGCCTAATCTGTGCACTGCTAATGCAGTTATACGTAAAAGTCAGGTACACATATGCACAAGCAACTAGTTAGATACTTAACTACTTGGCTTGCAAAAGGAGAAAATGCAAAGCTAATTATGGTAAATGCACAAGCAACTCCAGCACATCACTGTGCTAGGCATTTATGTGCGCACTTACTGTTCACATTTAAAAAAACCCATGTCCTTACTGGTGTAACACCCACATAACCAGATTGAGTCTGTTTTGCAGGCAGCTCTGACCAGAGAAGGGTGTGCACGGGAACACAGCAAGGAGAGCCCCTTGGCCCCCAAGGGCACCTGTTCCAAACCCCCAAGAGTGACCACACACACACTGGGATAATGCAGGGATTATGGGAACGGGGAAGATTTATTTACAGAGGTGCAAAAAAGGGGGAAACCAACAGGGGAGATGGGGCAGCAGTAACACAGAGTAAACAGCTAACACAGGGCCCTGCAAGGCCCAACCAATAGAGCAGGCTGGAGGCAGACGTGAGCGCTGCTTCTGCACCATGAGTTCAGGAGTCCCAGCATAGTTCCAGTCCAGTGTTCAGTCCAGCAACTCCTAGTCTTCGGCACCAGCACTTTCCCAGCAAAGGAAAACCCTGATGCCTCTCTGCGAACCCAGAGTGACACCCTCCCCACTTAACTAACTACAACCTCCCCCCTGAGTCCCAGGTGCTGTACTCACGGCCCCACAGCTCCAGATGGCCAGTCACTGGATGCTGCTCTGTCCTTGGGCGACTCTCCCCAGCACAGTGTCCTTCTGTGGGGGCTGGCCTGGCATCCCAGTTTCAGGTGCTTTTCTTCCCTGGCGTCAGGCAGGGCCTGTCTCTCTCTCTCTCCTTCCCAGGCCTTCGGCTCCAGCCCCAGCCCCCTCCTCAGCTCCACAACCTCTCCCACAGGGCAAAAATTTAAAGGGACCACACTCCTTAAAACCCCAGGGGGGTTACACTCTCCCCCCCTCCAAAAGAAATGGATCCTTGGTGTCCCCAACAAGGAGGGCAGTTTCAGTCCATGGATTCCCAGCAGGAGACCCAGGGCCCCCACTGGTCAGGAGTATCGCAATCACCCAAGTCTTGGGACACTGAGGGGTGAAACAGGTTTCCTGTGAGGCAGCTCACCCCCTGGGGTACCCCAGAGATTTTTACTTCACTGGGTTCTCCCAACCAATCATATGTCAGCACACACCTGGGCTTCCCTTCCCTGGAGGAACGTCTACTGGCAGGCATCGACTGCTGTGGCACTATTGAACATGGGGGCATGATGACAGATCCTTGAGGTGTAAAAGCAGGGGTATCAGGATCTAAAGTGGCTGTATGGGGTACAGGGTTCTCCTCCTCATCAGGCCCTTGGTGGGTCTCCAGAGATTCGGCCAGTGAACCCTCTGGAACACCTACTGTGGGTTCTTCCCCTCCCCCATCTTTTTGTGCAATGCTGGAAAGATCTGGTGTGGTTGAAACTTCTCCAAAAGGACATTGGCTGAACACTAGTTCTTCCTCACTCTCTGAGGAGCCGGGTGTTTGCAAAGTCCTATTATAGCTGCGTTGCTGGGATTGTGTCCAACTTGTAGGACTGGGGGGCTCAGAAACGGTGGGAACATCCTCATCGGGAAACAATACCTGTCCAACTGGTAACAGGTGATTCCGGTGTAGAGTTTTAGTGGGGCCACGACTGCCCTCTAGGTGTATCCGATACACTGGTAGATCTCCCAGTTTCGCCTCAACGACATGCGGGTGTGGCTCCCAACGATCAGCAATTTTGTGTTTTCCCTGTAATCCCAGATTTCGGGCCAGCACCCGATCACCAATCTGAAGTTCCTGTTGCCCCACTCGCTGATCATATCGCAATTTGTTCCTTTGATTCTGTTGGCTAGAAGATTGTGTTGCTATCCGATATGCCTCCTTCAATTGGTCTTTTAGGCAAGCCACATACGCCAAATATGTTTCAGGGAGTGCCCCATCGGAAGACACTCCAAAACAGAGGTCAACTGGCAGCTGTGCCTCTCGACCAAACATCAACATGTATGGTGTGTAGCCAGTTGCCTCATGCCGAGTGCAGTTATAGGCATGTACCAAGTGCTCCACATGCTGGCTCCAGGATTTCTTCTGGTGAGGCTCTAGGGTTCCCAGCATGTTCAGCAGCGTGCGGTTGAATCGTTCAGGCAGTGGGTCCCCTTGTGGATGATAAGGGGTGGTGTGTGATTTTTTTGATCCCCATGATTGTACAAAGTTCTTTTATTAATCGACTCTCGAAATCCCGTCCCTGGTCTGAGTGTAGTCTTGCAGGCAACCCGTAGTGAACAAAGAACTTGTCCCACAGGATCTTGGCAACTGTGGAAGCTTTTTGATTTTTTGTTGGATAGGCCTGAGCATAACGAGTAAAATGGTCGGTTACCACCAGGATATTTGCCATACCCTGGCGATCAGGCTCTAATGACAGAAAGTCCAGACAGACAAGCTCCATGGGTGCTGAACTTGTGATATTGACAAGAGGGGCTGTCTTCTTAGGCAAAGTCTTTCGTCGGATGCATCGGGTACAAGTGTGTACATGGTGGGCAATGTCATGCCCCATCCGGGGCCAATAGAACCTTGCCTTAACTAAGGCCTCTAATCGTTCTACTCCCAGGTGACCCATTCGATCATAGCAGGCCTCCAATACACCTTGCCGATACTTTTGTGGTACTACCAACTGCTTTGGGTGAGGTCTCGGGGAATGCTTCTTCCCTCGATAAAGTCACCTACCTTGGACCAATAAGCAATCCCATTCCTTCAGCAAAAGGACCTCCTCTGGATGACTGGGTCGAATACTCTTGGGATCCTTTCCCCTTTCCAATCCATAAAGGACATCCTTCATTCGTGGATCAGCCCTCTGGGCATGTCCCACCTCCCGATCCTTTAGTCTGGGCAATTGAGGATCCTGTACTCTACTAAAACTTGAGTAGGCTATGGGAATGGCTTGTGGGGGCACCCCCAAGCAGTCAATTGCTTGTTCCCCATTGGCCGTGGAGTGTTCCTCCACAACAGATACTCGTTGGCATAAAGCTCTCAATTCAGGGGTACCCACATTCATCCAGTTATTTGGTGACAAGTCTTTAATGTGAGGCTGATGAGACAAGGCATCTGCATCTATGTTTGTTCGACCCGGACGATACTGAAGGGTGAAATCATAAGCAGAGAGTGCCGCTAACCACCGATGTTCTGCTACAGATAATTTTGCTGTTGTCTTGATATATGTCAGAAGGTTATTATCAGTCTTTACAATAAACTTTGCTCCATACAGGTAATCATGAAACCTCTCTGTCACAGCCCATTTTAATGCCAGGAACTCCACTTGATGAGCAGGGTAGTTTCTCTCTGATGGTGTGAGGCCTCGACTTGCAAAAGCTATGGGTCGAAGTTTGACTTCACGCTCTTGATAAAGGACAGCTCCTAAACCAGTGTAGCTTGCATCAACATGGAGCTCATATGGCTGAGTGGGGTCAGCATACACCAAAACAGGTGCTTGAGTAAGCTGTTGAATGATGTTATGGAAAGCTGCTTCACACTGAGAAGTCCAGAGCTTTCCAAACGGTGTGCTCACATTGAAGTATTTATGCTGGGGTGGTCTGCCCTTTTTCTCATTTGTGGGAGGGTATCCCTTTGTGAGCTCTGTGAGGGCATGCACAATATGGGAATAATTTTTTACGAACCTGCGATAATAGCCACAGAATCCCAGAAATGATTGTAATTCCTTGAGAGTTGTAGGCCTTGGCCAGGTGGTAACTGCTTTTACCTTCTCTGGGTCTGTCGCTATACCATCTGCAGCTACAATGTGTCCTACATATCGTACAGATGTCTGGCAGAAGATGCACTTGTCTAAGGATAACTTGAGACCAGCCTCTTCCAACCGATCCAGGACCTTGTACAGCCGAGTTTCATGTTCTTCTAAAGTGCGCCCAAAAACCACAATGTCATCCAGATACACCAGGCACTCTAACAGGTGCATATCCCCTACAACCTGTTCCATGAGTCACTGAAATGTGGCTGGAGCCCCAGATACTCCTTGTGGCATACAATTAAATTGGTAAAATCCCAAGGGGCAGATGAATGCTATCTTCTCCCAGTTCTCTGGTGCCATGGGTACTTGATAGTATCCACTGCGGAGATCAAGTACAGAGAACCAGCGACTGCCATTCAGGCTATCCAAAGCATCATCCACCCGGGGCATTGTGTATTGGTCAGGAATTGTTCGCCTGTTCAGGGTGCGATAATCAACACACATGCGCACCTTGCCACTTTTCTTTCGTACCACAACAAGTGGCGATGCATAAGAGCTTCTGGATTCCTCAATAATACCTGCTTGGGGCATTTCCTGTAGATGCTGCCTCACATCTTCAATATCTGCAGGGGCTAGTCGTCTCGATCTCTCTCGAAAAGGCTGATCATCTTGCATTCAGATATGGTGTTCCACACCCTGAGCACACCCAACATCCCACTCATGCACAGAGAAAACAGTCTTCCTCTTGACTAACTCCTCACACAGCCGGTCCTTCCACTTGGCAGGAATGGGGGAATCCCCAAACTGGAAACTATCCTTCCCAAAAGTCTTAGCCTTGGTGTCCTCTTGGGATGTAGGGCGCCCCACTTGCTGGTATGCAGCTTTACATAAAGCATGCATTGGTAGCTCCTGCAGATAGTTATTCCCCACCATCTCTTGACACTTCTGTGCTAATCTTTGAAACAGGTTTGCATTTGTCCCTAGGATTAAAGGTGCATATTCTCTTCCCTTTGGATCTGGGCAGATCATGCCAATGTTTCTATTTCCTGGGTTGTCCCAGCAACATCCTTTGGAAATTGGACCTTTAACAGGATATATCCCAGATAGGGGCAGGAGTCACCACCAATTTCCCAGACTGTCAAACCAGACAGGGAATGCAGGGGCAAATGCTGCAGGTGTTCTCGATAGTAAGATTCATAAAGTACGGTGACCTGCGATCCACTATCCAGCAATGCCTCACACAAACGTCCTTCTATACGGATGGGCACGACAGCTTGGGGCCCTATTAGCCCATCAGGGTAACCCTGATCTGTGTCCTTTTTGGGGGAGCCTTGGGATTTCAGGGCCTTGGATCGCTCCTTCTCCAAGCCCCGTTGGCGTTTCCCTGAAACCTCCTACAGCTTTCCTGCAGTCTCCGAGATACCCTTGCATGGTCTGTCCTGTTCTGGCACTCCAATGCATAGCGTCCATCTCTCCCACAGTTATAACAGAACCCCTTTTTCGGGCTATCACCCCTCTGGTTATTTTTTCTTTTTTCAGATGGTGCAGCATAAGCCTTCAGCATGGCCACTTCTTGGGGCAAATCTCTCAGGGCTGCTGCTACTGATGGGGCATCCTCTGTTACTCCATGCACTGTGGTGGTGTAACTCCCTACCTTCCTTGGCAGTGCCACGGTATCTGCCTGTATAAATCGCTCCTCTTCTTCACGTATCTCTCGAATGAGATTGTTGAATGGAGGTGGGTTTTGGATCTGCTCCCTCAGCTGTAATCGCCACAGTATCAACCCATCTTGTCAGGTTCCCTGAAGGATCTGATCTAACCTAGCAGAATCAATGTGCTTAGCAGGAATTCCTCCCTTCTGCACTACCTGCTGCAGTAAATCCTCCAGCCTCCTGACGAAATCTGACAACGTCTCATGAGACCCTTGATAAGTGTGACGAAACCGATAATATAGGTCTTTGCCGCTATCCGTTGTGCCATAGACACTCTCAAGAGCAGCTAAATAGTCGTGCACTGTGGCAGCTGGTTGGGAGTCTTTCAGGGTTCAGACAATCCGCATAGCAGGTCCCCTCAGACTCTCAAGCACTCGTTTCTGCTTTTCAGCATCGGAGCATTACCACTCTTGGACAAGGGGCACTGAAGATTCCCTCCAAGTCCCATAAGCTATGTTCACACAGGGTATGCTTGTTTCAAAACAAGACATTTCGAAACAAGCTGTTTCGAAATAACATATTATTTTGAAACACCTTATTTCGAGGACAAAAAACTTTGTCCTCGAAATAAGGCAGCGAAATAGCATGTCCACAGTGTGGACATGCTTTCCGCCTGGGGAGGGGATTGCAGGCACCGGCGGGGTAAAGCACAGCTGGGCGCTTTACTCCGCCGGTGTCTGCAGGGGCTGCAGGCACCCGCCAGGAGAGGGGCAGCGGGGCGCCTCACCCCGGGGGCTTTAAAGCCCCCGCTGCCCCCAAA